>CM077827.1:21294374-22494374 GCA_039720395.1 Liquidambar formosana
CAAGAGAAGGAGACAACGATTGTGAGACTTTAAAATCTTTTGAAATCTCCCACTGATAATTTTATTTATATAAATTGGCTGCGGAGCTCAACACTCAGAACAGGTTCACTTCACAAGCTATACTAGGCAAAGAGAGAGAGGCTCATCACACCATCGAAGGATTGCAAACATGGGTATCAATGAAGAACATGCTTCAGAGATGAGGTAGAATTTATTTCATAGATTTAAGCAAGAATTAGGGTTGTCTACAATCCATGTCTTTGATGTGTGGGTTGTGGTGTTATATATATATAGGTATGCAGTGGTGACCGGCGCAAACAAGGGCATAGGCCTGGAGACTGCAAGGCAGCTGGCGGCGAAAGGCGTGACGGTGGTGTTGACGGCTAGAGATGAGAAGAGGGGGATGGAGGCAACTTCATTGCTTCACAAGTCAGGCTTGTCAAATGTGATCTTCCATCAGCTTGATGTTTTAGACCCCCTTAGCATCGAGTCCTTGGCCAAATTCATCCACACCCAATTTGGAAGGCTTGATATCTTGGTAAGGATGATTTATAGTTTTAGTTTACGAGCGTTTCCTATCTTTATTGATCAGATAATGCTCCGAATATCATCTCATTACGCCGTCTCAATTTCCAAATATCAAGATCTTTAAAATTATGGTTTCATAATTTAATGATACACAAGATCTGTCTTGTTCATGATCTGTTAAAATCTTTTTTTTTTTTTTTTTTTTTTAATTTACTGAACTGTATGTCTGTATGTATGTTAATTATAAGTTGAAGCCCCACTACCTTCTTCAGGCATGGATAGAACTGCAGGCACTCGACCTTAATCTAATTGCCATCATGTTTTTAATTGGGTGATTAAGTGAATTGATCATTTAATTATCTGCAGGTTAATAATGCTGGAGCTTCTGGAGTTATGGCTGACGAGGATGGCCTGAAGGCCTTGAATATAGATCCTGCATCTTGGGTAAAATCTAAATGCAATAATAGTGCAGCACTATATATATATATATATATATATAGGAGGATGATCAGGTAAGCACGTGCTGATATATCTTATATCAAAACCTGCATTGGGAGTTGTACCTTGTGCATTAGTGAGATGTGAGGTGCATTGAATCAATGCAAGGGGTACAACCCCCAATGCATAGTGCTGATGTAACTTATATCAGCACGTGCTGATGGGATCACCTCTGTATATATATATATATATATATATATAGAGGATGATGATCAGGTAAGTACGTGCTGATATAACTTATATCAACACCCGCATTGGAGGTTGTACCTCGTGCATTAATAGGTTAAGGGGATACATTAGGCTAATACAAGGAGTATAACCCTTAATGCATGATGTTGATATAACTTATGTCAACACGTGCTGACCTGATCAGGACTATATATATATATATATATATATATGATGATATATTATATTAGTACCATGCATTAGGGGTTGTACCCTTATGCATTGGACCAATGTATTCCATAACCCACCAATGCACAGGATATAACCCCCAACGCAGGTGCATCAGTACATCTTCACCTCACCACCATCCTGTTATATATATATATATATATATAGTCCTTTCAATATCAAGTACACTTGATGTATCAAGTGTACTCCAAAACTCTTACCCGCAATTTTCATTATTTAAAACCAACTGTTAAATTAGATAGTCTTCTTATGTAGGTAATCCATACAAAAAATAAAGTTGATCCGAAACTAATTGCTATTCGATCCACAACTTAAGTTTTTAAAGTTAATAACAATCACTCGTTTATGGGCATTTATGGATGAAACAACTCCCAATGATTGATTTCACAAAAATATAAGTCGCGGATAAGAGTTTTGGAATGCACTTGATGCAAAATTGCATCAATTAAAAGAACTCTATGTATACATAATGGATGTTTTCATTAACTACGAATACCAGCCAGAAACGGGCATGCTTAACCTTAACTACTTGTTGATGCAGCTCTCAGGCAAGGCGACCAACTTGGTTCAAGGCGTGATTAAACAGACTTATGAGAAGGCAGAAGAATGCTTGAACACTAATTACTACGGCTGCAAGAGAGTAGTAGAAGCTCTACTACCACTGTTACAGCTTTCCCCTTCAGGAGCAAGGATCGTGAACGTTTCCTCTCTCAGGGGTGAGCTAAAGGTGAGAGCACAGCTTATCCTCCTCATCACCATATAAAACAATGCCATCCATATATGAAATTTTCTGACAGAAACATCGCTCAATATGCAGAGGATTCCCAGTGAGCTGACAAGAAACGAACTCGGGGATATAGAGACTCTGAACGAAGAGAAACTCGAGAAAACATTGCAAAGATTTCTGCACGATTTGAAACAAAATGCACTTGAAGCCAATGGATGGACGATCATGCTGCCTGCTTATAGCATCTCCAAGGCCACGCTAAATGCCTACACCAGAGTTCTTGCAAAGAGGTACCCCAGCATGTGTATAAACTGTGTCCATCCTGGCTATGTCAATACAGATCTCAACTGGCATACAGGGACGATGACCTTGGAAGAGGGGGCTAGAGGTCCAGTCATGTTGGCTCTTCTTCCTGATGGAGGTCCTTCAGGCTGCTACTTCGATCAGACAGAAGTGGCTGAGTTTTGAGTTGATCGATCGTGGCTGGTTAAGTCTTACCTGTTGTCCCATGAGACTTCAAGGTTATTATGCTTAAAAATTGCAGGTCATGGACAGGGATTCCCTCTCAACTCTCAGTCTTTGAGCAGTAATTTTGAACTTGTTTCTTCATATAATCCATGGATCTGGTATGTGTTGATTTTTTTAACCAGCTTGCAAACAATTGTGAGCCCAGAACAAATCCAAAGGCATGTTTCGTTCCATTCTCAGTCACAGAAAAACAAGAAGAAATTCTCTTAAAACATGCCAATCTTCAGTTCTGTTTTACTTGGAACATTATTTGAAAACAACAAATTCCTACAATTAATGGCATTTTCAGGACAAATTCTCTGCTTTCTCTTCTATTTTTTGCAACTCCGAGAACAGAAATACTGCTTTCAGAGCATGGACCTAGAAACAGCCTATGTTTTAGATTTTCCAAAAGAATGCTTATTTACTCACACAAGACGTACAAATCCCAGACGCGCCACTAGTGTGTATCATTCACGACCCACCACTAAATAACTCCATTATATAAGATTTACTAAAGTAAAGCCAATGGTTTTTTAGAATTTTAAAATACATCATTTTTCTCCCATGGTCCAAAATTTTTTACCAGCCGAAGACAATTGAGGTAACTTCAACTTGACCCACAAAATTTTAGTCAGATCATCTCCATGGTAGCCATGAATCAAGAGTATCATGCATTCATGATGAAGGGTGTCTTATACATTGATCGAAATTTATTCTTCGTCCATAATTTCAGTAAGGTTTTCTACTTTCAGATAGCTGACAGTTTGCAACCTAAAACGCAAACACTATCAACTGCAATGTATTTCCCCAAATTTTCAATCATTCAACGCGCACACATCTCAGGCATATTGCGCCAATTGTATTCACCAGCCTCCTCACTCTGGTCTCTTTGTTGCAACGGTGGATGACACAACTTGCAACTTCGGACTCATGATTTTAGTCAACCAAAGGCACAGAAGATTTCTTGTCAAGGAAATAAATCCTGGATATCAAGGATATCAGCAAGGACACCAGCCGCTGTAGTATCATTCCCTGCTCCAGCACCCTGAATAACCAAAGGTTGTTCACTATAACAGCGGCTGTATATCTCCAACTGCAGTTACATCAACTGTAAATGGTCAAGTATGTTCACCCAAAAAAGGGGGGAAATAACATAAAATTGTCAAGTTATGTATGTATTGTTCAACACAGGTAACACAGATGGTATCTAGCCAAAATTAAATGAAGAATGTCAGATGAAATGACTAAAAAGGAGTTCAAAAGATCTTAGTGAAGTTCTAAAACTGTTTCATTGAGATGATCCTGGATGTAGATACAATTCTTCTAATGCGTGGAACTGAATTATCAAGATTACAGTTGCAGTTGCAGATGAGAGCCAATAGCAAAAACTTCTGCAGGAAACTCATGCAAAATGCATCAAGGAAATGATATATAGTTAAGAAACGAATGTGACAAATTCTCCAAGCACATGCACAAGCAAGAAGGAAACACATTTTGGATCTATAATACCTGCAGTTGAGATTCACAGTTGCTCCTTATCTACACAAAATTAACCACAAGAAAAAGGCATCTAAAACAATCAATCAGGCATTGTAATGCGTGCATCATTGCGCTAATTTCCTGTATGAACCATATATACTCTGCTCAATACCCTTCTATTGGTACACTCCAGTAACTGATAAGCACTTCTTGTAAAATAGTCTAATTGATGGGCTTGAATATAGGGGTGTAAATCAAAAGAATTTGGACCACCTATTATGTGTAGCATTTAATTTTTTACTAGTAAAGATAATAATCAAAAGGGTAAAGCCCATGCATTAAGTTTTAGGATTCTTTTCCATGTGTTCCCATCATTTGTTGTATTTTTGGGAACTAAGGAATTACTGTATGTTGGGGTTTCTTGTAAATAAGTTGTAATACTCTAGGCACTTTGTAGGGAGAGAGATAAAGGATCCATTCCTTACAACCCGAAGTCTTCTTGGAAAAAGCCTTCAAATGCCCATTTATTAGGATACAGAATCAGCAGATTGAGATGCAGTGCTTAATCCAGCTTGTTGATTGGATCCTGGACCCCTTGCATCCCAGAGATACAGAGAAAGAAATTTGCAGATAGCCACTTTTTAACCTCACATCAATTCACTTGGCTATAAGAACACAGTCTAGAATTAGTGTGCCATGAGATGAAATGTACTTTAATCACCCATTTTCATATTAAAAAGAATAAACTTTACCGTGCTCACCAAAAACCCTTGCAATGATCTTGTACACAAACCCCTAGCAAACTTATCAAACAAAAACCTTTTATACCCATCTTGCCTTAATTAATACAGATAAGAAATTGTTGAATCAGCTCTCTTCCTAAACTTTACCTAATTAAAGAACACATCTATTTCAGCTAAGCAGCTACTATTATGACATCCCAACTCTTAAAGAAAATTAATGAGTCCAACTGGCTACAGGTGTCCTCCCCTTTCAAATATTAATTTGTCCTTACAACCTCTACAAAAAACAAAAACTAAAAAAAAAAAAGGCCTTTCCCTCTAATGTCCTTATTCCTATCTAACCATCATTTTTTTTTTTAAATTATGGTGGAACCATCCCACAGCAAGGCCCTTTGGACCCACCCTTGGAACCTAAACCCCCGGGAAGACTAATGCAACAACCCACTGCCATGGCCCCCCACTTAAATCTTAGGTTGTCCTAGCGGGAAATCAAACCCGAGACGGTGCGCCTAACCACACAATCACAAGTTCGCCCTTACCAAACCATCTAAACACCCAAGTTCTTTATGTTGGCCATCTGGTCAAAGAACTTCCTATTATTTGTCTCCTCACCAAATTTTACAAACCAACTGATCTCTTCAATTCAATGCCATCTGCATGAAATCATGAATTAAACATTGGCTCTCACTCTTCCTTTTTGTCCACTTCTAGCACATAGAAATACCTTCTTCCTCACATTAGTCCTCCCAACACTTTCCATATTCCTATCTGTGTCTTTCTTCAAAGCTAAAGCTTCTTATAAAACATGAATAGCTGTATACCAAGTTAAACATGACGAGCAGCATAGTAAGTTTTTAATTTATCCAGTATACTGAAAAGACTGCCACCAAGCCTACTTTCTCCAGAATTCTCTACCTTCTACATTCTAAAATTCAAATTGGCCTCACCAGCTAGAAATGTCCTTGCATTCCAATGAAGTAAGAACACGATCAAATACTGGTAATAAAAGAGTTACGACATTAACCAGATCGAGGAAGGTCAACTACAACACTCTCTACTACAAAACAAAAATATATTATACATTAATCCATTCTCTCTCTCTCTCTCTCTCTCTCTCTCTCTCTCTCTCTCTCTCTCTCTCTCTCTGGATAAGCAACAAAGAATTTCTTCTCCAGTTTCTCATCCATAAACATTTTAACAAAACAAATGAGCCCTGATAGAGTGATAGATGGGTCAACATAAGAATTTTAATTTGTAAGCCCCATGGCTCAGATGAGTTCAAAATATATATTTCCCATGTGTTATGAATTGTATTAGGAAACTTAGTAAGCTTATTTCAGTCATTCGTGTAAGATGCATATGATGTAAAATATATTATTTTCTATGGGTAGTTTAGTCTTTTGCTATTTTAGGGTTAATCTTGTATAAATATGCTTGTAATTCTCTTTTCTAATGTTAATGACAACTGCACTTTCGCAAACTCACAATTTGATGTCATATGTTTTATTTTTGGGAAAATTGGAAACAAGCCCAATTATAAGACTGGTTAACCAATAACTCCATCAAAAGTTTTGTTATTAGCTGCAAGTCATTCATATTTTGAAAAATCCTAATTTTCCCTTATTAGCTTATAAGGGCACTCCATTTCTTGTTATTAAGGGCACCTCATTAACCTCTTTCATGTTAATAACATAAGTGTTGGTTTTTTAGTTTTTCAAATTTTAAAAACTCATAACTTGCAATATACATGTCTACTTTTAATAAAATTTATATTTTTGGAATCTACTTGCCGCAATTTTGAAACAAGATCCGTGATGATTAGTTGATTCTATAAATAAAAAAAAATGAAATAGTAAGATGTTACTATTTGCCATTGCTGTCAAACAATAACATGTTATTGTTTTGCTATTACTGTCAAATAGTAATATGCTGTTTTACACACATTTGAAATATCACACATCAAAAGAACAAACCCCATTCAACAAAGAAAATCTAAACCATTCCAAAGCCTTAAATCTAGCAACCCCTGGCAACACGAAGAAAAAACAAAAAGAACAAACTTGTGTAACACAAAGCAACTCCACATCCTAAATCCATAGCACCTAATTGTAGAAAAATGCCAGCAAACCCTCATTGAAACCCTTTATAGTAAAGTTAAACAACCCTAAATAGAAGATAGCCCTACTACTAAAATAGCACCAGCTAACATTCCAAACTTGAAACCCAATAGGAATCAACCAACAAGCCTTCTACCATCAACTACCATCAGGAAGAAACAAAACAATTCTCTTGGATAATGCAAAACCTCCACCCTATTTACATGATGACATGACGTGACCATTTCCTGACCAATGAATGCCATAAAGGTTTGCCTTTCAACCAATGAAAAAGTGATGAAACCCAGAAAGATTCTTCGTCTGACATTGCTCCCAAGAGCTCTCAAGTCTCTCTTTGTAAAAGTTCTCTCATATTTGGGCATTTGGAGTTGCAGTAGGCATTCGAAGTCATTACCAGTGGGGAAGCCACATGGGGCCAAGTGAGGGCCACGACCCCCACCAAAAAAAAAAAAAGGAAATTAATTTCAACTTTGTAAGTGGAATTTTGATTATTTATATATTGGCCCCCATTCTTATTTTTTATTTCCTATTTGATATCAATTTTATTATTTTACTCCACCACAAAACTTTCTTTAATAAATTAATTTGTATACCAACCCCTCATTTTGTCGTAAATACTCACTTGATTTCATTCAAATTCAAGATACATCTCTCTCTCTCTCTCTCTCTCTCTCTCTCTCTCTCTCACACACACACACACACACATATATCTATTAGTTTACCTGCACGTCATGAGCAATTAAAATAATAGGATATAATAAGTTTACTAACCCATTGTTATGCTCTAAGTTAAAACATCAATGACTATACAAAACTTTGGAAAGAGAATGTAAGTAAAGATCACCCCCATTAAAGTAAATTCCTGGTGAGCTTCGCTGGAGAGGATGGAAAATGCTTGGATTTGCCAGTCGTCAAGGAGAGAGAGAGAGAGAGAACGGAAGCGTGGATGGAGAGAGATAAGGGTTGACTGATAGTGGCCTAATGTTATAGAAAGGGTATTTTTGTCAAAAAATGGGCAAAAGGAGCTATTGTGTTACAAGAAAAAATGCTGGAGTTATTGTAAAATAAGTCTTATACCATGGAGTTACGGCCAAAGAACCCTTTATTTTTTCTAATATAAATAATATTTCTAGGGTTTAAGGTGAATATACACCCTAATACCATTGTTACGATCACCTTGCTTATTTGAGTAACAAATGCACCATGATTGGATAACCAATGAAACGAGGAAAAAGGATAGGAATAGAGGGCTTACCACGTTGTCACTTCCTCTCAATCTTCCCAAAGGAGAACTTTTAGGAAGCTCTTGAATGCCAACTTCACATCTACAAAAAAGTGATGAGTCACTACCCTGTAAAAAGGTCGTCACAAGATTTACGACAAAACAATAATATTTGTGAAGAAGTTTAAATCTTGTACACACACACACACACACACACACATGAATGAGAACTCAAACATAAGGAGAGGACGGGGTTATCTTTGTTAATGGAAATTAGTATTATCTTCAGAAAGTTATCTCTATTAATGGAAATTAGCATTAGTTTTTAGAAAGTTATCTGTGTTAATGGAAATTAGTGTTATTTTCAGAAAGTTATTCATGGAAATTAGTATTAGTATTCAAGAAGTTATCTTTGTTAATGGAAATTAGTATTATTTTCATAAACATTCTTGAGGCCTATATCAAATCATTGATCATGAATCATCATCATGATAATAGCAAATGATGAAACTACTTGTGGCTTAGTATTATTCCATTTCAAAATAAAAAATCAATCATGCATATTTAAAGATTATCACATGCTAGTAATGAAGTAATAAAAAGTCATGTCAGATGGGCAGTCAGAATTCAACATCAAACTTCAATTTACTTTACTAACACCAAGTTGAAGTCACCAAAATAAGACAAAGCTTTTTGCCATTAGAGGCAAGAAATTATTATTATTATTATACTCAGAGAACTCAATAAACTTGTGGTAATTGAAAGATTTAGAAATAATAGAAAAGATATAATTACTGACATTAGAATGTGGTGCATTCCTAAGTTAGGCAGGTATGCGAAGCAAAATATATATATATATAGATATATTTCTTTCTTTTTTTCTTTTTTTTCTTTTTTTTATGACAAGGAAACCCTTTAGGGCAAACCCCGGGGCCATATAAGACCCCACAACCCATACGAAGCAGGTAAATTAACAAAACTTGCTTTGTAAATTATTAAAGTAACAGAAAATCTCTTGCATTTCTTACATTTGTAAACCAAATCGTCCTTTTAGAACTTTAACCTTTTTAAAATTTAGAGGGATTATAGGAGAAATTTAAAAATATAACCAGGAGAGCTTTAGAACATTGAAAATTATTTACAGGAAAGCCAAATATTCCTAACATTCACCTGTTCATCCTATAAAAAACCTACTAATTTCTTTGACTACAAACCAAATAGTTAGGTTGACCTCGATTCAGCCTCACTTATCAATTGTTAGCCACAAACATTGCATTAGCAACTTGGAATATCCAACTCATTTTCTGCAAATGTTGTTTCGTAGTTGCCCAACTTTTCGTACCATAAAGCATAGCTGGTCTCATAACCATCTTGTAAAATTTTCCTTTTAACTTTATAAGTATTCTATCATCACACAGCGCTCCTGATGCACTTTTCCACTTCATTCATTTTGTTCTAATTCGATGAGCAACACCCTCCTCTATCTCTCCATCTTATGGATAATTGATCCACAATACCGAAAATGGTCACTTTTAAGTATCTCTTGTCCCCAATTTGCAGAACGCCCTCCTTTCTATTCCTAGTTTGACTAAACTTACATTCCATATATTCCATTTTCATCCTACTTAACCTAAAACCTTTAGATTCTAGGGTGTCTTTCGATAAATCCAATTTAGGGTTCACCCGTACTCTAGCTTTTCATCAACCAATACAATATCATCAGCAAATAAAATACACAATGGGACATGATCTTGGATATGTCTAGTAAGTTAATCCATAACTAAAGCGAAAAAGATAAGGACTCAATGTTGATCCCTGGTTGTGATTGGAAATTCATTTGTCTCTCCTCCGATTGTTCTAACGTTAGTTATGGCTCCATCTTACGTCCTTGATTATACTAGGAAGTATTCCCTTCCTTTCTAATAACCACCACATTATATCCCCATGGACTCTGTCATATGATTTTTCCAAGTCAATAAAAATACCATATGAAGATCTTTTTCCCTCTCTATACTTTCTCCATTAATCTTCTAAGTAAGAAAATAGCTTTCATAGTCGATCTTCCTGGTATGAAACCAAATTGATTCTTTGATGTTGTTGTTTCTAGTCTTAATCTTCACCTTATCACTCTCTCCCAAAGCTTCATTGTATGACTCCTAAGCTTAATGCCACGGTAGTTAATGCAATTTTGAATATCACCTTTGTTCTTGTATAACAGTACGAAAAGTGCTTTACCTCCATTCATTCCCACATGATTTGTCTTTTAATATCTTATTAAACAACTTAGTCAACCAAACCACCCCACCCATAGAATTCCAAGCCTCAATGGGAAAGTAATTTGATTCATGTTCATATGGTGTGACGATAGTTTTACATTGGCCATCAACCTACCACGACCCTCCTCCTTTACCTGGGCTGGAAACTGGCTGTGGAAAACATAAAACATTAAACATGACACAGGAGGAATTGGCCCAAACACTGGAACTTAAAAAATAAAAATAAATGGCTTCCCCACACCAATCACAATGCCTTTTGGTCTCGAAAAAAATGTAATATTTTGGTATCTTAGCTGCTTTTCATCAACCAATGAGTTTGTAATGTGATAACAAGCATCAATGAGCATGTACATGACCTAGCTTACAAAATACAGTGAGGTACACTGATAGTTCGTCAATGATAAACTGGTTTTGCACATAATTTTCACACCTTATGTTACCAAAGATCAGCAGACGAGCAGATGTCTTGACCAAAGCCATTAACAAGAATCACTATAGTGAGATAGTTAGAAAGCTGGGAATGTGTTAGATCTACACACAATCTTGGAGTGATAGCATAGTAAATTTATTATCTGATACCACCACATGTTCCCCATCAGCAACAGTTATTTTTGTCCTCTCAGTAGTTATTACTCAATGAATCATTAGAATTTAGTATTCCCTTTTCTTTTCTTTTTTGCTGGACACAATAGGGTTGCATAATCAGTCTGATTATACGATCAACCAATTCTATACTTTCTAATCTTATTTCTTCTCCTCCTCGTTCAAATTCCCCATCAATTGAAATCCTAGAACCTAATATAATACACTTCAACTGCAGCTTTCAACTTGATCAAAAGGGATTCAGTTAAGAATTTTTAGATTGAAAAGGAAAAAAAGGAGTCACTCAACCAAAAGGATGTAACTAAGAACATACAAAGATAACAATGCTACAAAAAATTAAATAACTAAAAGAACTGCCAAATATTTAAAAACTTTTTATTCTAAAGTAAAAATGAACTGGAAGAATACCTTGAGCCCTCAATCACACAGACATAACGGAGAACATTCCCATTGGAAGAAGCCTTTTCAACTCTCTCCTTAATATCTTTATCGAGCAATAAAAGCCCACTGACCAAAAAATCTTCCACAGACATTACACTAGGTCCCATTTCTTCAGGGTACAAGCTTTCAATCTACAAAAGAGACACAGAAATTACAAATGGAAATTTTGATAACTCTAAAATTGAAAATAGGATGATTTCTAAATTCAGTAATGTAAAAAAGAAAGAGGTGCAACTGAGAATTGATCATAATAATACTAGAATAACTACATAAATAAAATAGAAGAAAAAATGAAGAAAAGAGCATTTAAAAGTTAACCTTGATGTTATCCAAGTTAATCCTTGAACCAAGTAGTCGAGCAAGGATCAAAGCCTGTTTTATAGTCCAGGAAACATGAGTTAAAGTGTATTACATCAATTTTATGTTTATTTAAATTTAAGCTTCCAGATTATTAATACTTTCATCCAGAAAAAGATATGTTTTGAAAATACATTGTTGAGAATAAAATATGGCCATCTAATCTCTTTGAATCAGTCAAGTGGCTGGAAGATTTTGAATCAGCACTAAGACTACTAAGAGTAAGTTAATCAGGTAATTAATGAAGGACACCAGCAGTTAACAATTGGTTCACATGGTAAACAAGCCAAACAAGACCCACAGAGGAAACCATATATGCTACAAAACCACCAAAATGAACAATCATAACTATTTCTTGCATATTTTTCCCAAACATTGACTTCTAAATTTCTAATCATAATAATGTGACCAGGGAAATGATCAATGGATAAGTAAGGTCCAAAAAAAGGAAATCATTAAGGTGGGGTAAATCAACTCCACAGTTGAAATCATGCTAGAGCAGTATCTGTAGCATTACGCATCAGTGGCCATTGTAATGGTCTATCTGATTGAGAGCAACCTTTTTAATTTTAATCACACCACAGCTAAAGCTAGAAGACTTCAATATATGTGTGTGTGTGTGTATATACACACACACACACACACACACACACACACACACACACACACACACAGAGAGATAAAGGAAAAAAGTCAAAAGAATTCAGCACAAATTTAATTAAACCAATATCCAAACCTTCCTTGCAACATCCATCCCACTGAGATCATCGCGTGGATCTGTGAAAATAATATTAGGTCATATTATTATGACAGAAACTCAGTTAAAAACCCTGGATAAATAACATCTCAGTGCTATGTACTAACTACAAAAGGCGAACAAGCTCATTTAGTGTTCCATGAAATGACAGAACGAAACATAGTTATCGATAAACAAAACTAATTACGATCTCTAAGCCTTTTCAAAGTTGGTGCCAATGAATAATAATTGCTTATATACATTGAAGATAGGTGTTTGAGCGGGAGCATGTGAGGACCTGTTTTCTTAATAGGGATTATTACGGCTAAATGCAGGTTTAGCTTAGTTAATCCCTTGATTTTGGAGGACCTCATGTATGGGTCATCCATGTGAACCATGATATGATATTATATGTGTTTTGATGCATTGAGTATCCTAAGTAAGTGTTTCGCCTTATTTGCAGCTTCGGGTTTAAGCTGCTGAAATTTGGCTAAGTGTTGGGGAAAAAGAATTTTCGTAAATCTTCGTTTTTAAACATAAATTGAAGTTATGGAAGTTTATAATATTATAAAAATTCCGTAATTTTATGAGATTTTATTAGCATGTCTGAATTAGGTTCCTCACATGTTTGTTTTAGAAAAAATCTGCCGAGAGACAGATTTTGTACTAAAACATGAAAATGAGATTTTGATACATTTGAAATTTGATTTTTCTAATATTTTATTTGGATTCAAATGAGGGGGGGTGGAGGGTTATTTGCTTATTTTCATTAAATAACTTAAAGTGATTACTTAAATGTTTTGAATGAAAATAAGGTTGATAGGCTGTAGCTGTGATAACCTAAGAATTTGTGAGACAACATGAGTTTCAGCCGGCTGAAAGTTGCATTTCAGCCGGATGAAAGTTTATATCAGCCAACTGAAAATTCCAAAGAGGATTGTTTTGTGTTGGGCATTTTTAGTTGACCGAAAATATTTTTCAACCGTCTGAAAATGCCGGCAAACAGTTCTAATAAAGGGTTAAAATGACCCTTTTACCCTCCTTTTCTATATAAACTCTTAACCCACGAAATTCTATACCCTTCTCCATTTTTCCAGCCAAGAGAGAAAATGAGAGAAGGAAAGTGATGGGGGAGGTCACAAGTGGCTCACCGGAGCATGGCAGCCCTGATCCGATGCCGGCAAGCTTCGATTCAGCATAGTTTGGCCCGATCTACGTGCGTGTAGGGATGGTTTGGCATTTACATCACTCATTTTTTAGGTAGGGGACATTTTCTCATTTTAAACCATTGATGCATAGGGTTTGGGTATAAATCATGTAGTTTCACATGTATTTGGTAGTTTTTGCATAAATATCATGCATAGGGATATATTTTATGGGTTTTAATAAATTTTGGAAAACCTAGGGTCGATTTACATACCCCCTTTTGTTATATTCTTGTTAATTATGAAATTCTTATGAGTTTAAGCATTTAAATGAATTGGTTTTAAAACCTATTGGACTATTTTTGTGTAGGTCGAAATATTGAGAGTCACTTTTATATATATGTTTTTAAAACCATTATTTTGAAAAATGGTTGGGAAACGATTACCATGATTTATGGAATTATTTCATATGGTTTTCAAAGCACAAACCTATTATGCGGTTTTTGAAAAATTTATATATAATTTTCCGGTTTATATGGAAATTATGAAATTAATAAATGAAAAAAAAAGTGGGGATGATATGGATATGGTGATGAGGGCTACTAGAGACAGGATTACTGCGGTCCCAAAGGAATGGGACGTCGTGCCATGTCTTCCTATCCTTTAGTTCTGAGCTATGTGCTCGAACTGAGATTACTTTCTGGATCCATGTAGGATTCATAGTGTTTCTTTTTGAGGTTACTTTATGGACCAAATAGGGATTCATAGTGTTTTATCTTATACCGCATGCGAGGGCCCCGCATGACCTGAGGAGGATTTATGAATTTAAAAAACTGATGTTATGGATTGCCAGGTATGGCGGATGATGATTATTGGCTTATAAGGCCGTAATATGGAATTTGGAAAGAATGATGATGAATCATAAATAACTTGAGTTATTTCTTACCTTTTTAAAAAGAAAAAAGGACATTGGTATCAAATGATTTAACTTCCGCAATTTATTTCATTATACCTGAATCATTTTTATTTATTGAAAATTTACATTGCAAACTAATCAATGGTTTTACAGGGTTCTTGAAAAGTATATAAACTATATTTTTTTTTAAAACCTTGGGTTATTTTGAGAAATGTTTTACTACTGAGCATGTAGCTCATACCCCCACAGTTTTCTTGCAGGTCATGTTTCAAAGCTAAGTTGACCTAGGTTTGGGAACACGTCGACATGCTTGCATTCATTTAGAGAGTAATTGAGATAGGCTTTGAGCCTAGGCATGTATTAATTTTAATTTCATGGCCTGTAATTAATTAAATAGTGGATGCATATCTGAATGAGACCCATGTGACTAAGATACAGCCTGTAGATTTCTTTATTTTTGGAATATTGTGTGGATAGCTGGAAATATTATTATTGTATTTTCCACAGGTTCGGATTAGTCAATAACTTGGTATGTCCTATTTACAGGACCATGCCGAATTTTCTAAAAAGGTTTTTAAAATAAATATTTTTAACTAAACATTCATCAAAATTGGTTTAAAATTGATTTTCTTACTATTTAACTAACGGCCCCAATTTCAGGTCGTTATAGCATGTGTTTTAAGTATTGTTGCGGTAAGACAAACTTATTTTTAGTTTTAAATAAAATTTCTCCACTCTCGAATACACTGCTGATGATAGTTTTGGACTTCCGGTGCAGTGGTTGGCATTAGAACTCCATGAATGCTCCATAGACTAAGGAACTTAATTACTCCATAACTTTTTATCCTTCTTTTGTTTCGCAAGACCTCATAGCGGAGAAGATAATTGATGCTAATCATGAAAGAAACAGCCTTTACTACCTTGATAGCGGTCCCATTCTTGGTGTTGCACGTCTTCATTCAGGTGTAACTGCTCCCATCAGTGGCAGTTCCGGCTTAGTTATCCTTAGGGATGGCAATTTGGACCCGCCCCATAGGAGCCAGACCCGACCGCCCTATAGGGCGGGTTTTTTTGACATTTTCGTTCTCGGTCGGGTGGGTAGATTTTGAATTTTTCATGGGTTCGGTTCGGGGATGGTATTACTAGTCCCGACCCGCAGAACCGAAACCGAACCAAAGACCCGCCCGCCCCGCATGGCCTTTTACGTTTTACCCTTATAAATATATAACCTTAAATCTTACCAAAAAACTAGCGCTCTCCTTATTCATCAATCACTCTCGGTCTATCCTCTCAGGCATACTCACACAGACCTTCCCAGTCATCGGGTCACCATCATCGTCGCCGGAACTGGTCCTCGCCTCACCTCACCTCACGGCCTCCCCACCTCAGAGCGGCAATACCTCATCTTTATGGAGTCATGGTCTCATGGACCTCGCCGCATCTCCTTCCCTCACGCGACACACTCACACAGCACACTTCACCAACTCGCCGTCGCCGACACTGGTCATCGTCTGCCATCCGCCGTCGCCAACACTAGTCCCCGCCTCACCTCACGGCCTGCCCACCTTAGCACGACAGTACCTCACCCTTACAGAGTCACGGTCTCACGGACTCGCCGCATCAACAAACTTTCTCTCGCCGTTTCTCGCCGTGGTTGGTTGCTTCTCTCGCCAGATCTGCACCAGATCTACCGGATCTATACCAAATCTGCCTTGGTTGAGTTGGTTCCTCACCAGATCTGGAGCTTGTAATATTTGAAAGGTATGGTTGATCAGTTGTTGCCTTGCCGGAGCTTGTGTTTTTACCATTTTTTTTTTAAAAAAAATTTTCCTATATTTATTTGATATTCTTATATTTGTAAGGCTGAAAAAAAAAAATTTTTTTGCTTGAGCGGGGCGGGGTGGGGCGAGATTGGTTTTCCTAGGAAGCCATAGGGTTGGGGATGGTTCCTAGTTTCTGTGCCCCGTCGGGTTTAGGGGCGGGTTTGGTACTATGGTTTCAATGTTAGGGTCGGGGATGGCATATAGTCGACCCGCCCCATTGCCATTCCTAGTTATCCTCCATTAAAGTCCTTGAAGTTGATTGTACGATCAATGGAGTCTGTGTCACCTCTAGAGTGTGAGGCTTGCCAGTTAGGCAAGCACCATCAAGTGTTTTTAACTTTTAAGGTAAATAACTGTAGGTCCATGCCTTTTGATCTAATCATACCAAAGATCGGGATCCACCTAAATATAAAAGTTTGTTAGGTTCTTCTTACTTCGTGTCTTTCTTCTTTGGATAATTACTCAAGGATGACTAGATTATTTTTCTTAAAAGATCGTTTTGAAGTTGATTCTGTTTTTCAATTGCTTTTTTTTTTTTTTTTTTTTTTAAGATAGAGAGATTGAAACTCAATTTGGTTAGTCTATTGATTTCTTCATATCTGATAATGCGATGGAATATACTAAAGGTTCCTTCATGCTTATAATGATTCCCATGGCATTATTTACCAAACATCTTGCACTTATACTCCTCATTTGGCAGAACATAAAAATCGACATTTAATAGAAGTAGGACCTTAATGTTTCATATGCATGTCCCTAAGGAATTTCAAAGAGATGCAATTTTAACTGTTTTTTATCCTATCAACTGCATGCCATCATCTATTTTTTATACTTTTTATACTAAAAGTCCACATTCTGCTTTTTATTCGAACATTCTTTCATTTGATTCGCCTCCTAGGGTCGTTTGTTGTGACTTTTTTGCATACCCATTCCCAAAATGACAGATTTGATCCTCATACTATCAAGGTTATAGATGTTGGAATCCCCTTAATACAATACATTGTATGCACAAATTTTGAATTTGTTTTCAGTACTTCCTTCTTGTCTTCATAAGGTCATTCATTGGATATTGACATCGTTGGGAAGTCTCCATCTACTCCTATGTCAGTTGTTACAGCTCTAATAAGCATACCATCCCTCATGTTTCAGACTCAACAAATAAACCCGCCAATCTTCTACTTCCTATGAGGATCCCTAGTTTATCTTCCCTTTGCATTTTAAGAAAGTAACCAGTCTAGTACTCTTCATCCTATCAACAAAGTTTGTTAATTTCACCCATTTCCAACGCATTATCACTCCATGCCAGCTCTGTCTTCTATTTCTCTTCCTAAGTTATATTTTAGCCCTTGTTAACTATGTGCTTTTTTACTTTTTTCTTAACTTGAATTCTCAAAAGAATAAACCTATAACCAAACTTTTTTTTTGATAAGTATAACTAAAGTTTCTTTTTCAACATGATTCACTTTTTTACAATAATTTTCTTCTATGCTCCTTACATTTGATTTCTCAAATGATAGATTTATGCCACTACACTAAAAATAAAAAGGAACAAAACAATGCTATATAACCCATATGGGAGTGTCCGGTCGAACAAAACAGAACATCAGAACCAATAGAATCCTACATTACAATTTAACAATGTATGAGAATAGTAATCTCTAGATATTAATGAAGACATATGCATGCTTAGAAGAAGACTAGAGTTTCATAGTTCAAGTAAACAATAGAATCCTACATTAGAAGTTCACAATGTATAAGGATTGAAATATCTACTAATTAATGAATAGACATATGCATGCTTAGAAGAAGACTTGAGTTTCACAGTTCAAGAATGTGATTTACTGCAAAGCTAAACTTTAATAAACCTGGTTCGGTATAACCAAGTCTTTTAGCAGCTTTAACAACTTCGCTGAATGGCTTTTCATCTTCAACCTCACTCATTACATACCCCAATGTCCCTGTTACAAATATATATACATATATATGTATGAAAACACAAGCAAGCCTAAGAGGAAAAAAAAATTTACTGAAAATATTTTGGAATCAATGCTTTATAAATTTTGTACCACTCAAACTCCCAACAATACGATGGACAGGGTCTCCAGATGAAAGTATGCGCTTTAAAGATACTATGACAGGAAGGCCAGCGCCAACCTACCAATAAAAACAAATAAATAAGAGGTAAACCGATATCTATAACCTGATTTAGACTTAGAAGATGCTGTCCCAGGTTTGCATAGCACCCAATCACGAATGAGGACATTAAGAGAGAATAACATCCAACAGTACAACATCAATTATTCAAATTATATTCCTTAAGCAGCAAAGATTCCAAGAATAGTACAAGATATGAGAGATAATATGTCCAGACTTTCTACACAGCCTAATGAATTTATCCTTCCAGGAGCAAATTATATAGACCAAAAAATTAAAATAAAATATAAAATAAAATTACAAGAGATATTGAGAGTATAAAATAAAGTAGTGCTGCAGAAGCCAGAATAATTTTCAAGACCGGAGATCAATAATGCTCAAGAGATTATCAATCGTTTCTCGAAAAAATAACTGATCAACTTAAACTATTAAGATGGGGTTATCTAAAACATAGAACTCTTCCTAATAAAATAAATAAATGGAAAATATTAGACCTTTTGTATATTTAACCCATGAAAATTATGAACTACATTGACAAAGAAGTGCAATACAGTTGATCAAAATTTTCTTCTGTAAAGTTAGTAATAATTGGTACATTTTATCATCTGCAATCATGTACAATTGTTTAGCCCATATTCAAGTTATCAACTAAGAGAAGACCATGACTAAGTACTAGATCCAAGCCTGTGCAATAGGGAAATAAATTATATACATCTTATGAGGTTGGGGACTTTTTTCTCTGTGGGTATCAGTGAGTGAGGAATTTAAGGGTGTTCCCTTAGGGTGGATTCAGAGAGATTGAAAAGTTGTTGCTTACAGGGGACCCTTATAGAGGAATCATTACTTGAGTTTTGTGTCATTAGATGAAAAACTTTGAGTTTCTCACGAGCTTGGCTATGACGTATTCAATGTTTTATCATAAGAGAATTGGGTTTGTTACAAGACAACCATAAGCCTCAAGTAGAAAGAGCAAAACTGTAATTCCAGAAGGAAAGCGTCATGTAACGTAGAATTGCAGCAACCTAGTCTCTGTTACTTAATGATAAGTCAAATACAAAATCAAATCAATATGAATTACTGCTTTAATTCCCAACAATCTTTCAACTTACAAAAGTACGGATAAGCTTTGACTGGGGGTAGAAAAAATTTGTTTGACCCATTCAACCAACCGTGTCTGACTGCTGAAAAACCAGTTTTGGACAGCATATCATTGCCCAAAATCCAGTTCTCGACACAGTTTCCATGTCCGAATTTAAAACCTGATTGGTTCTGATACCCTATATAATTAGAAAAGCCTTCTAAAAACTAGGGGTTTCATATGTGATATAAAAAATTATAAATAACCCAACTAGAACTGGATCTATCAAGCGAAACTCTTATTCTAGAAGAAACCTACCCCAAGTTGCATGACAAAACGAATATCTAAGATTCAAGAACAAAATCTTGTAAAGGGATATGTATTTGTGAACTAGATCGATCATTTTCTTTTTCTTTTCTTTTTTTTTGATTTGATCAGCAACAAAATAATTTAATTAAACAAAGAAAGAAAGTACAAGAGGGGGGACAAGCAGTCCACCTAAAAGAGAAAACAAAAGAAGGAAAAAGAAATACAATGGCTCAACAAAAAAGAAAACAAAACTAACAGCAAACAGCCCTCCAATCAGACTTTAGAAGGAGCAATGGAATATCACCAAACTCCTTAGATGCATGAGCCCAAAAACCCCAGAAATGCACCCTATCCCATAACCTATCCAAGCAAGATTCTCTATCGTCAAAGATCCTCACATTCCTCTCCAACCAAATGACCCAAAAAACTGCCAAAAAAGCACAATTCAAAGAATCATAGCTTTCTTGCCACTACCAAGCCCCCAAAAGTGGATCTCCAACAACTTTCTAGCACAATCCGGCACCACCCAACACTCCCCAGAAATGCTGAAAAGTTTCTGCCACAACCAACTAGCCACAGGGAAAAATAAAAAGAGATGATCAATACTCTCCGCCTCACCCTTACACATGAAACACCATTGTGGGCATGAATAAAAGGAAGGCCTTCTTCTTTGAAACATATCATTGGTATTAACTCTCTTGAGAGCAACAGTCCACATAAAAACCCGAACCTTGAGGGGCACCTTCGACTTCCAAATCAACTTCGAAGGGAGAAAGAAAGGAACATTAGGAATCTCAACCAACTTCTCAAAATAAGATTTACAAGAAAAAACCCCAGAGAAATCGGCAGCCCAAATCCTCCTATCCGGAAAAGAAGAATTCAAAGAGAAACCATTCAACAATAATAACAAAGTAGAAAGCTCTTGACATTCTCTATCATTCAAATTATGAAAGAAATTAAATTTCCAACTACAATTAAAAACATCTGAAGCCACCAAAGAAGAAATAGGAACATTATGAGACAAAGAGAGTGTATATAACTAGGGGAATGAAGAAGATAAAGAAGCTTCCCCTCTCCAATGATCTTCCCAAAAACGAATTCTATCCCCACACCCAACAGAAAGGGACGTGAATCCCACAAAACCATCCAACCCCTGAGAAATAAATTTCCAACAACATCTAGCCGAAGTCCTAGGACTAGCAAGCGAGTCCCAACCATTATCATGTAACACATACTTACTTCTAATAATAGCATTCCATAAAGTATCAGTCTCTAAAGGGAACCTCCACAACCATTTCGCTGATAGAGCAATATTACTCTCTACTAACTTACCCAAAGCTAACCCCCCTTGACATCTAGGCCTCGACACAACGTCCCACTTGACAAGATGATCTTTCTTACCTTCACGACATCCCTCCCACAAAAAATCCCTCATTAACCTTTCTAAAGCACAAGCCACCTTAACAGGAATCCTAAAAAGGGGACATATAGTAAATGGGAATACTAGACAACACAGACTAAACTAAAACCAACCTCCCATCCTTAGAAATTAAAGCTCTCTTCCAAACGTCCAACCTTCTCTTAACCCTAACAACCATAGGATCCCAAAACGCCTTAGAACATGGATTACCACCCAAAGGAAGACCCAAGTAAGTCAAGGGCCACGCCCCTACAGAATAACCAAGCTGCTCAACTAACCTCATCTTCCTCACAATGAATTCCCACTAAAGCACTCTTCCCCATATTAACTTTAATACCCAAGACTAATTCAAAGATATGTAATATAGCCTAAAAGTTCAAAAACTTATCCTCGTGCCCCGAGGAGAAGAACGAAGTATCATCCGCAAATTACAAATGAGAGACAGAGATCCTATCCCTACCAATCCCAAAACCCTCAATCAAACCCACCTCCACAGCCTTATCAGTGATTCTCCCTAACACATCAACAACTAAAGTGAACAAAAAAGGAGATAAAAGATCACCCAGCCTTAAACCTCGAGAGGCTCTGAAAGTGTTACCCGGCTTCCCATGGACAATCACGAAAATTAGCCGAGGACAAACAACCAGAAATCCACTTCCTCCATCTAGACCCAAATCCCTTCTTTTCTAAGACAAAGTCAAAAAATCCCATTCCACATGATCATAAGCCTTTTCAAAATCAACTTTAAACAACAATCCTTCCTTCTTATTCACCCTATACTCCTCCACAATGAGCTTCACTGGCAATCAACACCAAATCCAAGATCTGACGACCATCCACAAAGGCACTTTGAACCATCGAAATGGAGACTAAACTAATCAGCCTAAAATCTTTAATCCTCAAAGAATCCCCTTTCTTAGGAACCAGACAAATAAAAGTAGCATTAGTTAACACATTCACAATCCCAAACTCAAAGAACTCCACAAAAACTCTCAAAAGGTCATCCTTAATCACATCCTAACAATCTTGAAAGAGAGCTCTTGTAAACCCATCCAGACCTGGAGCCTTGTCCTTACCACAATCAAAGACAACCTTCTTAATTTCCTCCAACTCAAAAGGTCTCTCCAAACTCTAAGAACTCGCATCACTTATCGGGGACCAAAACAAACCCTCCAACACAAGCCGAACCCGCCCTCCCAAACTGAGCGATAAAAGGAAGAGAAAAAACTATAAAATTTAGTGACTATCCTCCCAGCAACCTCTATCACCGAACCATCCTCCAACTCCAATTTACTGATCAATTTCTTTTTTCTATTACCATTTGCCACTCTATGGAAAAACTTTGAATTATTATCACCCTCTTTCAACCATTTCACCTTAGCCTTCTGGGACCAAGAAATCTCTTCTTTAAAATTAATTTCCTCCAACTTGTCCACCAACTCCTTCCTCTACACCCTTAGATCTACAGACAAAGCCCCCACCTCCTCCAAATGATCCAATTCCTCAACCCTCTTGGAAATAGATTTCTTCAAACTTCTTAAATCACCAAACACATCTCTATTCCAAGTTTTAGTATTCTCCTTAACCAATTTCAACTTTCTCATAAACTTGAAGCCCTCATAACTAGTAACTGAAGAATTCCTCCACCAATCCTCAAAATATTTTCTAAAGAAGTGATGATCCAATCACATGTTCTCAAATCTAAAGGGAGAAGGTCCCCAAGAAAAAACCTCGGATTCCAAAAAAAATTGGACAATGGTCCAACGTGACCCTGGGCAATGCCAACTGTCTTACATTAGGAAATACTTCCTCCCACTCCACAGATAATAGAAAACGATCCAACCTATTGCAAACCAGATTCTCCCGCATGTTAGACCAAGTATATTTGGCATTAACTAAAGGAATATCCCTCAACAAACAGTCCCTAATGAAAGAATCAAAGTTCCTCATGCTTGTGATAACCCTGGAGCCATTAAACTTCTCACCTAGGAATCTAATAACATTAAAATCACCTCCCAAAACCCAATTATAATTACAAAGCCCAAAAAGACTATAATTGGTTCTTCCCAAAATTTTGGCCTATCCCTCGGTTTATTAGGCCCATAGATCCCAGACAACCACAACTCAAAACCATTCAACCCCCTAAACTTAACTGAAATCGAAAAAACCCCACACACCACCTCCATGGTAGACACCACCCTCTCATCCCACATAATTAAAATGCCACCTGAACAACCACAAGAAGGTAAAAAGGACCAGTCTTTATATCTTGATCCCCAAATACTCTTAACCACCCTCTTATCAACCAATTCTAACTTAGTTTCCTGAAGGATAACTAAATCCGGATTAATTGATAACAATAAATCCCTAATCACACACCTCTTCTTTATAGATCCAAGCCCTCTTATGTTCCAGCTAACAATCTTCATCTAGCACAATCCTCACCCCTATAAGACTTAATCACACTTGGACCATCATATCCGAATGTAGCCTTCTCAACTCCCTAACACCCTTATTAGTACTAAAACTTCTAACATCCGCACTACCTTCCCCAACTCGAACCCCACCTGGTTTCCTACCCCTTTTTTTAACTAGAGACAAATTCAATTTCCCCAGAAAATCCATCAATTTAGCCCAACCCTCCTCATTAAGATTAAAAGAAACAAAGTTGTTAAACTCCCTAAAATCCACGCCTACCCCTTCAGGCCTCAACTACCTTCACAAGATCGTGGCCATCATTAGACAACAACCTCTCATCTAAAACCCCATGTTGCTCGACTAAAAGTGGTTCAACAGGTTCCCCAAAAGAACTAATTCTTTACCAATACCAAGATCAAAAGTGGAAGTAGGATTACAAGAATTAACAGAAGCAGAACTCACACAGCCAAAACTAAAAATTTGACCAGCAGCCCCTGAAACATTATTACCATCATAAATGGGATTATCACATGGAATACACACACCCATAGAAGCAAGAGATTTAGACCCTCCCCAAGAAACCCATTAAGATTCCCCCTAAGTAAACGACCAGAAGAAGACTTGTGCCCCTCAAAGTTCGCGTTTCTAACAGACTGAAAATAATCAGGAGAGCGTACCTCAAAAATGTTTCCAGAAGAGGAACCAACCTTATCCGCACACAAGGCATCCATCCCGTCCAGAGAATCTACACCAAATTCCCCATCGACACCTTCGTTAAAATCAATCTCACTAACTGACAACGCCACACAAAAAGAATCACATCCCCCACCTGTCGGAGAAACTCCTACCCACAATAGAGTCATCATCGTTGCCACTTTGACTTGAGGAAGCCCCAACCCCAAATCGAAACCCATATCTTGATCGTCACCCGATAATACAGCCCTAGAAGAATCGATCATAGCCTCCTTGCTGCTCTTAGAGGACGAAAACACATTACCTCTATAGAATCGATCACCAAAACTCATGCGATTGACAAGCTGATAGAGCTTCATCACTATTGCTCTACACCCCAGACTACCCCTACAACATCCCCTATCGATTTCACCATCAGAAAAATAACCAAGCCCCAACTAATCCTTAGAGCATCTCCAACAATGAGTTATAACCTGTGCTATTGCTATATTATAGCATTTAGCACAAGTTGGGCTGCTCCAATGGTGTGCTAAAAACCTGTGCTAAATATAACAATAGCTCACCCTTGTGTCAAATATAGCACAAGGGTGAGCTATTGCTATATTTGCCATGTCAACTCTCCCTCCATTTCTCAACAACCAAACACACCAGTAACTGTGAAAATACAATATTTCATTTCCTCCATTTCTCTTTCAAAATTTTCTCAGTAACCAAACACCCCGTAAAGAAATACAATATTTTAAAAAATAATACTGAAATCTTATATATATATATATATATATAAAATAAAATTAAAATGTTAGTGGTTTGTACAATATTTGTTTTTGTTTTTATTTTTTTATTTTTTTTATTTTTTTAATTTTTTGTGGTTGTAACAATGGATGTTGGAAGATTTATAAAAAATGGAGGGAATTGAGGTTGTGGCAAAAAATAGCACACTATGTCATTTGCACCATTAGAGCACCTTGTGCTAAATTATAGCATTTGGCACTGTAGCATGTGCTAAAATAGCAATAGCACAAGTAATTTAGCTCACATGACCGGAGATGCTCTTAGATACAGGTTGGAGGGAATCCAAAGAACAAAAGAGCCACTAACCATTAACCTCATCTATAGGCCCACCACCCAAATAAGGCCCACCAGCATTTCTACAGCCCAAAAACTCTAAATCAGGGTATCCTCCAATATCTGGATCTGACTTCTACTGGGCCTTAGCATTACCCACTAAAATCAAAGAGGGCCTCTTCCCTTCAATACACACAGATGAGCCAGGCCCCAAAATTTTATCAATATACCAAGAGATAGCCCATTATTTACTCCACCAGCCCTGTCCTGCCTGATTCCTGTGTTGGACCCCAAATTCCTACCTTCTTTGTTAGTCCCAATGCACTCAATCCCCCCAGGACAAACACTTTATTTCTCTGCACAAGGCTTTTGGACTACTTTATCATTTGAATTTGGCAATTAACACAGATTTAAAAGATTTGTGGAACCCCAGACCCAAACCACTGTTCTTACTCAAAGAATGACCCAAGGTTCTATTCTCATTAGCAGATTGATTGCCACATGTATTATAAACCCTCTTAGCACCTTCTTCAACCTCACGCTGATTGCACACAACATCTGTACCCCCACCCCCTGTAACTTCCATCTCCTGCCATTGTCATTCGAAGGAAACCCCCCTATGCGAAATTGTCTTCTTCCTTGGCGCCCGTGATACAGGAATCGAACTTACTCTAATAAAAAATTGGTATCACCCAAAAAAATATGTAAAAAACTTGAATTGAAACCACTCTGGAGACCTTTCACCCTAATCTTTGCTTGAAACAAATTATCCATCTTCAAGGTATTCTCCTCAATCTCAAGCAGACCACCAAAATTATCAGCGATTTTAGAAAATACTTCCTCCCTCCACAAATGAAACGGAAGGCCCTGAATGGAGATCCATTCACTCATCACAACAAAAGATGCACTAAGCAACGAGTTGGAACTAGGATTCCAATGCATCAAGCATACCCTGATATTTCTCTTTAGAAGGACATCACCTAGAAAATAAATGGCTTTATCAAAGTTTTGACAGAAAAACAATGCCCTGCTAACCTGGAAAGGAATCAACAAGATATCGCAGTCCAACACATCCCCCAATTCAACTTGAATATCTGCCCATCTATCAGAAGCTTTCTTCTTCTCACATATGAAAGCTTTATTCCAACCACCCAGTAATCTCAAAAACTCCTTATCCCTCCCCAAAACCTTATCACCCTGAGGCCCTGAAAGACAACCATTCTGAGTTGGAGCACTGGAATTGGCCAGAGGCTGCACCTGACTCCTCACAGCAGGAGGAGGAAAAGAAGAAGTTGAAAAGCTGTTTAACATCAACCCAAAGCTCTGCCAACCGCGACTCTCATAGCCCCCTGGAATCATTAAGAATCTCTCCTGACCGCTGTTGCTAACCTCAAATAAGCACGCATATCTCCCTGTTTTGTTCTCGAAAATCTCCAGGAAGTATGAACCTTTATCACCTCTGAATTCTATGAACCACTGACCAAAACCCTTCCAAGCACACATCTCTGAAACATATTTCTGCAACCAACCTATAGCTTCTTTACCAAATATTAACGAAACCCTTCATCCCCTCCCATTTTCAGAAGTTTTCACAAAATCCGACCCATTACCAAATAAATCAAAATCAAAAGATTTACTCTCAATTCTGAAGAATTTTTTAGCCATGATTACACACGCACTACTCCATCGTTGGTCGATGATTCAGCCGGAAAAGCCGCTGGAGTAGTGAGAGAGAGAGAACGCTATGCATCTAGATTGAATGTCTCTTAGGTCAACATCATACCCAGGGATTGAGACCTAGAGACAACTATCCTCCTGTGTCGAGGTGCACATGAGGAAGAGTATTGGGGAAATCCAATCACAGTTGATTACTTACTTACACGTTCTCTTTCTTCACCCATTGTACTCTTCTTTCCATCTCCTCTCTCTCAGCAAATTGCATACAACTAGATCTATCATTTTGGAATCTCTCTCTCTCGATTCCCCCCCCCCCCCTTCTACCAGCATTCATACTTAATGGAGTAGATGCAGAGTGTATACAAGTTATGGTTCTTGAGATTCAATAACTCTTCTCTCACAATGCTACACAGCCATGGTTAGAGAATCAACATAAAAATCAGAGAATCAGATTGTCTCGATTCAAATCCAATTGGTTCCAGACGGCCCATGTTGTCTGAAATCTGATTCTGGAAGGGTTCCAAATCAACGAAATAAATGTATACCCATAGTTATCAGATGCAGACCAAACACGAACCAGATCAAAGGGACAGGTCACTGGGATACCAGTCCAACTACTGGGTCAATGCTGGATAAACAAAATAGAACCATTATAAGTTTTTGCTATTTATTAGAAATGAGCAATTAAGAATTATGACTGGTAATTCTTACCGCGATGTTTTAAGGTTTCTCATTAATATATTTCTTTAATGTGTACAAAAAAAAAAATGTAAACAAGGAACTCTAGTGGACTGGTGATAGAGTTAATGCATCTATATCGTAGATTCACATTTCAAACCTTCTGACCCCACCTTAAATCTGACAAAAAATTTTGACAACTAAATTGGGATCTTGACTGAGTTATATTTGAGTTGCACTGAGTTTGACCAAGTTAGACCCAAATTACACCCAGTCAAGCTACGTTTTCCAAGTTAGCAGCCTAATAATAGAACTGAACTGGACCAAGGGCTGGCTCACCAGTCCAGCCGCCATGCCAATCCGTTCTAATAACTACAGTTGTATTGGTCCATTGTACAACCCAGAACCACCCTAACCCTGTTCTTGCCACCTGAAGCTTAGACCATTCCAATTTAAATTTTGCATCCCCACTCTATGAAATTCAGTTATAAACTTACAATTAATCCCATCTATGTTACATGGACTTGAGTACATATGTCGGGTGTGGGTATGTGTCCAAGTGTTGGATTTGTCTACTTTTCAAAGATTTTTTACTATTTTGAAGTGTCCAGATCAATTTACCCACACCCATGTCACAAGTGTCCGAGACGGGTACTTCACACATTTTCCAGTGTCCATGTAAGTATGTAACATAGAATCCCATTACTAGCTAAATCAAGAAACAAGGCCCCTTACAGTTGACTCATGCCGAATGCGACGAGGGTGAGAAACCAGCTTGTCATAATCCTCCTGCAAGACAAAGAAACAAAATTTCCTTTTAGTTTCATGCATAATTTCCTTATGGATTTTTTATTGAGACAAATTTTTCTAGCATGAAAAATTAATAATGATTGAGGATGTCGGAGGCAAGAAAGATGAGCTTTCACATGATAAGAGTTTTATATTTAATCTCAATAATTTTCTCACAATATAAATGGATGCTGAAAAGGTAACAAGTTGACATAAGCAAATACATAAATATTATTCCTTTCATTGCATGCAGATCCATTAGTTTTTGTTTTTTTAAAGAATCCTAATAGACTTGGTTACCATCGTAGAAGTTAGAGGTTTCTTATTTGCCAGGACAACGCAACAACCCAAGTCGACCACTTGGTTTAGCACCCCAATAGTCTCAGAACTAGCAGAGCAATCAACAAAGGCCAAACCTGTTGCAAGAAATAACACAATGTGTGCATATTACAATGATTCAATGCTTAAAACGTTACCATTAAGCTTTACTCAAGTTACATGGAGCCAATACAAGACCATAAGCTAAATGAGGAACTGCCAGCTTTTCTGTACTTAAACAACATAAGCCAAAATTTACAATTCCGTGCAAGGTAATATCTAAAGTTTTGATAACACTGGACCATGGTAATATAAAGACAACATTAAAGCATAGAGATGCCACAAACCTGTTGATCTACCGAGAAGAGATGCAATATCTATAACCTTTCTTGTTGATTCCAAATTCGTGAATACTTGGCACTCACCTATTTTAAATAACCAAGAAAAAGAAAAACAAGAAAAAGGCATAAGCTTATTGAGTACTCATATTGGTTGATTCCTCTAGTTTAAGTTTATCATCTGTCAAACATCAACTAATTACACATATAAGAAAAACTCTAAGATCAGAGCAAAATGAACAGTAACACCTTATAAACGAACAAAATATATACAATATTAATCTATCCTCGTCATTACAAAAGAACAATGGAATTACCAAAACCACTAAGTGTCATCAGAGAAGAACCATCCAACTTGACCTGGCAAACTTCTATCAAAAAGATATCACCTAACTCCTTGAGAACACATCCGATGCAACAAGTAAAGATATACTGTCGCATACTCCCACAACTCGCAAGTGCACTCCCTGCAACTCAAGTACAATATCCTCAAGCAACATGATTACCAATGTACACTTCAAAAGGAATGATTAAAAAATAATACTATAAACCATCACACTTGATTAGTTATGTATAGTAATATATTTATATCATGTGAGAGTGTGGCCATCCTGAATGATAAGAACTGCCAAAATGCATGAAGTTGAGAGAAGATCTTGTAGGTAATCCACCCATTGATAGGTGATTTGACATGAAAGTCAGACCATCAGATATGTAAATTACTCAAATCACATGTTTAATCATACAGTCTGTAAGCCATCTATTATGGTATCTATATTTATGTATTATCAATTATGTGTACATGTGTATATGCAATTATCTGAATATACACACATAAAATAAATTGAAATGTTAAATTAATAAATTCTAAAAGCATGATTCCATTAATTGTTAGGCCCCAATTGGAGCCTAGAATTGAGCTCGGATTTCAGAGTTCGAATTGGAATTGGGGTCATTTTCAATTCTAGTGTTTGGAAGGTCTGCTGGAAACAGAAACGTGATTCCAGGTCTGATTCCACGGAATTCACTTTTAAGCTAAAACATGGGTCTGTCAATTCTTAGGAGTTCGGGTACGAATTCAAATACCAAAGGCTAGAATTGTGAGGACTGTCTTTCTTTTTGATCGACTGATGAAGTCCTCTTTCCTGATCCCAGATCTCAACAAAATCCTTACTCTCACGTCTCTCTCTCTCTCTCTCTCTCACACTCACAAATCATAGAAGACAATCTATCTATACCATCATCATCTACACCCCTCTACATCATAGATGTGATCAGACCAACCTCCAAAGCCATAACGAAGAGGTGATGGATGAAATTAGTGGTGGCAGATGGTGGTCTGAGGGTTGGAGTGAGGAAGGGCTTGTGATGATGGTGGTAGTGGTGTGTACTGCATGTGGATGACAGTGGTTATGAATGGGTGGCTTTGAGTTGCAGATGTTTGGGAATGATTGAAATGGTGAGAAATCAAGTGGCTCTGTTTTCTTCCTTTTTTTTTTTTTGGGACACGGATGGCTGTGGGTTTGTGAAGAACACGGCTGCGATAATGGTAGAGATGGTTGTGATGTCTATAGGACAAAGGTTGGGTTGGAACGTGATGATGTTCATACAGCTTAGCTGTTGGCGATGAATGTGGTGCCACCATGATATCTGAAATCGGTCATCAACGTGAACGTGATGATGTTCATGGAGCTTGGCCTGCGAAGGTGAAGGTGGTGCTTTGATGTCAAAAATTAGGAACAAAATTCCCTTCTTTTCTTTTCTTTTTTTAAATTCCAATTCCTTACGACGTCCAAACAACAAATTTAAAATTTCACCTAATTCTGACTCAATTCCAATTTTGTTAAAAAGATGGAATTAAAATTGCATTTCTTAACTCAATTTCAATTCTGTGTTCCAATCCCTTAATAATTCCTCTCCACAATTCTCCTAAGCACTCAATTCGTAGAATTGTATAAATAACAACTAATACATTTATATTGACATAAGAATGGAAGCCAAACACTAAGGGGGGTAAAAACCTCCAGTTTAAATAATCTTTTCCTTCATTTTTCCTTATCATTCAAAGGCACAAATCCATCATCAGTCATTCCAAAATACTATATGTCTCACAGATGACAGAGGCTGAGAAGAACCAAGACAGATTGGGTGTGTTAGGACGTCCCATAGAAGTGAATGGTCTAATTTTCTTTTGCATACTGTTTTGTGAAAAAATCCCTCCATAGTTGTTAATGAGGCCATTACAGAGAATGGTAGTCAGTCAACACAATTAGCCAAAATCGGCAGCATCTCATGGAATTTTAAGCATAAAATTGTTATATTAATAGCTCCAATTTTCCTTAATAACCCCATCCAAGATGACAGATTTGTACCATCAATTCTAAGAAAATTAAAATGAAGCGATTTAATTTCCACGAAACTTTCAAACATGTCCTCAGAGGGCATTTAAACGTCTCATATAAGAAATTGCTTTTTCAAATCAAGTAAAGGCACATACCCATCAACGATAATGAGAGTGATTAACCCCCCCCCCCCCACCCCCCAAAAAAAAATGGAATCATTACAAAAATAAATAAATAAATAAATTGATTTCATCAATAAAATTGTTAACTTTACAAAAAAGAAAATGATATTAACAAAATATAAATAATAAGGAGAATATATTTCATGTCATCTACAACTCGTTCTACGAAAAGCAATGGAACGATGGCATTTCCACGGAACATCCAAAAGGCCCACATGTAAAATCTAAGTTTCTCCAGTTCAAAAATGATTCTAGAGTCAAATGATGCTAAATTCATGGTTCATTCTCGAAACGAGAAAGAGGGTCTCTATATATATATATATATGAATGGGTTGGTGGATTTTTACCTGTTTGGCGTGAAGAGATCTGCAGGAGACAATGTGTTGGATGAGCTGACGCCCAACGCCTCCACATCCCATCAGAAGCAGAGGAATACTCTTCATTGGTTTTTCCTGACTCTGGTTTTGGCGCTTCTCTATTCTGTCTGTGTCTCAGTTTGTAGGTTTTGGGAGAACTTATGCGTGGAGGAGAGAGAGAAAGAGAGTAACTGTTACTTCACTGGTTACTATTACGGAGCACTAGGGGGTTTTTTTTTTTTTCTTTTTTTTGATAGGAACGGAGTACTAGGTTTTGGGTCTTGGGATAGTTGAAATTTGAAAACTTGGAACATTGGGTGGGGACTTTCATTTGACTGAAACGGAAAAGTGGAAATTTGCTTAGGTTATAAACAAACAAAACCTTCCGTTTGGTACCATTAAAGTGAGGCTGCCAGAGAATTCGACGTTATATTTTCTTGAATTTGTTCGAAATTCTTATGCATTTTCTTGCTAAGTTGTCTTTGGTTGCTGACACATTAACCTGTGCAGATGAATTGAACAGCCTCACAAGTTTTGTTTCAAACAAACCCGCTAGTGGTGCCACACACAAGAAAACGGGTCCTCTCTGCCTCCACACCCATGCTCCATTACCTTTCTCAGTAGTTTCTCCCTCGTAAGTTCTTAGATTATATTAGTACCGTAAGAACTACTCAGAGAATTATTAAATATTAGGTCTTACTAAAGTACTAAGTAACTATAAGACCGAGTGGTCCTAAAGTTTTTTGTCAAGCAAAAAGTTTTAGGTTCATTTTTCATTATTTCCCTTTAAGGTCATCCTTATAGACTTTGTCATATAATTGCTCGATGCATGTGAGACGGGAGACTGCATTTGCCCAAGGATTAGTCAGGTGCAAAGTATTTGAAACCTCCATATATAAAAAAATAAATAAAAATAAAAGGTTAACTATCGGTCCTTGTGGCTTAATGATGATGCTGATGCTGTTAAAATTTTGGGATGTTATAGGTTTGTGAACGCTGAAATCGACTCAGGAGGGGGGGGGGGGGGGGAATCGAGTTTCTGTTTCCACTCTTAAAAGGGTTTTCAAAAAGTAAGGAGTTGCCACCTCATTTTTAGGGTACGAGAAAACTACTAAAAGATTTGTTTTGTAAAAAACAAGTTTGACTCCATTCAATGGAAAATAGGCAAGTCTTGAACCAAAAACAAGGGTTCGGGGATTAGGTTACGAAGTGGGAAGGTTTTGAGCCACGGCCCATAGGCACCCATTTCGCCCGATAAATCGATCTAATTTATTAATTGGGCTTAATTAATTTCAACCATGCAATAACTAAAAATTACAAAAATTAAAAGATAAAAATTAAGCTAAGTTGGATTTGGGCTCAAATGAGCGACCTACGTACTTCTGACGAAAATCAAAATCCACGTAGTTCAAACAAACATATTGGGGGGAAGAGTTTCACCCCTCGTAGGACTCTATTAGAATCTAATCTATAATCAAACACTCGATTTTGAAAAACAACTTACTTTGAAACAAACAACTTTAGTTTTAAAACTTGTTTGATTTAGGATTAAAACCCTAATATAATCCTATGAATAATAAAACTCATGAGAACATGCATCATCACATAAACAACTACATCACAGCAATGGAGTTTAGAGATTATACCTGACAGAACTGAGGCAGAGTTCTATTTGCAACATTGGGGTTTTTGACTCGAAAGTTGGGCAAAGCTTCCACGCTTTCCAAGCTTTATGATGGCCTCAAGGAAGGGAGTCGTAAGTCGGGCAGAACTTCCGCACTTTCAAGCTCTAGAATGGGTCACAAACTAGAGGGTACTAATAGGAACGTTCCCCAAAAACTATTGAGCCAAGCTCTTCTTTAGAATGAGTCTCAAGTGAAGGAATACTAATAGGAATGTTCACCCCACACTCAAGAACTCACACTCTTCATTTACTTAGGAAAATTCTACTAAGACTTGGTGTAAAATGAATTAAGAGAGGACCCCTATTTATAGTGAGAGGTGGGTGGAATGAATAGTCAAGATTGGATCTAGTTAGGGACGATCCAAGGGCTCTCAACACACTCCCAAGAGTTGGTTCCTATCTCAAACTCCTCAAAAATCCAAAGGAAATTCTAGTTGGAGCGAAAGAAGGACTCTAAAGAGTTCAAGATAGGGCAAAACACTATCAAAGGCCAACTGGGCACCCTTGGTGGCCATTTGGCCTTCCTAGTGGCCGTTTGGCCCTTCTAGGTGTCCATACGGCCAGCAGTAGCTGGTTTGGTGCTTTTTTGTGTTATTTTGTGCACTCTTACCCCTTTATGCAATGTATCTTGCCCATTTCAAGTCTAAATACATTGGCTTTAAACTTAAAACGACCATGGCTCAATTTTCCATCCAAAATCTAATTAAAAAAAAACCTAATTGAGCTACACTTGGTCAATTAATCAAGGGTTAAGCCCATATGGCTCATAGAGATCAATTAAGGCTTACCGGGATAACATTAGGGTTTGCACCCTAATGGAGTCCTAGTTGTAATCAAACTTCCCCAAAAATAATTCCAAACATTAATACACTTTAATTAATACCCAAATGATATTAATGGAGCATTAATTGAATTCAAATGGATCAAATTAAGAAGCAATTATAAGAAGAGCCGACGAATGGAGTCAAACCGAGCCTACTTGGACCATCCTTGAGCAAACCATCTCCAAACTTAACCAAATTTTTCACCAAGCCACAAATGACATCCTAAGGCCATTGGGATCATCCTGGGATGAATTTGATGAGAATTGGATATCAAATAAGAATTATGCAAGTGAAATGACATAAATGCCCTTTAAGTCGCAAAAGTTCTTATTAGCAAGCAAGACTTAACCAAATTGAACCCCGGAAGATACCATAGATTCTTTGGGATGTATAGAGCTTAACTAAAAAGATTTGGTGTCCAAATGATGCATTCTTCTACATGTGATAATGCTCCCAAGGTGGAAAGATCAATTGTTAGGGGATGAAAATGGGGTCTCTACAAGGTTCAAGAGTTGATTTCTTTTCAATTTAACCATTATTATTTTTAGGGTAAATTGCAAAAAACCCCCCCTGAAGCATTGGGGGGTGCGGATAACCCCTCTTATGCTTTAATTTTACCAATGTACCCCCTAGTTCAGTTGGGGATGTAATTACTTTAACACCATTAACGATAAACGAGATGTGAAAACGCTTCGTTTCACTAGTCAATGGCAATTTGGGGAACACATGTCTATTAACGACGTACTCACATGAATAATTTCTGTCAAATTTCATCAACGACAAGTGACGGTGGAGCACATTGACAAAAATTAAAACATAAGGGAAGCACATTGGTAAAATTAAAACATAAGAGAGGTTATCTATTAACCCCTTCATACTTCAGGGGGTTATATGTAATTTAACCTTATTTTTATTTAAGAAAATAACCCTATTAACGTTTAGGGGTGGACCGAGTGGTCCTAGGGCCTCTTGTCGAGTAAAAGATCTTGGGTTCAACTCTCACCACTCCCTCTCAAGGCTACCTCCAGGAACTTTATCCTGTTATTGGCCTGACCCTATTAAATAGTTATTTATTTGGATCACATGTATGATGTTAGGGCTGCAACTTGGGTGGGTTGAACCCGCCCAACCCGAACCCAACCCGGTCAATAGACGGGTTGGACAAATAGTTTTCATACATTGGGTTGGGTTTGGGTTGGAAAATATCAACCCGATTTAAATCAGGTTGGGCTTGGGAAGGGGGGTTGGGCAACCCGAACCCAACCCAAACCCGACCTATATAATATATAATTTTTTTAAATATTATATAGAAAGAAGTTACCTTCTATTGTTTTTTCCTTTTTTTATTTTTATTTTATTTATTTGCTATTAGAAGCTATAAAATCTCCGCTCTTAGCAAGAAAAAGAAAAAAATCTATAAAATCTCCTAAAATCATGGGATTATAATCCATCTTTGACCTAAAAGACTCTTTAAATAAATTTCCATGAATGTCAATTTTTCTTTTCTTTTTTTGAGTTAGTCTTCTTTCCCCACTCCCCATCGGCTACTAACGCTATTGTTCTCCTGTTGCCGCCAATCGCATCAACCCCTCTGGTACATTTTTCTATCTCTCACTTTATGTGTTTCTTGTTTTTATGTGTTTCTTGTTTTTCACTAGTTCATTAGGTACGTCTTCATCTTGTTCTCCATTACTTCATCACCATTTATATATATATTAATATATATATACACACACTGACACACACACCAAACAAACTTTGTACGGCTGTACATAACTATATATTATATATGTATATTCTCCATCACTTCATCTCCATATATATATATTAATATATATACACATACACACCAAGCAGACCTTGTACGGCTATACATAACTATATATTATATATGTATATATATGCCAAACAAACATATATTTGTGATTGAGTTTTTCTAAAATTTTGCAAACAATTATTGGTAATTAATGTTCACTAGGTATTTGTGAAAATGTTTGTGAGATAGTTTAAAGGCATAGAAACTAAAATTATTTTCATTATTTCAGAAATATTTTTTATTATTTCTATTGGTAATATAAATCATCATTTGCTATGTTGTGGTAGGTATATGTCAAGTATGGCTGAGGGTAATGCACCAACTACTAATGCTACTACTGCTGTTTCTGGGGTAAGTTCTTCTAAACGCAAAAAACCTCAAAAAGGGAAATCTGCTGTTTGGGGCCATTTTGAAAGACTGTTAAATGGGGATGGAAGTAAGAGTGATCAAGCAAAATGTAATCATTGCTCCAAATTGTTTAATTGTCCTAGTTCTCAAGGAACCAGTACCCTTAAAAGGCATATTCTAAAGTGTCCTAGATATCCAAATAACCAAGACCATAAACAAAAACTCTTAGATTTTCAATCTATGTCACAAAACCAAGGTAGCGTTTCTAATTGGAAATTCGACCAAGAACTTTGTCGCAAAGAGTTGGCTCGAATGATTATTGTTGATGAGTTACCCTTTAGTTTTGTGGAGAAGGAAGGGTTTAAAAGATTTATTAGTGTATTGCAACCAAGGTTTAATTTGGTTTCAAGAACCACAATGACAAAAGACTGTATTGAGATTTATTTGAATGAAAGGAATATGTTGAAGGAGATTTTTGTCACAGCAGCTTCACGAGTGTGTCTCACAACTGATTTGTGGACTTCCATCCAAAACCTTGGATATATGTGCCTCACCGCACATTATATTGATAAAGGTTGGAATCTTCAAAAAAGAATCATCAATTTTCGTGTGGTTCCAACTCCTCATCGAGGTGAGATTATTGCACAAGCTGTGGAAACTTGTTTGTTAGGGTGGGGTCTTGAAAAATTGTGCACAATCACAGTAGATAATGCAAGCTCTAATGATACTGCGGCTCTAAGCTTGGTAAAAAGGTTTAATAAGAGGAATGGATTGTTGTTAGATGGTGAATTCTTTCATGTAAGATGTTTTGCACATATCTTGAATCTTGTTGTGAGGGATGGAATTAATGAAGTGAAGGATTCATTAATTCGCCTTCGTGACAGTGTAAAATATGTGAGGAGTTCTCCTTCACGTACAGAAGTATTCAAGAAATGTGCCGCGGAGGAAAGAATTGTATCAAAGAAGTCTTTGTGCTTGGATGTCCCAACACGATGGAATTCAACTTATCTTATGTTGAATGCTGCAATTGAGTATGAAAAAGCATTTGATCGTTTGGAAGAGCAAGATTCTAGTTTTATTTTTGAAATGAAGGAAGGGGTAATGCGTCCAAGTGATTGGTTGACAATGAAAAACTTACACATGTTTTTAGAGCATTTCTACATTGTCACAATCCGGATATCTGGGTCCAAATATATCACTTCTAACTCATATTTTAAAGAAATGAATGACATCCAAAAAACTCTCTTAAAATGGTCACAAGATGAAAATACTTTGTTTCGTGACATGGCAAAGAAAATGTATGCTAAATTCGAAAAGTATTGCAACATTGGCAAAGTGAATATGATATTGATCATTGCAATGGTTTTAGATCCTCGATATAAGTTGAAGTATGTGAAATTTAGTTATACAAAGTTTTATGATAGTAGTAAGGTTGATGAAATCATTGCAAAAGTGAAAAGTGTCATGGATCGACTTTATCACTGCTATATGTTGGAGATGAATTCTAATGTTGATTCTTCTCAAAGTTTCAAAGATGTTGAGATGGGGAATGCAGAACATGCTGTGGTTATTGAAGATGATTGGGATGATTTCTTGAAATCAGAAAAATGTATGGTAATGAGCACTGAGTTAGATCGTTATTTAGAAGAAGGTGTTGAAATTTGTGTACCCGGTTTTGACATTTTGCTTTGGTGGAAAGTGAAATCTCCTACATATCCTGTTCTATCTTGTATGGCGCGTGACATTTTGGCAATTCCCATCACAACTGTTGCTTCAGAATCTGCTTTTAGTACAGGGGGTCGAGTACTTGATCAATTTCGTAGTTCATTGACTCCAAAAATTGTAGAGTGCTTGATTTGTGCACAAGATTGGCTAAGGTGTTCACCAACTCCGATTGAAATTGAAGAAAAGTTAGAGATTCTTGAGGACATTGAGACAAGTAATTCATTTTTAAGTTTTATTTGTGTTTATTTTAGTTCTTATAATTTGATATCTATAATATTTATTTTAATGTTTTAAATTTTGTAGGAATAAGTGATGACTTTAATAACCTTTCCATTGGAGATTCAATTGTTACAACTTGAAAGAACATACTTTTGAGGTAAATTTTTGAAGTAATTATACTAATAATTACTTGAATAAATGAACTTGCTTTTGAGCTATATACATCAATTCATTATTACTTTATTCGTTTGATCTATGTTAACACATTTTTAATGTTCCTTGTATTTTTCCAGGAATGTTGATGGAGTTGAAAAATTGATGTGGCTTTAATGTTTGAAGAACTCTGGACAGTTGCTTAGTTGGGACTTAGGCGTTACATATGCTCGTGTTTTGATGTGTTTTGAACCTTTAGTTTAGTTCTTTGGGTACTTAGTCAGTTAGACAATTACATATGTTGCTTGTTTTGAATTTAATTATTTTGATGCTTTCGTCTTTATTTTTATCTTGTTGAAAAAATTATTACTTGATTGACTTGATTTCTAGGTTAATTAATTGAGTTTGAATGATTAAGATTTGTGGGCATATGCAACAATGCATTTTTATTTTATTGAAGCAGGTGTACTAAAGATGAAAAATAAAAAATAAAATTAACAAGCTAACCCGCATAACCCGCTCAACCCGACTTCAACCCGCCCAACCCATGTAACCCGTGCCCAACCCGTGCCCGCCCAACCCGAGCACGGGTTGAGCCTGGGCTAAGAAAGTTTAACCCGAAGTATGGGTTGGGTTGGGCTTGGGCATAGGGATTTACACTTTGGGTTGAGCTTGGGTTGACCTCTCAACCCGCCCAACCCGCCCAAGTTGCAGCCCTATATGATGTTGTGAAGTGATTTGAGCCATTTATGGTAAATTACAAGAAATCCACATGTGATCATAGACATCTTGAATTTTGTACAATACCATTTTAAATGTATCTTGTCCTTTAAAGATTAATAGAAACTATTTTTGTGACTACTTTCAAACGGTTAGGATCATTTAATTAAGTTAATTTTCATATGATACAATGTAGGGCCTACAAAAAAAGAGAGCTTTTGCTCCCGTCACAAGCTATGGCAAATCCATCACAAATTGCTGATTTGTGACGAATATTTGGCATCATAAAACCGTAGCAATTGCCTGCGTTGCAGTTGAGTTGTGACCTTTGAAAATCTGTCACAATAACATTGTGATGAATTATAAAGGTCGCAAACCGATAACCGTCACAACAAATAAATCATTAAAAATACTATTGTGACGGATTAAAACCATAGCAAAGTATACGATTAAGACAGATTAAAACCATCGCAAACAAGTCTTTTGTGACAGATATATCCATCACAAAGCCTTAAATTGTGCAGGTTTTTTTTTTTTTGCATTTTGTGACGGATATATTCATCACAAAACTCACTCAATGTGAAATTGCAAACTAGATTGGGCTTTGTAACAAATTATAAACATCGCAATTAGGTGTTTTTTTTTCTTTTTTTTTTTTTCCGTTTGGGTTAGATTAAACCTGTAACCTACAAACCAAAAAAACCTATATCCTGTATTAGTTTCAAACACATTATATTTTATATAATACAACAAGCTAAATTGATAACTTGTAACTCTGGTCCCGTGTTCTTATAAAATAGAACTCGAAATAAAGCAACAATTTTCCACCTGTAACCTATATTAAATACCCTTTAATCATTCATTTAAGAATATTTTAATTTTTCATATAACATTTCTATTCAAAAAATAAATAGAAGCTGTCATTGATCTCATGTAAAATATACGAAAAGATATATATTATATGAACAACCAATTATCAACATCTATAGTTTATGCATAATGGCAATAATTAGTAATAAACTTTCATAGTTAATTGTATAAAGTACCAAAGTTTATAAAAATACACATCCATAATAGGATATATTATCCAAAATTTAGTCAATCCTTGTCCACATATCAAAACATCTAAACTTAGGACCAAAATCTTCAACATGAGGTAGATTAAAAGGTCCTTAAAAAAATGCATTTCCTGCCACAAGAGAGAAGAATCCTCATTAATGACTTTCCAACATCTATAGTTTATACATAATTGCAACAATTAGTAATCAACTTCTATAGTTAATTATATAAAGCACCAAGGTTTATAAAATTACTACAACCATGATAGGATTATCCAAACTTTAGTCAATCATTCTCCTCATATCAAAGCATCTAAACGTATGACAAAAATTTCCTGCCACAAGAGAGAGAAGAATCCTAATTAATGACTTTCCAACATCTATAGTCTATACATAATTGCAACAATTAGTAATCAACTTCCATAGTTAATTGTGTAAAGCACCAAAGTTTATAAAAATACCACAACTATGATAGGATTATTCAAAATTTAATTAATCATTGTCTACATATCAAAGCATCTAAACTTAGGACCAAAATCTTCAACATGAGCTAAATTCAAAAGTCCTCCAAAAAATGCATTACTTGCGAAAAGAGAAAGAAGAATCCCAATTAATGACTTTTCAACATCTATAGTCTATGCATAATTGCAACAATTAGTAATCAACTTCCATAATTAATTGTATAAAGCACCAAAGTTTATAAAAATACCACAACCATAATATGATTATCCAAAATTTAGCCAATCATTATATACGTATCAAGGCATCTAAACTTGAACCAAAATTTTCAACATGCACTGAATTCAAAGGTCCTCCAAAAAATGCATTTCTTACCACAAGAGAAAGAAGAATCCTAATTAATGACTTTCCAACATTTATAGTCTATGCATAATTACAACAATTAGTAATCAACTTTCATAGTTAATTGTATAAAGAAAGCACTAAAGTGTATAAATAAACCATAACTATAATAGGATTATCCAAAATTTAACTAATCATTGTCTACATACAAGGCATCTAAACTTGGGATCAAAATCTTCAACATGTACTAGATTCAAAGCTCCTCCAAAAAATGCATTACCTACTACAAGAGAAAGAAGAATCCAATTAATGACTTTCAATTAAAAAAAATTTAAAACTTTATGACTAATTGAAGATTAACAAGAAAAAAGACATGAAATTCCTTCTTCACAAGCAATGCTATAAGTATGTACAGCTAAGACATGAAGTTCCCTTATCGCAATGCTTGCTGGGCCTGTTGCATACTTGCATTAATAGCTTGCCATGAATATTCACTTTAGTGGCTATTAGAAAATAAGGAAGACTAAAATTACATTGCATTTATCAAAATCCTGAAAGGATTTAAATATATTGCAATTCTAAGCACTTAAAGAAACTAAATATTTTAGAATATTTACCAACACACTTGGGCACCACGTGCCCATAAAAAATTTCTACTGCAACACATTTGGGTAGCAAAACACACACCCTTTAAAAATAAGATAGGAAGTAGAGAGAAATGAGAAGTAAAGAAATTACATTATTTGCTTATTATGGCCTGCATCCATGACATATAAAGCCCAAAGGGCTATATAACCTGCATCCCTCTTATTGAATTGTTTTTAGTACATTCCTACACTCATATACATAAGGACAAAAGGAGAGACTACATATGACTATGGAATCAAATGGTAGTTCAAAAATAAAATTAAATGGATGTTTTACATGCTGAAATGGATAAATCCATCTGTTCTTCATGTGGACAAATTAATAAATAAAATTCATTTAAATCGTTATAAAGCCTTGTTCAAGGCTAGTGATTATTTTGATAATATTGCTAATGTGGCTTTGCTAATTAATTTTGTTTGGGATTTTCATATGATTAACAACACATCAAGATCAATTATTAGGTCGGCTTTGTTTGATTTGGCTGTCTACATAGGTATTTTTTAATTATTATAAATCCAAGTTTAACTAAAATAAAATTTGTTATCCAATATACCATATAATGCCCAAATCATAGGAAAGCGCTAAAAGAACAAGTAGTAAAATTAACATACCATATAATGCCAAAATCATATTGTTGATGCGGGGTCTAAGTCTAGAAAGAACGCTCGAAAGGGCGCCTGGGATCAAATTAAGTGAGAAGGGTAGTGAGAGGTTGGGACATAGTCAAATCCTGCTTGCTAAGTAATAAGGCATTTATTTGTTCCTGCATGCGTGCCAAATGCTCCTCATCCACTATTCTCAAACGCTCCTGTGCATCTCTAACCTCTTTTATAACCTTTTTTGCAGCCTCCTCTACAGCCTTCTGAGCAAGTTCTACCTTTGCTAGTGCTTCCCATGTAGCTGCATCTTGAAATTGCCGAATAATGGCTTGCGGCGGAACTAAACCACACATAGGTTCACCACGATGCGCTACTCCCCTAACCATTTCCTTAAATGCTAGATTTCAAGCATCATAAACCTGCATACGCTCTGGGGCTTGGTTTACCTATTCTTGCATTTCCTCCTACATTAGATTTACAAATGTTAGATTAACTAACTTGCTACTTGATTTACATGGATAATAAACAATTTTGAATTAAACATACCATAAGCTCCTAAACTAGTGGGGTAATAGGTTGATCATCTTGTTTTGGAAATGTGTGTCACCACAAACATAGTCATTTTGTCTAGCTTGACACCTCCATTTTTATGTGTCTACCATCATCAAATAAAGCAAAAAAAACATACATAATCGCAATTATTGCTAACTTGCATATAGTTCTTAGGCCAAGAAAAAACTTCAGTGGAAACAAACTATAACAAAGCTTTGGTATATATCAAAATTCTTAAAAAATATATAAATATTAGATGATTTAGTGTGATCTTGAAGGCTCATTTTTGGAATTTTTTGAATGAGACCCATCAAACTATTAGCTCTGTGTCATGTATTAAGGTCTTTTACTTATTTGACGCTAGATTCTACCTGTTATATCTTATTTTATATGTAATTTTTACAATCATTTTAACTCTATTTCCATTAATTCATTTTTCAATTCTAAAGTTTTATAGAAAGAGTAGGTCTCCTGAGCTTCAAACAAGGCCTGCTCAATGATAACAAGAGCAAAAGTTTTCTAACATAAATGTTTTAATATTTATATGGTTATATTCAAATAGATGATAGTTTGTACCTGATCACCCTCAGCCTGAGCAAAGGACTTTCTCTTACACCTGTGATGAAATCTTAGTTTTTCTTGATTTTCAAAGTTTATCTTCCTTTTATCCTGTAGTTGACATTATAAAATAAAGAATTAAAATAGAACATATATTCCCTATATAAAAATAGTTGAAAAGTTTATATTTTGACTATTAATTACTATCCCCTCATCACTCCTCTAGTAGTTAAAAAGATTCTTCCATTGAGTCGGCTCAAGATTTGGTTGCTTATGTAGATACTGCTCCTCAAGAGGCCGATTATGGTCGTGCCATATTTTCTTCAGTCTAGACTTTGCAGACTTCCAAAGGATATTCAATTTTGTCCTCACCCAGCTATTAAACATACCTCTATTATATCTATGATAATCTTAATGTGATCTTTATTCACATTCCTCTAGTCTAGGATATCTAAACGAATGGGATCCCCAGTCTGCATAATCTTACCAATGTGCTGAGACAACGTCCCTCTTTCTCAGTAGGCTGATCATTATCATTAGCCACTATAGTTACATAGCCTCGAATCCCCTTAAGGCCATGGCCAATAGTAGGCCCTTTCCACTTCGGCCCCAATATTGGAATCAGTTAATGAACAATAACATAACATGTAAATTGGTTAGGATAGTGCACAGTCAACATCAATTATGTAAATAGGTTCTTGTATGAAAAATATAACCACTTTCTTACCATCCTGTACTTGCTCTACACCGACTAGAGGAGTATTGGCAGGGACCTACCTATTTCATATAGGTCATCTCATGTGCAGTTGTTTAATCAACACAAAAAAATATATTAGTCTCTATTTATGTAAACAAACTACCGCACACATGCGTTGCATGTGGACCATATTTAGTTCTATCATGATTAACTAAATTTAATCAAAAGTTGAGAGCTACAATTACAATTTAGGTGCAAAAAATAAAAAGTAAATAAAAGAAAGGGAAGGAACCAACCACTTGAAACATAATATTTACATAATGAGAGATAACTATCATTATTAATGATATTGGATATTTAGTAGTACATATAAAATATATACAATATTCACAGTTTTTGATAAAGTAAATTTCTATAATAATCAGATACAACATTCACATTTTTTTTTGATAAAGTAAATTTCATTGATAGAAAAAAGCCAAGTACACAAGATGAATACAAGAGAAAGCCAAAAAAGAAAATGGTGCAACATTCACAATTTCAAAAAGTCCATGAATTCATATAATTCTATGAACACATATTGTCATTATTACTATCATCAAGTACCATAGTGAACCCCTTATCTCATTATACAAATCTTTGCGACGGTTATTGTGTGTCATAATTCTTTGGTAGATCAAGAAAAAAAAACTGATAAAAACTTTGTGATGGAAAGAGAAAATAACTTTTTTTAAATATATTTTTAATTAGTGGTTAAAATAATTGTGACCTTTACTTAATTTGGTCACTAAAATCAGTTGCAATTGTTTTCTTTTTTTATAGTGAGGGCTAGGCTACTGCCACCACATAAAATACTCTAAGCCCCCCACTTAATTTATATTTTTTAGGTTTTATGAAAAATATGAAAAAATTTTACGAAAACTAATCACGGAATCTACTAGAAAACATCATTTCGAACAACTTCGTAGAAGAATTTGTTTCCAAAATTTGTCATTTAAGTACACTTTTTGGCCATTTTTCATGGAAAATGAAATAAAGATTATAAATGGCCAAAAAGTCTGCTTAAATAATAGATTTTGGAAAAACTTCCTTCTGCAAAGTTGTTAAGAACGATGTTTTCTAATGAACAATGTGACTACTTTTGGTAAAAACCTTTTATATTCTTCATAAAATCTTAAAAAGTGTAAACTAATGGGGCTTAAAGTACTTTATGTGGTGGTAATAGCCCCCTCTACAATGTATCCGTTACGATCAATGCATTGCATGGCGCATCCCAATAATTTTATTTCATAATAATAGTGATCTTTGTTCCACACAAGATGTATGTGCTTGCTTAGATGTCTTACTAATCATAGGTAATGAATTTGAATTCAAATTTATATGATATGGGATTCCTATGGTGCTAAAAAGGGAATCTTAATTACCATACTGAACGTCCAAACTGCCTATTGAAGTGACATGCATAGTCCACTAGATAAATCAAAAAACCAAAAAACAAATACTAGCCTTCTAACACTGGTTGCCTAATCTTTGAAGGTTTTCTTAACGTGTGCCCTAAAGACATATATTAAGCTATAATTAATGACTCAATCATTGCATTGGAAATTATGAAAATGCATTGTAAATGATGAAAATTTGTTGGAAAACATGAAATTGATTGGAAAACTATGAAAACACATTTTTTTCATACAGTGATTGGGTTATTAATTGCATTTTAACATGTGCCCTTAAGAAAATCCAACCTTTTAATTCACTAGATGCATAGGATTTACAACTGCAAGTTTGGATCTCACACAATTCGTAATGAGAATGTCTCGTTGTCAAAGTACTATCGTGCCACCTCCTTGTCGTTGCTGCGGACCTCCTTCATTTTTCTTTTGCACGCCCAATCATTGGAACTCCCTCTTTGTTGCCACCGCGGACCTCCTTAATTTTTCTCCTATCAACCCAACCATTGGAACTCTCTTTTGAGGTTAGTTAAAATATTTCTCAGATAAAACTTAGTATCCTATAAAAGATAATGAAGCCTATGGACTTGTCAATCCTAATATATTGGGGGATTTAGAAAGTGTTATGCTATGAAGGAAAGCTATTTTTGGGAGGAAAGATGTGTTCATGGCTATTAAATGTAAATCTCCTAAATCCATTTTTAAAACTGATTCACAAGGTCTCATCACATCCAAGATCCATTTCTAATCATGAATTAGTTAAGCCATGAAAGATAACTTTGTTGCTTAATGACATCATTAAAGAAGCAGCTACAATGATTTCGTATGTATTTTTTTGCTTATTTCACTAGAGTCACCAATACAGCTACATAGCAGATAGCAAAAATTGCATTTTAAATGCCCCTGCCACCACTCTAGTTCACCCTCCCCTTTTGGAGATTATGTTAGGAGTTTATATTTGTTTATATATATATATATATATTTTAGGTGAGTGAAATGATATTTGTTCTTCATTTTCTTTTCTTTGTATTAGTGTTTACTATAACCCAAACCCTAAACAAGGTGAAAATTGACACAAAACATTATCAAAACAATCCTATAAGAAGTAGGAGGTCAAGGAAAAAAACCAGAAAAGGGGAACTCCTACTAGGAAAATAATAAGTGGCTTGATTTATGTGTTTGGCTATTCATTACCATAGTAAGTAAAATACGGTATAGAATATGAACATGTATAATTAGGCTTTTCATGAAATAATACGCTAAAAAATGTAGCATAGAAAACGGATACAAAAAACGGATACATTAATATATGGGTATAATATGATAATTTACCAAAAAAAATTTTAAAATACAACAATATGTATTATAGTTTTTCTTTTCCAATATCACAAGGACCACCATGTCTCTCTCTTCTTATTATAAATTCCAAAATAAAATCAAACAAAACTATCCATGTTTATCATAACAAAAATAAATAAACTTAAAGGGGATTTGGCCATTAGTCCGAGATATAAGACTTATTTGACAATTAATCAATTAATTTTTATTTTAACTTAATTAGTCCATTTTATTTTTTCTTGACGAAAATATCCTTTATCTCTATTTCTCGCTTCTTCCATACACTTAACACTGCCATCATAGCCTCATCATCTTTTTTGTTCCTAGAGCCCCTCATACCCATTAAACTCATCCATCAAGCCTCCATATTTACACCAAATCCGCATCTCACAAAACCTAATCTCACCAATCATCAGCTAGATGTAAGCCTCTAATACTCTAATCAAACCTATCATTTGAACCAAACCCAAACTTAGTCGACTTGCATCAATATTTGTAGACAAGTTACACTTCACACAATATCAACTTGGTAACCCTTGTGAAGAAACAAACAATCCAACTCAATCTAGGAAATCAAACCTTTATGAAGTATTCATAGATTATTCAATCGCATCAATCGTTGCAATTGAGTCACACCTTACATAGTTTTAACCAATTACAAGTTGCTATTGAGTCTCATCTTCTTAGTTTTAGAGTAAGTAGACATCATCACCATGCAACTGCAAATAAGAAGGATTCGGCTTGGAAATGGCAGTAGATTAGGAAGCAAGAGAAGAGGATTTTGGTGATGACAAAGATGAAGATTGAAGAAAGAAAGAAATGTAAGCTTTATTGAACACCAAGGCATGAGCTCTGATCGTGTTTTGGGATTGTTAGAATGTGTTAAGGTGTCTTCACTAGCTTGTATAAGGTTTAGATCATGATTTAGGATTGCTATTAGGAAAACTCAAGTGAAAGAAAATTTTATGAAGTGAACTATGCTAAGTTGTAAATATTTATAGTTTACGAAGTAATAAATTTTTTAAAAAATTTTTAATGTTTTATGAAAAATATAAAAGATTTTAACAATTTTACAAAAAAAAAGTTTTTAACAATTTGCCGTTTAATTGGACTTTTTGGCTATTTATATTCTCTATTTCATTTTGGCCAAAAAATCCACTTCAATAGTAGATTTTGAAAAAGCTTTCTTGTGTAAAATTTTTCAAAATGATATTTTCTAGTGGACAATGTTATCATTTTTTGGGGGGGGGGGGGGTAAATTGCACTGAAGGGTTCAAATTTTGGGTCAAGTTTCACTTTAGGGTCCAAAGTTTAAATCGCGTCAATTCAGTACCAAATTATTAGTTGAGTTGCAATTTAGGGTTTGCCCTCAAAATTTTATGTATTATCCCTACTTTGCCCCTTTTGTGGGTTTGAAAACCCTATTTTACCCTTATCAACATTTAATAAATCTTTTATATTTTAACCAAATTTGAATCACTCTATCATCAGATTTGTGTTTTGTAAATAAAAAATATAAATGTTTATTAGATGTTGATAAAGGTAATATAGAGAGAGAAAGAAGATAAGACTAATTCAGATCTGATTAAAATATAAAAATTTATCAGTTGTTGATAGAGGTAAAATAAGGTTTTCAAACCCAAAAAAGGGGTAAAGTAGAAAAATACGAAAAATTTTGGTGACAGCTTCCAAATTGCAACATAATTAATAATTCGAGTATTGAATTGACGTGATTTAAACTTCGAACCCTAAAGTGAAACTTGACACAAACTTTAGACCCTTAAGATCAATTTACCCCCTTTTTTTTAATTATAAAAACTTCTTATATTTTTTTAGAAAACCTTGAGAAATTAAAATAAATAGGGTACAAATAAAATTTAGGAGTGGGCCGGTGGCAAAGACCGTCCCAAGGAATAAAAGGGAACGGCTATTGCAACCCCCCAAACTGATCATTTGACCCTCCATATTTTTTAATTAGAAAAATTATGATACAAAATTACCAAAAAGGGCTTTAAGTATTAAAGACACAAGTGCTGAACACACCCCACCCCCATCACCCCACCCTATCCAGTACCACTTTCTTGCACCCCTCTTCTGCAACTCTCTCCAATGCTTTCGGCAACTCTCTCCGATAACTCTCATCCTCATCTCTCATTCTCTCATAACCACCCCTAACCAATGTATCATCTTCATCCCTCACTCTTTTACAACAACCTTTAAGCAAAAAATCTATAACCCATTTGTAATAGTTTTTATGTTTTTTATAAGCAATGGACGAAGAAGAAGTCAGTTGGGATGGTGTTGGCAGCAATGAGGTAAGTATTTTGTGTTCAAAATATGCAAAAAAGGCAATTTTTTTTAATACAGTTGCGCATGTTTGCCTCTAGTTATCCGAACATTATAGTAATGTTTGGTTTTAAATAACTGATTATAAATATTTTGTTCGATTTTATAAAACTGAACATTGCACGTATAGATTATTCAGTTTCTAGTAATCCTGTTCGGTTTTGTTCATCAAACGATAATCTTATGTTTGGTTTTATATGACCGTTTAAGATAAATATGTTCGATTTCAACAAATCAAACATGTGGAAAGTGTTCGGTCTTAATTAAACGAACAATTCCAGAATAGTTTTTTATTTTTTTTCAAGCATCGGATTATTACTTATTTTTTAGTATATTTTATTCTTGTCACAGACTTCCTCAAAAGTTAGCATCCATAAGTTGTAGTGGTGGGAGGAAATGCTCTCTTTGTGCTAGTCGATGGTGTGCGGGTTGGGGTGAGAGGGTTAGGAGTTGACCTTCGGGGGAGTTTTCTTTCTCGCCGTTGCTAACTAACCCCTTCGTCACCGGTGGTTAGTACTATGGGGGTGGGGTGGGGTGGGGTGGGGTGGGAGGCAGGCTTTTTTGCCAGTTGTGTGGGAAGTTCCCAAATTGGGAGGAATAACACGGGCTTAATACTATTGTCAATACGGGAAAGGAAGTCAATACCTTCCATAGCCCGACCTGAAGGTCAATCATGATCAATTAGCCAACTATAGGGGTGATGGGCAAGCCTCCTTCTAGAATGGGCAGTGGAACCCTAATCAGGTAGTTAACCCTAACTCAGGTTAATAATTTAACTATGGCCCGAACTCTTACAACCTGAATGGAATCATGGGCTTGAGCTCCGCATGGGATGAAACACATGGCTAAAGTACTTCGTAATAAATGAATAGTCAGTTGTCCAAACTACGGTTCGAACCTAACCATGGTCAGCCTACCCTGGTTAAACAGTTATAAACTTAACCCGAGTTAGACTTAACCTAACCAGGATCGTTATCTAAACAAACCATCGTTAGATCTACACATTACTACAAATAGAACAGTACCAAGGCTGATCAAGGTACGATACACAGTAACCCTAGTCCATTTCCTCTCTTTCTTTCTCTAACACAAGTCACCTAACTTAAACATCGGAGAGGTATTGGCCGGACACACTCCGGCCATCCTTTGATGTTATGTTTACTGTTTGCAGTTCAATTACTTGGTGAAATCGTAGCTCCGCTTAAACCACTACACATTCTCAGTAAAAGAAGGATCCCACACAATTTGGCGACGTTTGTGGGAACCATTGCGATAGATGGCCTCACCACCTCCGACCACCCTAGGTCGGACTAAATCTGAAGCGAACTTCACTCGCATTGAAGCGGCAACCGAAGGAGATGGTGGAAAATAATTGGCAGTTCCACATCAGGCGATGGTTATAACATTACTATCCCCTCGGAGTGCGGTCCCATCGTAGTTTTCCCACCAACACCAACTCTCTCTGGAGATTTTGGCCATCTTATAAACCCTGGATGACCAACCAACCTTGAGGGTCATTTATGACTAAGCAGTGACCATGCAAAGCCAGATTCAAGCAACTCAACTCAAGCATTTAGCAGTGGAGCAAAGCTATTTTCGTCATATCTACCGCACAGTAGCACAAAGAGAGACACCAAGAGTTAGAGGCAGCAAGTCACGCCAATCCCCAACACCACTCGCGCCAGATTAGCTCGGCCTGAAATAGACACTCTTATCACCACCATTCTGAGCATGGTTGAAAACACAGATCTCCAATTACTGAAAAGAGGATATATGTACGAAAGCACCACAGGACTCGAAGAGAACTCGTTCTACAACTTGATAGTTCAAAATGTTTAGGGCGGTCGATACAGCGTGATAAAGATGAAAACAGAGTTCAAGAGCATAGAAACTCAGAGGACCGAGCTCTCAGGAATAATAGAGTTCGGTATCGGTCTAAATCCTCAGATCGAGAATGGGAATATTATTTTAAAGAAGGGCACCATAAACGGTCCCGATCTCCGAAGGAATATGAGTACGATGTCTCGAAAAGGCATCTCACTCATCATAAAGAAAGGGATGATCGAGCTTGCAGTTCAGCTATAGTGCGATCACCATTCTCAAAGTGGATTTAGCTCACTCCAATCCTCAGAGGTTATTCTAAAATCACCTTCACCCCTTACTCGATTTCTATAGACCATGTTCATCATATAAATTACTATCTGTAACGCATGTCGTTATATATGGGAACGAGGGTTTCCTATGTAAGATATTTCCTATGAGTTTAGGGGAAATTACTTTGAAATGGTGGGCCAAGGTCCAAGATAAGTCAATTGACAATTGGATCGAACTCAATAAGCTCTTTAAGAACCGTTTTATTACGAGCTGCAAATTCGCAAAGACCATGCATAATCTGTACAAAGTAAGACAGAAAAATAATGAGGGAATCCAGGAATACTCACAGAGGTTCTGGGAAATCTACAATGAGATATACGATTCCGTAGAAAAGAAAGCCATGAATCTTTTTTGGCTCGGGCTAAAGAAACCATCCCTGCTATTCAGCAAGCTCACTTTAAATCCCCCAAAACAGTTCTCAAAATTACTTCACATCATTGGTAAGTATGCTGAGCTCGTTGATGTATATCGCAAATCTAGTGCAAAAAACAGTGAGAGGGAGGATAAAAGGAAGGATACCTATACTCATAGGGAGCAACCCCGAGGTGATCAAGCTAGGGGCATGAGCAACCCGAACCAAGCTATACTTACAATTTTCACTCTACTAATCTACAAGTTGATAAAGGCAGTTGAAAATAAAGATTTCTTCGAAAAACCTAGGCTGATGGCGGGGGACCTTGAGAAGAGAAACAAGAAGCTGTACTGCTGTAGACACCCCATTTTCATCCCCATGAGTTCATGATAGCATTTGGTTAGGTTTAGAAGCATTTAGGAGTCCCTAAGCCTTAAAGGACACTTTTGCCCTTTTAAGCCTTAGGAGAATAGGTCATCATTGCATGCATATTTTTGTCTCTTTGTTGAGTCCCATCACTTGCATTTAGTTTTTATGGTTATTTTGGATATGTGTGTCAAATTTGGTTCAATTCCAGATAGGTTTGGATAGTTAATTAGAACTTTTACGACTTGAAGGGCAATTTCGTCTTTTACTTCGTATATTTTCCAATTAACTTCCAAATTTGTTCTGGAGTGTTCCATTGACCTTAGAATGATGAAATGGGCCTAATTGAAGTGCCAATTTAATTTATTGATAGGTTTGGGATTGGTTTACCACATTACCCTATGGTTAATTGACATTTTTTCGGGTAATTGCCTCATAAAAACCGAGCCACTTGATCGTGGTCAGAGATTTTTGGTTCAAGAATATTCTAGGCTTATTATACATTGAATTCTTGAAATTTTGGCTTTTGAATCACTCAAATCGGAGTTAAAATGAAGAATTTGTGTCCGTTTGAAGTTCGGAGTCCGAACCGAGCTAGAATTCCAAATTTTTTGGATTCCTCTCGGGTGACCGGTTCACCCAACCGGTCACCCGAGCCCTTCATCCTGATTTATCTCTCTTTGAGTTTTTGACAAAATGGGACTCTACCACTCCGATTTTCAGCCTTCTAAAGGACTTCTAAGCCTATTGGGAGGTGGTTTTGAGTTGTTTAACATTCATGGGATTTAATTATAGCCCTAGATTGATTTTATGGTGAATTAATCTTAACCATTGGTTCATATGGTTAGTTGGTTATAAATAGAGGCTCATTCATCAGCATAAAGGACTTTTTGGCTTATTTGACACTTCATATTCATAAGAGAGAGAGGGACCACGAGTTTGCACACACCTATATCACTTGGAGGAGGCTTTCTACTGCAATTTCAAAGGAGAACTAGAAGGGAACCAAGCCAAAGAGATGGAAGAACGCAACGAAGACCTTTGCTTTGTTGTAAGTCTTCTTTGCATTCTTTTACGATTCCTTCTTCTTCTACTCCATTCTCTGCATAGTTATGGCTTAGAATTGAATTAGGAACCATATATACTCTATATTTTAGAGTGTATATGATTTAAATATGATGAGAATGCATGTTAGTCGATTAGGATTGTGAATTGTTTGCTGTTAGGATAGTTTCTCTCTTAAGGATAGAGGTACGTTTTGCACAGAAAATCAGTTGATGTGTTTAGGCCGTTTTCTCTTCATGGTTCAATTATATGCATGATTTTAAGCATCTTTTGTATAGGACACTTGCTGTGTAAGCCTCATCTTCATAGGTGTATGGATGATTATTCTTTTCGAGGATAATTATCATCCTTAGAGGGTGAGGTTGTGCATAGGTGTTTTCTGGAGTGTGTTTAAGTGTGTTGTGAGTTTCTTTGCATTCTTAGGTATATATTTTATGTAGGATATGTGAAAAAATCATTCATGCGGAGTGGTTTCTATGTAAAATTATCTCCGGATCATTTTATTTAAGAAAGCTCGCCGTAAGGATGATTATTTCACATTCTTACATAAAGTACTTACCTAAGGCATCATGTTAGATTCTATTTTCATGTTTAGGATTGTCATATGATATTTTCATCATGGTAATGCCTATTTAGCATGTTTTTGATAGTTTTATGCATGTTAGGGTGTTTAGAGCATATAGGGGTATATAGGAGCATATTAGGTTTGTGTTTTTCTTTTGATTTTTGTTATTTGCATGAGTTTTAGGTCATTATATGCATATTTAGTATTCTGTCCAGATTTGATTTAGGTCTCCTAATGATTATTTGAGCATAAATATGGTTGGTTTGAGCTTAATAATTGCCCTATAGAATACATAGGGTGATTAATTGATGTTTTTTTCGATGTTTCGGGATAATTTGCATATGGTAAGTGGTTCATAGTAAGTCTTTTTGTGGATTGTTCTCTTCTCTCCCCTTGGGTTATTGTCTTTACTTTGAATTAGAAGTCCTATGTTTCCAACTCTCTTAAAATTCTATTTTATTTGGAGTTCTATTCGCTTTCGAATTCAAATCTCTTTAGAAGTCTATTTGAGTTATAATTCTATTCTTTCTCAAATACCTACTTTTTCTCAAACTATTTTTGGAAACTCCTAAGTTTTTAAAACCTTTCTTAAGTTGGAAACTTAGGGTTTATAGTTCATTGTAAAGGGAGTAACCCCTTCTCAATCGAACTATGTGGACTTTGATCCTTACATCTTTGTATGTAAAGTACGTAGGTGCTCATTTGATGTTCAAGTCCGCCCTAGGATACTAAATATCCTAGGTTTTCTTTCTTTTCTTTCTTTTATACATTTATCCATCACATATTTGCTAGAGGAGTAGGATGGATCTGTTTCTTATTCTCTATCTCTCTACTGCTTTCCATATCTCTCATACTTGTTCATAGATGTTTACATGCTTTATGGATGTTTATATGCTTTATGGATGTTCATGGATGAATGTGGATTATTTATGGATGATTCTTTGTATATGCATGGTGACTAATTAGGAAGTGATTGAAATAGCCCATATAAATTAAGAGACCCATTTTGGGGCGATGTGGGTGCCTATAGGATGTTTCCTAGAACCTTCCCACATTGTAACTTAGTCTCCGAATCCTCTCTTGTTTTGATTAGACCTGCTTTTCCTTGATCGGAGTTATGTGGTTTGTTTTCAAAGGTTTTCTTTAAAACTATTTTCATAGTTTTCCTTTTTTCCTTAAAAATATGAGGTGGCAACTCCTTGTTTGATTGTTTTTGTGCACCTTTTAAAAACCATATTTTTATTAATTTAAATTTCTACAAGTCTTTTTAAAAGAAGGGTTCTCCTTCCTCCTCCCGAATCGAAACCCATGGTTCACAGTCTGGCGACTCCATTGGGATTGACGGACTAGACTCAAGTAATTTATATGGGCTAATTTAATTACTTAAATTAAAATTAATCACTTGCATACGCTTAAATATGTGTTTACTTTATTGCATTGCATGCGCAATTGCATTTGAATGATAGGTCGATGTATCCTTGCCTTTTCTGATTGGCCTAGCCTTGACCCCAGTTCCCTTCGTTCTCGGGTGTCATGTTTGTGAAGCTATCAACTCCTCTTGCCACGTATCCTTGGGTTTTACCCTTGGGTATATTAAATGGATCAACACGTACCACTTGACTCACGCGACATCCCTCATGCCACATGTGATAGGTATATAGTTGGTTCAAGCAAGTAGGGGACACTATCCTACCCTTTTTAGTGCATATAGTGGACTGTCTAGGACACATGGACTCGCTTAGTTTAAAGTCGCCATGCTTAGTGGAATAAATGCAGGTACAGAGTGGATGTGTATTTGAATGTATGTGTGTATGGAATGAATGTATGTGTGGCATGAATATGTGTTGTGGGAATGAATATGAATGGAATGAATCACAATGCAGTTCATGTCATGGTTCTTTGAGAAGATGATACAAAGCCCTCGATACAGTGATCTGGTTTCTTGTTCTTAAATGTAGTTGGAGATATGAATGAATGCTATGTGGGTGGTTAATTTTAAGGGGTAATATGACTTTAAAATCAATCGACCTACATCCCTTTACCCTAGAGCCTATTAGGCTCATAAAGATGAGAGGCCCAACTAAAGAAATGTTATTGGACCATTACTCGCCCGTTTAAATCAATTGTGGAAACTAAAGGTGTTTTGTGTCACTTTATAACTAAGTATGGGTCATTTAGGTTGTAATAGAGTGCTGGCTTAGGCTCGTGACTCTTTAGGTCGTTTGATAAGAGAAAGTACTGAACAAGACCTCGCCATGGATGATATTTTTGCATTGAATAACCCGGCTACACCTGAGGGGACATCTGTTTCTGGGACTCCCGCGAATCTACGGAGGATTGAGAGGCTATTGAATGATATACTTGGGAAGTTGGAAGAGGTGTCAGTGAAGTTTGAAACCACAAAAAGAATGGCACAAGAGATCAACAATCGAACCCCTGTCATCATCAATAATATTCCTACAGATCAGGCCATACCCGACACTCAAGTCCCCATTGTCCAAAATCAATCCAATCCATCTGCCTAAGTTGGGGGCCAAGCCCAAAATCCACCACCTCCCCATACTCTATCATCGCCTCAAAATCCACCACCTCTACACACTCAACCTCTACTACAAAATATCCCCATTTACACCCAATCATGCACTTTCGTCCCTACCATTGAAAACCCTCCTATGAGTGATGACCAAAAGATGATGGCTGCAAGGATGTTAGCTTTGGAGAAAACTTTGAAGGGTATTCGCCGTGCTGATGATTTTGTGGATATCCACACTCTTTCTCTCTTCCCTAAGCGAGACTGCCGACTTCATTTAAGATGTCGGAATTAAAGAAGTTTGATGGAATGGGTTGCCCTAAGACTCACTTGAAAATGTATGTCCGAGCAATGCAACCTCGTGGTGCTTTGAGGAATTGATGGTCCTAATTATTCCATGAATCACTTAGCACTTCTTCGCTGCATTGGTTTCTGAGTTTGGATGAGTCAAAGACTTAGAACATGGGAAGACGTGTGCAGGGAATTTACCGATCACTACAAGTACAATACGGAGGTTGATGTGACAAGGAGAGACTTGGAGACTACCAAACAGGCGGCAAATCAATCTTTCTCTTCCTACATCACTAGGTGGAGGAAGAAAGCTTCTAAGATGTTCGATAGGCCTAATAAAGAAGAACAGATACGAATAGTGATCAAGAACCTATTGCCTATATATCACAAACACTTGTTCGCTTATCACTTCCCTACTTTCAAAGCTCTGATTAGTTTCGGACGCAAGTTGAAGACGCCATAACTGATGGCACCATCAAGGTTGAAGATCCCTCAAGATTTCGTCGAATAGGGAACAATGGAAAGGCACCTGCTGAAGTGAATGCAATTGCTCCACAACAGCCATGGAACATTGGCAACAATTCTACTCCTTGTCAATTCTCTGATTTGTATGCACCACTGGACAAAGTTTATGAAAGATTGAAAGCAAGGGGCATCCTCAAACCTCTAGACCCAACACCTCCTCCAAATCCATTGCTTAGGTGGTACAACGAAAATGAGTACTGCCATTTCCATCAATCCAAAGGCCATAGAACAGACCGTTGTATTCGTCTCAGACATGAAATACAAGACCTCATTGACAAAAAGATCATAGGCCCACCTACCCCTCCTAACCGTCCCAATGTCACTCAAAATCATTTGCCATCCCATAACCCATCCCGTACTTCTAATGTCAATACAATAGAAGATTCACCTCATTCACCTCGACCCATCCATCATTACACCACTTTGCCTATGAGTCTCACCAATGTATTTCACCATTGCAAGAAAAGAGGCCTTATCACTCCTCTTCTACCTAAGCCTTCACTTATCCCTGACCCATCCTTTTGCATATACTATAGAAAATCTGGCCATGATACTGAGGATTGCACCTTGCTAAAGAAAGTGGTGCAAGACTTAATTGACGAGGGAGTGCTAATAGTTCCACAGTCAAATCCATGTGAAGTGCTTACATTGCCACCCACCCTACATGAAGAAAACATGCAAGAGATCGATATGTTAGAATGGGAAAATCCCGAGGAGAAGCCTATGGGGAAAGAAAAAGTTGTTGAAAAGGAAATGCCAAAAAAGCCAAGTAAGCCTCAAAAGTCATTTCAGCAATAGTTGAAAGAGAGATATGATGCCAAAGATCCTAAAGTGGATTTATTAAGGGAACCATCTAGGAAGTTTGACTTCTATGTTCTTTACACTACACCACCTCCAATAATAATTCCTATTCGTGCAACTGGATGGGGAAATCCATGGGAAGATGAGCAACCAACAGAGAAATCCCCAGTCCACTCAACTGGATGGGGAAAATTGGTGAAAGAAGAACGGTCGACAGAAAAGTCTCTAATGCAAGAGGTAGATATGCTTAAATGGGGAGACATCGGTGCCTCCAAATGAGGAGTTTTGTCAGGAAACTTTCTTCTTCAGGGAGGGCGAATCCAGTTCAGATGTTCAGCACCCGCATAACGATGCTTTGGTAGTTCGAATGTTAATAGCCAACTATGACGTCGGGAAGGTTTATGTTAACAACGGGGCATCAGTAGACGTTATGTTCCAAAGGTTGTTTGAAAAACTTGGGCTGATGGAATCCAATCTTAAACCTTCTCATGTCAGTTTAAGAGCTTTCAATAGCAATACGACCTTCCTCTTGGGAGAGATCACCTTGGCAGTACAAGCAGGCCCAGTGCAAACCATGGAAACCTTTGTTGTGATTCAAGAATGGTTAGCCTATAATGTCATATTGGGTTGTCCATGGATCCACGCAATTCGAGCAATTCCGTCCACATATCATCAATCCATTTGTTTCCCTTGTCGCGAAGAGGTAATGGAAATTAAAGGAAGTTAAACTGTAGCTCGGGAATGCTTCCTAACTGAGTACAGTGGACACTTAGCCTCAACAACTAAGAGTCTGAAATCCAAGAACCCTAGACTGCCCAATACCGAAAAGATTTTAGAATCAAAGTGCGAGCCCGAACAGAAAAAGAAGACAAAGAAGAACTCCGATCCTTTATAGCAGCGAAAGGTGGGTTGGCTTAGGGTCAAGGAAACTTTTCAGAACCAACTGAATGCACAGGAGAGGAGTTGAGAAAAATGATAATAGACCCAGCCAATTTAGAGAAGTTTTTCTAAATTAGGAACACCTTACCTGAAGAGGAAGCTGTTGAGCTTTTTTAGTTTTTAAAAAACGAATGTTGATGTTTTTGCCTGGTCTCCTCCTAAGATGCTTGGAATAAAACCCAAGATCATAACCCACGAGCTACAAGTCAGTCCAGTCAGTAAACCAGTTGTCTAAAAGCAAATAAAATTATCCGGTGAGAGAGCACGAGCAATATCCTGAGGAGGTTAATAAACTACTGAAGGCTAGTTTTATCAGAGAAGTGAAATACTCGACCTAGATTTCCAACCCGGTATGCGTCAAAAAGAAAATTGGAGATTGGTGAATCTGTATTGATTTCACCAATCTCAACAAAGCATGCCTTGAAGGACAGTTTCTCCCTACCAAAGATAGATCAACTGATAGATTCCATCTCAGGTTACTCCAGGATAAGCATTTTTTACGCATTCTCGGGATAACACTAGATCTCCATGGCAGATCATGATCAGGAGAAAACTAGTTTTATTACTCCTATCGGCACATACTACTACAGAGTCATGTCAGTTCGGGCTCAAGAATGCCGGAGCAATCTATTAATGTTTGGTAAACAGAATGTTCGACGGACTGATTGGCAAAAATCTTGAAGCTTATGTTGATGACACTATAGTTAAAATGAGTCGGGGAAGGAGACCTGACTAAAGCCTTCTCATGGCTTAGAGAATTCGGGATGAAGCTAAATGCGAAAAAGAATTCTTTTAGAGTGAGCTTGGGTAAATTCTTGGGTCATCTGGTCTCAAAGAGGGGAATAGAAGCCAACCCTAGTAAAATTGAAGCAATAAGAAACTTGAAAATGCCCACGAGGGTCAGGGGATTTTAGCAGCTAAATGGCATGGTGGTAGCACTTAGTAGATTCATCTCAAGGTCCTCGGACAAATGCCACTCTTTTTTTCAAGTACTGAAAAAGGGAAGGCAATCGATCTGGAACATCGAATGTCCTTTAGCTCGTAGACCATCTCTAAAAACTACCCGTTCTCATTAGGAAACACAATACCTATATCTGGCTGTCTCCGCCCATTCTCTTAGCGGAGTCTTGATTGCTCAGAAGGGAACCAAACAGAAACCAATCTATTTGTAAGTAAAATGCTCCAGGACACTGAGACACGATATCTTCTAGTTAGAAAGATCCTTCTTGCTCTAGTCACGGCTTCACGCAAGCTACAACACTACTTCCAGTCCCATCCCATAATCGTGCTTACAAACTATCCGTTGAAAGACATTTTGAGAAAGGCCGATTTGTCAGGTCGAGTTTCAAAGTAAGGGGTTGAGCTTAACGTTTACAACATCCACTTTTAGCCCCGCATTGTAAACAAAGGATAGATCCTGGCAGACTTCATTGCCGAGTTCACTGATCCAAACTCCAGTTCGAACATGGCCACACTCAACTCCTCCCTATCCAAATTGAAGGAGGAAAAGACTAGATGGGAATTCAGAGTAGATGGAGCATCTAACGGAAAAGGTGCTTGGCTTGGGATCGTGCTAAAAACCCTAACAAAGATGTCATCGAGTAGGCAATCAAGCTTATGCTCTCGACCTCGAATAACAAAGCTGAGTACGAAGCGATATTAGCTGGTTTGAGAATTGCCCGAGCTACAGGAGTCAAAGAGCTCACAGTGTATAGCGACTCCTAACTCGTAGTGAATTAGCTGAATAGAGAATATAAAGCAAAAGGTAATAGAATGAAGGCGTATATGCTTAGAGTCTGGGAACTTGCATTTGAGTTCGAAGATATTGAGTTTCGTCATTTTGATAGAGATCAAAATAGACATACGGATGGATTGGCTACCCTGGCAGCAGTCCTAGAGACGAACAGCCTAAGAACAATTCACGTTGAAATTCTTCAATCACCCAGCATCGGTTTAGATGAAATCGTATTGAATATTGAAGCTTTGTCCCGATAGACGAGATCATTGCATACTTACAAAAAGACGAACTGCCAAAGGACAAGCACCAAAGGAACCAAGTCCGAATCAAGTCAGCACAATTTTGGTTATCTTCATCTACGGAGTCTGTACAAAAGGTCGTACTCTGGGCCCTACCTTAAATGTGTTCATTTTAATCAGGTTCTGAATTTACTTATCAAATTCCATGAGGGCTCATGTCGGGGATATGTAAGAGGACGGTCACATGCTCACCGGGCTAGTTTACAGGGATTCTAGTGGCTGTATATGTAGAAGGATGCAGTAAAATACGCTAGAAAATGTTCAAAGTGCCAGTTGTTTGCAGATAAAATCCACCAGCTAGCTCAAGAATTACACCTACTGTCAAGCCCATGGCTTTTTGCCCAATAGGGATTAGACCTGGTGGGTTCCTTGCCTCCAGCATCGAGGAAGAGAAGATACATGTTCATCACCACTGATTATTTCACAAAGTGGGTGGAAGGCAGTAGCATTAGCGTCAATCAAAGACTCCGATATCATCAAGTTCCTATGGGAAAATATAATCACCTAGGTTTGGAGCCCCTAAAGCTTTCATCTCAAACAATGGGACTCAATTCGACAGTAAAAGGACAAGGCAGTTTAGTTCTGATCATGGTGCTCAATTGTTCTACTCCAGCTCAAGCTACCCATAATGCAACGGCCAGGCCAAAGTTACGAATAAGATCATAGTGGCGGGAATAAAAAAAATTTGGATGACGCAAAAGGGTCCTAACAAGGGAAACACAATTCTTATTGGCCTTTGGTATGGAAGCAGTAATCCCGACTGAGCTAGGTTTTCCAGGACTTAGGTCAGAGCAGTTTGAAGTCATTACAAACGATCAAGTCCTTGCATGGGATTTGGATATAGCTGAAGAAAGAAGGGAACGGGCCCGAATCAAGATGGCGTCATACCAATAAGAGCTAAAGAAGTATTATAATAAAAGAATCAAGTCTCGAGAGTTTAAGGTCGGGGAGCTGGTGCTCAGACAGGTCAACTTCGAAACAAGGAACCCCGCCCATAGCAAGCTGAGGCCAACCTGGGAAGGGCCTTACGAGGTTATAAGTACGGGTGGCAAAGGTTTTTATAGATTAAAAAGCTTGGAATCCAGACTCGAGCTCACAAGATTAGTAAACATCTCAAATTTGCGATTATTTTACCATTAGATGATGTAACCGTACTCAAAGATCAATTAATTAAGATGTTATTCAGTAGATTTCCCTGTGTTCACTTCAAGCGCTAAATTAGCTCGCCTAAGAAAAGGCCCGAGCTAACACTTACCTAAGAACAGGCCTAAGTCAGCTCGCCTAAGAATAGGGCCAAGTTAACACTTGCCTAAGAATGGGCCTAAGTCAGCTTGACTAAGAATAGGCCCGAGCTAATTAACACTTGCCTAAGAATAGACCTAATTCAGCTCGCTTAAGAACAGGCCTGAGTTAACACTTGCTTAAGAATGCACCTAACATGCAAAATGTGCTTAAAATAAGCTTGAACCAGAATATTCAACAATGAAAAGCAAATCAAGAAGCGTAAGAGTGCACGAAACAAATACTCATCCATAACAAAATGCTTAAAGATTAGCAAAACAAAATGTATCATTAACATCATATTAGTACGGGCATTGCAGCCCCCACAAAAACTAAGAAGCACGAACACGGACATGTGACACGGTTACGACACAACACGAACATTCCGACACGGTAATTTCTAAAAAACCCAAGACACAACACGCCGTGTCCCTCACGTGTCCCTCCCGTGTTCGAAATTAATTTAATTTTTTTAATTTCTCGACACATATGGAGCATGTCGGAGCCATGTCTGTGTTTGACACAGCCACGGCACCATTTATGGAGTATTCGTGCTTCCTAGCACAAAAATTTCAAAAGAAAAGAGGAAAAAAAAAAAGCGTGAGGCCCGTCCATCGGTTTCAGCTCTCAACAGGTTTTGGAACTTCATTCCCAGCAGTCTGCTGAGCTACTTGAGTTTCGTCACTGTCATCTTTGATGGGCACAACCTCAGGCATAGACCCGAAAACATCGTTTTCTGATGTCACGGCCTTGGTAGCTTTCTCACCAACCTCACCTCCAACTGTCGTACCTCCTTTTTACCTTCATCTTCATTATCAGCCTCTTTAGGTTCGGGCACAGGAGGGAGCGCCCTTCTCTTGAATGGGATTTTAGCAATGTCGTAGAACAAAGGGAGAGCCAATTCCACTAAAGTGTCCCAAGCAAGCTGATAAGTATTATCCAGCTCGGGCTCCAATTGGTCCACCAAGCCTTCTTTGTGCTCTTTTTAGCTTTCTACATCTCAGCCGAAATGGAAGCCCTTAACCCCTTGAGCTCAACAGATAGCTCAGCCTACTCCTTCCCTAGAGCCTCATTCGCCCAAACTAGGCCTTCATTTTCAATTTTTATTTTAGAGAGCTCGGTCTCCAAATCTTCATGGTCTTTCTTCAATAGCAGTAAGTCTTTTGCCGAGTTGGCAATAGCCTTCTTATAGTGGCCAACATCAGACTTGGTATTCTCTAGTTGTTCTAGCACGATGCTGAAGGTTGCTTCTGTCTCCTGGTGCTTCTTCTTGTGCTCGCTTTTTACCCAAGCAATTTCTAACTGGAACTCATCCTCTTAGGAGGTCAAGATGTCTCCCATTACCAATACATGTTGAACTCCCTGCATGGGAAAAGGAAAATGATTACCTAAACCGATCTAACACTTGAATTTAACAAAGTAAAGAACTTAAACTTACTCTCAGAAGCCGAGTAAAAGCATTATGAGAGAGGTCGGTGGGGCCTATCTCCTCAGCATGGACATGTCAGCAGGGAAACGAATGACGTTCCTTATGTTCCTGAAAGTGTATTCGAGCAAAATCAGCCCAGAAATCGTGTTATCTGTGGAGACAAGGAGCTGCACGTAGTCATAGACAAGATCAGCCATCCCGGGATCATTAGGTACGAACTGAGGAGATCTTAAAAAACTATCCTTAGTACATCAATGAGAGGAATCTACCTGACGCAGCTTAGAAGCATCTTGGACAGTTAAGCTCGAGGTTAATTGCAGAGTTTCCTTACGAGCTGATAAAGAGTTCAAGCCATCTAAGCGAAGTATGGGAGTCGTAGTGGATAGAGTCTTAGTAGGAGCTTTAGTTAAAGTCCCCTTCCCTTTCCCTTTTAGAGCTGTTATCTCCTGAGCAGAAGACTTTCTCCCTTGAGTACGAGGAGGAATGGGCTTACTAGATTGAGCAAAAACCTTCCTAACTGAGGCTGTAGATAATTTTTGGATTGGGGATGAACCCAAATCAGTTGATGGAGTTGTAGAGGCAGAGCTATTTGATCTCTGACTCTTAGCTTGGGCCAGTAGATTCCTTAAGCTCAAGGTCTGGCTACCCTCTTTCTTTTGCTTCTTAGCAGGAAGGGCAGAAAATTGAGGAGGATCCATATCTCTTCCACCTTTGTCTTCTCAAAGTCCAAGCTAACTCTTTGGGATTGGACTTCTTTTTCTTCTCCTTCCCTTTCTTCTCCTGGTCCTTGAACTGGATTCTTCTCGATCAGGCTCAAGTTCGGGTTCTGGCTCATGCTCGGGTGTTGGTTCTCTAGCTTTTCTTTTCAATTGGGGACTTGTCTTTTTTGGTGGGCTTATTCCTTTTGGTTGAAGGTTGAGGATGGTTTTTCTCTTTAATCACCTCAGTTCCCTCTTCTTCATCCTTTCTCTAATACTTAAGAATATTGGCAAAAGAAAATGTGTGGTACCTAAGCATGTAATTCCATAGTGTATGGGGAGCACGGCAATGTTCGTGAGTACGGTAGTTTGTGATTGCCTTCAAGATCTCAGCATTTGCTTTACCCTCAAAGTGATTTACAGTTTTAGTTGAAATTTGAAAAGAATAAGATTCAATTTGGTAATTATAAGAAAACACAAAACAGTCATATCTCTAAAGATGAACTGAACTGAAACTTACATGGTCTGCCAGCCACACGAGGGCAAATCGGTGCTCCATCAGCTTGGGGACTAGTTCCATCAACTGAACTGTATACAAATATTGAGTTTTCAATGACACCGGGATTTAAATCCGGTATATAAGTCAGTAGTGGCTCTCTTTTACTATGAAGAGAGAGATATAGGTTGTGGTTTTTGTTGAGTATCAAGTTGTGATGACGGAAGATCTCCATCAACCCGGCCTAAACCCCCAGTTTTTGGTTCAAAGCATCAATTGAAGAGATAATCCTAAAGGAGTTCAGCACGAGCCGAATGGGAAGAAGGCGAGTATAATTAAGGAAAGAAACCAGTAAGGGTGAGAAAGGAACACGAACTCTTCCCTCGAGAAAAGTGACTGTGGGAATAGGAAGACTGTGCTTAGAGTCCTCCTTAGACAAACACTACCCTTCTTTAGCACAACGAAATCAAACCTCTCATCCTGAAAGCCGTACTGAGCCTTGAATTTAGCCAACTTGTAGGTAGGTATTTTATCTCAAAAACAACTATCTGCCAAAGTCAAAATTGGATAAGGCTTAGCTCGATTACCTATGTAGAAGTATTATTCCTGTTCTAAAGTTTCAGAATAGACTACCCTGGGAGCAATATCTCAAAGGCATTGTTAAGTTCCAGTATGGGTGGATATCAGAGTAGTATAAAGTTTTGTGGCCCTAAAATTGAATCCCGATGTGAGATTTTCAAGATCTACAGGTGGGAAACCACAGTTTCTCATGTTCTTCCCTAAAACGATTTCTACATCTCAAAGCAATGAAATAAAGAGATCCAATCGTGAAATGACTTACCGTCGCCAAAGTCGAAAACGAAGCTGCCGGAGAACAAGAACACCGCTGTGAAATTCTTCCCCAAAATAAAAAAAGCACCATATGATTCATGACTGAAGGTTCGCCTTAGTCTAGAATCGCAATAGATGAAAGATTGGGGCAATTAAACGGTGGATAAAGAGGAGGAGATGGAAATTTTCCAATGAGAAAGTGAGGAAACACAAAGAATTCCGACAAAAGCAACAAAGAAGAGAGAGAATGCGAGATAGTAAAGTAAAGAGGAGAGAGAAAATGCCAATGACAAAATACACCCGGAACACTTATTAGCATTAAATGCCATTAATGAGACGAGACACGCCCGTCAGTCTGGTGACGTCATTGTCCTCGTAGAATCGAAGGGGCACCGCCTGTGTTTTGACAACTGTATTTTAATGACTAAGCCTAGGGGAAAGACGAATCAGCTCCAATGAATTATAACAACTCCCAGTACAGAATAGTCATAACTGAGGCAAGTTGTGTGGGAAGTTCCCGAACTGGAAGGAATAACTGTGGGCTCAACACTATTGTCAGTACGGGAAAGGAAGTTAATACCTTCTATGGCCCGACCTGAAGGTCAATCACAATCAATCAGCCAATTATAGGGGTGATGGGCAAGCTTCCTCCCAGAACGGGCAGTGGAACCCTAATTCGGCAATTAATCCTAACTCAGGTTAATTATTTAACTATGGCCCAAACTCTTACAACCCGAATGGAATCATGGGCTCGAGCTCCACATGGAATGAAACACGTGGCTAAACTACTTCGTAACAAACGAATAGTCAATTGTCCAAACTACGGTTCGAACTTGACCATGGTCAGCCTACCCTGGTTAAATGGTTATAGACTTAACCCAAGTAGACTTAACCTAACCAGGACCGTTATCTAACCAAACCATGGTTAGATCTACACACTACTACAAATAGAACTAGTACCAAGGGTGATCAAGGTACGATACATAGTAACCCTAGTCCATTTCCTCTTTTTCTCTCTCTAACACAAGTCACTTGACTTAAGTATCGGAGAGGTATTGGCTGGACACACTCCGGCCTATCCTTTGACGTTGTGTTTATTGTATGCAAGTCAATTGCTTGGTGAAGTCGTAGCTCCGCTTAAACCACTACACATTCTCAGTAAGGGAAGGATCTCGTACACCAGTCGATGGTGTGGGTGGGGTGGGGTGAGAAGGGTGAGAATGTGAGAGGGTTTTACACTTACATTTCATTAAGGATATTTTTGTATTTACATGAGATGGATAGGTAAAATTGAGAAGTTGGAAAATTAAGGGGCAACAGATCAGTTTGGGGGTTGCAACAGACGCTCCCAGAATAAAAATGGGTAATTGCTCAAGAAGTAGTGGGCCAAAGCCATCCAAACCGAACCTATATAGTCCGGGAAATATTGGCCCGAACCATTTTGTGGCATTGTCTTCAACCTGCTATAAACCCTGCAACAGGTTCCCTCTCTCTCTCGCTACTCTCCAAGCGGACGGTTCTCTCTCTATCTCTCTCCCCCACTCCCCCGTCAGAGTGGAGGTGAGTGATGGCCGTTGACAAAAATAAGCTTCAAGAAGAAGCCTGTATTGTTCGTTTTTGCAAGATAATCCTCGGTTGGGACTATTTCCGCCTCCTCAAAGAATCCAACGTACTCCCTCTCTGCTTCTCAACTATATATTTGGTGTGAGACTGTGTGTATGCGTATATAGATATGTAAAATAATGTTTTGATTTTGATGCCATTTTGCAAAGCAGAAAAATAGCAAGCACACAGGTGATGGAATTGCTTCGGGTCTGAAGCGAGTGAAGGATACGTATAAAGATGTTGATGACTATCTCGCAACTTTTGAGCCTCTTCTGTTCGAAGAAGTCAAAGCTCAGATCGTTCAAGGCCGAGACGAAGAAGAGGGTATTTCTATTTCTCTTTCACCTCTCCGTTTGGTTGCTGAGAAAATTTTTACAACTAAGGCAAATTGTTTGGTATTTGTTTCAAAATTGTGTGGAGAGGTTTTTTTTTTCTCGGGTCCTATAGAATGCATAATTTTTTTTCTTTTTATTTCTTGCTAAAAATTTTGTATTGGGTATTGCAGAGACAGAATGGAAGGCTGGGGCAATCAAGGAATGCAGCGAGGCCAATGAGTTTCACTTACCGGTGGTGGTTTATCAGTCAGAGGGCAGCCGTTCAATATCAGCAGAATGATCTTTTACTGCTTTCTAAGGGCAAGGTAAATATCTAATTGTGTTCAAAATCTATGTATTTCGTGCTGTGTCTAAATAGTTGCGGTTGATATTCATTACACTTATGTTGGGCATTGCAATTTCTATCTCTAATTGGTCTATTCCATTTTTTCGAGGTGAAACAGTTTTTATTTTTTATTTTTGCTTTCTAATTGCTTTTTGCTTTCCTTTTCTTGCGTTGTTTTTAAAATTGAGATATTTGAATATCTTCACTTCTTTTAGATTCATAATTTTTAAGCAATAGTACATTATGCTACTTTGGTTGCCAAAAGCACTGTGAAAAAGAGTGGGAAGATAAATCTGGAGTTCTTGCATTTTTTGTTGTTTAGTTAATAGGAAAAATGAAAATCTCAACTTACTTGATAATTGTGGAACACTTAGCTGTGCTGATTTTTACATTTTAGGGAACCAACACAGTGGAATTATGGTGGTTCAATTATCTTTTGCTTCACTCCAGATTCTTAGCAACCAAAGGAATTCTTATGTATTGTTTAACAGAATTGGTTACAATATCTTAAATTCCTGAAGTGTTTAGAGGGGTTAACTTTTTCAGTTTGAAGAGGGTACAGAACTCCCAAGTGCATACGCGTTTGCATTGGTGGAGCATTGTCAGACAAATTGTCTCAGACTTAGAATGTATTTAGCTGGAGAGGTCAAGCGAATAAATGTCGATGAAGCTGAATCTTGTCCAAGGCTGTTGAAGATGCGTTCCCTTATTAGTGAAGCAGAGAGAATCTTTTATATGCTAAAGGTAAGAGTTTTTAATTTTTCCCCAGAAAATGGCCATCTTCATAAGTTTTTCCATTTTATATGCTCTCTTTTCTTTGGCAGAGATTGTTTTTCATGGATTGGTTTATACATTTTCCTACAGGCCTAGTGATGCAAGTGACATGGGAATTTTAGATTAGAGTAAAATATACTAGAAAAGGGAGTAACACTATCCAAAAACAAAATATACCAGATGAGGGAGTATACATTGTTCTTTTTTGGTCATTGACTCATTGAACACTGTCTTAAGTCTTAACAAAATACAAAAATGTAGAAAACTTCCTTCTGTGCTGTAGATATGCGTTCGATGGTTAATGGGATGTGCTGGCCTTGATCAATGATATAACATGTGTCCTTGAGTTCCCATGCATACTGTAACAATTTTATAGTAAGATATCCATTTCTAAGGGATAAGGTCATTGAACTGTCCATAATTTTCCCATAACAGGAAACATTTGAAAGTGCGTATATAAGCTCCCTGGCACTGTCATTTGTAAAACCCTACTTAACTTATTGTGTTTGCATGAGTGATTATAGTAATCATGCAAGGTTTGTTTGATCGTGCTTATCATCATCTCTCTCATCGGATCCCTCAAAAAATTGTATTTTCTTACTGTTTGGCAGAAAGGAGATTGATAATGAAATGACACACACACACACACACTCATTTATGTATTCTTGTGATCTTTGGCTCCACCATTTCAGAATGTCTAAAATAAATGAGCAAGCAATGAATATGTGGAGGAGGATAAATTTGAAGGAGTGGTCACCAAGCTTGACTTTGACGTAGCCTGTGATATAGCTGGAGAACCACTACCACTTTAGGATAATTTCTTATTCACATGCTTGCAGAAAATGGTTTCTGCTAAAATCGAGGTAGAGGATTTATGGGTGCATTTCCTCAGTCATGTAGTTATTTGGTGAAAGGTTGTTGTAAAACCTTTAAAAATACTTCTCAAGGCAGTCCGTTTCCCCTTCACTTCACCACAATTGGTGATGGCTTGAGTCACTTGTTATCTAGGGTACATGAGGTGAGCTTGATTGAAGGATTTTATGCAGGAAGTTGTTGATCAAAAGAAAAAAAAAAATTATTTAGGAAGGGGTCAGATGGCGGTGTCTCTCTTTCAGTTTTCAGATGACATTACTCTTTTTACTATTTCTTATTATTAAGACACAAACGCAGGCATGCATGCACACATATTTGTGCTCAGGGATGGTGGACAACCTCAAGCTCACCTTGTTTTGTTTTGTATTGTAATTAAGAAGGTGATTATAAAAGATTTGAATAAGAGCATCATTTCTGGCATCAACATTGAAATGTCTAGGTCAGAATTTAGAGTCCTTGGTTGAGATTCTAGGGTTTGCAATTGGCCTGTCAAGTTTCTTGGTTGCATTGGTGGGGAAATACTTTATCCAGTGTTAGTATGCAGTTGTGAAAAAGATTAACAGGGATCTTGCGGGTTGGACAATGAGAATTGCTAGGTGGTAGATACACATATTAATTCTAATCCAGTGTTTCTATTTAATTTATATTTGTTAAAATTTCTGTCAAGGTTTTCAATAGGATAGGAAAACTGCAAAGACTTTCTTTGGTCAGGAAGGAGGAGGAAAAGGATCATTTATTGGATTGTTTAGGTGTGTTACAGCCTAAAAATTCTAATGGTGTTAGTGTTTGTTGAAGCAAGTGGCTGTGGAGATTTCCAGAAAAACTTAGTAGCTTGTGATCTAGCTTGATCTTGAGCTAACATGGTTTCACCCCCAGTTGATGGTACATTATTCAAGGTAATAAAGAAAGCCGTTAAGCCTTAGAAATAAAGCAGTAAAAAATTACTCTATCATTCTTTTCTTTAATTGGATATGACATTGGTTAGGTAAATGTTAAATTTTAGGATGATATTTCATGGTGGTAAGTCCTCTCAATCTTGTCTCCTCTGATTGTATGGTCTTTTTAGATGAGGTTGTTATAGACAAAATGAATTAAATCTAATAATAATAGAATTAATTAAATAAACACAAGAAGTCTAGTTCTCTTAGTAAAAAAATTTGAGTGGAAGCTCTAAAAATTGCAATTGAAATTCACAAAACTCACTTGAAAATGCATTCAATGTAGATAGAGTCGACTTAGTGTTATTATTATTATTTTTTCTTAAAAAGTTCCTATAATTGTGAATCTTATAAACATATTCCTTTGCTTTGAAATCAGCCATTGACAACAATGTTGAGGGCCTTTTCTTTTATGATTGAAAACCCATTCATTTAAGTTTGCATGACTTCAAATGTTTCTCTTTAAGTGAAGGAAAGAGTGAAAGTATTGGTGTGAAATATTTTGACAGTTGTTTGCTTGGGAACCTGGGAACAATTGATGTGGGAGAAATTTTTAAGAGACATGATGTGATGATGGAGATGTTTGCTACACCTATTCTATGCTTTAAGGGGAGGGTTTCGCAATTAAAGCCAGGATTCTTACCCTTTTATTTGGCCTTAAATATGCAAAGGCTCATGATTGTAGAGACATTTTGGTTAAAGGGGAGTTCTTAATGACTCTTTCGTGGCCTAAAGATAGGGTGGAAGGTAGTTGGAGACATAAGCATTTTTTTTAAAGATTTTGAGTTGCAGCCTTTGTTGGAGTTACTTATTCTTGGGTGCATAGATTGGGCTGATGGAGAAGTGGGTATTTTGGCAAAAAGAGTAGGTATTACCATGGAAATTTTCATGGGGAATTATTACCCCTTTAATGGCCCGTCTTCTTGGTTTTCTTTGGGTGTTTTGCATCTCTTTTATTTCTTTCTTTGAATCTTTGTTTAAGGACTTCTCATCCTTCTTGTATATTTTCTTCTTTCTAAAAGAAATATTGTGAAGGTCAAATTTTTGTATCTCTGGTTTGCATGCACATTGTTGAAACTGCTCATGCTCTACTACTCTCTTCTATTCCTTCTATCTTCTAGGGTAAGGCTATTTTTAATGTTGTTTATCTTCTCAATTGTATGCCCACTCCTCTCCTCTTTGGGTAATTGAAAAAATATTAGTTAGATTGCTTGGATAAGTGTTTAGGGTTAGGGTTTGATGGAAGCTTAAGAAGAAGAAGAGCTAAAGAGAAAAATAGAGAAGATAGGGAGAATCTAGGTAGAGATGTGTGCAGCACACTCTCTCCTTTATATACTCATGATATAAAACAATAGCAAAAGTACAACAATACCCTTACAATAAGAAAGGGACCAAAATAACTCCACTACTCTAACTCTACTACTCTAACAATATTTAATAAGAATTCAGTTATTTGAATAAATTTAGTGCTCGTTCCACTTTGTGTGTATTCTTGGGGTATGGTATTAAACAAAAAGGCTGTAGGTGTTATGATCTAGTATCCAAAAATGTGTGTGTTTCTCGTCATGTTATCTTTCTTGATCTCATTTTCTAGTTCACTATTCCATCTAAAGTTTTTCCTCTCTCCATAGGGCACCTGATGTATATTGACTCTTTCCTGTTGATTAGTCATATTAAGATTCCATTTTTTTTTCCTGACCTGGATATTTCTGCCCTTTCCTTTTCTGAAGGAGTTTCTTTGAACTCTAGTTCAGCGTTTTAAAACCTAGACCGGACCGGCTGGTTCAACTGGTTGAAGCGTCGACCGGTCAAGTTAATGGTCCAATTAACCCTCTAAAACTGTTCCACCAAAAAAAAACGGTGATATTCAGCAAAAACCGTTTGGACCATCGGTTGAACCGTTGGTTCGTTCGAATCGCTATTGGTTTAGCACAACCGCCCGGTTTTCACTTGAAAATGGTGGTACTTTTCCTCATCTTTTTCTTCTTGGTCTTGTGTATATGGGCTGTGTGTGCTGCTACTTCTCCTTTAGCCCTGCTGCACGCTTCAAGTCGCCACGTTCTTCCTCTTTGCTACATGTGTGGCAGTTGTATGGTGTATGTATTGTGTGGCAGTGGGTATGCCGTTAGGGTGGGGGTGTGGGTATGCACTATGTAGGTTTTTGATATTTGTACTATTATATTATAATATATATATATATATATATTTTAATATTTATAACCAACCAATATCTTGTGTGGCAGTGTAGGGTTATGCATGTGTGGGTTGTCTTTGCGTGCGGTTATGGTTTTTGTGTAAGTGGTGTATGGGGTATAAGTGTAGAACTCCATATAACAATGCACTTTAGTTTGCTTTCTTTAGAATTTATTAAAATACGTAATTGTAGATTGGTTTTTTTTCTTTGTTGGGATATTATTATTATTTTAATTATTCACAATTTATAATTTATAGTTATTATATTTATTATATCAACATGATGTCATGGTTCAACTCTGGTTGACCTGACGGTTGAACCAATAACCCTTAACCCGGTGATTTTTCCGGTTTGATCAATGTTTGGGTTTTAAAACATTGTTCTAGCTCTTTAGGTTTTCCTTCTTTTCCTTTGGTCTAATTTGTAGGAAGACTTAGCCTACTCAGCATGTATGCACTAGTTCAAACGCTCTTGACTGACTCTTCTGACTTGTTCCATCCCAAGCGGCTATATTTTGTGCGTACACATACTCCAGTAAGACTTGTTTCTATAATACTTGTTTTTCTTTTTCTTACTGTGCTTTTCTATCTTCTATACATTCTTACTTTGAACCTCATCCATACATAGAAGCTTGCCCTGACATGAATTGGATTAATGTAATGGAAGTTGAGTTGACTCTTCTTGATAAGACTAGTACTTGGGAGTTGGTTTCGTTGCATGTGGGAAAGAATCTTATTGGTTGTAAATGGGTTTATAAAGTCAAGACTAACTCTCATGGTTCCCATCAGTGTTATAAAGTCAAGATTGTGGCAAAAGGATTTTTACAGGATTATGGTGTTGATTATGAGGAGACTTTTGCTCCTATTCTGAAATGACCATAATGGAATTATCCGCACCTTGATCACTGCAGTTTGTTAGTGGCCACTTGTAGACACCCCATTTTGTAACAGTTATCATCTTAAGTCCTGGGACCCAATGATGAGTTTTTACGATTACTTTTACGAATTATTCTTAAAGGATTAGTTGAATCACAATGGGGGATTTTTGATTAAAAATGAAGGAAGATTATTTAATTAAATTAATTGTTTTTCTCATGCCACTAGCATGTGTACGTATGTGATAGGCTTGTGTACGTACATGTCATACATGCGTATTCTCCTAATTATTAGAAAAGGTAATTTCTCTTTCCTTTTTAGATTAGAATACTTTTCTAATTAATGGAAATATATTTTAATTATTCTCTAAGTGAACCTAGTCTAGAAAAGAAAGATAAAACCCTAATTTTCTTGAATAAATACTCTTTTAATGCCTTGGAGGAGGGGGGAGGAAGGGAGAAATTAAGAGAGAAATTCGTCCAATAATCATTTAAAAAAATCCTGCAGCCAGTTTTCGTATAAAAATTATAACTTTTTCATCCAAATTGGGAATTTAACGATGGTGGTCTTGTTGGAAAGCTATTTTGAAGCTCTACAACTTTGGATTTCACAAGTTTTTCCTAATATTAATGTTTTGACCTTCGAAAATGCGATGGAAGTTACTGTTGCTGCTGTGGAGTGACGGAAATCCCTCTTCTGTTCTCCAATTTTCTTCTTCTTTCTCTTTTGCTCTTTAAAGTTTGGAAGACCTTAATCCTTGGTTTTGAAGATACTTTTCCAAAGAGGATAACTCATATTGATGCGATTTAATCCACAAACTTGAGGGGCGCAGTGAGTTACAAAGTTTTGTTTACTTCACGGTTAATGTAAGTAAACTCTTTCTTTGTCTATTTAGATTTTACATCTTTTGATTAAAGTTTGTTATGGATGATAATACATAGATTTGAATTATATTGTCATATGAATATGCATAGATTGTTCTTTGTTCTTTTTTATTTATTATTTTGATTGATTTTGTTTAAAGCATATAGAATTAGGTTATTATATATTTTAGGTTTAGTTGGTTGACTAGGATTTATTTTGTATTCATAAGATCATGATAGTATTAATTGATTCATTCATTTTTAGTATCATTTTGTGCCTGTCAAATTAGGTTTAGGATTATTTTGTCATTGGGATTCTGTTTTGAGATGTACATACTTGTGCGTATGCACTAGTCCATGTTGCGTATGCATTTGATAGTAAGGATTATTTTATTTTATTTATTTATGTGATAACGAAATGGTAGATATCTTTTTCTTAATGTTATTTGTATTTTATATCATACTTGTTTACTTCCAGTAGATTCTTTTTTATTATTTATTTCATTCTTTGTGTTTTTTTTCATTTTTTATTATTATTCTTTGTTTAGGTTAATTCATTGTTTACTTTTTTTTTAGTTTAGTTTATTCCCTTATTTATTTGTTTCTTTCTTTGTGCTTTTCCTTTTTATTATTATTTTTGTTTATGTTAATTCCTTATTTATTTGTTCCTTACTTTAGTTTATTCCTTGTTTACTTGTTTCTTTCTTCGTGTGTTCTCTTTTTATTTTTATTTCCTTGTGTAGGTTAATTCATTATTTAATTGTTTCTTAGTTTAGTTTATTCTCTTGTTCTTTTATTTATTTGTTCCTTATGTTTTATTCTCTCATTGCATGGTATCATAATGGACTGTTGCATATTTGCATGTTTAGGGTTGAATTAAATTAAATGCCTAATTAATTAAATCCAATAATCATGTGTGGGGGTCGGTTTCGACCAGGCATTGTTGGATGCCTAACACCTTCCCAACAATGTACCTTAACTCCGAACTGAGATACATCTCTGGTCATGACAAGTTAGACCCTATTAGAGGTCAATTGGTTCCCAAAACCCTAATCGGGTGGCAATTCCTCTCCATGTTAAACCATGTCCTAAACCACGCGGCTTGGGAGTACGGTAACTTATCCCGAAGGATTAGCACAGAGATGAGTCGCCACCCGATTAAGGTTTCGGGAACCGATTGACCCCTAGTAGGGTCTAACTCATCATGACCAGAGATGTATCTCGGTTCGGAGCTAAGGTAAATCATTGGGAAGGTGTTAGGCACCCAACAATGACCAGTCGAAACCGTCCCCTACACCTGATTATTGGCTTTAATTAATTAGGCATTTAATTGAATTCAATTCTAAACATGCGAATATGTAACAGTCCATTATGGTACCATGCAATGAGAGAATAAAACATAAGGAAACAAATAAATAAAGGAACAAGCGAATAAACTAAACTAAGAAACAATTAAATAAGCAATTAACCTACACAAGGAAATAAACAGAGAACACATGAAGAAAGAAACAAGGAATAAACTAAACTAAGAAACAAATAAATAAGGAATTAACCTAAACAAAAATAATAATAATAATAAAAAGGAAAAGCACAAAGAAAGAAACAAATAAATCAGGGAATAAACTAAACTAATAAATAAGTAAAAAATGAATTAACCTACACAAAGAATGCACAAAGAAGGAAATAAATAATAAAAACGAATCTACTAGAAGTGAACAAATATGAAATAAAATACAAATAGCGTTAAGAAAAAGATATTTGCCATTTTGTTAGGGTGCGTAAGCACTATGGTACAGTGCGTACGCATTCCGTAGGCATTCTACACATATCACATAAATAAATAAAATAATCTGTCTGCCTTACTATCAAGATGCATACACACCATGGGCTAGTGCATACGCACAAGTATGCACACCTCAAAACAGAATCCCAATGACAAAATAATCCTAAACCTAATTTGACAGGCACAGAATGATACTAAAAATAAATAAATAAATTAATCCTATCACGCTCTTATGAATACAAAATAAATCCTAGTCAACCAAAAATATATAATAACCTAATTCTATATGCTTTAAACAAAATCAATCAAAATAATAAATATAAAAGAACAATCTATGCATATTCATATGACAATATAATTTAAATCTATGTATTATCATCCATAACAAACTTTAATCAAAAGATGTAAAATCTAAATGGACAAAGAAAGAGTTTACTTACATTAACCGTGAAGTAAACAAAACTTTGTAACTCACCGTGCCCCTCAAGTTTGTGGATTAAATCGCATCAATATGAGTTATCTTCTTTGGAAAAGTATCTTCACAACCAAGGGATTAAGGTCTTCCAAACTTCAAAGAGCGAAAGAGAAAGAAGAAGAAAATTGGAGAAAAGAAGAGGGATTTTCGTCACTCTACAGCAGCAGCAGTAACTTCCATCGCATTTTTGAAGGTCAAAACATTAAAATTAGGAAAAATTTGTGAAATCCAAAGTTGTAGAGTTTTGAAATAGCTTTCCAACAAGACTAATTTCGTTAAAGTCCAGCTCAGATGAAAAAGTTATGATTTTTATACGAAAACTGGTTGTAGGATTTTTCAAATGATTTTTGAATGAATTTATCTCTCTCCCTTCCTCCCCCCTCCTCCTAGGCATTAAAAGAGTATTTATACGGGAAAATTATGGTTTTACCTTTCCTTTCTAGACTAAGTTTACTTGGAGAATAATTAAAATATATTTCCATTAATTAGAAAAGTCTTCTAATCTAAAAAGGAAAGAGAAATTACCTTTTCTAATAATTAGGAGAGTGGCCGCTAATGCGCATACGCATGTATCACATGTGCATATACACACCTATCATATATGTACATATGCTAGTGGCACGAGAAAAACAATTAATTTAATAAAATAATCTTCCTTCATTTTTAACCAAAAATCTCCCATTGTGATTCAACTAATCCTTTAAGAATAATTCGTAAAAGTAATCTTAAAAACTCATCATTGGGCCCCGGGACTTAAGATGACAACCAGTACAAATAGTGGGCGTTCTCCTTCTTATTTCTCATCCAATTCAAACTAGTATGATAATCACTAAAAGTAACGAACCTGTAACAAACCCATCACATTGATAAATATCATCGCATTCAAAAGATTATTTTCACCATCACAATCATATCTTTCCAAGTGGCATTAAACTGCTTGAGACTTTCTTCATAGTATGGAAAACATTAATAAAGTGTTAATCTTTCATCTTGAATTGTCAAAGGTTCGAACTCTCGACACAGGAGTCTTTTGCACATGCCCTTTACATGGACAATGATGTGGCTGCTAAAAGTTTCCAACATTCCCAAAAAGGGATCAAGTCTTATGTAGTTCTTCAATACTTGAGCAACTTTAATCAATCAGAGAAGACTTTTATTTAGACTGCAATGTAAGCTTAGGGTTCTAGGCTCAAGAAAGGAAGGAAATTAAAGGCTCAAAATGACTTCAATGGTTCCTGTTTGTCAAGAATTACTACATCACTGCTCCTCTGTATTATCACGTCACTTAGAACTTGCTATTTCAAATTGGCACTTCACCTCTTTTCATTTTCTTTTTTCACTCTTTTTTCTTTTTTTCCTTTTTCTCCTCTCTCTCTCTCTCTCTCTTTTTCTTTTTATATTGCCCTTTCTTTCAAACAAATATCTCTTCAAAATTTGCCCCTATTATAAGGGGGTAATCCTTAACAAGGGTATCAGAAAAGAAATTATTTAGGCTCAAAAGGGTTAGCAAAGGATTTTTCTTTTCTTTTCTTTTGAAGGATAGCAGAAATGATAGCTTTTCTTCATTTTAATTTTCATTGTTTGCAATTCAAGTATTAAAAGGGCAAATATTAACTCATGTACTAAGAAATTAAACCACATCAAATTTTTAAGGAAGCAAACACTTAATTAATGCAAACCATTCATTAATAACCAAATGAAACAACCATACCCAAGGTAATTATCTCAAAACAATCGTTCCAAAATATAAAAATCAGACCACAATTATTCAAATAACTACCCCAAAACTCATACCATGTAAAGTTATAAATAAATCCTTGATAGCCACATGATTGTGGTGCTCACACCACTTTTTCAACTTAGAGGTGGCGCGGTATAATAGTCTGTGAGTGGATTCGTTACTATATTAGCCCTCGTTGGTTAGTTAGCACACTCCCGAGCTGCATGGTTTAGGACGTGGTGCTTACACCACTTTTTCAACTTGATGTCAAGAATGCCTTCTTGAATGGACATCTTTTAGAAGAAGTTTATTTGCGCCCTCCTCTACGCCCTTTTTCATCCTGAGGGCCATGCCTATCTTCCATGTAGTACTTTTTATGATTGTAAAGTCTCTTGTGTGTGGTATGAGTGACTTCATTTGACTGTTACTCAGATTGGTTTTCATTCTAGTGCTCATGACTTGCTTTCTTCATCCGTCTTACTTTTCATCGTCTAGTGAAGCTTTTTTCATGTGCGGATAACACGATTATCACTCACTTCAAGTCTTTTGCCATTGATGAGGTGAAAAGACATCTCTTCTTATAGTTTGAGACGAAGGATTTGAGCCCCTAATGGTATTTTTGGGTATTGAGGTTGCATCTTCTCCCAAGGGTTATCTTCTATCACAATCTAGGTATGCCAATGAACTTATTCATTGTGCTTGACTTTTTGATGGTAAGGTTGTTGATACAATTATTGAGTTGAATGCCAAATTTTCTGCCTTTGATGGTGTGCTTCTTGCTAACCCTAATTTGTGTCATGAGCTTGTTGGTTGTTTGGTTTATTTTATTGTGATATGGCCTTGGACTACTATGTTGTGTATCTAGTACCCTCTTCCAAAGTTTATTACTATCTTCTACTTCATCTCTAATTTGTGAGCTTAAGTTGATGCTGATTCGGTTGGTGATGTTAATGATTGCAAGTCCACTACTGGTTTTTGTGTTTTCCTTGGTGTATTTTTTGGAAAAGCAAGAAGTAGTTAGTTGTTGCTCACTCTACAGCCAAGGTTGAATATCATGCTATGGCTTAGACTACTGCTGAGATTGTTTGGCTTCACTTGATTTGGGGTTATTTATATCTTGTCTTCGACTTTTCTTTATTGTGACTGTTGGCCCAAGTAAGCAACCCTAGAGGGGGAGGGTTTTGAATAGGGTTCTATGCTAACAATGGACTTTTATGTAATTTCAAATTAATTTAACAAGCAATTAATCATAGTAATATATAACAAGTGCAATATAAAGAGTTTAAGTGTAGAGAAATTGCAAACAACGATTTAACGATGTTTGGCCTTTCACCTACGTCCTCACCTCAAGAGCTCCGCTTGAGGATTCAAATCCACTATCATTCTCCTTCAAGCTGGAGTAGCAATCCTTTACAAGCCAAATGTTCTAACTGAACACTTGCTCTACAACACTCTCCAAGTGTCAAACTTAGAGTTATCCCATACCCTTGATTACAAGATTGTAATCGTTGATGTTTGTGTACAAAGAAACTCTCTTCAAGAGTAGATTATTCAGCAATGAATGCTCATCTCACTTCTAATGATAGCTCAGTAAATGCTTTTAAGGAATTTTGTGCTAGAAGATGGAAAACAACGAATAGCTTTGAATGCTCGTGTTGGTGATCATAAATGCATTTGAATCATTCTTTATATAGGCATTTTGAATAAAATGACCATTTGAAACATTTAATGCTGGGAAAGAGCCGTGTTTGAGTTCATTTAATGCCCAAAAAGCAGTTCAAAGAAACTAGCCATTATATTTAGTTCCTGCATGTTATAGTCGACTATAAAACTATAGTAGTCGACTAAAACAAACAGAATATACAAGTGCTGATACAAGGAATGTTATAGTCAACTAAAACAAACTGAAAGTAAGTTCTAGTCTCAGCATCACTTATAGTCGACTCTATTGACTAGTAGTCTACTAAAACAGGCAGATTATGCCAGTTAAGTCCATTTTCAACAAAAATGTTCTTTTAAGTCCATGAGGTCAATTTAGGCCATTCCAAGATGATGTTACCAAAGTAATCAATGATCCTAAGGTCCATCTAGGTCTTTAGAGCAAATAGAGAGCAATCATTTACAATGGGAACCTAACACTAAAAAATGAAACCTAAAAGTCTTCAATGAGTCATTGTAGGTTGATTCCATTGTCTTCTTGCTTCATGTGATATTGTCATTGAGTTCTTTGAAGCTTGGGATTGCATGATCTTGCTTTATACCCATTGAGAGCTTTAGATTGACATGCATAGCTTTGGATGCTTGAATGTTATGCCTTTTGCTTTTGAATCGAATTGGAGTACCTTGCTTTGATCATTGATTAACAACTAAACCATTAGTGCCAACATCAATTTTTTGTTATCATCAAAATCTCGGAAATGCCCTTGGTTGAAAACCTTTGGGCTAACAGTGACAACAAGAATGTCATTCAGATTGCCCATAACTCTACTTTTCATGGGTGCACCAAGCATATTGAGATTGATTGTTACTTTGTTCATTATGATCTTCCACTAGGCATGATTCACCTATCTTTTATTTCTTCCTCCTTCACTAAGACATATACTTTCGCTCGCTTTCATTTCTTTCTTGATAAAATTTTGATGTTCCCTCGGCTTGCATCATCTGTTTGAGGGGGTGGGACATGTACGTTTGTACTTTGTATATATGTTATTTTAATAAGCGTAATTTAGTCTTTTTGCATATTTAGGTTAGTCCTATATTTTAATCTTGTAATCTTGCTTTCCTTTTGTTAGTGAGAATTATTCTTTGCATAGTAACAGCCGTCAAGACTTCCAAATGTTGGATTAAATTATTAAAATTTCATAGGAAGATGAAAAGCCTAGGACTTTCACTTTGGAAGAAAAAATTGAGAGAGAGAGAGAGAGAGAGAGAGAGAGAGAGAGAGAGAGATTAATATGTAATTAAATTAAGGTTTTTGTATGACATTTCCCTATTGACATGATTTTTCAAAAAGAGTGATGGAAAGCTTGGGATTCTCTCGTGGGAACACCAATTTTTGTCTTTTTTTCCAGAGCAAAGGGTGCCACGTGGGAATAAGCAAAATGGAACAATCCTATTGCATGACCAACAAAGTGGTTCTCATAGTCACTCACATATATCTAATATCTAAAATTTTTATTTTAGTATTAGTACTTGTTAAGTTTCTAACCTAAAGCCTAAGCTATTTTAGGTGGAGGGCCCAAACAGATTTATGAAGCCAAGTTAAACTCAATATTTAGATGTTGTGGGATGTGGGACTTCCCAACAATAGAGAAACATGAGGATTTTTGAGGATGGGGGGTTGAGGATGTTGGCGGTTTATGGGATAGGTTTATTTTTATGGCTTTGGTAACTAATGAGTTTTTTGGGATGCCTTTGTTTCTTATTAGTTCCGATTGGAGAGCCATTTGTGGCTTATGGTGTCCTCTTTTATCTTTTACTTAGTATTTTTGTAGGATGCCTCGTCCTTGTTGTACTTTCTTTTCTTTTTCATTAATGAAATTTTTTCTGTTGCTTATCCAAAAAAAAAAAAAAAAAAAAAAAAAAAAACCACTTGTAAAAGCAGATGCTGACATGTGGTTCAGCATATGGTTTCAAACACCATAGAGATATATAATATCTAATACTTAGATTGCAATAAGGTGATGTGATATTTGACAGGAGAGAATGTAGGAAGGAATGACAAGAATGTTGCGTTGGCAAGAAATTTTGATTACGCTTTGGACAAGATTGCTGAAAATTTGAGTGTACCCAAGACATTGTCAGATTCTTCAAAATTTTAGATAAACACGTCAACCAGGAAAATCCGATCCCTGATAGTGGCAGAAGATGGATTATATGGAAACCTTGACAATAGAAGCTGAAGAAAATTGTATTGGTGTAAGAGAATTAGGGGACATCATGTGCTTAACCCAAGTCTTGAGCATCCACAACATGAGTGACTCCAAAATCTGAGCTTATAATTAAGGCTAGTGATTTACATATTGTAGCAGACTAACAGTTTTTTTTTGGTTCTCTGCATTGTAAATTCACAATTTATATTCTAATTGAATTCCTTCACGGTGATGGCATCATTGTGTCATTTACATTTTCCTTTCCTAATGGCTGCATTGCCATGTATTTTTTTTTACCAAGGAAAAGAAGGGCTTCAAGCACCACAGAGAAACTTAGAATTCTGACTAGGTTGGTTGATAGGGAGGGGCTCCAAGCCTCCCTATCATGTGTCATTCATCCAAGCGTTATTGATGAAGAAGAAAATAAATTACAATGCAAAAAACAGGACAGGAAAAGAACTGTCTGGTCCTGGTAGCTTATAAGTGCTACAATCCAGTTCACAACAAAAGGAACAAACAGAAAAAAACTAGAAACAAAGACATGAATCTGTAAAAAGGGGGACCCTTCGTGTCTCTTTCCACTTATGGAGCAAGGAACCCCGGATTTGAATACCACCAAGAAAGTTGAGTAAGATTAACAGCATGGTTCACCACTTTATCCACCATACACTTCCCTTCTCTATAGATGTGAGAAAAACTATGTTCATTTTCTTGATAAGACTAATACAATTTTTGCATTTTTTTAGTCAAAGTCCATGGAGGCTTAAATGTATAATTCTGTAAGCAAGAGATAATAGCTGGAGAATCACTTTCAATCCAGAGATTGTGTCAACCATTTTCCTAGGCATATGAAACTGCAAGAATTATGCTCATTAAGTAGGCATAGAAGGTGGAATGAAGACCTAAATTAAGGTCATAGATACCTTTAGAAGCCCCTATGATTACGAAAAACTCCACCATTGGCAGATGGACCTTGGTTCCCTTTGGCCATACCATTGGTGTTAACTTTAGTCCAAAAAGGAGGAAAAGGCAGCCAATAAACAGGAAGAGTCCTAGGAGCCTTACGAGGTATGCCCTTAACATTCAATTCCTTCAAAATTTGAAGATCTAAAATAGAGTTGCTCATAACAGCACTTAATCATAAAACTGCTTTTCCTTTACCCAGGCCAAAACTGAAGTGAGAGCTCAATTAATAGGAGTCCCAGAATCTCTGAATAACAAGTCATTTCTGGCTTTCCAAATAATCCGGACGATACTCATAACAGCTGATAGCCAAATATGATTAAGTTGAGGACTGAAGTTCTGATTCAGAATAGTTTAAGGGCATTCCTGAACTGAGTTATGCAGAGAAAAAGAAAATTCCAGTAAATATTGTGTAGCCATATCCACAGACTTCTAGCATGTGAACGTTCAAAGAATAAATGGAAAGCAGATTCACCCATAGGATGTTCACAGAGGCAACAATGAGAAACTAAAGTCAATCCTTGTGATTGTAGATTGTCTTCTATAGGTAACTTATTGTAATACAATATTAGAAAGGGTAATGATCTTTAAGGAGGAATGAAACTTTGCCAAATGAGCTTACTCCAATAAGCTTTAGGGGTGCTTATCTCGAAGAAATTCATAACAATCTTTAAATGATAACTGACCTGTAGGGGAGTAAGGCCAAACCAAAGGATTAGCAATAGAATTCATAGGTAAGAATTTTTTGTTGGGTTGACAATTGTAAGTTGTTTGTCTTGAAGGTGCCATATTTTGATTTGTTATTTTCAGTTGGAGGTCTCTGACAATGACTAATGCTAATTGCAATTGGATCCATGAATTCATGGGTAGAGAGAGCCACATGGGGGCAGTGGCCCCCATTTTTAATTTTTAATTTTTAATTTTTAAAATTTATTATACAGAATTTATGTTAATTATAAAGCCGTCTCCATTAATTTGTTTGTCCTTTGATTTTTATTTAGGGGAAATTAGGGAGAGGTCCACTTTATAGGACTTATTAAGGCATAAGTCCATGGTAAAAATTTATGTAGCCATAAGTCCACTTTTAAGTGAAACGATAGTGTTTTTGTGTGAATCTTAAGTGCATACAGTCAATAATACCCTCAAGTTGTTATTTTTTGTTTATAAACTTTAAATTGGCATAACTTTCAATCTATATGTCAGTTTTCGATAAAATTTATATCGTTGGAATCTATTCATCGAATAAAAAGTTACAATTTTAATATTTATGTAATCTGATTTTGATATCATATGAAATTAGCTAAATCTAAGTGTTTGAGACTAAATTTAATCTATTAAAACAGTTAATTTAATTGATTATGATTAAATTTATTACTTTGAAGTGGGTTTTGTAAAAGCAGTTACATGTAACTATTTTAAAAAAAAAAAGAAATAAATTTTGAATATTTGTGTAATCTGCCTTCAATATCCAATGAAAATAGTTAAATATTTTCCTAGAACATAGAAAATCAAATTGGTGAATCTATTGGTTTACCCAACCTTTTGACAGCATATCTTTTCCTCTCATTCATTGTTTGTCAAATGTTTCATGCTAAATTTAGGCTTACCTATTAAATGCAATATTATGTGCAGATTTGCAGTTTATCAACTATTTTTCGTGAATATGTTGGTCTTCGGTCAGTTGGGTCTCTTCCTTTTAAAGATTTGATATTAACAGCTGCTGAAAATCATTCTGGCTCTGAAGACCAGGCTTGGAAAATTCCTAGGCCCCTGATGGAATTCATAGAAACTAATCATAATGCATCTCAACTAGCAGCCATACATGTGAGTCTCAAGTCAATTTATCAACTACAGCTAGGTTTTATTTGCAATGTGATAGTATACTACCTTATTCTGATGCTTCTTGTACCCCCCCCTCTCTCTCTCTTTTTTTCTTCAATTTTATTTATTTTTTTTATTTTAAGATTTCGTCAATATTTGTCTCAGGGAATTTTATTGTCTCCTGCAGGCAGGTCTTTCACGTAAAGCCTTTGTCTTGATACAGGTTTGGCTTTTGTCTTATTTAATTGCCTTTTTTTTTTTTTTTTTTGGACCTGTATTCTTTTTCATCTTATTGCCTTCTATATTTGCAACATTTACAGTTATTTCGATTCCCAGTATTATAAAATTATGTCACTAGTTTGTAATTGAGTAATTATACTCCACATATCCTTATGTTTTGTGGGCACTTTGAAATGTTTGATCTCATTTGACACAACATGGGTTCAGTATATAGCAAACATGTAGAAAACGAGCCAACTGGTGTTTCCTTCAAAAGGATGAGATAGACATATTCCTAATTTGTAGAACTTCCTTAAGATGCTTTTTAAACCTGTTCATTCGTTGCTTTTATATTTTAAAATAAGTGAAGTTTCCATGTAAAACATGCTAAAGTTACATAGACACTTCATTTTATCCTAGGGTATAGAAGAAGAAAATCGAGCAACTTTGATAAGCTAGCTGTGTTCCCGTGCCTTTTAGGTTAGATGAATCTGAAACCTAGACAATCCTGCAACTGTGTACGCATATTTAGGTTTCCTTCACTGGATGTGCCTATTGAGGTCCATGTAACATTTATTTTTTTCTTTTTTGATTAAATAGGGGTCAAAACCCACCATGTAACAGATTTTTACAATCTACATTTGCGTGCAATTTCTACTCTTTGTATTATTAAGGTCTAATATATCCTAAGGCCGCTTCTTCTAGGCATACTATATTTACCTTCATTTGACGATACGCCTAGTACAGACTTGAATCAGTTATTGCTGATCACTCACTCATATTCCAGAGAAAATTGTAAGAAATTTGTGAGAAAAGATAGAAATTGAGAGAAAGTGAAAGAAATCTGCAATCCTTGAGAGAAAACAGAGAGCAATTGCTCGACGAATCAATTACAAAGTATATTCTGCTGAAAAACTGATTCTAAAAGCTTCTACAACCTATTTATAAGGAACTAGATATAGAAAACGTGCGTTGCACGTGAATATTTTTAAATAATATTAGTTATACAAAATCATAAATACATAAAGATTTTATATTTTTTCATAAAAGATAAAGTTTAAAATTCAAAAGTACATTTTTTTTTTAATATCAAAATTGTCAACGAAAGATTAAAAACTCTTCAGATATACATTCAGAATTTTTTTTTCTTCATAAAACGCAATATTTAAAGAGTTTATATTCATATATATTATCATGCAACTTGATAGTTGCTCTAGGAAAAAGAATTTGAGTAAGAATCTAACTTTAATTTGTTAAGAGTTTGAGTTAAAATCTAACTTTCATTTGTTACCAAATGATAAGAATGTTTACTATGTGTTTCAATTAAAGGAAGGGTAGATATGTATTTTTTTTTTATTTAAAAGAAGGTTATTGGTCATTTAAAAGTTTTTATGAGATTCAGCCTTTTATAGGTAATATAGATGAAGATGTAAAATGACATAACTACCCCTTATCTAAGTCTCTATATACAAGTAAACCGACAAACAAATGCTTGAAACACTAAACTACTGTGAGTAGCTGCTGGAAAGGAAAAACAGCCTCCTTAACAGTTCTCTTGACAATCCATTTGAGCACATCAAGACCCCCCCTCTTAAAGAAACTTGCCCTCAAGTTACAGGGTCGCAAATGCTTCACATTAAACATATTAGAAATGTTAAAGTGAGGCAGCAACTCCACTTGGTAGGCATTGTCATTAATCTTGCGCAAAATCTTGCAAGGACCCACTTTCCGATCATTCAATTTCATATAAGTCCCAGCTGGTTTTCGTTCCTTACTTAAAACCACCCATACAAGAACCCCAGCCTTGAAAAGAAATTCTATTATATGCACATCAGCAGATATTTTATTCTTAGCATTAGACTCCATTTTGGCTTGAATTTGAACGTGAAGTTCCTTCATAAAAGCTTCCATATCCTCTGCCTTAGCATTAGTTCTCTTGGAAAGTGGTAAAGGAGCCAAATCAAGGACACTATATGGCTTGGAACCATATACAACTTCAAAAGGAGAAGCATGAATAGTCTGATTGAGCGAAGAATTGAATGCAAATTCGGCCGATGGAAGAATGTGTTCCCACCCTTTTGGATTTTCACCAATCAAGCACCTCAACAAATTTCCAAGGCTTCTATTAACAACTTCAGTTTGCCCATCAGTTTGGGGATGAAATGAAGTACTAAAGCTCAACTCAGTTCCCACAAGTCGCCACAAAGTTCTCCAAAAATGGGCAAGAAACTTAGCATCTTTGTCAGACACAATAGAAGTAGGTATCCCATGCAACTTGTAGACTTCTCGAAAGAAAAGATTAGCAACATGAGATGCATCCATTGCCTTTCGATGGGGAATAAAGTGTGCCATCTTGGAAAATCGATCAACAACCACCATAATCGAATCATTCTTCCTTTGGGTGGGTGGAAGACCAAGCACAAAATCCATACTAATGCATTTCCAAGGGCTGGTAGGTACAGGAAGTGGCAAATACAGCCCTGCATTTGTGGCTGTTCCCTTACTCTTTTGGCAAACATGGCACCTTTGAACATGCCTAATAACATCTCTATCCATTCCCGGCCAAAAGGAGTCTTGAGAGAGCAACTTCTCTTTAAGAGAGCATTGAGGCACACACAACCTCAATCCTTTGAAGAGAAACCCATTTTTTAACAAAAACTCGGTCTTGGCAGCTTGCTGTCCACTTTGTGAAGCATGGAGAATCTTCCCAAAATAAGGATTCTCATCATAACGCACCTTGAACTCATCAAAACCAGCCACCATATTTTGCATCTCAAGCAAGAGATTAATCCTTCTACTCAACCGATCGGCTACTTTATTAAGAACACCGGACTTATGTCTCAGAGAAATCAAATTGTTGGAGATAGCTCACCAACTTGGCATGCCTCTTATTAAGATGTGGTTGATTGTTGATGTGCTTAAGAGCTTCATGGTCGGTGTTGAGAATAAACTCCTTGTAGGCCAAATAATAACTCCAATGCTGGATAGCCTGAACAATGGCATAGAACTCCAAGTCATAGGTGGAATACTTGAGTTTGGCATCATTCAACTTTTCACTAAAGAAAGCAATTGGTTGTCCTTCTTGGATAAGGACTCCTCCAATTCCCACACCCGATGCATCACAATCAAGCTCAAACACTTTGTCAAAATTAGGCAATGCTAAAATAGGAGCTTCCGTCAACTTCTTCTTCAAGAATTGAAAACTTTCTTGGGCTGCCAAAGTCCAGTCAAAATTTTTTTTCTTGAGACAATCGGTGAGAGGAGCAGCTAAGGTGCTGAAATTTTTTATAAACCTTCTATAGAAAGTAGGAAGACCATGAAAACTCCTCACTTATTGCATACTAGGTGGTGTAGGCCAATCCAAAATTGCTTGGGCCTTACTTTCATCCATAAGCACTTCATTTGAGGACACAACATACCCAAAAAACACCACCTTGTCAACCTCAAAACTACACTTTTTTAAGTTGCCATAGAACTTTTCCCCTAAAAATACCAAACACTTGTTGGAGGTGTTTCAAATGGTCTTCAAAACAGTGGCTATAAAGCAAAATATCATCAAAATAAGCCACCACACACACTCCCAAAAGTGGTTGTAACATTTGGGTCATAACTTGCATAAAGGTACTAGGAGCATTTGTGAGCCCAAATAGCATGACAAGCCATTCAAAGAGCCCATTGTGTGTCTTGAAAGCAGTTTTCCATTCATCTCCCGGACGGATATGAATTTGATGATAGCCACTTCTAAGATCAATCTTAGAAAACACCTTTGCACCGGCTAAACAATCCAACATATCATCCAATCTTGGAATTGGAAAGTGGTACTTGATGGTAATCTTATTAATTGCTCTACTATCCACACACATCCTCCAAGAACCATCCTTCTTTGGAGTCAAAAGAGCGGGAATGGCACATTAACTAATACTAGCCTGGATATAGCCTTTATCAAGAAGCTCCTCAATCTGTTTTTGTAGTTCTTCTTTCTCTTTTGGTGTCATTCTATAAGCTGCCTTGTTCGGAAGTGCTGAACCAGGCACCAAATCAATACAATGTTGGATATCCCGCATTGGAGGCAACTCGGGAGGCAACTCTTGAGGAAACACATCAAAATATTGCTCCATTAACTCTCCAACAGCACTAGAATCAACATTTTCAGCAACCCTTTTTTTGTTTTTTTTGTTTGTGGAATTAAAGGAAACACATACCCACTTTCTAGGCTTTCTTGAATAAAACTTTTGGAGGTAAGTAAAGAAGTTGTTTGAGGCTTGGAATGCACTATTTCCTTTATGGGCAGCAGCGTATATTGTCGATCTCTCTTGCATAAAGTGTATGTATTCCTCTTCCCATCATGGATAGTTTGTCTATCATGTTGCCAAGGCCTCCCAAGAAGAATATGGCAAGCATCCCTAGGTACTACATCACACCACACTTCATCAAAATACTTCTTTTGAGTGAAAAAAGAAACCAAACAACGCTTTGTTACCCTCACTTTATTTCCTTGAACCAAGGGAGCTTATAAGGATTAGCATGCTCTTGGGTTGGAAGCTTCAATTTTCCACCACCTCTTGTGAAACAACATTCTCACAACTTCCCCCATCAATGATAATATTACAAACCCTTCCCTCAACACTATAAGTAGTGTAGAAAATATTGGTTCTCAGCCAATCTTCCTCAGATTCTTGCTTTGGCACTAATAAAGTCTTCTTTAACATAAGTGCCAGGCCTTCTTCCTCATCACAATCTCCACCAATCTCCTCATTTAAGGGCTCTTCATAAGTTGGTGGCATATCAAAACACACATTTCCATCAATTTCTTCCATTAAAAGTGCTCTACTGTGCTCCCCCATAGTCTTTCTACAATCCAAAGACTTGTGACTGGGTTCTCCACACTTAAAGCACTCAACTTTTCCACTTTGGAACTGATTTCCAGCCCCTTGACGACTTGTATTAGGCTGATTTTGAGTTGGAACAGCAGCTTTAGCAACTTTGGAAGGCTGCACATCACCCCATTGACTTCCCTTTCCAACTTGAGATGATTTACCACCTCTATGGTAGCTTTGGTAAGGCTGTCCAGCCCTTGAAGACCCTTGAAATTGCTGACCAGATCTAGAAACACTCCGGTTTTGTTGTTTCTCCACCAACAAAGCTCGGTTATAGGCTTCCGAAACGGTCCATAAAGGATGCAATACAAGGACGTCTTGGATAGAAGTCTTAAGACCACTTAGGTACCTTGCTACCATTTGTTCTTCACTTTCATTCAAATCAACCCTTGCTACTAGTTGATAGAAAGTATCAGTGTAATCATCAACACTTCCCATTTGCTTAAGATCGTGCAATTTCTTATAAAGAGTTTGCATATAATTGAAGTGAATGTAGTGATGCTTAAGCTTCTTTTTCATCCTGTTTAATTTTGCCCTTTCCACATCATTGGCGATGTATTTGTAGTTGTTCCCACCAAGAAGAAGCACTTCCTTGGAGGCAAATTGAAACCAACTTCACTTTCCTTTCATCCGAATCCGATACTTCGTAATAGTAAAAAATTCTTTCAATAGTGTTAAGCCAATCAATAAATTCTTCCAGATTAAGGCTTCCTCCTCTAAACTCTGGAATGTCAATTTTCAGATTATACTCCAACTTGGAGTCTTGCTTTGCCACAAAAGGTCTTCTTCTTTGGTGAACCCCAAAGGGATTCTCAAAAGAAGTATCGGTGTCCTCGGACTCATAATTCACCTCACTAGGAGGTTGGAATTGATGAGCCATCTCCGTTAAGACCTTGATTTGCCTTCTCAATTCTCCAATCTCATCTCTTTGTTGCTGGTTTTATGGTGAATCATTTCGTCTACCCACTTGTGGGTGATTTTCAGCCCCCCCAACTCCATATTTATAGCATTTCCTCTGCCCCTACCTCTTTTACCTCTTCCTCTTTGAGCCATAATAACAATATGAACTCAAAATAGTGGTCTGGAATTAAGAAGATTAACCCAGACAGCAGCAGAAATATAAGAATTCTGCCAACTGAGCAATGTAAGACAAGGTTGAGCAATCCAGCACCCAAACCAACTCAGATTCACAAGCCAACTCAGTCACAGAGCACAGAACTGATGTAAAACACCTGAAAACTCAGTTGTATTGAGCTCTGTTGCTGCAAGCAGACCTCCAACGACAAATTAACATAGTAGATCTCAACTCAGAGTCACAATAGTAACCAGAACAGAAGCTTCGACCTTGTGTCTTTGCAAGTCAAGGCTTCAATTGCTGCGATTGGGTCTGACAGCAAAGCTCAAGCACTTGCAATGGAAAATCACACCACTAGAGTGCTTCAAACTGAGTATCGATTGCAAAATTACCCTCGATTGCTGCTACAAAAGCATTGACCAGACCAATAAAATCAATCGACCAACCCTAGATCAATTGTCAACCAGAGATGGAGATCAATTACATCACTACAATGCTGCGATGCTGGGGAAAAAAATGAGAGGAGAACAGTGGTAAATCCTTCATCACTGGACTTGAATTCTATGATCATGGAGTTTCGAACAACCCTCGGCAAACCCTAAGTGTCTCGATCACAACTGAGGCATCAAACTTCATTTCGGCTGAGAACTATGACTTCATCACAGGGAATCGAACAAGCTCTGATACTAAATGATGATCACACACTCATATTCCAGAGAAAATTGTAAGAAATTTGCGAGAAAGAGAGAAATTGAGAGAAAGTGAAAGAAATCTGCAATCCTTGAGAGAAAACAGAGAGCAATTGCTTTACGAATCAATTACAAAGTATATTCTGCTGAAAGATTGATTCTAAAAGCTTCTACAACCTATATATAAGGAATAAAGCTGTAAAATGACATAACTGCCCCTTAGCTAAGTCTCTATATACAAGTAAACCTACAAACAAATGCTTGAAACACTAAACTACTGTGAGTAGCTGCTGAAAAGGAAAAAACAGTCCCATTAACAGTTCTCTTGACAATCCATTTGAGCACATCAGTTATTAAAAGAATTTGTTCACGGCCTGGAAGCCTGGAACTAATTTATTTTTAGTAATGAAAATTTTGATTCAAGGCAAAAGGTGTGAAGAAATCGGTGGGACCTGTGGATGGGGATGAGGTGCAAGCCTCAGGGCATGATCCTTGAGCTTCGTGCCGTTTATTCATGAAAAAAAAAAAAAGTACAAGAGGGTGAAGAAAGAAAAAAGTAAAGATATTTTTTTCTTGTTAAATTTAATAGTGACTTGTATATTTTATACGTATGCATATATATTACGGGCCATTGTCTAGTGCAATGGTAAAAGTCTCAGGCTACCAAGCAAGAAGGCACAGGTTAGAGTCTTGACAGTGGCCACTTTGCGCTAAAGAACAAAGGTTATGACTTGTGACCATATCCAGCTCACCCCACCCAGGACTCCTCTTTGTGTGGACAGCATTGGCTAATAGCCTTTATACATACAAACATACATACATACATGAACGCACCATCCTTTTAGTGGTTCTTTTGGTATTACGGAATCGCAAAGATTAAAGCACCAGGGGATTTTCCCTTTACCCCTTAAATTTAATGTCAGTAAAGGAATTATTAAAGTTTGATTACCTCCAAAGATAGAAAAATAGAAACCATCCATCCTCTGTGAGAATTCATTAAAATAAAAACAGAAAAAACATTGCTTAAGGCAACAGCCCCAAAACTTCTGCTACAAAATGTAAAAACCAATCTAGTGACCCTAGAAGCTCTTGCTAACATCCTTTTTTATTTTTATTTTGGAGGAATTAAAGAATAGCTCGGTTATGGGCAAATAACTACAAATCAATACGATTGACTAGTAACTACAAGTAGATGACTATTAGCTAAACCAAGAATGACTAGAAAGTTACTAGTCAATTGTATTGACTTGTAATCATTTGCCTGTAGCTGGGCCATTCTATAAATCCCCTTTTTATTTTCATCAAGTAAAAATTGTGAGGAAATATATATATATGTAGCAAACTTGTAGCCATGGACTTAAAAATCGCGATATATCGACGATATATCGCGATATATCGCCATATCGGAGGGTAACGATACGATATATTGTTGCGAAATTGAAGAATTTTCAAAAAACAAAATATCGAACGATATCAGCGATATATCGAAGATATATCGCTGATATCGAAGATATATCGAAAATATCGAAGATATATCGCTGATATCGAAGATATATCGCTGATATCGTTCAATATATCGACACTGCCATGTTTAAATGCCCTTTTGCCGATTGCTGGTGAAATTTTTACACATTAGAATAGGTTAGGATTCACATATATATGTACATTTTACTATGCTTAGTATTTCACATAATTTAAAATATTATTTCAAACCAATGGCCTTTGGTCTAATAGCACTCTATATTTAAATGTTACAAAAATCTATTTCAATGTTATATAACATTTAAATGTTGAATTTGCACAATTTTCTATTATTTATTTACTTAGCGCGGTATATTTTTTATACCCTACGCAACACATACTTATATTATACATATTTAAATTGCAATGTTTTGATGCTAGATTGTGTATTAGAGTTTAAATCATTGTTTCCCAAAGTTTCAATAAAAATATCCATGTTTAACTCATAATATCCACTATATCTTTAAAACGATATCGATATTGTCGATATATCCAACGATATATCCGATATATCCACATTTTTGGACCCTCGATATATCCATCGATATCGATATTAAAGTCCTTGCTTGTAGCTTCAAACATCAGAGAACAAACTACTGCTATAGATACTCTTCTTTAGTCGCACCTCTCACCGGAAGCCTTGCCACACACACACACACACACACACATATATAGGATGATGATCAGGTAAGCACATGTTGATATAACTTATATCAACACCTGCATTGGGAGTTGTACCTCATGCATTAATGGGATATGAAGTACATTGGACTAATGCAAGGGGTACAACCCCCAATGCATGGTGCTGATATAACTTATATCAACATGTGCTGATGGGAACATAACCGTCAGCACCATGCATTGGGGGTTGTACCCCTTGCATTAGTCCAATGTACCTCATATCCCACTAATGCACAAGGTACAACTCCCAATGTGGGTGTTGATATAAGTTATATCAGCACGTGATTGCCTAATCATCATCCTATATATATATATATATATATATTACCCAAACCCCTTTGTGTGTGTGTGCGTGCACTGCCAAAACTTTCAGAAATCTCCAATATGTTTTAGTTGATGAACCATAAAGCTAACAAAGAGATTTGAGACAGAGCACTAGGCAGATATTACTTTGATCTGACCAGGATGCTGCCCCTCTTATTTAAGTTTTGAAATTCCTGAGCTAAGGTCAGTGCCTGGGTTTTCTAGTATGTGTCACTCAATGGACTCAAGAATGAGGCCTATACCTTGGGATGAAAGTTTGTGCACATTTCGAACTTTGTCCTGATTGTCAATTCTTCTTTGACACTTTGTGGTTTCCCAAAAAGGTGCCTTAAAGAGAAACATGAAGGATTTATGGGATGCATCTCTGCATTTTTAGGCAGGAACTTTTATGCTAACAAGCTAACAACCTAGCTCATGGCTTTTGCCCTTATATTCTAAAACTTTTTTAAATAACATGCACTATTTGTCTATTTGCTACATATATTAGTGGGTTACTTTCTTTTTGTCATTCTTTTTCTCTATCTTTACCTCTTTCTGATTGTTACTAGTAAATAGTTGTGTTGACTATTGAGTACATAAATAAGCTAGTGTGAGCTCCCTCTATTCCTTGACTTTCTGACACTTTGACCTCCTAAAAAAGGAATATTTATTGTTAATTTATTCAAGAAGCCTTTATTATATTCACTTATTTTGGTATTATTCTATTAATGTTTTCTGCGCTTACATATGTGGAATCTGACTGCATTCCTTCTTCTAGGGCCCCCCAGGAACAGGAAAAACACAGACTATCCTTGGTCTTCTTAGTGCCATTTTGCATGCAACTCCAGCAAGAGTGCACCCTAAGTAAGAATTTTGCTGTTTTTCTTTGTGTAGCCAGTCTTTAATCAAATGAGTGTCAATCCATTCTTTGGTTGTTTGTTGTGATTTTGTGAAGTTCATAATGAGATATACTGTGAATGCACATTTAATTCCAATGTTCTTTGTTTATATTAAACTATTTTCTGGTTTCCTTTTCATGCAGGGGTGGATTGAATAAATTAAAACGTGGGCCAGAATTACCAATTGAGGACAAGTATGTGTTGGTTGCTAACTTCTTCATTTCAGTGGTATACTGGTATTTAGGATTTCTTGAACTTGACTGAGAATTTCTTGGCTTTACTGTTCTGATTTTTTTACGAATATATTACTTTAATTCACATGTGTAATATAAATGTTTCCTTGGAAGACATTTATTCTGTATCACACCAGTGTACACTTATCATTCTAATTGAATTTACTTAAGATGAGGCTTCTATTATTTAATTTATTTTGTAATCTGATTATATTGTCTTAGTAGAACCAGGAATCCTTTTCTTGTAACATTATTCATTAATATTGAATAGAAAGATGCAAGTGTAAGAGAAAGAGATTCCAGATTCCGGAGATGCTCATTCCAAGATGTCTCAAAATGGATTTTAGAATTTTGTAAGGGCTTTGTAGAGGAATACATAAGGGCAGTGCTGCCTCTAATATATTCATGGGTGTTGTTTAGAGGAATGGGTTGAACATAGAGGACAAAAGCAATTGAAATGCGGAAGAAACTTAGTGTTCCAAGAGAAGGCTATAAGTTTGCCAGTTGTGTCAAATATGAAGAAAGAAAAGAAAGGGGTGGGGGGCATTGATCTCTTAAAGCTTGAAATTAAATCATTAAAAGGGAGTGAGGGACTGAGAGCTGATGTTGTGTCTTTCCTCTTAGTATCAAGAAGCGAGAGCCGTCGAGGGACTGGACGGCTGGAGGGAGCTGGGTCCTAGTGGAATCATGAGGGTTGGACCTAAAAAGCAAACAAATTCTATAATTCTGCACTTCGTGAGTGGTAGGAGCCCATTGGACAGGATTTTTTTAGTAGGTGAACGTGGAGAACGTAATTATGGCTTGCCAAGGCATCTAGGTGCTTGATTTAAACAGATTTGGCTTCAGGATGCTACTAAGTAGGTGGAAAAGATCTAAACAGATTTGTCTTGCCAAGAATGTAATTATGGTTGGTGGAAAAGATTTTTTCAAAAGGTGGGATACAAACACTTATTAAGAGCACCCTTGCTAACATACCGACCTATTTCTTATCCCTTTTTAAGGTTCCTTGTGGGTGGCAAATAGGTTGGAAAAGCTCCAATGAGATTTCCTAAGGGGCGTATGGGAGAGGAATTTAAATTTTATCTTGTTGATTGGGGATCAGTTTGCTTATCTAAAGTATTGGATGGTTTGGGTATTAGGTCCATAAGATGTGTGAACCTTGCTCTTCTAGGCAAATGACTTTGGAGATTCGCCACTATAGAGAGTTTATTTTTGATAAGAGGGATAGAGAGTTTATGGAGGAGAGTTATTGGTTGGAGGTATTGTAAGATGGAGATTGGGGATCCAAGGTGATGAGAGGTGCTTATGGTGTGGGCCTTTGGAAACCTATTATGAAAGGTGCTGATGATTTTGCTAAAGGGGTGTCTTTCAAAGCAGGGATTGGTAATAGGGTGGGATTTTGGTTGGATATTTGGTGTGGTATTGAGCCACTTAAGACAATTTTCCTGGATTTTTTTTTTTTGCTATTGCTATGAACAGGAAGGCGAGGGTTAGTGATTATGTGGTGTGGGAGGAAGGAGGCATGCATTGTAATCCAGTTTTTGCAAGAAGTTTTCGATATTGGAATTAGAGATGGTAGATCTCTTTATGAGAAGACTTTATGTAGTTTCTGCAAATAGGTTTGAGGAAGATATCTTGCATCGGAAGGTGAGTTCCGTAGGGATTTTCTCTGTCAAGTCTATTAATTACCATCTTGCGTCTAAGGACAGAGTCTTGGATGTGGGGTTATTCCCAGACAAGAGGGTATGGAATTCGAAAGTCTCATCCAAGGTTGCCTTGTTTTTGAAGTGGATGTCTACTAGAGACAAATGCCTCACTTTTCCTATAAAAAAAAAAAAGGGCCACGCTTTGGATCACTTGATGAGTAGACAATGGAATATGGCCAATCGATTCATTTTGAGTAAGTGTGAGGAGGAAGGTGTGTGATGCAGCAAAAAGAAAAGAACTTGCTGTCTAGTTGCTGGAGTAGGTGAAAAACAACCCCATAGAGGAATTTCCAGCAATAAAATAACAGATAACAGCAAGAGATAGAAGTAGTCTTGAAGTGGGAATGTAAGCAAGTGAGATTCTAGGGTTTAGAGGTCCTAGAATGTCTCTTGAATTTCAAAATCTGTGGTAATATTGAAAAAGGTTGATTGCAATGGCTCTTAACAAGAATATATCTTCACAATAATTAATGTCATGCCCCAAATACCTTTCATAACTATAAATGACGAAAATAGCATTCAATGTTTACAACTCCAAGCGAAAATAAATAGCATCCTAAAAGAGTTTGTTGTGACTTCCCAAAGAATTGGGAATTCCTACATATCAGCTACTACTAATAATAAAATTCATCTAAGCAACTCCTAGCTCGATCACACCTCACGCTCCTATGTAATGCCTCAAACTTACTGTCCACTGCCTTGAATACTCATCTGAAAAATCCCGTAAGGGTGAGCATAACATACACAGGAATTAGTCAAGTAAACTTAATGAATATTTTTAAAAAATCAGTTGACATAAATCATATGCTTTTTAGTTAAGAGTCATAAATCCAGTTTCATAGGAAGATTCTTCATAAACAAATCAGAAGCCAATATTCAGATATTTCAGAGTTTTGAATAAGAATATTAACCTTTGGTTAACTGTACAAATAAACGACCTGAAGGCCCAAATAGGCAGAGCCAAAGGTCCAGGAGGATGCTCCTATCAAGTGGAGACTATAGAAACAACTCACTAGTACTAAAGGTTAGTATGTTATCCCCTATTGACCAGGGCCAGACATTATACAGCCTAGCAAGAGTTTCAATTATAATATCAAAGGTCTGGGTTCTAGTAGGAAGAGGTGTATCATTAAAGATTTTTTGAGGAAATACAATTCGGATATTGTGATTCTTCAAGAAACAATATTAGAAGTGATTGATAGGAAAGTGTTTAAGGGTATATGAGGTTCTAGACACAAAGGGTGGTCTTTTCTACCTTCAAGTGGTAGGTCTGGAGGTATTTTAATTGTTTGGGATGAGAGAGTTGTGTCTGCTTTAGACGTTGTCTATGGTAGCTTTTTAGTTTCAGTTAATTTGAGGGATTTCAATTCTAATGAGTGGTGGCTGTCTGGTGTTTATGGTCTGAATAGTCCTAGGATTAGAAAGGATTTTTGGGAGGAGCTTTTCAGTTTAGCTGGGTTGTGCAGTCCGAGGTGGGTTTTGGGAGGGGATTTTAATGTAGTCAGGTTTTGTGTGGAGAAACTCAATGGGGTGAGGAGCACTAGGAGTATGAGAGACTTTGATCAATTTATTAGTGAGAGTGCTGTGAGAGATTTGCCTTTGGTTAATGCTAGGTTTACTTGGTCCAACCAACAGGAGAATCCAGTGTGCAATAGGCTTGATAGGTTTTTGTTTTCTTTGGATTGGGAGGAGCTTTTTCCTAATGTGAGGGAGTTAGCTTTGCCTAGAGTCACTTCTGATCATTACCCAATTATTCTAGATAGTGAGTCAATGTCGTGGGGTCCTTCTCCATTTAGATTTGAAAATATATGGTTGGAGCATCATCTGTTTAGGAAATGTTTCGAGGAGTGGTGGAGGAATTGTAATGTCTCTGGTTGGGAGGGTTTTAAATTTATGAGAAAGATGAAGCTTATCAAACTGAATATTAAAGAGTGGAATAGAGAGGTTTTTGGTAATGTTAGAGTAATGAAGTCTTCCATAGCTAGCAAAATCAAAGAATTAGATCTTTTGGAGGAAGGAGGGAGGTTTAATGAGAGTTTAAGGTTAGAAAGAAAGGCTTTGAAGGAAGAGTTTGAGGAGGTGAATTTTAGGGAGGAAGTGTCTTGGGCCTAGAAAGCTAAGGTGAAGTGGTTGAAAGAAGGAGATAGCAATACTAAATTTTTTCACAAAGTAGCCAATGGGAGTAGAAGGAAGAAAGTGATTAATAAATTGGAAGTTGAGAGGGGTTCAGTGGTTGAAAAGGAAGAGGATATTGTGGAAGAAATTTATAAATTCTTTTCTTCTCTTTATAGTTTGGATGGAAGAGATAGACCAATGGTAGAAGGGCTGTTATGGTCTCCCATTTGTGAGGCTAGTGCTCTTAATTTAGAGAGGAGGCCCTTTGAGCTACAGGAGATTAAGAACGCTGTTTTTGACTGTTGTAGAGATAAGGCTCCTAGTCTAGATGGCTATACTATGGTTGTGTTTCAGGATTGTTGGGATGTGGTTAAGGATGATTTGATGAAAGTCTTTACAAAATTTTTTGAAAAATGAATTGTTAAGAAGAGCTCTAATGCTTCATTCATTTGTCTGATTCCTAAGAAGATCGACTCTTTGAAAATTAAGGATTTTCGGCCAATTAGTTTGGTTTCATCATTATATAAGATATTGGCTAAAGTTTTATCCATTAGATTGAGAGAGGTTTTAAGGGAGACAATTTTAGTTAGTCAGGGAGCTTTTGTGGAGGGTCAACAGATCTTAGATTTGGTTTAGATAGCTAATGAAGCACTGGAAAGTCATAGAGCAGGGAAAAAAGAAGGTTTGTTGTTTAAAATTGATTTGGAGAGGGTGCATGACTCTGTGGATTGGGGTTTTTTGGATTTTGTTTTAGAAAAGAAAGGTTTTAGTGAGAAGTGGAGGAAATGGATTTTTGGCTGTTTGTCTACTGGCAATTTTTCAGTGATAGTAAATGGAAAACCAGGTAAGTCTTTCATGGCTTCGAGAGGATTGAGACAGGGTCACCCTTTATACCCTTTTTTATTCACATTAGTGGTTGATGTTCTGGGTAGGCTGTCGGATAGAGCGAGAGAGGTAGGTTTGATTGAAGGCTTTGAGGTTAGTAGAGAGAGAGTTTTGGTTTCTCATTTACAATTTGCTTATGATACTTTATTCTTCTCTTCTGGGGATGTACAGAAGTTCTTAAACTTTCAGGTTATCTTACATATTTTTGAGATGGTTTCAAGGCTTAAAATAAATATGGGTAAATGTACTATTGTGGGTATTGTGAGGGTGATAAGATTCAGAGATTAGCTGATCACTTACGATGTTCAGTTGGTGAATGGCCCTTTACTTATTTAGGCTTGCCTTTAGGTGGGAATCCCTATTATGAGGTTTTTTGGGGTCCAGTTGTCGATAGAGTTAGGAGAAGGTTGGAGGGATGGAAGAGAGTCTTATTGTCTAAGGGTGGTAGATTGGTTTTAATTCAGTCTGTTCTATCTAGTATTCCCATTTATTACCTTTCTTTGTTTGTTTAGGGTCCTAGTTAAGGTTGCTCGTTCTTTGGAGAAGTTGATGAGAGATTTTTTATGGGAAGGTAGTGGAGAGAGTAAGAGAGACCATTTGGTTAGATGGGAGATTGTTTCGAGTCCTAAAATCATGGGGGGTTAGCTTTGGGTAATATTGTGGAGAGAAATATAGCTTTAACGGGCAAGTGGCTGTGGAGGTTTGCTTTCGAGAGGGATTCTTTATGGTATGCTATTATCAAGAGTAAGTATGGTTTACATGCTAATGGATGGGATGCTCAAAAGTTCTAGGATGTCGGCCAGGAGTTCATGGAAATTTATTTCCCAAGGATTGGAGAGATTCTTGGAGTTCATTTCTTTGTCAGTTGGGATAAGGGATAGAATTCGGTTTTGGGAGGATCATTGGAGGGGTGAAGCTTCTTTTTGCTCTCTATTCCCTCGGTTGTATGAACTTTCTTTGGCTCATAATGTTTCTATTTCATCCATGGTTTCTTTTGAGTCTCAATCTTTTGGGTGGGACTTCAAGTTTTTTCGTAATCTCAATGAGAGGGAGAGTTCAGATTTAGTTTCCTTGTTGGTTATTTTGGATGGTTTTTCATTGAGCTTGTCTACTCCGGATAAGAGGGTTTGGAATGCTGATTCTTCTGGGTTTTTTTCCTGTAAGTCTTATTTTGAGAAATTGATTGGTTCATCTCATGCTCATCCTTGTTTCCCCTCAGACTTAATTTGGTTAGCGAGGGTGCCTCTCAAAATTAAGGTTTTTGCTTGGACTGTGTTTCACAAGCGAATAAATACTAATGACAGGTTTCAAAGAAGGAAGCCTTCTCTTTTTGCTTGCCCACAGTGGTGTATCATGTGTGGGGGAGGGGTTGAAACTGTGTATCATTTGATTTTACACTATTCTATGGCTAATAAGCTTTGGTAGAGGCTATTTAGATTTGGTGAGGAGGCTTGGGTGATGCTTGGCAGTGTTAGGAGTCTTTTTGGCATAAAGTTTTGGGGCTTGGGGAGGAGTAGGAAGGCTAGAACTCTATGGAATTGTGCTTTTATGGTGGTCTTTTGGGTTCTTTAGCTTGAGAGGAATGGGAAGATTTTGAGAATAAGGAATCTTCCTTGGCAGATCTATGGGATAAAGTGCACTTTTTGGGCTCTTTCTAGGCTAAGTCATCTAAGGAATTTGCTAACATTCCCTTGTTCTTATTGAAAGCTGATTGGAGGGCTGTGTAGTTAGTTTCTTAGTTAGTTTGATAATCTTTGCTTGCTGGTTTGCTTGTTCTGATTGTTTTTGCTTGGGTGGACTCCTGGTCCTCCCTCACTTTTTCATTTCCTTTTGTATTTTGATCCCTTGATTAATAATATACCTTTACAACTGATCAAAAAAAAAAAAAAAAAAAAAAATCAATTTATTTGTTTGCCCACATTTTCCATTTTGGGATATCCCAAAATGTTTGCCCATTTTCAAAAGTCAAAGCAATTAATTATTTTTTTTTCTCAAAGGTCCTTTACAATATTTAAAATTACAATAATTATACCAACTATCACATCAAGTAACATTCTATCATTGGAGGGTATAATTGGAAAATCAAATAAATTGAGTGACATGGCAATACTGTAAAGGGATTTTTGGCCATAGCCCCATGTTATAAGACCACATACTACACTTGATCTTAGCCAAAAGACCGAGGAAAGGTATTAGCCCCATGTTATAAGAGTTTTTAATAATAGCTTCATAAACAAATTCATTAACCTCATAACCCCTTTTGACACCAAATTGGCAGACACCAAATTGACAGAATTACCCTTCTCTCACAAAAATATCGTTTGCCTAATCTTTGTTTCCTTACAAATGGTGTTTTGATCTCTGCCGACCAATAGATCCATCTTTTTGAGTTTTGGCCGCAACAACTCGACTCAATTAATTGACCCGATTCTTACCACCTCCAACCTTTTTCCCGACTTCCAAACCTCTTATAAGAACCACAGTCCACTTTTGCACTCTCCGCACCCAAAAAAAAAAAACAAAAAAAAAAAAATATATGTAGAGAAGAGTAACATGTTATTGTAACCTCTTTGTACCCAATGTAAAAAAATAACAATAATAATAATTATTATTATTATAAAAAATTAAAAAAACTCATTTTTATGTAAAGAACAATAACATGTTACTGTTTAACAATATATAACAAAATAATAACATGTTACTATTTGACAACATAATTTACATGAATAATTCATTTTTTCAAAACTACCTAATCACAGTGGGTATTGTTTCGATGATCACAATGAGTACTGAGTAGATTCCAAAAATACAAGTTTGATCGAAAACGGATTTGTATCTTGTAAGTTATAAGCTTTTAAAAATTAGAAAATTAAAAAATAAGTTAGTTACATAAGGTGCCCTTAATAACAAAAAGGGAGGGCCCCTACAAGAAAATAAGGGTAAATTAGGATTTTTCAAAGGAAAAAAAAGGGTTATTGCAAATAAGAATACTCAAATGTGGGCTAAGGGGTTGAATAATCTTTTAATGGATTTATTATTAAAACCATTCTTCTAAATGGGGTTATTGCCAATTTTCCCTATTATAAGTGCATCACCTAAATATTTGTGCTTTGTCAAAGTGGGGCAAAAAAATTGGGACAGAGGGAGTAATAAATAATTAGATTTTTACTGGCTCGTGAAATAAGTAGCATATTTGGCTTCAATACAGAAACAGTTAAATAAACAATTGCTTGATCAATAAAATCAAATTATATAAAAGCATTTTCCAGTAGTAGAAGATGACATGTTATACTCCCACTTATTTGAAGCCAGTTCCTCAAAAATCTAAGTGAGACAACTCATAATAATTTCAAGGCTCACTCTGAAACTAAGATCAATAGTATTCCTCACCATTTATTCCTGCCCAAATTAGCAGATCCCTTTAATTAAGCTTTTTTGGGCTCTTAAAGGCTTAAGAATTCATTCTAATGGTCTTAAAATGCTCACCGCAGAATTTTAGAATTACTATATTTGAAATAATTTAGAATTATGCATTAATGTGGCATTAAAAACAAGAAAAATCAAACTATAGTCAAATGGGCTTGACCGGTCTCATAAGCCAGTCCACTAGGTCTGGCTAGCCGAGTTGTCCAAGGTGGACTGGACCTAGACTGCAAAAGCTAGCATATGGTCCCAATGTGCATGAGTTTGTATAAGGTGTCTGTGGGTGTGACACTTGATCACAGCCGACTGTCACAGCCCCTTCACATCTGCATCTTCTTTTTCAAGATCTATCCAAGTTGCCCAAGAAACCAAACATTGTTTTCTTGTGTTGTGAAGTCCCACATCCCACATTGTCTAAGTATTGAGTATGATTTGACTTCATATAATTGTTTGGGCCCTCCTTCTAATAGCTTAGGCTCTTAAGTTGGAAACTTAACATCTCCCAAAAGTTAAACTTTGTTTAAGCACTGATCAACACGATATAAATTTAGGAGAAATATTATATACCAAATTGCGAAAAATGTAGTATAAATTAATTAGGTTTTAATCTATTATATTATGATGAACTTTATGCAAAAATCCTAAACTGCCATCGATGCTACATTAAAGCTTTTTTGCTTCCAAAATACACTTTTACGCCATTGAATATCTTAATTGGGTTCTAAAGAGGAATATAATCACTTTGTATTCTTAGGGTTTTGGGTTTGAAGAAAACTTTCATTTTGAAATTATTAATGTACAATGCACGACTAAGGACAAACTTTATACCAAAATAACCCATATTCCATGAGGATCAATACCCTACTTTCAATTTATTAAATCCATTAACATGGAGTGTTTGAATTTTTAAATTTTAAGTTTCATGTGTGTTATGAGGTCGATTTTAAGTAATTAAAATAATTTGAATTCAATATTTAAATTACATTAATTTCTATAAATATTATAAAGAATGTAGCATGCAGTTCTGCAAGTTTTTACCTCAAATAGCACAATCTCTTTTCAAGTTCTCTCCTTCAAAAGGTTCGATAATCAAAAAGGCTTTCTTTCTTTATTTATTTATTTAATAAAATTTTTGTTTCACATTGCCTCTCTATCTATTATGTTGATGACATGTAGAATATACATAGGGTTGTTGGAACTTATGCATTTATACTCTTACCAAGGCTCCATATTCACTCTATTGCTCCAAGATCATATTTATCGTGAATTAACCAAAAATTAAATTTAACCCGATGCATGAAACTATAATCAATTAGATAAGCCTATGTAATTGTGAGGCATCACATCCACATTGAACTTAAAATAACTATTTTATTTTAAAATATGCCACCCCTAGTAGGGTTGTGATACTTTCAATCCGATACATAGAGTTCTCATGAACTTGCTTGACATGTTGACTATGTTTCTAATTCCATCAAGTTACTAATGGTACTAGGTTTTTCAATTTGGAGTTGAACTTCCATTAATCTCCATGAAATTCTAGGACTTAATTTTATACTAGTGGTGACCATGGTTGATCTGAAGTCAGCTTACAACCTTGATGCCGTATCAGGGATACAATCTTTGTTTCCGGAGCTTTCTGAAGGGTAATATTTGTGTATTTCGCAGATACCAACACTGGGGCCAAGCATCTCCATGGTTAACCGGTATTAATCCTAGGGATAGAGATATGCCCATTGACGGTGATGACGGTTTTTTTCCTACCACAGGGAATGAGTTGGTGAGTTTAAGTTTTCTTATTCTTTTATGGTGATCTCAGAGATTCATTTCTTCTAACTTTGACCCACTGTGCAGAAACCAGAAGTGGTGAATTCCAGTCGTAAATATCGTGTGCGTGTGCTGGTATGTGCACCATCAAATTCTGCACTGGATGAGATCGTGTTGCGCCTTTTGAATACTGGTAAATGTTCTTCTCTCATGTAAATGATCCTGCTTTCTTCATATAGTTGAGTTGCTTTTGTTCCACCATCTATGACCGTTTGACTACATGCTTTTTTTTTTTCCAAGAAAAATGTTTTTTCATATAATTATTCACATTTATTGTATGATTCTCTTGGTAGATTAACCATTTCGAGAGAAGGAAAAAAGAAAGGAAAACAAAAATGAATATTAGGATTGATGTGTCCTGACTATGGAGGTGGGAGAAATCATGTTAGTATGAGTCTACATTTGAAGCAGTCCAGTTGATTAGAGAGTTGCAAAAAAAAAAAAAAAAAAAAAAAAAATGCACCTGGGGCAAAACAAACATTATAGTTGAAAATCAAGTCTCAAAAAAGAGTTATGGGTGACAAAAAGGGCGAGTAGTAGAACAATTATTGTACCTGCAGGGATGGATTTTTGCATATGGAAAGAGGATGGCTATGGCTCTGAAGGAGTTCCTTAGTAGAGACTCATAGAAATTCAGCAAGGTTTATGGAGTAGGAGTGATCGGAAAAGGAATCTAAGACTTATGCGAAGGCGGCAACTCTACCAGTTCTTCCATTTGAGGGTGAATGTGAAGTTATGGATTGTGGTGATGGAGTATTTTGAGACCAGATTCTCAAGGAATTGAGAAGAAAAGGGGATTTCTGAGGTTTTCCTTTGTGGGTTGATTTGATCTAGATGCTGGTTCGGTTGAAGAGATTGAAGCTTGGGTGCTTGGAGGACTGCAATGGTTGTAAAGGTTAGACGGCTCCATGATGACCTACTGTTGTTCTGTCTTCTTTCAGAAGAAGAGGCAAGCAGAGTGTTGAAGGAGGCAGTAGAGACAACAAAAAAAAAAAAAAAAAAAAAAGAGGGAGGGGGGGGGGGGGTGTGGGGGAGGTTGCTTTTCTTTATGTAGACATGTGGTCTCTTAAGGGTAGGATGCTTTAGAATCTTGAGATGATAAGGGTTTAGATGGGTACAGGTGGTGGGTTTTCTGGTACATCTTTGGAGATGGTCGACTTTCCTGGCTATCGGCGTTGCATAGGTTTCATCTACATTGGTACGGTCTCAAGTGGAAGGTGGGATGTTGTGAGGGTTAAGGTGATAAGTGAAAGTAAGGTGCCACAATTCATGGAGGCGATTGATGAAGCAACGAGCTTTAGAGATCTGATAATGGAGGAGGTGTTCCAGAATCCAGATCACAGCAGTCTTCAGTTGCTTTGAACACAAACAGCACGAGATTTAGAAGTGGCATAGTGGCAGAGGCAGACTATAGCAAGGAAGCTAATTGGTCAAGAGCCAAACAGGCAGCCTGCAAGTGTCATTAATGGGAAAATAGTGGGTGAGGGAAAAAAGTGTCAGTTTTTAGAGGGGGGATGGAGGTAGGGCCTCCTTGTCTCAAACTTGCCCTGTTGTCATTTCTACTTTTGAAACCAAGCCCATGTCCACTGACAAATTTCTATTTAAATAGAGAAGATGATCTCCAGATATTACCTCCTCGCCATTGCCATCGACTACTCCCTCCGTCATGTTGCCCTCCTCTTTTAGGAGGTTTGCTCTTATTTCATGTTAACTCTGATAATGGTTAAACTCTAAACTTCCTTTTTTAGGAGGTTTGCTCTTTTTCCCTGTATTGAGTCTGTTGACCCATATCACACTCCATTGAGGTGTCTTTTTCTAGTTTACTTGTGATTCAAGCAAACATGCCTCTTTTATTCATTTACCTCTCCTTTTGGACATCAATGCTGATGGATTTTCCTGTCTTGTTTCCTTAGGTCTTTTCTTCCACTTACATACTACCTCTGGCCACTTCCAATTTGTCCCTACACATCGTTGGTTCACTGGTTTCTCTGATTCCTGAAATATCCAATTCTCACTTTTTTAATTCGCTCCCCTGAAAATTTTCATCTTCTTCCACCCATGTTTCCCATTTTTCCTATTTTCTTCTTCATTTAAACTCTCTTATTTCTCAAGAAACTGCACATAAATCCGCCTTATTTGTTCAGATGTTCTTGTTCTATCATCTAAGCTGAATGTGACAGTGAACAGGTTTTTTTTTTTTTTTTTTTTAATATTATTATTATTATTATTATTATTATTTACTTGTAGCTAAAATGCTTTTGTCCAGTTGATATTAAGTGCTTATTGATTAGGATACCTAGTGTAACCTTTTTCCCATGAAGAGAAACATTTTTAATTATTCTGTCTATTCTCAGGTGTTCGTGATGAAAATGATCGCTGCGTACAATCCTAAAATTGTGCGGATTGGTCTTAAACCACATCACTCCGTCAAGGCAGTCTCGTTGGATCACCTTGTATGTATGTAGTAATAATTAAGACAATGCGGTTGTCATTATCGTTGTTGTTATCATAATGTAAAGTTGTTAAATTATGGTCTGACATATTGACATGAGGGTTTTCCTTTGGCAGGTGAATCAAAAAGTTGCTGGCATGAGCTACTTGCCTGCTGATAAACATAAATATGGAGCTGCAGGAGAGGATAGGGACAGTATCCGTTCTTCAGTTTTGGATGAAGCTGCAATTGTATGTAATTTTAATTTAATCAATTATTTGTATGTAATTTTGGCCTGCGTTGAAAGTGAGAACTGACATCATTGTACTTTGCTTTGTAATTTGTGTGATTGGCAGGTCTTCTCTACCCTTAGTTTCAGTGGTTCAACTCTTTTCAGTAGATTGAATCGTGGTTTTGATGTTGTCATAATTGATGAAGCTGCCCAAGCTGTAAGCGCCTTCACCCCCTGTGAAATAGGAAAATAGCTTTGTTCTTGTTATTGTTCATGAAGTTGATAATTCAATCCAGATTATGGCCTCAGTTACTGAAGTTAAGTTTTGAGTCTTTTACATCTTTAAATGCTGAAATTTACATGATAAATTATATACATGGGTGGAAAAATACTAGTGAAATAGTTGGGAAAATGGTAAATCGTTTGTGAACGCCAAGCATAATAGAGTTTTAGTTAGAACTACATAGGCTTTAGTTTTAGCTTAAGAAGTTCTTTTTAACCGTCAGTGGCTTGGTGCCCTTATATATTTGTAGTAACTAGTAATCTTACATCAATTATCAGATTAAATCCCCTACCTGCTTGGTGCCCTTATATTTTTATAGTAAGCTTACATCAAAGGTCAGATTAGACCCCTTATCATTTTTTATTTCTTATGGATAAAATATCTTCCCAGATTTAAACGAGTTCTCTTGGTGAATGATTTTTATTGCTGACATTGTGTTGGTTGATTTTTTATTTTTTATTTTTATTTATATTTATAGGAAACAAAAATTGTATTAATCACAAAAGGGAGAAATACAAAAAAAAAAAAAAGAAAAAAAAAAAGAGATTTCCTTCATTGAGAAAAACAAAAACAAAGAAACTCCCCATCAAAGCAAAACCCAATAGGGCAAAACAAACCAGAGCCCCCATAGGCCAAAAAGAAAGCTCTGAAACAGCCACAACCCAAAACAAACCGCACTCAAGGAGGATAAAAATGGCCTCCTATGTGACTTCTCTTGATGCTCTCTGAAAGACAAATCTTGAGTCAATTCCTCAAACAAAGAGGAATTTCATCAAAAGATTTGTCTACCAGCCATAAGGAAGAAAAAGAACAAACCCCTCCCACAACCCCTCTCTCTCTTCGGTTTTATCGCTGAAGATCCTTGCATTCCTTTCCAACCAGATCACCCACAAGATCGCCATTAAAGGCACAGCTGTACAAAACTCTAGCCCTCCTGGTCCCACCAAAACCTGTGAAATCCACCTTTAACATGCCAGAAATGTGCTTCGACCTAAACCAGCATAAGCCGGCCATAACAAAAAGGCAATGCCAAAGCTAGACTCGTCAAAGAATACCTGAGAAGAGTATTAAAATAAGATGCATCAGTACATATCATATGGAATGTCGTTTTTAGCAAAGCCTCATATTAAGTGAAAATGATGGTTAAGATCAATAATAACAAATAGCATAGTGTCGAATAGGTGGGGTTTTTGCTATTGTGGTGCTAACGAATGTAGCTAGTACAGACAATGCTTACTAGGACTGTCAATGCTGAGGGACTGTCAGTGCTGAGTTGTACTTTTCAGGAAACTGTAAAACAATAGTAATATAGCCCTTCATAAGTAATAAGTCTTATAGTTCTTAGAATGATAATAGAGCATTGGATTTGAGAGAGAGAGTGAGGCAATTGTGGAGCATGTCTATAAAGGGTGACAGTAGTAAGTACTTAAGTTCTAAGCTATATTAAAAACTCCTAACTTGATATATACTAAAGTAGTTTGATAGTTGGTTCTTGGAAATAAGATAATATGGTAAGGTTTTGTAAGTGCTATGACTTGTTTTCAGTGATCTTTTAACAGTTTTTCCATCCTCTTAATTGTAGAGAAATGAAGGCTATTTATAGTAGAAGACTAATAGCAAGGATTGATGTGGTTGCCACACATGTCTCATTGGTGTTTTGCATTGATTACACCAGTATCTGGTCCAATGCATGTAAGCCAAGTATTTAGGCAAGAGATTAACACTTATGCTGGAACGGACACATGTCATCGCAAAGCTGGAGCCTCTTTGGGTTTAGCAAGGAAGGCTTGACATATGTGCTAGTTAGGTGTGAAATATTATTAGTTGGTTTCAAGGTCCAATAGGAGTTTAACATCTCCCAAGTAGTGGGCAAATTGGGTTTTGACACGCGTCTTGACTTTGGACATGTGTTACCAAGTTATTTGCTTTCCATTTCCTACAAAAGACCAAGATAGAAGGTAAGGTTTACAACTACCTTGGTTAGCGCTCATTCTAACCACCAAACCAAAAGCTCTCCAAGTCATTCTACTGGTGCAGTTAAGATAACACAACGTGACGTCTTAACTACCCAAGCCAACATCAAATCCTAAAGTACTTTAAGGACTTCCGTAGTTCTGTCACAAACTCAGGGCAGGCATTACGCGTAACAATGTACACTCATTATGGACAAGGAGCACACACTAACCTTAGAGGGGAAAACCTCCCTCTACTAAGTACCTTGCAATGTATATTTATGAAATGGGCATACATGGGCTTTATATGCATCTCATGTAATCTAATCCTCAATGGGAGAGATCTCAACCATTGGTTATAGATAGGACCATCATAGGAAATTCTTAAATCATCAAAGATTATCGAATGGGAGCAGTGCTCTATTATTGAAGCGAAGTTGCGGGATAGCCTTTGGAATATCTCTTTAAAACGTCGTTTCACCCTTACGAATGTGTCTTCAAGACGCCTTATCACGTCATGAATATCTCCTTAAGGCGTCTTGTCGTCTTAGGAATATCTCCTTAAAGAGTCTTGTAATGCCTTAAACATACATGTTGTAGGCTCCATATTTAGTTTCTTTTTCAGCAGCTTATTTGAAGACTAGCATATTCTAAAAAGGCACACATCTGTTAAGTGTTACATTATCTGTGATTATGCGCATGGTGGCTACACATAACATATTTTACACTTTGGCATGACACATAGCTGCATGAGGTTTTATGAGAACGAGGTGTCACCATGCATGTAGACTTTCATTATAGGTGTCATTAAGCAAGAGGTGTCATCAAGTACGAGTTGTCACCATGCATGTAGACTTTCATTATAGGTGTCATTAAGCAAGAGGTGTCATCAAGTACGAGGTGTCACCATGCATGTAGACTTTTGTAAGATTGCCACGTGTCCACCTTGCTTGCCTTGTGACAACACGTGGTGACATGCTTATCATCATAATTCTGGCCACGTGGCAATTCATCAATGTTTATCCACATATAGTAACCAATTTATTACTTTTGATTAGATTGTCTATAACAAGGGAGAAACTGAGGACATTTCCTACGGAAATTAGAGCTTGATGGCATAATTTGAGATGTGTTTCCTGTATATATAAGAATGTCACCTTCAACTTAGTATGAATATTAATTTTGACAAAAAATTGAAATAAGGCTAGACATACTTCATGGAGCAGACTATCCAAACATCAAGAATCATGTGGTCTTAATTATCAGTGCACCCCAATAACAGTAACAACTCAGTGCCAAATAGTAATGATAAACAAAGCAATGCATTAAATGTCCCAAGAAAATAATTGTGTGATAGATTTAGGGTTTAAGTGATGAAGAAGAGGGAAAGAAGAGAAGGAGAAGAAAGAAGAGGGAGAAATGGATTAGAGACCAATCGGTTACCTGTAACCTTATCAACCCTTATTATATTAATAGATAAGAAACTTACAAAAGTGCCCTTATAGCATAAACACAATAATATAAGAACAATGCTAACAAAAATAATGGGGAAAAAATTCATGGGAAAGACATATTAAACCAGTTGCATGCAAAGGAGGATAAAAACATCATCTACGCAAAAGTAATTTTATATTTGGACTAGGCATCATCTATTCTCCTCTCATAGTTTCCCCTGTTCTCTATAATGAAAACAAAATTTACATATCTTTTCAGGAAAAGTGTCCTTCTATATTACCAAAACTATATGAGATGAATCAAACCTACCCATCCTCTATTATGGTTTCTGCCAATGAAGGTGGAAGACTTAGTAACTTGGTTTTCAGGGACTAAAATTGTGGAGAATTACTTCACTGAGTTTGTTGGAGTTCTTTGATATTGACAGTGGTGATTGTTGAAGACATAAAAGCATATACTAATGTATTTTCAGGTCTTCATCTCCCAATGTCAGTAAAATTTGTACATGTTTGAATGTTCCTCTAAGGCTTCATTGCCCAACTGTGAATGAACTTTGTCCATGTTCCAATGAATCTCTAAAAGCTTAGCTTTTGTTGTATCTAATGTCATTTTGAGCATGGTGGGTTAGCTATTGTCTAGTCTTGTATGCACATAGTTTACATGTTAATATAACCCATGAAAAATCTTTCCATACAGAGAAAAAAAAAATGAAAGAGGGCAAAAAAAAAAAAGAAAAAAAAAGAGAGGAATAATGAAAAAGGAAAACGAAAAAGCAGGATGCAATATTTTCAGCATGAGGTATCAGTACTTCAAGTGGAAGTGTACTAGAAAATTCAGTGTGCCTGGATTTTTGGTTAGTCAGTTGTTTTCCATTTTCTCAAGCAGCAGGGGAGAGGTGGGGTCAGATATTAATTGTTTATATGCACAGGCTTAAACTAGCTGCAATTGTCTCTGTCAAACCAAGATGTATAATTGTTCCTCATGCCAATCTATTGCTGTCTTGCATGTCATCATTATGAGTGATATTTCTCTTTTAACAGGTGGAGCCGGCAACCCTCGTACCATTAGCAAATGGATGCAAACAAGTATTTCTGGTATACACTGATGCTTGCTTTATTTCGAGTTCTTACTCAAATCTGTGGATTTCTTTACATCATGTTTGCTATTATTTTATAACCATATGTAGATTTCATTATCCATATTGTAATCTTATATATATATATATATATATATATCATAAGATTTTGAAGGCACAAATTGAATCAGGGTGTCACATTAAACTCTAAAAGCAGATGCATTATGCAAAGTTGAGCGTTAAGAAAAAAATAGTAAAAGAAATGGTGGTATAGAGTGCCCCCACTAGAAATACGTTGAACCTGTAGATCTATGCAAGTTTAATTAATGTTGAAATGGTTTCATTCTCTCCATGGTTTTCAATTATGCAGCAGTGCAAATGCATGTGAACTCAACTTTTTTGGAGTAGTAATGAGATATGTTAGAATCCCTATACTATACACATGAACCCTAATGCCTATTTCATATGCACACACAAGTAGTTGTGAGATAAATTAATATCCCTATATACATGAACCCTAATGCCTGTTTCATATGTGCATATGATGGCTTGTTTCTACAAGTTGGTCAATTAATACAAAGAAATGCAATCTATTATTCTGTAATGTGTGAGCCATATCACTGACGTCAAGAGGTTCAAGAATAAATTATACTATAAATATTGCTTTCCCAAGACAGAAACTGTGGATGAAAAGCTATGGTCCTGACTATTAACTAATGCCATTGCTTGAGAGTTCAGCTTATATGTAATCCCTTTTGAAGTGCAGTAATGTTTTAGAAACTCTTTGTATGTGAAGTTGTGAACTTCTCATTTATGTGGATTTTTCTTTTTGGGTAAAGTATTTATATGGATATTACTCTTTCATGGTCAATTATCCAATATTACACATGCATCTGTAGTTCCTATTTTCTAATTTGGAATTTCATTTTATAAAATGAAGGACGACCATTTATTAAAGTTTTACGTGAGAAATTTTATATGCTGACTTTTAGTGATGACATCGTTCTCTCTTCTTCTTTCAGATTGGCGATCCAGTCCAACTGCCAGCCACTGTGATTTCTCCAATTGCTGAAAATTTTGGGTAAACTGCTTTCTTTGTTGGTTATGATACCTTTTATTTCGTCTGTAGCCTTTTAGTTTGTTCTCACAGGGGTATTTTATTATAGATATGGCATGAGCTTGTTCAAGAGGTTCCAGAGGGCTGGTTATCCAGTACAGATGTTGAAGACCCAATACCGCATGCATCCAGAGGTAAGATCTGAACTCTTAAAAAACATTTGCAGAAGAGGGAATGAAGTTTACCAGACCCCAACTATTAGCACATGAGTAAAGCATTGAACATGGCCAAATATAGCGATGGCTGTGGACCAACTACTTAATACCAGACTGGAGTTTTGACCTTAGTAGTCACTATGCAGTTCTCTGTTTAGAGAACTTCAGGTAAAGCTATAAATGATCCCATATCTTTAGGTGTCTCCCCTTTTTTTTTTTCTTTTGTTCTTTATTATTATTATTATTATTATTATTATTATTATTTCCGCATAACTGTGAAATATTGCATACCTGACTTGGGAGTGAATATTCGCAAGATGGTTGTGGCACTGCGCTACCCATTTCATCCTGAGTTTCTAAATCATGGTTATAATAGAATTTGGGTCTACATAAAGTTAGACCCATCCTGTATCAGACCCATCCACTCTCTACTCTATAATTAGAACATTTGTGGTATGTTCAGTCCAAATCCCTTCTTTTATGCAGATAAGAAGCTTTCCTTCAAGGGAATTTTATGCTGAGGCGCTGGAGGACGGGCCTGATGTCAAAGACCAGACGGAGCGTTTGTGGCATAGATATTGCTGTTTTGGACCATTTTGCTTTTTCGATATACATGAGGGGAAAGAGTCCCAGCCCTCGGGGAGTGGCTCTTGGGTAAATGTTGATGAGGTTGATTTTGTCCTCCTTATGTATCACAAATTGGTGACTAGATATCCAGAGCTTAAGTCAAGTGCTCGACTTGCAATTATATCCCCTTATCGACATCAAGTCAAGCTCTTCCGTGAGCGTTTTCAAGATACTTTTGGAGTGGAGTCAGATAAAGTAGTTGATATTAATACCGTCGATGGTTTCCAGGTAAAGTGGCTCCTTGTTCTTTTGTCAAAAACCTCTTCATGCACTTATGTTTGCTTTCTTTGAGGTGATCTAAGTAAACTTTCTGGCAGTTGGCAAATGCAATATGTACAGAATTAGGCTGAGGCAGCATTCTTTATTTGATGGTCACATTATCTATTCACATCATTAAATGTTGCATTTTTGTATCTAGAAAAATGCATAATATGAATGGTCAAGTTTAGTCTAGTAATGTCATGATTGGAATAGGGATAATCTTTTGGGGACCATCAATTGATGCACGTTCATTTGATCGTCTTTCTATCTAGCAATTGAAGGGCATTTTATGTTCTGAAGTAAAACAAAACTTTCGTCCTTACTTTCAGGGTCGGGAAAAAGATGTTGCAATTTTTTCATGTGTTAGGGCAAGCAAAGATAAAGGCATTGGTTTTGTGGCTGATTTTCGTCGAATGAATGTTGGGATTACCAGAGCAAGGTCTTCTGTCCTGGTATGGTCTTAATGTCTTACATGAGGTTGAGATGATGTTTCCTTGAAGTGCTCTAAAAATTGACACCTCTCATATACCTCTAGGTGGTGGGCTCTGCATCAACATTGAAGAAAGATGGGCATTGGAACAACCTAGTTGAAAGTGCTGAGAAAAGAAATTGTCTTTTCAAGGTGAATACCCATTGATATTCGAGAATTTCATCTCAAGTAAATTGCAACAAAATTCTCCAAAATCTTTGAAGTCACCAATTCTACTTGGCATTTTCACTAAATCTAAGTAACATAATTTATTGCTTATAATTCTCTCATTAACAAAGAATTGGTAAAATTCCCATAATTTCAAAATTAATTCTTGAATTTCGAAGAATTCCTAACAGGAAATATCTATTCCTTAAATCCTAAATTGACAAGTTCATCTTGCAGGTGTCCAAGCCCTATACGTCGTTTCTTAGTGATGAAAACTTGGATTCTATGCAAGTGGAGGACCAATCTATGACACAGGATATGGAGGGCCAACCTGATGATGTGGAATACAATGCGGGTGCCTTTGGTAATCCAGCTGATGCTGACCAAGGGCAAGCAGATGAAAATGACTATGGAGATGGAGATGGAGATGGAGACGACGGGGGTGTCGACGATGATTAAGCCCAACTAATTCTAAGCTATAATTGTATTGTCAGCAGTTCAATCTATCACAGGTTCAACGTTCCAATCACTACACAAAACCGGGTGTGGGTTGGTATTTCACCAATCCACAAATTTTTTAATATATTGTTCGAAAATTATTCAATGAAACTATAAATATTGGAAGCTGGTGAGACCACCCTAAATTTCAGCGAGGGCAGGGCGGATGCAGTTGTTAGCTGATGAGTAGGATCTGTGGATTTGGCTAGTTGTAAATGGTGTAATTTTTGGACTTTCTTTTACATCTTTTAAGGATGATTTTCGGACACTATAGCATTTCATTTGACAGCATATATTAATTCAAGGAATCATACTGCTATACCACGTGTACATGTACGGCATTGTTCAAATGAAAAAAAAAGTACCAAATCATAATAAAGGCAGAATAATGATGAGACAATTACTCTCTCCGTCCCATTTTGTTTGGTAACAATTTTTATTTTGAGAAGCCTCAAAATGTTTGCTAATCAAGACAAGGTTATTTTACTTTTCCATTTTCTGTTCCTATACTTAAAATTACGATTATTCTAATCATAACACAAAGTACAAAATAATTTAAATGGGTAAAATTGGAAAGTTAAAATCATTTGTCACATGGCAATACATTAAATAGCTCATCTTAATATTCGTGTTTGGTTAAAGTGGTTCAAACAATTCGGGAAGGAAGGAGTACATATTACGTAGGAAGAGAGATTTTCATATGGACAGCCTCCTGCTTGAGGGTTGCTTCCTTGGCACTCGTATATAGACTGTAATCTCTCATACTGATAGAAATCAATGAAGCAGTCATATGGAGTTGCCGCTAGGCTAGCTATCACACAAGGGGATTTGAACCTCGTGGAAGAGACCTTTTGGCGTCTTTTTGACCTCGCTCATCATTGACGAAGAGGGAACAATAGGGAATTTTGAGACTCCATTTACTTTCTAAAATGGACGTAAAATGAATGTTGAAATTTCCCCCTTATTTTTTAGTCATGAAATTTTGAATCCACGTTATCATAGTTGATACGTTGGACTCGATGATTAGGTTTTACTATAGCATGTGCGGATATAGGTAGTTGAAATTCCATGGTTTGGGATTTTAGTCACCTTAGAATTCGTGGGGACAGAAGAATTTGTGCAATAATTAGTCACCTAGGGCATGGACTCGTTTGCCTAGCCATGCACTTGTGTGACCAGTGCGTTCTATTGAACACGTGGATAATGGTAGCTATGCAAATGGGTGCCTCACTATGTTATGTTGACTCGAGTATGAAGTATCGGGTCTGGATATTTGTCCAGGTGTCTAATTCTAGATACTCTTCAAAGATTTTTCAATATTTTGGAAGTGTTCAACAAAAGTATCCACACTTATGCCACTTATGTCCAACATGAGCACTTTACCCGCAATTCGAAGTGTCAATGTAATGTAGGTTCCAAGCGCCAGTAGAACTTAGAATGGACAGCGCACATAGTAATAGATGTTCTCTTCTCATTTATTCTGAAGCAAATGGTTGTTTAAGGATCAAGAACCCTCCCACCTAATGGTAGCTGCATTTTTATTTAGTTATTTATTTATTTATTTTAAGATTTTAAGAGGTTCCAAAATGTTTACGCATTTGACTAATCTCACATGCAATCCCCCGAGAAATCTATAAGAGTGTCTGTGAGGAGATTTGTGAGAACTGAACCTAGAACTTGTTGCTTGGCAAGAGATCCCAAGACAACTTGGTTCACCCTTCAAGGCTTTTTCTTATTTCTATTATATTCTTTCCCAGATCAAACATCACAAATCCATAAAACCCCACACCCTATCCCATATAAAAGTTCCAAACCCCACCCCACGCAAAGAAAGACCCCTTCTAATCCTAAAATGCTGAGCTCGAAGATTGAACCAAAGACAACCCCACATAAGAGGGGAAGAGATCAAAGTCGTCAAACTACAAGGCCTTTGCCTTAGTAGCTATTTCAAAATTCCAAGACTTGAACCCCCAATTCCAGTGTGGGGGCAGCTAATACCACTGAGCAACAAGACCCATCGTAACCCCAAATGGATGGGGGATTAGAGTACCAAATCAATAATTTCCTCTTAAAAATTGTCTGGATTAGTGGCTATCTAATGATATGGTAATTTAAGATTTTTGAAAAGCAGAGAGTCATTTTATTTAGATGGGTACTAGATTTTGAGAAGAAAAAATGAAATGAAATTTCCACAACTAATTTAAACTTTGGATGAGCATCGTAAGATGCCGAATCTTCTTTTTCCCCATCTCGGCAAATGAATAGTAGATGGATTCTTGGGAAAGCTTGTAAAAGTATGTAAAAGCTAAAGTTTCTCAAAAGAAGTCAAGCTATCAAATCCAATGACCCATGAATTTCACCTACCATTATAACTCATCTTTTTCAATGATGTTAAAGCTGTTCTAAACCCAGAATAGAGTATGATATGTGCGACATCTAAGATCAAAGTCATATATATATGTATATATAATTTTTTTTTTTTTTTTAAAAAAAACAATGATAATAATAATATGGAAACAGTCAAAAGCCCAATGTTCAACTTTGGTGCTGCGGATTCAAAGTTGAATGTCTTCAAAGCATTTTCTCCTTCACCTCATGATCAAAATAAGCGAATGATTTAACAAGACAGCTGGGAATTCTTAACATTTGATCAATGCTCAAGGTGGAAAACATATTCTGTGAGGCGCTGCAATTTACTGGGATCCAATTTCTGATCCGTCACAATAGGTTGCTTCTTCACAGTTAGCATTCGCGAAGCAGGGTCCACAATCCAACCCTGCTGTAGTACATCTGCATACAACAAGCAAAACCCATTGGTTTCCAACAATTTTAGCAGATTTGATCCACAATGCATAAAAGTATCTCTGGAAACAACAGGAAAAAATCACTGTTTCATTGTTAATAAAATGGATATCCCACCATAAAGCTGGCAGTAAAACTTCTCAGATTCCAAAGTCCACTAAGTAAGGCCTAGTAAGATATTTTATTGACCACATATGAACATTACTGAGCAGAACATATATTGTATCTTTCTCCCAGTTGCCACATTTACAGATAGTCCTGTAAACCCTCCTTTGCGATCAAATAATTTTAGAATAAACTTTCTAGGCAGAAGATCTTCCAAGTGAGATTATCTGATTAAATCAAAATCCATCCATTATTTACGCACCACAGGCGTACGTCGAGTCCGTTCATAGTAGAATATTTATTTTTTGAAAACATAAATAAACCATCATTCACCTTTTGTAAGACAGATTATTTTATTACCTCAACCGTGCAGCACAAGAAGGAAATTTTAATTTGGATAAATACAAAATATTACTTGAATTGATTAACACAAAAAGCATGGGATAAAATGAAGGGCAGTCATGAATTTATTTTGGAGGGCCTAAATTGATGAGCACCTCAAACAAGCGAAGAAGGAAGCTTACAATTGGTGGCATCATCCTCATTCATTCCCAGAAACAGAGCTGTGTCTTGAATGCTTATCGTCGAATAAGCAGACAGCAGTAGCTGAAACATCCTCTTGGTGTAAAGTTCTGCAAAAATTTTGGAAGACAACTATTAGCAACCCATAGTATCATGGTCCCAGAAAACCCTTAACAAGGCATATATCTATACTACCTATAAAAGGTCGAATCTCAGAAAAACTTTTGAACGACCAATATACCCTTATTTTAAATATAAAAAAATACATATCTACCCTTCCTTTAATTGAAACACATAGTAAACATTCTTATCATTTGGTAACAAATGAAAGTTAGATTTTAACTCAAACTCTTAACAAATTAAAGTTAGATTCTTACTCAAATTCTTTTTCCTAGAACAACTATCAAGTTGCACGACAATATATATGAATATAAACTCTTTAAATATTCCGTTTTATTAAGAAAAAAATTCTGAATGTATATCTAAAGAGTTTTTAATCTTTCGTTGACAATTTTGATATAAAAAAAAATTAAAAAAAAATGCACTTTTGAATTTTAAACTTATCTTTTATGAAAAAATATAAAATTTTTATGTATTTATTATTTTGTACAACTAATATTATTTAAAAATGTTCACATGCAACACACATGTGCTATATCTATTCAGAGAAAAGGCCTCCAAAAAAAAAAAATTCACATAGAAATCAGAACCTGATAAGTACATTCAAAATGATTCACTAGAACATGACATACAAGTTAATGTACACTTAGGATTCACAAATGCTGCCAAATGATTACTAGAACATGACATACAAGTTAATGTACGCGTAGGTTTCACATACATTCACTTCTTTCACAAGTCCTCCCCAATTCCAAGTCCAATTACTTTGGTGATTACCAACTTCTTTATATTCAATTATGTTGTGTGTAAGCGGTTGCAAGTTGAGTCAATTTAATGCAAGCGATGGAATGGAAGCAATTACAGATTGAATCAATTAAATACAAGCGATGGATCATACAAAACAAGTTATCATTAATTCATAATCAATACAAAAGCATGGTGATAGAAGGCATCATCAATCACATATGAGGGGCTTTTGGTTTTTTTTATTATTGATAGTAATTCTCTTGTTAAGACCCTATGAATCGATTGAAACCTCAGATTCATACTAGAACCACGATGATTCAATAAAACCTTCAAACTAAGCCCAAAGATTCCCTGAGTGATAGGGAGACATTCATCCACACACAACTCAAGCCATACAACTCTAATCGCGCAAAACTAGAGAGGGCATGTTTTACAACTAGTAGAACCTAAAGCAATATACCTTCTTTCTCAAGGTGGTTGCTTCCATTGATGTTCCTAGAGTTCTTTGAGTTCATGAAGATATGATCTTTGTAAGCTCAACTCTGGTTGGTTCTTCTTCTGTCCATTTCTATGAGAGGTAGCTAGAGTTTGCTCACCTTAGTTTTTCCCTCTATTACTTGCTCATCTTCAAGCTCCCTCAGAAGAACTATGACTTGTTGGAAAGTACCACATCCTTCGAACACCCAAACAGGTATATGAAGCCATATTGAACTTAATATTTAATCAATATGGGACGTGGGACTTCCCAACATGAATCATCGAGTCAAATACTCATTCTATTTCTAGGGCTTGAATCTCTAAACTCTCCCTCTCCTTCTCCCTCTCTATCTCTCCATGGTTTTTCTTTTGGTTCAAGGAAACAAGTTCTCCAGTACAACGAAGAGCTGGATATATAGAAAACTCATTCAAACTAGTCAGTAGAGAGGAGAGGCTATTCTTGTATAAGCTTCATGGACAACCTTCTCTCTTCTCTTTGGAAGAGTTTAAATGGCCTAAATGCTGTTAAGACTCCATCTACCAATGTCCTTTGAAAAGGACATCTCATGTATTTTCAAAAACCTCCCTACACCTAGATAAGAGAGAGGGAAAGCCAGCTTAGGCCCTGTTTGGGAAAACTGTAGCTTTTTCTTTTAGGCAAAAGTACAAGAGAATCAGAAGTACGAGTAACAGAAGAGAATCGGTCTCTGTTTGGAAACTGTATTCAAAAGTACTATTAGAGTTGAAAGTGATTTTTTGTCTGTTTGGGAAGAACGTCTGTTGTAGTTGTTATAACCCTAAATTGATTGAACTGTCCTCATAATATTTTTTTTTTTTTTTTTTGTGGCCTTATTTGGTATTAGTAGTGAATTTTTTTTTTTAATATTAATAATTGGGAGTACCCTAGGCCGTACTCTTATCGAAATTTAAGCTCAGATTATTCCCCTAATAGCCTAGGTGAGATGTCCCATAACCACGTAAACAACAAAAGCAGCGAGGCATCAAAACGATAACCTTTGGAAAACACACACAAGACTTGACCTCTCGACCAACCCACAAACGTATATTACTAGGGATTTTGCTTATGTTTTTATTTTATTTTATTTTTTTCTTGCTTAAAGCAAAGAAAAAAAGAGAGCATGAATTGATATTTAAAAAATATATATACATTATTACAAATCCAAATTTTATGGAATCAATTCTTGAAAAAATTCCAACAAGTATAAATCAGTGAATGTATGAAGGGAGGAAAAAAAAAATTTTAGGTTTAAATTAGGATCCTACGAGTCTAAGTTGATTGAAGTTATCAAGACATTGATGCTGGCAGGAGAGAGGAGCATAGTAGCAAGCCAGCAAGAGAGGAGAGGACTTGGGTCCTAAGGTAGGGCTATTATCATTTTGTTAAAAGATATGGGTGAAAAAAATTGTTTCCATACTCAAGCATTAAGGATAGTTTTGGAAATATGAAAAGTTATTGAAATCCTCCGCAAAAGCTAACACCAACTTTTGATTAAAAGCTGAAGGCAGTCTACTTATTATAGAATCACTTTTTGACCTTAGAAGTGATTATGATTTAGACTACCAAATAAGACCAAAAGTGATTTTAAGCTTCAAAAGTGATTTTAGAGCATCTAAAAGCTTAGCCAAACAGGGCCTTAGAGTTGCTCTTTCCATGTGAACAAGCCATCATCTTTCCTTGAATAATTGGTCGGCTCAGAGCTTCTTTTAGTTGTCTGAACAGTAGCTTACTCTTTTTCACCTAGTCAACTTCAATCATTCAAGCCTTGAGTCGATCATACAAAATATATTAGGGCATCCAAGCTATGTAAATCAATCATCCGAATAGTGTTCCATTTTCTGAGATTTGATCATTCAAGACTTGATTCGGTAGTCCCACATAGCTTGTGTCATTCAAGCTATGTACGTCAGTTGTCCAAACAGTGGCTTCCATTTTATGAGGTTTATCTGCTTCAATCATTCAAGAGTTAATACAGTAGCTTGACATGACTTCAATCGTCCGAGCTCTGTTACACAATTGCAATCGTCCAATTTCAGCTCAGCTTTTTCTCCCGCTTTATCTCTTATTTCTTGAGCTTTTTCTTTAAGAAAACACACTTCCATTTAGTTCTAACTTAAGCTACTGAAAGTAGATTCTAATAAGATAAATGGGAGAATTCCTAGACCACAAAATTACAAATGGGAGAATTCATGAAATTGGAAATACAATAAAGTCTTGGAAAAGATGGACAAAAAGGCACATCAACCCACCACAGATCATCCCAAAAACGAATCTTAGCATCATTACCAACCAAAAATCTAGAATCGCTAACAAAATGAGGAAGACTCTAAGCGATGAATTTCCAAGGGACACGGTAAGTATCTCTAATGGCCATATTAGCATCCCATCCATTCTCCTGAAGCCCAAAGTTGCTCTCAAATCTGAACAGTCCTATGCCACAGAGAGTCAAATTCCTTAAAAATTCTCCAAAGCCATTTACCCACCAAAGCCCTATTGCAAGCAATCAGATTGCCAAGACCTAATCCTCCCTCCTAGGTCTACAAACAATGTTCCACCTAAGGAGATGATCTCTATTACACTCACCAATCCCACCACACCAATGGAAATCATGCTGAATTTTCTCAATCAGATTAGCAACACTCACCAGGATCTTGAAAATGGACAAGTGATAAATGGGAATGAAAGCCAAACATGATTGAATGAGAGTGATTCTACCCCCTAAAGAAATAAAAGCCTTTTTCCACCCATCCAATCTCTCAAAGAACTCTCTCAATGACTGGGTCCCAAAAAGTAGACAACTTAGGATCCCCCCCAAAGGGAGTCCAAGATACCTAACCAGGAGAGTATCAACCCTACACCCAACCAAGATTGTAGCCTAGTCATCCAATGATCTAAGACACTAAATAACTATCAAAGAACTTTTGTTCATGTTAATCTTAAGCCCATAAAAGAAACCAAACAATCTCAAAATAAGACAGCCTACGCACACTATCCTCTTCACCTTCGGAAAAAGAATCATGTCATCGGAAAATTGAAGATGTGAAACCTTAATATTCTTCCACCCATCTGAAAACCTCTAATAAAACCAACCTCTTCCGCTCTAATAATAAGACGACTCAAATCATCAACCACAAGAGAAAACAGAAAAGGGGAGAGAGGATCACCTTGACTAAGACCCCTAGAAACAGGAAACAAGCCTCAACCTTACCACTAATGAGGATTGCAAAGGACACTGAATTCAAACACTTTCTCATCCATGCTCTCCCACAGTCCCACCTTACCCCAAAACCCTTCTTAAGAACAAAATCAAGGAAATTCCAAACTACATGATAATAAACTTTCTCAAAACCAACTTTAGCTTCTATCAACCATCAACAGCTTACCACAACATTACCCTATCTTATGAAAAGCTCCCTCTATCCAGGGATGACAAGGGAGCCCTACAGCTTCAATCCACCCACCTGTTATTGGGAGAGACTTAGAAAATGTATTTACCCTCGGCACCCACCTATGAAAAATAATCCTTTCCTTGCCCCGATTTTATATGGAACAAGACTAATGCTCTTTGATGCCATCTCCAACGACTGCACAAAAAAATAACCCCATGTTATAAGCTATGGGCTTAATGTCAATGAACTCCTTAGATATGAGAAAACATTGGATCTCATTAGCCATGCTCCTCTACTCCAATCTTCAGTTACCTTGTCGATAATGACTGCCCTATTGTTCCAAGCTCCAAATGGTTGCCTCAAATCAGAGTAATGAATCTAAATTCTAGGGCAAATGCCAGAAGAAGAAATAGAGGCAGCACCCTCAATGAAGTGGATGGATAAGGAAAGTTGATTTAAGTCTTCGACCCCAATTCACCGTTGTGCCAAAATCCAGCTGTAAAACAGAGCACAAACCCAACAGCCCACTTCCTCCTGCACACTCTAATATGGATATTAAGCTCCTTTTACCACTTCCAAAACTTACTGAAACTTCTAACGAATTTTCCCTTGTCATTCACTCGAACTTCTAAAGTATGAAGTCTATTATTGCATCTCAACTTGTTAAAAGTCTCGATCTGGGCCTGAGACTACTCCTTGCAAACCTTAAGAAGAAAAGAGGCCAGCCGTTGAACTCCTCCTCTCTAAAAAAACAAATCGATTGTTTTCCTCTCCTTCTTTTAATGACCCGAAACCAAATATCACAACTTCCATCCTCTTTTCTCAACTCAAATGATTTGTGTTTGATTGCCACTACCCTTCACTTCATCCTCTAAAATCTTTAAACCTTCAACTTCAAAGTCTAGAATGCTATTAGAACACGAATTCTATGTTTCCTAAAAAAATCATACTATTTTTCTCTGATGAGGATTCTTTTCATAGAAGTTTTTCTTTTCTTTTTGTTGTCTATTTTCTTCTGAATAAAATTCTATAAGTTATTTGTGCAGTAAAACAGGGTTCTTGGGGGTTTTCTTGAGATTTCTTCTGAATAAAATTCTATAAGTTATTTGTGCAAGTAAAAAGGGTTCTTGGGGGTTTTCTTGCATCTCCATTTCTTTTAGAAAGAGAACTAATAGATTCAGAAGCTTATCAAATTAAAGTAATTTGGAGTTCTAGAAAGATTGCTAAATCCTTTATGACATTGAGACTTCTGAGATTTGGGGAAGTGATGAATTGAAATATTATCTATATAACTATATATAAAACGGAGGCTTGGGTTACCATTTAATGCCACATGTCACATGTTAACAAATTCTATTTATTCCTTTTATTTATTTTTTTACTTTTTTATTTTTTGGGTAAATTACAAGAAACCCCCCTAATGTTTAGACCTTTTTCATATAACCCCCTAAAGAAAATTAGGTTGCAATGTGACCCTAAACAACTTACAAATTTAGAAATTAATGCCAATGGTGATTGTGACTGTCGTTCATGGAATTGACACTAGCCACATGATGTTTTTCCATCTAATTTCATGAATAACGATCAACAGTGGCATTTAATTGCTAAATTTGTAAGCTATCATGGGGCACATTAAAAACTAATTTTCTTTAAAGGGGTTACATGAAAAAGGGCTAAACATTAAGGAGGTTTCTTATAATTTACCCTTAGTTTTTTTTTTAAAGATAGTTTCTCTATACTGTTGTACTTGCTATGAACAGTCCTCTTAAACAGTTTTATTAACCACGTATCATGTGTATAATGGTGCAGGCAAACCAATTGGCTGAAATCCTACGCTCTCACGGCATCATCCCATGTAGGTAAACATTAGAACTAACCAACATTCATTTATCAGTAAGTTGTCCTTTCTATTAATTTAATATATATATATATATATATATATATATATATACTTATGCATCTGAATAATCCCTTTGGGCACGTGCAGTTCCCCATGCCACATGCACAAGGCAATTACAAGACAAAGTCCATAGGGATGGCCTTGAGGGGAAGTGATGAGAATGAAACCTTCTTCTTCTTTTTTTTTCTTTTTTTTTTTTTTTTTGTTGGGTGGGGGGCGCGGGACTGAGTACATTTGAAAAAAAACTAAGACTTTTTTCTAAAATTAAATTTTACACTATTATTTTTCCTCTCACAAGTCTATATTTCTGCCTAATTTTCTATCTTCCTCATGTTAGAAAACACTAGAAATAATCAAGCTTCATTTATTAACAAATCTCTATTTTCCTCGTGTTAGAAAATACTATAAACAACCATCACATTTTTTTCTCATAAGCGTTACGTTTTTTTTTTCCTTCAAACTATTATTGGATTGTTTTCCTATGCATTTGCACAAGTTATCAACTAGTTTCTCACTAAAATGGGTGTTTATATCAGAACCATGAAGACCGTGGTGAACAAGTTCAAGAAAAACTAACTAGTTTATTTAGAGAAATATTAGTTTTCTTGTCTAACCCCAAGTTGCATATCCGTTTTAAGGCCGTTGAGACATGTTTCGAACTCATATTTCAAAAAAAAGTTCATTATTCAAAATTTCAAATCTATGTCTTTTGGACCTATTCAAGAGGCAATACTACAACAGTGAGGAACACAATTTAATCAATATTCCCAAAATTGCAATTGAAAAAGTTTACAAAAGGGAACTTTATTATTATTATAGTGGATAGGTGGGGTTCTGGCTATTGCAATGTTGACAGTGTGTCAACTACTACTAACAAAATGCTGACGTGTGTCAACTACTACTGTATTTTTTCTTTTTGCTTTATTAATAAAATTTTCCGTTACTTATCAAAAAAAAAAAAAAAAAATGCTGACTAGACTCCGTGATGTTATCTTGTAAGAATGTGAAATGTATGCTTCATCCTTAGTAAACTCTATTCCTACTAGTCACAGGTGCCACAAGTTTTAAGCAAAGGAGAATAGCAAGGAACCCCACCTATACACATTTTGGCGACTTTGCAGGGGAGGTGATTGCCAGAATGGTTAACACACACCATACTCTCAATAATTGTCCTGTTGCTGAGGAGGCTTCTAGTGGAAGTCGATCTCAACCTGAATCTGCATCATCACCAACCAATGCTATTCCAGTGATGGAAACTTTACTGTCTCTCAGGACATCCTTGGAAAAAATGTAACAAATGCTAGCTGCTCTGACTACCCTCCGAGCTTCACAACCAAAGGTGATGTTCCAAGAAACTCCAAATCCTGAGGTTGTAGATGCTACTACTGCATATTCCAGCACCTGTCACATCAACTCAAACCAATAGTGTTTCTGAGACAACGGCGTAACCCTCCCAAATATATGTTACTATGGCAGATATTGAAGATTTTATTATACGCAACAAGGCGTTGATGCCTATTCCCAATTTTAAGTTGCGTCCTTCATATCCTCTGGACCTTGCCAGAAAGCCCTATCTGAAGGACTATATTAGTCCTATCTTTCCTCACTACAATGGGAAAGCTAGAAATGCTCATGAGCATATTGTTCATTTTATTGATGCTCTTGGTATATATATCCAAATATAAAACTTTGCCTCGGGGGATTTTCTAAATCTCTCACAGAGCATGCATATACTTGGTATACTAATCTTGTTCCAGGATCTATCAAAGATTGGGATGTAATGGCCTCTCTTTTCTATGCTAATTTATACCATATAAAGAGTAACTCTCATAGATCTTGGAAGAGAAAGACAATATTCTACTGAAGATCTACATATGTATGTGAAACGTTTCATAGATAGGTATTTAGAATGCTTGGAACATATCGCTGAGCCGCTGAAGATGCTTTAGTCAATATGTGCATCACAGGAATTATAGAAGAATACCATATACACTCGGACAATTTGGTCATTGCAACCTTCATTCGTCTTTTTGAATTTTGCCTTAGTGAGGCATACCACCAACAAGAAATATGTTATTAGTGTATTAAGCCCTACAGTGAATTGCAAAATTGCGCTTCCTTGTTCTTGCACTCAACCTCATGATACTTCGTATGTTAGTGAAAAAGGAGCGAGCTTACCACTAAGTCCCCTAGATGGCTTAGACGTCTCCCTAACCTTCAAGCTAGCGTTCCCTTGTTCAAACAATAAGGCCAAGTCCATCACATGGATGCTTGAAAGAGATATTACGAGAAAGCCAAAGCTAAAGTGATCAGAAAGCTTCAAGGAAATGGGGACAATCTGTCTAAGGACCAGAGATGATATTATCATTCTTATTATCTCCTTCACATATAAAGTATCACGACTGATGCTTCCTACACTTAATGACACAATCTAGTAAGAATGAGAATGTATACGTCATCATCCTTAGTAAGCTCTATGCCTAATAAGTTATGGGTCCCAAAATTTTCTAAGCAAAGTAGAATTGCAAGAACCCCACCTATCCATTAATCACAATTATTCCCCTAACTTATATTCATACTCATATAAAAAGTATAAATACTAGATAGTACTCAAAATTAATAAATTATAAATTAGGTATATTTCAAACATTTTTTTCATTATTTTAATCTTACTGTAAAATTTTAACAACATATATTATTATTATTATCACTACCACTACTAATATCATCAGTATTATGGTTACATGCTCCACACCTTCAAAACTTCCAATAAGCACTTCTTCCCACCTCTAAACATGCTTGAGCCCAACAAATCGAATTCGTCTTTCCAAGGACTAGGCTCTCAACTAGAATTTACAAAATCTAATAGTATGTTCAAAATCATCTTCATAAAAGAATGACTTACGATAGTCATTAAAAAACTGTTTCTATGGTGATATTTAAAGGATTGAAAATAATGCTCAAAATGTTATGATATTTTAAATAAATTGCTTACATTCTACCTCCAAATTTTGTACTTATACAACTATATGCCCATAAGAAAACAGAGTCGTTCCCCACCACTGGAGATTGAGTACTACGATTGATACCTCGATCAGACTACTTCCCGGGCCAACCATGGGACACAAAAATTGATTAATATTAATTAAGAGAAATATCTTCCACAAACTATCAGAAAACTTTGACAAATACTCTTATTGTAATAGTTTAACTAGTAGTTATTCTTCTTTGACATTAAATTTCAAGCACACCATAACAAATTATATCACACTAATATTCCCCTCATGCTGTCCTCAATAATCTTGATTAATTCACTCATAAACCCTTTATATTTCAATGCGTCTCTCTAGTTACCTTACCATACGCTTAATCCAAATCAATTGAGACCACATAGAGATTTGTTCCTCATAAACTATATCGGTGGTCCAAATAAAAGGGACATACCCAATAACTTACCTACTACGAAAAAAAAAAAAAGGCCTCATATAGATTTTCCCCTTACCCTAATGTTTGCTCCATGAATCTCTAAAGTTTAAAGATTGATAGGTTTTGATTATTTATAGGTAATGCCATTTGGTACATAACCCCCACCCAAACACAATCCCCCCCCCCCCCCAAAAAAAAAAAGGAGGGGGGGGGGGGTAATAAAAATTATGCATTTTCTATTATTTATTAGAAAAACCTAATGTTCCATATTACAAAATTCACCATGTATCCACTAATGTCTACAGAAATAAATTCAATGGAATATTTAATCTGAGAATGATCCAATAAGAATACTACAACAACGTTCGTATAGAAGATATGATAACTTGCCTGAGAATGCAGCCACAAGCCCTTGAGCTTCTTGGCTCCAATCGAACCCATGAATGGCCTCATGCACGCCGGCATGGTCCCGCATCCACAGCCGCTGACCGATTTTCCAAGCAGCAACCACCTCCGGCTGGCTCTCTTTGATTGCTGAAGGTATTGATTTCCATAGAAACCTCGCACTATTACTGAAAAAATTCATAACGGCACATATTAAAGCCTAAACCACACTAAAACCCTATATTGAAATATATCATGGCTATGTGGCAAGAAGAAGTGGTTGACGCAGTCGCTTGTAGTTTCCTTTCCTTTTTTTCGTTCTTTTCGAGATTGGGTTGATGTTCAGTCTACCCTACCTCAGTACAAGATCCAAAATATTCCATGCCTAACTCCAAAACCCTAACCCTCGTTTGGTTCCCAAGAGAACTGAGGAAAAATAAGGAAAAAACATCAAAACCTATGTATTATGTCGTTTTGGTTTCCCAAATAAGCCAAATTGTTGTATTAGGCTCCGTTTAGAAAACTCTACTCTCTTTTCTGTTCCTAAATTTTCTCAGCAACCAAACGGACCATAAATCCACAATCATCGAAAAAAATACCCGGAGTTTTGAAAAATAATAATAACAACTTACATATCATCGATATATATGTGCCCCAGAAGATGAATTGCGTACGGCCATTCCTCTTGAAAAGCAATGCCCTGCGCTGAAACCTAGAGAGAGAGAGAGAGAGAGAGGGTTGTGAGGTAGGGTTTTGATGCAGGGAAACTCTGTAAACCTTAAGGAATATAATGTTACGAAATTCTAATACATTAAAACCCTAATATATATACCTGAAGCATGAGGTCGTTGCATATATCTGCAATCTTCCCATAAGACTTGGACGCCATGGCGTCTGTAAGCAGAGAAAAATCCATGGCGTCTACAGGTATCACAAGTCGGAAGTAGAGTCACAAGTGACTACAGTGTTTTCTGCAATTTAACATAAAAGTCGGGTCCAACTTGGGTCCGTCCGAACTCGGAATCTTCACCCAGCCCATTGGCCCCATTCTATGTTTCGTTGGATTTGGGTAGGGCTCCAGACAAGTCGGGTCGAATAGAGCCGAGCTTAACTTTAGAGTACCTGAGTTTGGCCCGTATAAAAGCTTTGATTATTTAAGCCTGAACTAAACTTGTTATGAATGGAGCTTTGAATTGCTTCAGCTTGGCTTGTTCAATTATCGAATTGTAATAATCGTATTTCTATAATATAATATTAAGAGTAAGGCATTATCAAGAAGCATATTATCGAATTTTGTCAAGTTTTGTCATGCCTAGGTTTAGCATGGAATGATTTAGATGCCTTTGGGCATGCACAATGATGTTTATGTGTTATATTGCATGATATGTGTGTTGGATGTATTTGGGATAGCATGACTTGCATTTTTCTCATTTTGGGGCATTTTCTCCTCTGGCCGATCGATTGAGGTGCGGCAGTCAATTTTTTAAAAGTGGACTAAAATAACGCATGTGCCCTTCTTGGCTTATAAGCAGTGTTTGGCCTCATCCCCATAACACCCATGTTATTAAATTAGCTTAATCGTATGATTAATAATTGTTTTATTGGGTATTAGCTCGCATATGCTTCACACGTGATCATTGTGATGATATTAAGAATGTATGACATTTGGTTGAATGTTATTTTGCATGTTATATATGTTTGATGTGCATAAATAGCTTAAATATGTATTTTTATTCCAAATTGCACAAATTAGCATAGGCCAATCGATCGAGCTCAAACAGCAACCATCGGGGGCTAATTGATCGAGCTGTGAGATTTTTGTTTTTAAAAACACCTCAAATGACACATGTACCCTTGGCTACATTGAGGGTCTTACGAACTCGACCTTAGGGACTCTTAGTGCTAGTTTTTTGTTTCAAAACACAGAAAGACAAGGAAAAAGAGAAAGTGGATGGTGGAGAGAGAGAGAGAGAAAGGAAGGATTTGATCTTCCCACATTTATTTTCATCCCTTGCATATGTTCGTGGAGTGTAGATGTACTCTTGGGATGCCCATAGCTGGATTTTTTTAGTACTTTAAGACTTGGTTCATCATATAGGAGTTGGATATTCGCATTCCTAGCTTGGATTTCATCATTTCCACTCATTCTTTGATTCCTTGCACTTACTAGAGGTAGGTATAATTTTTATGGATTTTAAAGTTAGAAATGATAATGGGGTATGATATAATCCCTTGCATGTTAAATATAAACCATGTTTTGTAATTTTCATGGTTTTACATAATTTTTTGGTGTATTATTATATAATTTTTGAAATACATGTATTGAGGGTCTAGTATTTATACAGCCCAATTAACTACATTATATAATTGTAGGAAAAATTATATATTTTAGTTATTTGACTAGTTTAAGATTAATTGGGATTTATGTGCACATTTATAGCATCATTTACATAATAATGCATGAAATGGAATTTATTAAATACTTGATAAAAATATTAAGGGGTCATTAGAGTTGGACTATTTGCGGTCACGGGACGTCTAACAGTGTTTTCCACTCTATTAGTCCTGAGATACTTGTGGTTCCAAGTAAGAATGTCTTGTTATACTCCCAAATTAAAGCTACTTGTAGATCTAGGTAAGGATGATGTGCTGTGTTATCCTTTTGGAAGTTGGGTTTAAATTCTCCGTTTCCGTACGAAAACTTCTGCGGGGATGGTTGGTAATTGAGGATTAATGTAAATGGACATGAATCGTATTACATTCATAGCATGTTATGGATTTTAATTATTTTATTATCATGATTTTATTTGGTTTAATTATCATGCTTTGGTTAATTTTATATGAAAATTATATTTACTGAGTTTTATATTCACCTATATTTTTATAAATATTTTTAGATGAATTATGACTGAAGAGACTTTGCCTTGAAACGTTATGCTTGGAAAGAATAATTATGTGTTGTTGTGTTGAATTGGGACAATATGTTTGATTAAGATAGTTATGTGGACTTTGGATAATTTAACATTGTGGATTGTAATATTTAATATTTTCTATTCGGCCAATGGGTTCAAGACATGTAATAACTAAATGGATTGTAATTTATTTTAAATTATGTAGGTTTCTTTTATGTGGATTATGATGTATATGATGATACCAAACGTGAATGACAAGTTATTATTATGATATTTCAATAGGTTTTATCATAGTATGTCCTATTTATGAATGGGTCACGTCGAAATTTTTATTAAATATTACAAGTTTTCAACATGTGTCATCCACGTCAAATGTAAATATTTTATTTGAAATAATAAGGTTTTATTACTATTGATCACGACTTAATTAATTTGGGTCGTGATAATTCGTTATTCCCCATTCCTGGTTTTTGTCATGAAATAATAGATAAATAGAAGGAAAAAAGAGAGAGAATGTCTCTCTATTTTTACTAGGATTTTATGCATAGGAATTAGGGATTTCTTACTTCTAACTTAGATTCACTCATGGGTATATTTTGCATTTGTGGAAGGTTTATCACATTTGGAAGTTAGGCTGTGTTTGGTTAGGGGGTTTGACTCCTGGGAAAGGGGTTTTATTCCCCTTTTCGATGTTTGGCATGGCAAGATACTCGGGAATTCCTCTTTCCCCCCTCCATCAGATTCCCACTCAAATGGCCAAAATGAATCCCTTCCTCAATGTGGCACTGTCTCCCCATGCCTGAGAATGGGTTTTATAATAAACCAATATACCAAGCGTGCCCTTCCCTTCTTCAAGCAACAAATAATTATTCTTCAAGCAACAAATAATTATTCCAGTAAGCTCCCTTCCCTCCACGATTACATCCTAAACCCTAGCTCATTCTTTCTCACTCCTCACACTGCAGCAGCCACAGGTTGCACATCAGCCCCTTCACCATCGCCCTTTCGTTCATCTTCTCATTTGATTTTGCAGCAGCCTCCTCACAGTCGCACGTCATTCTTACCACCTCTTCACAGTCGCACTTCTACACCGTGCTCGCTCACAAGATCTGTGTTTGTTATCACCCTTCAACTGTGATTCCTCAAAGATTTGGGTAAGATATATTTAAGCTTAGAATGTTTATTGTGCGAAATGTGTATTATTGTTTGATGTGAACATAATTTATTCCTTCACAATGACCATATATACCATACCTCTACGTTCTTGTCGACCCACCACAACTCCACGTTGATCTATCCTATATATCCTTTTGTAGATCTATATTCTTGAGTTTGATTTGTTAACTGTTCCCTATCGTGGCCTCTTTTTTAGTTGTTTAAATTAAGAAGGAAAAACCTGCCTTCGATTTTATATAGCAATGGTATGACAATTGAAACTTAATAATTTTATATCCTAAAATCGTTCAAGATGTGTTGGAAACTCCAGTTGACGAGTTTCAAATTGGGCATTTCTGTATTTTTCAGCATCTTTATGTTATTTGACACATTATTGTTATTTTTAATTTTTTTTTATTGCTTTACCTTTTGATTTATGAAGATTACAATGTCACATTGTTATGTTAAAGGCATGTTGTTAAAGGCATTGTTATGTTAAAGTTTACAATTATTAGAAACACATAACACTTGTTAAAAATATTGTTATGTTGGAAACTCTATTAAAATGATGTTGTTAAAGGCATATTGTTAAATGCATTGTTATGTTAAAGCTTACTATTTTTTATTGTTAAAAACCATGTTGTTCAATTTATGATTGTTGCAGTATGTTGTGCGAATTTTTGAAAGGGTTAGCTGCAATCTTATAGAAATTAACAATTGTAACAGTTGGGCCAACTTGATATAAATATCATAGTGTTTTCCATTGTCAAAACTGCCTAGAAATCCATATTGTAATTTCTTAAAAAATGGTTTCAATTCATAATCCCTACCATTGTTTCCTACGAAGGCTACAAGTTGGTTGCAAAATTGTAAATTCAAGAAATGGTTATTAAAAACACCCATCTCTATTGTGGAGGAGGGAACTGTAAATATGGGTATTATGTCCATAACATTTCTACACTTTGAGAAAGGGTCTTGATGTATTAATTTAGAAAGCTATCAGTTTTTATGAATTCCCATTATTTTGTAATGAAGAATAAGAAATTAGAATGTTTAATTTGTAAGGGTAGAAAGTTGTGTTTTCTTATTGTACAATATGTAAATGCATACTATTTTTACTTGGTTGACTATGATATAATCAAATTTTTTGGATTCACTTCTATTGAATAATGTGCTTGGTGTTCATTATTGTATACCTATTAATTGTACAGGCCTGCATGCCCAATTTTGGGCCTTATTGGTAGTTTAATACAAGGTTAATTCATAAAAACATTACATATATACATGTGTGTGTGTGTGTCTATATATATATATATATATATATAGATAGATATAATATTATGCATAACATAATACCTTTGCGCGAATGTAATATATTTGATTAACGCATGTCTTATTCTTACCATCATTGAGGTGTTATGGTTTCCTATTTGGATTGCTTATGTCACATGTTGGGGAGAAATTTTTGATTTTGGTTATTGCTATGTTCTACATGTGTTTAGCCCTTTTACACATTTAATGCAAAAAACATAATTTAATGTATCATGTAATTACTTATGTCATACGGTTATTAAACAATTGTCTCAATTAAGTCGAAATATATATACTTTAATAAGGATTATTTAGTGATAACATGTTTATCCATCTCATGTCTCAGTTATTGATATACAAATATGCTTAGACTGATGGTGTCAAAGAAGAAAAAAATTATGTGTATGTTAGAAAGTGTTCACTCTCTTCTGAATGTTATTTCCTTATTACATGTCTGGTTATACATACTCCTTGGTAAACATTACCAAGACCATGTATTGAAGTTCGAATCTTATTTTACCCACGAAGCCCGAATATTGAACCTTCATAATATTTTATTTCACAATGACACAATATGCATAAGTCAACTGCGTATGAATAGGTATACATTTTTCAAGTTGTGCGGTATGTTTCGCACCATAGGGAAGTTAAAAGAAATTAGACACGTAACAGTGGAGGAGATGACTACATTGTTTGTACACATTCTTGCTCACCATGTGAAGAATAGAGTAATAATTAATAGATTCATGCATTTCGGTGAGATAATAAGTAAGCATTTCAATGAAGTTTTGAAAGGAGTTATCCAATTGTAAAGTCACTTATTTAAACAACTAGAAGCTGTTACAGAGACCTCAACAAATGCAAAGTGGAAATGGTTTAAGGTATATATAACAAACATCATTAAAATAATTCTATCTTAAGAAATAATATAATTCAAACAAGTCTATTTCAACAATACAATATATGTTAATCACTATTTACTTCGATAGTAATTGTTGTTTTACTTTGGTTTTTACTCTTTTTTTTTTTTTTTTTTGGTAGAACTGTTTAGAGCTTTAGATTGGACTTACATTAGAATAAATGTGCCTGAAGTTGACAAACCTCAGTATCGAATATGAAGAAAATGATTTTACAACTAATGTATTTGTTAATTATATGCCCTACAGCTAATCACAAAAATGATGTTTAAGGGATAAAAAAACTATCATAGGATTTCATTTATTGTATGTCACATTTATTATTATTTAATAAAGGACTTATTCTATTATGTTTATTTCATTCTTTATATTTACATGATATATCCATGGAGTTAGAGTTGAGAATATGAAATTACAATGAGTTGTGATTTTGAGACTGTATATATATCTATGTACTAAACTCCTAAATCATTCCTAATTGAAGGTTCATTGTGATGGACAATAGTGAACCATAGGACTAGCACATGTTAGGTTGGTTCTATAGGAAGATAGCTAGTCTCAAGCTATTTGTGTGTAAATACTATAACCAACATGTGGATACCTATTTCATGAATAGGTACACTGAATGTGACCATAGAATATGAATCAACTTAATGGAGTTTTAACTGCCTGTCAATCAGTTTCTCATATAGTTTCTCATAGTTGCAATGGTACAAGTAATCCTTAAACCTAAGATAGCTTTAGAAGTTTGATAACACTAAGTGTGGACTCCTATAGGGTTTACAAAGGTGTTTATTAGCTCTATTGATATATGTATGAGGGCATGTGAGTGATCAATAAGGAATCCACAATCTCAGTTAAAAGGGAGAGAATGTTTCACAAAACATTCATAATATAACTTATAAAGTCCATGGCCATGGAAAGATGACTATAGAAAGGAGTTTTCATACTGCATCAATGAGTTGACATATATGAATGGGTATAAAGTATTAAACTAGGGACTTAACAGATTTCCATGTCTTATTAGTTTAATCAGAAACATTGTATAGATGGAAGGATGTAATTGTAACCTTAAGCTGTAACCAAAGAGTTCTTTATTCAATATTTATTCACCTCATTAAGGATCACACTATGAGTCATTGCTAGATGCTACTCCTGGTTAATAGAAACCCTAATTGATATAAATGAGTTATAGTCAATTAGGGAATTAGAAAGTGTTCCAATTAGACCTTTACTGGAAAGTGTTCCATTGTGCACACCTTGTGCTATTCCTACTACTCGATGATGTGAACCCAATGGGTCACACACTGATCATGCAAAGAGGGACTTTAAAGCTTTGAGAGAAAGGGCAAGATTAAATAAGAAAAGTTTAGAAGGCCATACTTGTATTGGATATAAGAATGAGGGGTTAAACTACAATTTTGGGAAAATTGCAAGTTAGAATCCATAAGGGATTCTCCCCCTAGGGCTGGCCCTCATTAGTGGCTATATAAGCAACACTAGCATATAGCATGTCACTTGAATTTCATTCTCTCAAGCCCTAACCGAAAATTGAGAAGCTCTCTTCTCTCTCTTCTCTTCTCCTCTTCTAGCATCAACAAGGAAAAAGCAAGGGAAGGTTGAAGGCTTTTGCTAGGTGTAGATACCATTAGAGGTAAAACACTTAGGGCTACTCAAACCATTACTGTCTGGAATCAAAGCTTGAAGGAAGAAGAAGAAGATATAATCAGCTATAAGTATTCAAACCCCTTTTCTAGTTAAGGTTTATAGTTTTGTATTGAAACACAATCAGATTCATGGGCCGCATAGAATTGATAGGAAATTTTTGTTATTTAAGTTATTCCGCATTCTATTTCCCTCTAATTCAATTCCTTACAATGGTATCGGAGCCAGGTTATGTTTAATACAAACTGCATATGGGCTGGAAATTATGGTAAAATTGATTGGTTGTTAAACTAGAAACATGTTCATGCATAAAGTTGGTTTCTTTCTCATGGCCAAACCTAGGGTTTTGAACCCTGGTCTGGTTTTTCTTCTACTCTTCTTTTAAATCGTGGTTAAGGGTAATCATTGATGCATTGGATGCGTAGGGTTCGAATTAGAGAAGAAGGAACAAGGAAACTAAGGTTTCCTCATCATGGCCGAACCTAGGGTTTGAAACCTAGGTCGGACTTTATCTTCTACCTCTATAAATTTATCATATTTGATAATATGTACTGTATATATTAAATTCTTAATGTATAAGATGCATAGAATTTAAATTGAAAGGAAGAAAAAGGTTGGAGGGAGAACACCATGGAGACCAAACCTAGGGTTGAAAAACCCTAGGGTTCTTGCATCTGTTTTGAAATCAAACTTCTATAAAATTGATGATAAATCAATGTAATAACATAATACATAATGTATGTATTATATTCTTTAAGTTTCAAAAGAATTTTGAATGAAAACGATTCAAAAAGTTTGAGTTTTTTACAAAAACAGCAAAGCAGATTTTTCTGCAGAAAAGTCATCAATGGAGTTTTGTTTATAACTTTTGCTAGGGAACTCCAAATTTCATGAAACCACTTCCATTAGTTTCTTAAGACATATAGAATACTAGAAAAATTGGTTTGGTACCCTAACAATGTCATCTTGCTTGGTTTTAAGAGCGTTTGCGATCTATAACGATTTTCTGTAAAAACTGGCATGGGTTGATTTCTGTTAAACGAATTGTATGGGTCAATTGGGAATGATTTGATCATCCAATATTCTTCTATTAGCTTAGTAAATCATGTAAAGACATGACATAAAGGCTGGTTCAAATGGAAAAGAAGATTTACAGGTGTTTAAGCCATCAAAGTGACCTTGGAGGTCCTTCATGTTAGGATTATGCCCTAGAGCCAATCATAGAGATGATTGTTTAGGGATTAGGAACAATCATTTGATTTCAATTATATATGTCACATTTATTATTAATTTAATAAAAGGGTTTATTCTATTATATTCATATGTATCATTTATATTTACATAATATGTCCACGGAATTAGAGTTGAGAATATAGAATTACAAAGAGTTGTAATTTTGAGATTGTAGATATATATCTGTACTAAACTCCTAAAACATTCCCAGTTGAAGGTTTACTATGATGGATAGTAATGAACCATAGGACTAGCACTTGTTAGGTTGACTCTATAGGAGGATAGGTAGTCTCAAGTTATTTGTGTGTAGACACTACAACCAACAAGTGGGTGCCTATTATAAGAATAGGTACACTGAATGTGACCAAAGATATGAGACAAACTGAATAGAGTTTTAACCTGCCTGTTAATCAGTTTCTCATTGTTATAGTGGTACAAGTAATTCTTAGACTTGAGACACTATAGTTGTCTTATGCATATAGCTTTACAAGTTTGATAACACTAAGTGCAGATCCTAATCATGGGTCTACAAGGGTGTTCATTAACCTTATTGCTATGTGTGTGAAGGCATGTGAGTGATCAATAAAGAATCCATCACTCTCAGGAAAAAGAGAGAGAATGTTTTATATACCATTCAGTGATATAACTCATTAAATCCATGAGCCCATGGTGGAATGAATATGGAAAGGAGTTTCCATAAGTTCATTATTGAGTTGATATTTATGAATGAGTATAAAGTAATTGAACTAGAGACTTGACAGAATTCCATATCCTATTAGTTCAATTGGAGACATTGTGTGGATGGAAGGATGTAATTTTAACCTATAAACTATAATAGAAGGTTCTTTGTTAGAAATCTATTCACTTCATTAAGGACCACACCATGAGCCATATGCTAGGTGTTACTCATGATTAGTAGAAGCGCTAATTGATATAAATGAGTTATAATCAATTAGGGAATTGGAAGGAGTTCCAATTAGACCATAAATGGAAAGAGTTCCATTGTGTACAACATGTGCTATTCCTACTACTTGATGATGTGAACCTAATGGGTCACACACTGATCATGCTAAGAGAGCTTTAAAGTCTATAAGAGAAAGGGCATAAGTGAATAAAAGAATAGTTCTTAAGGGACAAGTTTGTATAGGATATAAACTAAAAGGGTTAATGTGTAATTTAGGGAAATTACACATAATTCTATTTGGAATAGAAGTTCCCCTTTGGCTGGCCCTAGTAGAGGCTATATAAAGCCTCATATGTGATGTGATGACATCATTTAAAGCACAATCCCAAGTGCTGGCTGAAATTCCCAAGAGCTCTCTCTCTCTCTTTTCTTCTCCTATTTTAGCATCAACAAGGGAAAGAAGGAAAGGACTTCAAGCTCTAACTAGGTGTGGATACTGTTGGAGGTAATACACTTGGATTGCTCATACACTGCTATCCGGATTCAAGCTTAGAGCAAAAAGGAGAAGACTTTTAAACTGTAAGTAATTCTACCCTCTTCTAGTTAGGTTTTTGTTTGTGTTCAAGCATAATTGGATTCATAGGTTAAGCTAGGAATCGATTAGGAAAAGTTTTGTTTATCAATTCATTCCACACTTTATTTTCCTTCTAGTTCGATTTCCAACACTTTAATTGTAGCGGCAACAGCAAGGGTTTATGAAACCCTAATTTTTTAACTCATGCAGCCCCTTGGATCACCCTACATGTGTCCCATGGGCTTAGCCATAACCCTAGCACACACCCCAAGGCTTGTTGGAGCTCCCCACCGCTGGCGGTGGCTCTAGCAGCTCCCTTAAGTGGCGACAGCCCTTTCCCATAGTGGCTGCAGCAGCACTAAGGTTTCATTAGGAAACCCTAATTTAATTAATTCTAACCCTAATCTATTAATTGCATTAATTGTAACCCTAACCCTAATTATTAATGACTTAAAACCTAGGGTTTAATGATTAGCTATTAGTGGCTAATCATTGTCATTATGGTTTAGGGTTTAATTAGTGTTATTAATGATGTCTAGGGTTTAGGGTTTTAGAAACCCTAATTGGTGCATTTATTAATTAGATTAATGGAACCCTAATTGGCATTCAATGAAACCCTAATTATTAATTGGCTAAAACCTAGGATTTAAATGATTGGACATTTTATGACCAATCATATGCATTTAATATTTAGGGATTAGGATTTAATGCAACTAGGGTTTAAAGGAAACCCTAATACACTAATTAATTAAAGATATGACTTTATTTAATTCTGAAATTAATTATTTAATTAATATTGATTAATTTTATAATGTTTTAAATTGTTTAAAACAATTTTTGGAATTAAATTAAATTCTGGAAATTTTGCATACCCTAATGAGATTAGGACACATTAATGAGATTAATGTAAACCAATCAAAAGAGTTACTATAATGTTCATATGTTTTATTGTTTACAGTTATTTCCTTTATTATGCAATGTGATTGCATGGATATGGATGTGTGAACCCCAGAAAGTGGCCCACAAGGATTTGGCAAAAAGATTCTTGTTTGAAAAAGAAAGAAAAGGAGTCGCCACTTTATTTTTTAAAGGAAACAAGGAAAACCCTAAAAACAGTTTGTTTTAAGAAAACAATTTGAATGACTCCATGTTTAACAAAGAAAGGCAAAAACAAGTCTTTTGGAAACCAAAGAAAACTGGGGATTCAGATGCTAAGTTATGACATAGGAAGGTTCTAGGCAAAACCTATAGGCACCCATGTCACCTTTTCGGTCTCTCGATTTATTTGGGCTAAATTAAAGTCTTTTTCACTCACAAATCAGCATATATTATCACAAGACAGCATGCATATCATATATTCCATCCAATCATCCATGTATAATTAAATAAAGAAAACAAGATAAAACAGAAAAAAGAAAAGAGAAGAGAAAAACCTAGGATACTTGGATCCTAGAACGGACTTGAGCCTCAAAATGAACACCTACGTACCATGCAACGAAATACATAAATCAAAGTCCACGTAGTGCGGTTAAGAATAGGGTTAAATCTTAATACAAACCTATGGTAAAAACCCTAGGTTTCCTTATTCGAAAGAAGATATGATATATGATAAATAAACCAATTTTGAAAACTTCCACAAGATGGAAACTTTAATAGAAAATCAGTATTTTATTAATTAAGGAAACCTTTGATACTTACCATAAATTCATATTAAGAAGAAACCCTAGGAGCGAGAAAGGAAAGCATTAAGAAAGAAAAGGTGAATTAGGGCATCTTCAAACTCACTTACCATGAGCGCAATAACTTCAAGCATTAGCAAATTTAAGCAATGGCAGCCTTATTTGCAATAGGACGATTACCACACCTATTTGTACCCTTAAACGTGCTCAAAACAATGCAAAAACAACAAAATAACAATCTGGACAGAATAGTATTATGGCCTAAAATCATCCACTAAACATGCTAATAGCAGAAACAGCGAACTTTCATAAGCCCTAATGCAATCCTAATGCCATACATGCATAAAAATCCTAGAAATCCACTAATATGCATGCTAAAAATATCATAGTTGTTCTATATATATCATACATATAACACCCATGAAGAAAAACAAATAAAAAAGTCTACTTTAACATGCTGTATGATACTAACCTAAAATAAGGACAATAGAAACCTTAAACTCACAATCATGCTTAAAAACACATAGAACAGCCCTAAAGCATACTAAACTCATGATAAACAGAACTTAAATCATGCATATTAACCAACTAAAGCTATGAAACATGATAAAAAACTCAACTTTAGCATGCAATGACACTGTTCTATATGAAACTCTAGTTTAAGCATCAATGGAAAAAAAGAATACCTTAGGAAGAGCTTCCTTGCTACTGCAGAGACCCTCCTTTTGACTTGTGGATGACTTGAATCAATCTTTTCAAGGCTATAGCAGGAACTTCAACTCTCCTTTAGCTCTCTCTCTCTTATTCTCTCTCAAACTCAAATTAAAAGTAGCTCTAGATGCCTCCAATTGCCTCTTTTAGTGCTGAAGCATAGGGGGGTATTCATAGAGTTTCATTAAGATAAACCAATGGCTGGGATTAAAACCCTAAAAATTAATCCAAGGGTTATTAGATACCCCCTTGGTGCTTAAGAAACCCAAAAGTTACCAAAAATTATAAGGAAACTCATCAAAAAGAGTCCTTGTATGTCAAAATTGGAAGAAGTCCGCTTCACCAAGGAAATAGCAAGAAAATAGGAAAGTGGCCTCGGGTAACCCCCTAAGGCTGGGTGGCTAACCCCCCAGGGACTAGGCGGCTAGCCACCCGAGCTTGGGTGGTCACCCGAGCCCACTTCAGTTTTTTGACTTTTTTGGACTCTGTTGCCTTCTAGGAGTGTTTTAGGGTCAAATTAACTCCGATTTTGATGAAACAAAAGCTAAAACGACCGTATTTCGATGAGGAATAAATTTTTTAATATTTTAGGGTAAAAAACACTAACCATAGGGGCATGGTTAGGTTTGACAAAGGCGGTTAACCGCTATGCTCTACCTTTTGCAAAGTATAGGTATGCACATAGGATTAAACCAAATGTTTTCCAATCCAAAATTAAACTTTCTAAAACATTTTTAGGGATAAAATGATGACTAATTAAAATCAATTTGAAAATATTTGGTTGGTAATTGTGAGTCAATTTAAGCTAACCCAAGAGAAGGTCAATTAATAAACTTGAATTACATCGAGCCATTTTAATCCTGGGCCATTGATTCATCAAATTGAACCTAGAAATACTTCATATGCATCAATATGAACTCTAAATGACAATTTGGAGATCGTTTCAAGGTCAAATGAAAAGTTTTGACCTAAAAGACGATTATGCCCCTCAATTCACAAAAGCTCTTATTATCCCTCAAGATCAACTCCGAATTGAACCAAAATTCATACCCATTATCCTTGTGACTCTAAAAAACTAATACAAGTGACTGGACTCAAAAACAAAACAAAAGCATGCATGAAATAATGAGCCCTAGTAAGGTGGTGCAAAAATGGGGTGTGACAGGATGGATGATAATTATGGACTAAGACCTAAATAAACCAATTGTGATTAGCTGTCTTATTTTATGGGTGGTGATATTTTTCAAAGCATTGTAATTTATTATTAGTGATGTAAATTTTTATTGGGGTTTGCATGCCACCTTCTCTCTCTCTATCATTCTCTTATGTACCCCACATTCCCCTTATATATCTTCTTCTTTAAATTATGTAAATGTTATGTAATCGAGAGTGCACTAAGGAGCATGGTGGACCTAAAGGAGCATGGTGGACCTAAAGGAGCATGATGGAGCCCAACAAACCTATGATGGATATTGAAGGACTTGAAAGCTTGGAGAAGATTTTCAAGAGAGCATGCATGTTTTCAATTGAATGTTTTACGATCACCTACACCTACATTTAGACCTTAGATTCAATCCATTGGCTTGGATTGAATCACCTGAAAGTCCATAATCATCATAGTGGGAGCTTTATTTTATGTGATAATTTGTGATAGCTCCAAAACCATAGATTGATATATGTCACCTATTAGGGACTAATATCAATAAATGGATTATAAATTGTAGTTTTACATTATGCATGAGATGTATGTTAATTCGATGAGACCTTTAAAACTCCTCGTACCCTAAATATTAAGTTGTAAATAGAAAAGACATTAGGGAATGAATTCTTTATTACCTTCCATCATTATAGGATTATCTAAAGTCCCTTAATGTGGGTACCTAGCTGTAGATATGTAGGAGCTACCCATGTTAAAGATTCTACTTGAAACTATTACATATGAGATATCATGGGGTGTAAAGCTAATATATACCAAGAAACTATCATATAAAGTATATGTTAGGATGAGCATACTTGTGTGAATGATGGGTTTAACTTAACTAGGGAAGTATTCCAAAAAACTATTATGTGAGGTGTATGTTCCCTAATGGCTAAATGATTGGAACTTGCTTACGAAGCAATAGACAAAGAGTTGTCTTCATGTTGTAGGTTAGAAGTCAAGAAACTATCATATGAGACTTCTAGATCACAATGGGACCCCAATCTCCATTAGGAATGAGATTCCCGAATTCTATTTGAGGGTATATAGAATTTGATAAAATAGTAGGAGGTACCATATAATTAAAGACCCAATCATTATGGATTAAAAATGAAATCTAATTCTCTATTTTAATTTTAATGTAGTTCACCTAAATGGCTCACCTCAAACTGTTATCTAAAATTTTGGACACCAACCGTTTGACGGGACCGAATTATCTTTATTGGATGAGGAATTTGAAAATAGTTTTAAATTCTAAGAGGCTTACCTATGCACTTGATGGCTCCACTTCCCAATGCTCTTGCTGATGATGCCACTCAGCAAGAAAAAGACGCTTATCAGAAGCACATGGATGATAATCTCAAGGCAAAATGCTATATGATGGTATCTATGAGCTTAGAGCTTTAGAAGCAGCACGAATCCATGAGAAGTGCTCCTGACATTTTCCTTCACTTACAAGAGTTGTATGGGGAGCAAAACAGGATTGCAAAATACAATATTGTTAAAGATCTATCCAAGGCTAGGATGAATGAGGGTTCATCCATAACTGATCACACCTTGAAAATGATCAACCATATCGAGCAGCTTGAGAAGCTTGATGTGATCATTGAAGCTGATATGGTCTCTAACATAATTTTGCAGTCCTTCTCTGATTCATATAAGTTATTCATCATGAATTTTCATATGAACAAGCTAGACTCTACTTTCTCTAAGCTACAAAACTTGATCAAGATGATCGAGAAGACAATGAAAAAGGGGAAAGGTTCTTTGCTTGCATTCGATGGAGTTTCTACTTCTAAGTTTAAGCCCAAGCCCAAGGGCAAGGGCAAAGGCAAGGGTAAGAGTACCTAAGGGAAGAAGAAGAAAAACCTTAAGGCAAAGGGAGGCATCAAGAAAGGTAAGAACAGTAAAGCCAAGGGAACTTGTCTTCATTGCTGCAAAGATGGACATTGGAAGAAGAATTGCCATGAGTATTTGGATACTCTAAATTACCAACTTTCGGAAGGCATGGATCATGCTTTTATCTTTGAAATTAACTTAAATGTTAGTTCTACTTCCACTTGGATACTAGATTCTGATGCGAGTTCTCATATATGTAATTCTATGCAGGATCTAAGAGAAAGTAGAAGGCTGAGTAAAGGCAAAGTAACCCTTGCGAGTGGGGAATAGAGCAAATGTTGCTGCATTAGCTATAGGGACTTGCTACTTGACTCTGCCTAGTAACAGTAGTTTAGATTTAGTAGGCTGTCTTTACATTCTAGAAGATATTAGAAACATTATTTCTATTTCCAGTTTATCGAAATGAGGTTATAGTTCTGTTTTTGAAGATAATAAATGTTCTCTATTTATAAATGTAGGTGCCTATTACATGAATAGGTACACTGAATGTGATTATAGAATATGAGATCAACTGAATGGAGTTTTAACTGCTTGTCAATCAGTTTCTCATAGTTGCAGTGGTACAAGTAATCCTTAAACCTATGATAGCCTTAAGAGTTTGATAACACTAAGTGTGGATTCCTATGGGGTCTACAAAGGTGTTCATTAGTTCTATTGATATATGTATGGAGGCATGTGAGTGATCAACAAGGAATCCACACTCTCAGGTTAAAAGGGAGAGAATGTTTCATATAGCATTCATAATATAACTCATAAAGTCCATGGCCATGGTAAGATAACTATGGAAAGGAGTTTTCATAGTGCATCATTGAGTTGATATATATGAATGGGTATAAAGTATTAAATTAGGGACTTGACAGATTTCCATGTCCTATTAGTTTAATCAGAAACATTGTATAGATGGAAGGATGTAATTGTAACCTTAAGCTGTAATTGAAGAGTCTTTTGTTCGATATTTATTCACCTCATTGAGGACCACACCATGAGCCATTGCTAGATGCTACTCCTGGTTAGTAGAAGCTCTAATTGATATAAATGAGTTATAATCAATTAGGGAATTAAAAAGTGTTCCAATTAGACCCTTAATGGAAAGTGTTCCATTGTGCACACCTTTTGCTATTCTTACTACTCGATGATGTGAACCCAATGGGTTACACACTGATCATGTAAAGAGGGACTTTAAAGTTTTGAGAGAAATGGCAAGATTGAATAAGGAAAGTTATAGAGGGCCATACTTGTATTAGAAAGTGTTCCATTGTGCACACCTTTTGCTATTCCTACTAATCGATGATATGAATCCAATGGGTCACACACTGATCATGCAAAGAGGGACTTTAAAGCTTTGAGAGAAAGGGTAAAATTGAATAAGAAAAGTTCTAGAGGGCCATACTTGTATTAGATATAAGAAAGATGGGTTAAATTATAATTTTCAAAAGATTGTAAGTTAGAATCCATAAGGGATTCTCCTCCTAGGGCCGGCCCTCATTAGTGGCTATATAAGCCACACTAGCATGTGGCATGTCACTTGAATTTCACTATCTTAAGCCCTAGCTAAAAATTAAGAAGAGCTCTCTCTTTTATCTTCTCCTCTTCTAGCATCAATAAGGAGGAAGCAAGGGAAGCTTGAAGGCCTTTACTAGGTGTGGATACCATTGGAGGTAAAACACTTGAGCTGCTTAAACCATTATTGTCTGGAATCAAAGCTTAAAGGAAGAAGAAGAAGACATAATTAACTCTAAGTATTCAAACCCCTCTTCTAGTTAGGGTTTATAGTTTTGTATTGAAACACAATTAGATTCATGGGCTGCGTGGAATTGATAGAAAATTTTTGTTATTCAAGTTATTCTGCATTCTATTTCCTTCTAGTTCAATTCTTTATAGGGGTGCTCACTCACCCACTAGACCTGCAAAAACCGCCCAATCCGACCTAACCCGAAGGCATTGGGTAGTTTAACTGATAGGGTGGGCAGGTAGCCGTTTAGAATTTTTTTTATTTTATTTTTTTGTAGTTTCATGGGTGGTTGCGAGTTTAAAATAAAAAAACTGACTAAAACCCACCTGCTTGCATATTTTCATACTTTATTAGATTATACATGTGGCAGTGTCTCATTGGTTCTTCATATTACATTGGCACGTGGCAAATAAATGATGACCTTATTTCTTAACTTATCCACTCATCCATTTATGCCCTTATATAAATATTAAAAAAACAAAAAGGAGAAAACAACATGATCGTTGATTATTGATAATCAACGATTTAGATAAGTTACCAAACCCTAAACTCTTATAAGTTCTCACCACCTCACTCGGTCACTCTGTTTCAACCATTCTTCATTTTCTTTACCTCTCTCTCTCATTCTCTCTTTCAAGTTTCAAACTCTCTCTCTCACTCTAAAGTCTAAACCCTCCACACTTCACCGATTCACTTGATATTTTGTCAATCTGTCGTCCTCACCTCATGGGGACGGCGGATCTCGTTCTAGTGTTCTTAAAGACAACTCCCAGGCTCCTTAGCTCCTTTATCTGAAATCATCTCAAAGATTTGTGAGTTCAAAACATGAAATCGTTCTTTTTTGGTTGCATTTTTTTCTTCAGTAATCAATCTATTTTTGGATGTTCCTATTTGTGCTCTCCTTTTTTTTTTTTTTTTTTTTTTTTGTGATTTTTTGTTTTTTGGAATGGATATATGTTTTTATGTTCTTGTTCATATGTTCGTGCTCTCCTTTTTTGTATTGTTAGTTTGTCTACTTTGTTACACCGAATTTTAGGTAACTTTTTTTAGGTCTTGTTTTTTAGGGCTCTCAGATGATGAGATTTTTTTTTTCAAACCTTTGTTTTTTTCCTTACACTGAGATTGTACTACTACACCAAATTTTAGGGGGGGTGGTTTAAGGGTATTTTTTCTTGCCTCCAAGATTTATGATTGTATTGTTTGTTTATTTTGTTGGTATATATTTTTGGTTATTTTATGATTTGATTTCACTATTTTAGGGTGATTAATATATATATGTGTGGTGTGTGTGTGTGTGTGTGTTCTTTGCTTGCAAAAAAAAAAAAAAAAAACATGTTGATTGCTTATTAATTTGTTATGGTATCTAGTATTGAATTTATAAATTCTTAATGGGTTATGTTTTCCTAGAAATGGACAGAACATGGATCCTCCTGCCAATAAAGGAATTTAAGTTACTCAATCTTGTGAACCTGCTAATACTACCATTGCTACCTAATCTGCTACCCCTGCATCAATGTAGTTTCAGAAACTACATTGATAGTGCTCAAAGTGGCTTTGATGTATATAACAGAATCAGTTTTTTGTGTAGTTTTAAGATTATGATGTTAAGCAGTATATACTATGTAATTACTAATTAGGTTTATTCAAGTAATGATATTGAATCAGGTTTTTTACATTGTTCAGTCTTTTATCTTTTTGTTTCTAAATTTATGCTTGTTTAATTTTATTTTTTTCTCAGGTTAATTGTTATTTTGTAATTTGTATGGCTTGTTTTGACCAAAACAATATTTATAATAATTGAAATGCAGTATGAAAGCCTATTAGTTCAAAAATTCAAAATAGAATGGATGGACTTTTTAAAAAATAAAGCAAAGCCTAGCTAAACTTAAATCTGCCAATCCGCCTGCCCAATTATATGGGCGGATGTAGGTGGGAATTTAGTTCACCCGATAAATTGTGGGTAGATTGCGGATGAACCCTAAACCCGACCCAAATCAACTCGTGAGCACCCCTAATTCTTTACAGTATTGGGAGTATGCTCCCAAGACATGCAATTTATTTTTATTCTACCAGGATGGGAAGGTTTTACAGTTGATTCTCAGGTACTATGTGATGCTGTTAGTAGAATACATGGTCTTAAGGTCCCTTATAATACGTTACATTCGATTTTTATAAAAACAACGTGACAAAAGTACTATATAAAATACTAATATAATTATTTTTTTTGCTCATTAAGTTTTTATTATCTTGTTGATGCTGGATATCCCAATGGAAATGGATTTTTTGCCTTATATAGAAGGCAGCAGTATCACTTGAATGATTGAAGGACCGGTTACCAACCTACCACTCCGCAAGAGTTTTTCAACATGAAACATTAAGTGCTAGGAGTGTTATAGAAAGATACTTTGGACTTCTTAAACAGAGGTGGGCCATTCTAAGGAATCCTTCGTTTTATTCCATGCAAACCCACAACTAGATCATTGTTGAATGTATTATCTTACACAACCATATAACTAGAGAGATACCGATAGATCCATTTAGAGAGCTCATTTTTATTGAAAATTTTATTCAACCGCAAGGGGCTCTACTTGAATACATTGATGCATCCGACCAATGGCAGACGTAGAGGGATACATTGGCAACTGAAACATTCAATGAGTGGTAGGCATCTAGAAATACATAATTTAGATTTGCAACCGAGTTGTTTTTATTTTATTTGTTATTGAATAATAATCCTTTTTAGGATTGGATGTGAACTTATGTCTATTCACTCTCATTTATTAATTTCTGGTTTGTCATTGATAATTTTAGTTTGTGCAAATTTTATGTGTGTTTACATAAAGTGTGCATGTTATAACACTGCATGATATCAAGATGTATAGTTGTTTCATAATTCCTTTACTATATAAAAATTATACCGCATATGATTTATTTCATATTACGCATATATATAGAATGGCAACTACAAGTGTAGACAAGGATTCTACAGTAAGTATAGTTCCTCAAGTCGAAAAGCATCAATGGACACCGGGCGGGGATGAAAGATTAGTAAAGAGTTTGTATGAACTCTACACCATGGGTATGTGGAAGTGTGATACTAGCTTCAAGTCCGGTTATTTGCTTCAACTTGAAAAGATGTGGGTCCAAAAGATTCCTTCTGCTGGTGTTGGAACTACCCACCACATTGAATATCAGGTGAAGACTCTTAAGAAACAAATTATGGCAATCGCTAAAATGTTCACAATTAGTAGTGGATTCTCATGGAATGATGTAGACAAGATAGTTGAAGTAGCTAAAATAGTATACGATTTGTGGGTTAAGGTAATGCTTTATGTGTGTGTCTATTTATAGGTTTTTTACTTTATTTGATTACATCTTAATTGATAATATTTACCATATGTAGAGTCATCTTTCTACGAAAGGTTTATGAAATAAGCCTTTCTCTCACTATAACACATTGTTGGATATTTTTGGGAAGGACTGCGCAAATAGATTGGGTGCTACAACCCTTGCTGCAGAAGAGGAGGCAATTGAGGTAGCTGCTGCTAATGCATTCAATGGGAGTTCTCAATTTAAAGATGGTCTTGAGGGCATTAAGGTGTCTAGTACTCAACCCTAACCATTACAGGCGGGGACATCACTAAGAAAGCATAAGAGCAACAATGGGTGGACACGCGGTATATTAGATGTGTGATCACCTATCAAGACGTTAGTTGATGGAACCATAGTCTATCTTAATAAGATAGGCAATGCCATGAGCGAGGAGAGTACTCTGACGAAACAGACTGTTGAGGAGGTTTAGAAAATTGATGGATTGAGTCTACTTAATATACTAAATGTTGGACAAGACATTAGTAAGGATTTATATATATCCAATGTGTTCTTGTCTCTACCAAATGCTAAGCGGAGGGAAATGTTGTATGAGATGCTTAAACGACATAACCTGACTGATTGAGTTATGTGGTTTTACTTATGAATCTTAGTATGGTCCAGCTAGTTGATGGAATTTTTTGTTATGTTCGCACTTAAACATTTAATATGTATTGTATATTTATCGGATATGTCTTATGGATCTTTTAGAACTTGCACTGATTTACTTTATATGGTTGTCTCCCTGATATGGAACTTGTGGAACATGTTTGTGGCTTCAGAAATTGGAATTGTCATTGGTTACTTTCAAATATTGAGTTCTTATGGCATACATTTCTTATTATTGTCATTTCAAGTACAATTTCATGTGGATGTCATATTCACAATGTTAGGTGGACTTTGCAATATATTTTATTTCTAACTTAAATATATTACAATGTTGCATTATAAGAAAGTGTGATGGGTTCTGTACTACTAGAGAGGATGTTGAATAATAAGGACTGGCCACTACTTTGGCAAATGTTTGTCCTTTTGGAAGGTTGGGAGAACTTGGAAGTTTTGGGAAGTCCAATGAAGCAAATGGGTTTAGCATAGTAGGGAACGAATGTGGAGGATATAATTGTTTCCCTGAAGAGGATAATGGAGACCGAGTACCTATGGGCCGAAGGCCGTGCTGTGTAAATAGGATAGAGTGAAATGAAGGTGTCTTGGAAGAAAGAGATTCCTTCTTTTTCATAGCATAGTTTGCTTTATTGGTTGGTTTGGATTTATCACCCGTGAGAACCCTGCAAGAATTCCCGAGAGAGGAAATCAGGTAGGCTATTGTTTCCTCTTTTGATAAATTCTATCTCAAAATCGAAAACACTTAAAATGGCTTGCCATCGGGCAAAAATTTGTTTTAAGGCAATATTTTTGACATCTTTTTCCAAAACTATCTTGGCACTTTTATAATCAACTTTTAATAAAAACTTTTGATTTAAAAGGTCATATAGGAATTTTAAAATGCATAAAACAATACTTGAAATTTCTTTTTTAATAGTACTATAATTTTTCTCGGAGGAATTCCAGATTCCCAATGTAAAGCATATTAATTGTTCTTAATCAGCTTTTTGTTTCGTAAAACCACCATATCCTATCTCTGAAGCATCTGTTTCTACAATTTTAAAGGCTTGTGGATTGACAATGTGTAATAATGGTAGATGTGTTATTCTTGATTTAATTAGGTCTAACAATGTGTGTATGTTGAGATGACCATACTAAAGGAGTTTTCTTTAATCTATCATATAAAGGTTTGCATATCTTATGTAAATCTTTATAAAAGCTTCCTACATAGTTTAAGCTTCCTAGAAACCCTTGCAATTGCGTTTTATCCTTAATTTCAACTGAAAATTTGTAGAAACTTCTAGATTTCGTTCACTAGGGGTAATTATGCCATGATGAATATAATGTCCAAGAAATCTAATTTTTAGTTGAAATAATTTTATTTTAGATTCTGATAGTACTAAACCACTATGTTTGATATTTAAAGAATGTGTGTAAATGTTTTCAATGTTTTTCTATTGTTAGAAGACATCATCAATATAAACTATTGACCATTCTGTGTATAGATTGAAAATTTCATTCATAATATTTTGGGATTTTGATGGAGCATTTTTTAATCCAAATGGCATAACATTCCATTCATATTGACCGAAATGAACATTAAAAGTTATTTTGTACCTATCTTCTTCTTTGAGTTGTATTTGTCAAAATCTTGATTTCATATCAAATTTAGAAAATATTTTGGCATTATATAATCTGTTAAGTCAATCTTGTTTATTAAGAATTGGATATCTTATCCATTTTAGTACTTTATTTAGTGGTTTGTAATTAATAACTAGTTTACGAGTTCCTCGTTCTATTTCAGTTAGCTTATTAACACAAAATGCTAAGCAACTCCATAGAGACTTACTTTTCCTGATTAATTTTTTATCTAATAATTCTTGAATTTCTTTTTGATAATATTCCAATAATGTTTTATTCATTTGTATGGGTCGTGCCTTTGTTGGGATTTGTGATTTTTTAAAATTTAGTTCATAAGGAAGACTAACAACATACTTCTTTCTGTTCCAAAAAGCGTTAGGTAGATTCGAGCAAACGGTTTGTTTTAACAAAGAATGAAACTGGTTTATTTTTGTTTTCATTTCTAGAGTTTCTAATGTTTGTTCAATTTTGAGTGTTTGGATTTCATTTTGGAGATATTTATTATGCTGAGTCTTTTTGGAAATTAAATTTAATGTTGTGATCAATTGAGATTTAAGAATTAATTTAATGTTTGATTTCATTTTGGAGATATTTATTATGCTGAGTCTTTTCTGGAAATTAAATTTAATGTTGTGATCAATTGAGATTCAAGAATATTGATCTTATTAATTTCGCGAGTTTGTGGTTGGTCAATAAATTTAAAAATTAAGTCTCTTTCCTGCTAATCTCATATGCATACCATCTTCATATACACTAAGTGGAGTAATAAATCTTAAGAATGGTGTTTCTAATATGACTGGTTTAGTTAAGTCTTTTAATAGAATGAATGGTGTTTTGATGTAAGTTTCTCGATTACATACTTGGACATTATCAAGTTTGAAATTAATTTTTATTTTTCTTCTATTAGCTGTACTAAGTTGTTCAGTTGTTCTTTATGCAAAATGTGTTGGTACTAATCCTTATTAGATACAATTCATGTCTGCACCAGAGTCGACTAATGCATATGTATCAATATAGAATGCTTTATAGATTATAAGGGTTATATAAACATGCTATTTATGATAATATATCATTGTTGCTATTTTTATAGCATGTAGATCTTGGCTTTTTTCATCTTGACATTCTGGAGTTATATTAAATTCTGTTTGTTTAAGTTTAAAGATTTGTTGGTTTAAATAATCATGTTCACGTTTAAAATCTTGCATTTGTAATTTTAGTTGTTGTAATTCTTGTACTTGTGCTTTAAGATACTTTATTTCTGTTTTTCCCAAATTAATTTTATATTGTAAATCTTCAATTGTAGTTGGTCTAAATTTATTTTTATCAAATCTATTGATGATATTAGTAAGATTATGATTAGGGTAAGTATTGAAGGTTGGCATAGATGTTTAACTAGTTTGGGATATGGTATTGGAAAGATTATTTAAATATATTCTTTTAACTTTGGAATCTGGTATAATATCAGTAAAATCTATTAGTTGTTTTTCTTCTACTATTAAAGGCATTAATGACTTGTCTTTGTTACAGCAAGCTGTGGTTGTACAATTTTAGACTTCTTTCATTATCAGATTCAGTACTATAGCATGACGAGGAAGACGATTCTGAGATATCATCTTGGGGCTGATTTTATTCTAATACATTAAGTTCTTCTATAGATTAGGTTTCTGATTTTGTTTCGAAGTTTTCTTTTAAAAGATTTTATAGTGCTAACTTGAGTTCATCTGATATTTCTAAAGAATCAATCTTGGCTTTTAATGGGCAATTATTCTTGTAATGGCCAATTTTTCCACAATTCCAAAATTTTTGGGTTTTTTTCTAAGGATTTTTAGAATGTTTTGATTGCTGTTGTCTATTTTGAGATTTAGGATATTTACAATTTTGGTGCTTGATTGGATATTTTAGCCAACTATATTTTCTACTTTTAAATCGGTATTTTGAAGGATTAGAACGTTATGATCTTCAAGATATTTTCCGTTGTTTTTTGTGTTTAGAAGATGGGGCTTCTAGTTTAGTATAACCAAATTGTTCACAAAATTGTCCTAATTCAGCTCTTCCTAATCTTTTTTGTTTTTTCATTTGGGCCTTTATCTTTAAGTCTGTGCATAATGCTAATCTTTCAATGTTGATAAGAGAGAGTATTTCACCTTAAGACAAAATATGACAATTTATTGTTCCATTATGAATATTTCTTAATTTTTGTTTAATTTTTTCACTAAATAGGGTTGGTAAGCTGGAGATAAATCATTTTTTTTTAATAATTATTGTAACAATATTCTCTAAGAAAGATTCTACTGAAAAATACATCTCTATACCATCTAAAATCTTCCAATTTTGAACATCTTAAATTAGATAATATTTCACTTGCCCTATTGGTTATTGTTAATGGGTCTCCAATAAAATGTTTTATAACTGTATAAACGAGAGTATTAATACTATCTAGTATTGGTTGACCAGTAGAATCTAAGACTGAATTTCCATTGTTATCTACTTTTGTTGCATTGATAATATATTGGCGATCGTGTTCTAGAAGATAATGATCCTACCAGCCTTTAAGTTGGCTAGTAAAACCTGTTAATATTAAATGTAAGGTTGAATTCTCTGAGACGCGTTTGTAAGCTGTTATCGCCATAAGGATCTTATGCATTGTATTTAAAATTTGGTATTCTGACATTTTATCAATATTCCATTCATAAATTGAGTTTCCACTATATTCATTTTGAGAGTAATGAGGTCGTTCTTCAAATTGAATATCTACTGGTGTTGGCTTAGAGTAACAGTTTTGAGTTATTGGTCTTGGGGAAGGAAATGTTTTAGAATGAAGTTCTAATGAATTGTCTAAAGGTTGGAACAGTGATTCTAAATCTATTAAGGGTGCGCCTGTTTTTGATGTAGTGGTTAACTGAGATAATTTTTTAGTTATTTCTTCTAACATTTCTTTTGTATTATTTGTGAATATAATATCATCATCTTTTGGAAGAATATGTGGTTTAAATAATGGTATTGTTTTTTGTAGCATTGAAGGTCTATAACTAGATGATGTACTTGCCAAATAAGAAAAAAATTTCTCATTTTTTGAGAGTTTATCTTTAACTATTTCCATTTGGTTCAATTGGGTACCTATTGTATGCAAATATTGATTAGTATAATTATTTTGTTCTAATATTTGTTTTACTTCTTTCGTAGTGCGGGTTGATGAATCAAGAACTTTTTTTTCTTTAAAAGGAGAAGCTTTGAGTGTATTATTTCTTACTTGGATACACATATTTTCTAAAGGAGGATATACTGATTTAATTATTTTATCTTTTGGAGTTTTCTATGTTGTATAGTCTTTGTTAGTAACTTGTATTATCTTGTAAGATGGAGGGGGAGTATTTATTTTCTTTTTTGACAAATAATGGGTACCAGTTGGAAAATGTTATATTAACATTAAATTTTTTGTACTAATTTTCTTTCGATTGGATGAGTTTCTTTGTGAGGGATACTGTTGTCTTGGCGATATTTTTTAATAATATTTTCTATGGAGTTAAAATCTTCTTCTATTGTATGTACTTTTAGTTGGAATGATTCAAAATGGTCTTTTGTTAGCATATGTATAGTTGAATCATATCTAGTATCTTCCTATTTGTGATCTTGTTGGAGACATATTATCATCCGTATTTTATGAGCTTTGTGGATCTACTATATAATATGGTTGATTAATATTATTATCATTTCTTAATCCTCTTAATCGTTCTGAATTTGTTCTTGTAGGGAAACGTGTTTCTAATGGAACTAATGGCCTTGGTACTGAAAATGATGATTGGGTGGGACAGATGTCCTTGAGCTAATTGGTGTAAATTTTAAATGTTAAGTGTTATTTGTCTAGAAAGAGTAAACCGAACATCAACTCTACCATCTGGATGTTGTATAATTTGGTCTAATTGTCTGTGCTTTATATTATTGGGTGGAACTATATCTGGTAGTGATAAATGTTTTGGTAATGGTAATTCATTCCATTCTATTTGTTTTGGAATCGCTACATTAGATTTATGGGTTTGGGCTTGTATTAATGTTGTATATCATTTGGGAATAGTATATAAAGCTTTTGATGTTATACTAGTCATTACTTTATAATATATTCTATAAACCAAAGCTAATCCTGTGGCTCTTTCTTCCATATCATATTCATGTGTTTTAATATTTAATGTTAATAATTTCAAAATGGTTTTTTCATTTAATCATACTGAATAATTTGGGAAGCAATTAAAATATACAGATCCATTACATAGACTAGATTTTACTAATCCTAGTATAGAATCACCAAATTATCTATGTCTAGCATCTTATATACATATTAATGTCGAAACTTTTGATCCATCTCTTGTTAATGGCTTAATGGCTATTTGTACACAATCAAAATGTATATAATTGTATTTTTTCTTAAAATGTTCTAAAATGGTTTTTTTTAGATAACAATTAAATTGTTGCATGGGTAGAATTGAATGGGATTGTTTGTTTAACTGTTTTAATCACATAATCAGTTTTAAAATCTAAATATCTTTTTTGATATATTGTTGTTGGATTAATCATATAGTGTATATATGTATATATATAGATAAAGAATCTCTCTATCATGCCATTAACCTTTTGGGTCTAATGATAAATCCCAAGTCGCACAAGGTGGGCGGATGTTCTTCTATCGTTTTTGAAAAAAAAAAACCTCGCACACATGAAAAAAAACGAGAGCGAGAAAAGGGAATATAGAGTCGAGTCACCGAGTTAACTCACGGACACACACAGTATGAGAGTAGATTCGATGCAGCATCAAAATCCATTGAATCGCGGGCCCCGCATCCTGACTTCCTCCATGTAGATATCTGATCTGATAAAGCACATGGTGTTCGTTCTGAAGCAATCTCGACCGTGTGATCTGCATCGGACGGTGCGGGGATACGCGTCTACTTATGTCATCTGGAATCTATGCGACACGCACACTTCCTCTCTCTCTCCCCTCCCCCCGCCCTCTCTCTCTCTGCAATCGCCCGGTGGAGAAACCCTAGAAAACCCCAGTTAACAGTCGTTTTCATATTCATCTTTTTTCTGGCACTTCTGTTTCACTCGTGTATATATTTTTGTCTGTAAATTCATCAGGACCAATCATAAGCCTGAAAAACCATAGCAAAGTCCCTCTGCCTTCACCTCCGCGAAGAAAATTCTGTGGAAACCCCATAAAGGGCTGTGTTTTGCTGTGTTTTGTGTTTTTCTTTTCATCTGTGGCTTTTGAGCTTCGAAGATCTCTTGTTTTTCCCTTGTGGACAGATCACAGGTAACTCTCTCTCTCTCTCTCTCTCTGATTCTCTGTATGCTGCGTTCGTGTGTCTCATACAAACACACGTCTGCTGCGTCTATAAAAACTTAGTCTATTATTTTTATTCCATTAATACTGAGAATTGGGTCTTATTTTCGGTAAAATGAATTTATTGGATTTTATGTCATAGTCATGCTGCTTAGAGTGTGTATGTGTGTGTATTCCATTTGTACTGAGAGTTGTGTTTTCTATGCTTAAACTGAATTTTGTTGTTTTTAATTTTTTTTTTGGTGGTGCATGAATTTGTTGGTTTTTAATGTTATGATTATGGTGTTTGGGGCTCATACAAATTGTTTGGAATATGAATTTAGAGTTTCAGTTCCCATATTTTAAAATTTTTAGAGAACTGGGTGTTATTTTATTTAAATTCCTATGCTGGATTTATTGTAATTTGAAGGAGCTGATTTTGTCATCTTTATTCCGTTTTCAAATTTTATATATTTTGAGATTGTCATTTTAATTGGATTTCTATTGTGAATTTAATTTAACTTGAAGAACTGCGTCAATGTTACTTTTTCCTCTTAACATACGTTTTGCTGAGAAAAGGGCAAAGCAGCTAAAAGAAATTAGAAGTTTGAATTTTGGATATTATTACGATCAGTTTCTTCTGGGCATGCTTTATATGGTTTAGTCATGATGTATTAGTGCTGTCTGTGTTGCTTTATGGATCCTGTTTCTTAAAAGGAAAGAAAACTTATATGGTGAAAAATTTCTGCAGATTGTGTTCACCTTTGCTTATTAGAAATTAAACATGTGGCCCATAAAATAAACTACTCAAGATTTAGTACTGTACAGTGATAGTATGGATGTTGAAGTGATTGATGTGGAAGAGGGAAACATGGGACAGCATTCTTTAGCAGATGATGGGGATGCGGCGCCGAAGGAAGGTGGAGAAATTAATGCAGCTGAAAATTCTACAGGTCAGGATGAGGATGGGATTGCTGAGCCACATGTGGGTATGGAATTTGATTCTGAAGATGCTGCCAAGACTTTTTATGATGAGTATGCCAGACGTATAGGTTTTAGCACCAAAGTGGGTCAATATAGTCGTTCTAAACCTGACGGGACAATCATTGCTCGGGAGTTTGTATGTGCCAGAGAGGGTTTGAAAAGAAGGTATGCTGAAAGCTGTGACGCAAAGCTTAAGATAGAGTTAGAGGGCCAGGATAAATGGGTTGTGACAAAATTTGTAAAGGAGCATAGTCACTCCACGGTGAGTCCCAGTAAGGTGCATAACCTTCGACCCCGGAGGCATTTTGCTGGTGCTACGAAGAATGTGGCTGAAAGTTATCAAGGGGCGGGAATTGTTCCGAGTGGTGTAATGTATGTGTCCATGGATGGAAATCGTGTTTCTGTAGAAACAAATCGTGGAGTTAGGAATGTTCCTCCCACAGAATCAAATCGCCAAGTTAAAAATGCAGGGTCTGTGAGTTTTGCGGCTAAATCTTCTAGTAGAAAGAGGACACTAGGGAGGGATGCTCAGAATCTGTTAGACTATTTTAAGAAAATGCAGGGGGAGAACCCTGGTTTTTTTTATGCAATACAACTTGATGAAGATAATCGTATGGCTAATGTATTTTGGGCAGATGCAAGATCAAGGACGGCTTACAGTCATTTTGGTGATGCAGTTACACTGGACACAATGTACAGGGTGAATAAGTATAAGGTGCCTTTTGCTCCATTCACTGGGGTGAACCATCATGGTCAGACGGTTCTGTTTGGTTGTGCATTACTTCTAGATGATTCTGAGGCTTCATTTATTTGGCTATTTAAGACGTTTCTTGCTGCAATGAATGATCGCCCTCCTGTCTCTATAATCACCGATCAAGACAGAGCCATACAAACAGCAGCTGCTCAGGTGTTTCCAGATACCCGTCACTGTATTAGCAAGTGGCATGTTTTAAGAGAAGGCCAGGAAAGGTTGGCTCATGTTTGTCATGCAAATCCTAATCTTCAGGTGGAACTGTATAACTGTATCAACTTGACTGAAACAATTGAGGAGTTTGAATCGTCATGGAATTTTATCATTGATAAATATGATCTCAGAAGAAATGACTGGCTTCAATCCTTATATAATGCTCGCACACAATGGGTTCCGGTGTATTTTCGGGATTCCTTTTTTGCTGCGATTTTTCCTAACCAAGTTTTTGATGGCTCCTTTTTTGATGGTTATGTAAATCAACAGACAACATTACCAATGTTCTTTAGACAGTATGAAAGAGCTTTAGAGAGTTGGTTTGAAAAGGAAATAGAGGCAGATTTTGATACAATTTGCACTACACCAATACTGAGGACGCCGTCACCTATGGAAAAACAAGCAGCAAATCTCTATACACGGAAAATATTTGCGAAATTTCAAGAAGAGTTAGTTGAGACTTTTGTTTATACTGCAAATAGAATCGAGGGTGATGGAGCTATCAGCACATTCAGAGTTGCGAAATTCGAGGATGACCACAAAGCGTACATTGTCACATTGAACATTCCTGAAATGAAAGCAAGCTGTAGCTGCCAAATGTTTGAGTATTCAGGCATACTCTGTAGACACGTATTGACAGTTTTTACTGTGACAAATGTACTTACACTGCCTTCCCATTACATCTTGAAACGGTGGACGAGAAATGCCAAAAGTGGGACTGGATCAGATGAACGTGGTGGTGATCTACATGGCCAAGAGTCTCTGACATTGCGGTACAACAATCTGTGTCGGGAAGCTATCAAATATGCAGAGGAAGGGGCAATTGCTGTAGAGACTTACAATGTGGCGATGGGTGCTCTTAAAGAATGTGGGAAGAAAGTTTCTGTCGTGAAGAAAAATGTTGCAAAAGTTGCACCTCCTAGCTCTCAGGTCAGTGTGATAGGTTATGATGACAAGAAGACCTCAACGTCCGATATGACCCCATTGTTATGGCCACGACAAGATGAAGTGACACAGCGCTTTAATCTTAACGATGCTGGGGTTCCTGCTCAACCTGTTGCTGATTTGAATCTGCCACGCATGGCCCCTGTGTCTCTTCATCGTGATGATGGCGCTTCTGAGAACATGGTATGGAAGAGAATTCTTTGCTTGTGTTTCTGTTGTTTTATATATCAGTTGAATTTAAATACACAAGCAATTTATTGATTTCTCTATTTTTTTTCTTTTACCCTTTTGCATAGGTGGTTCTTCCTTGTCTCAAGTCAATGACTTGGGTGATGGAGAATAAGAATTCAACACCAGCAAATAGAGTAGCTGTCATCAACCTGAAGGTATGCTTTTCATTCTGACTATGTAAGCATCCAGATTGTGTAAATCTTCTGACATTTTTCTTGGGTTGATGTCACTTTTGATGCGTTACTTAATATTAGAAACAAATGCTGATAAATGAATTGAAAGTTTGAAATCAGTAAGACAAGTGAGAATGGTTTTGTCATCAAATAGCTCAAGTTGGGTAATGGTTTATCTAACCAGGGACTACCCTGAGTTCAATATAAATATTCCTTGTAGCTTTTATAATTCATTAAGGTTATTTAGGTCAATTTGTTGCTATCTGATCTCTTTTGGATTTTGATTGTGAACTAAATACTTTCTTGGTATCTAATCCTACTTTTCCCCCCAATATTTCACTTTTTCCACTTCAGTTGCAAGATTACAGCAAAACTCCATCAGGAGAATCAGAGGTTAAGTTTCAACTCTCTAGGATCACATTAGAACCCATGTTGAGATCTATGGCTTACATCAGCGAGCAGCTCTCTACACCAGCGAATAGGGTTGCTGTCATCAATCTGAAGGTATGCAAATATTCTAACCCTACTTCTCATAAAGGTTAAAATTTCCTGTTCGTCTCATAAATTATTCTATTGCAATTAGTTTTGTTATTTCTATGCACCTTTTGTATATGTGGGGCTAGCCCCTTCTTAGTTTTTAAATAAAAATTCTCACCTTTTTCAAAGTGTGTGGGCGCACTAGCACTTGTGTGCAGGAAACAGTTTTTACATAAACACTGTCTCATGTTTCAAGAGGCCATAGTAAGAAATACATGACAAAGGGGCACTTATTTGTGCCTGGATTTACAGGTAAGAAATCTTTGTTTAAACGCGTTTCAATTGGGTTCATATTAGAGAGGGCTTTTGGCATTTGTGGCATGTTCTATGGCATTCTTCAGCCACTGTTGGATGAGCAGGCTGTTCATAATTCTCCCAAAGCACAGCATTTGAATGCGGAAAATGAAGCCAGTTCAAATATTGGAGGAAAGAGTTTAAGAAGCGAATTAGTGACTTCATAGAGAAAAATATTCGAAAGGGAGAGATGAGATGTCTTCAAAAATCAAAGGAATAGAACAAATGAAACTGTAGCAATTGTAAAAAAATGCTTCAGTGGGTAGAAGTTCCCTGTAAAAGTTTACAAGGGAGAACCTCTTCTTTAGCCAAGAAGTTCATCTTTCCTCCAGCCGATCCACGCACCCAAGAAAAATGAATGTCAATATTGGGCAATAGGCGACCTATATTAGTGAGTGGTGTATGAGATATCTTGGAATGCCCTTAGGTGGCTATCCGGTGTCTTGTAGTTTTTGGGACTTAGTGATTGAGAAGGTAGCAAGAGATCAGATGGGTGGAAGAAGGCGTATATTTTTATTTCAATTTATAGGGGATTTGTGTGCTTGGGAGTCCTTGATGATTAAATAAACCAAGATTTTACTATGATTGCAATTTTTGGGAGACATGAATTTAAATTAGGTGTATTTTCTCTTCGAGCTTGACCGATGAATAGAAAAAACAATTGAGCTTGACTGACGAATAGAAAGAACGATTAAAGTTTTCTCTAGGGGCGGTAGGCTTTCGTTAGTTTGTTCGGTTCTTGCTAGCGTTCTAACATATTATCTTTCCCTTTTCAAGATCTGGAAAGTGTCTAATAGAATTGGGAGGATGTAGAGAGACTTTTTGTGGGATGGGAGTGGCGAAGGGAAGAAGACTAAGAAGCACGGATACGGGATTCGATACGATACGGATACGCCGATTCAACAATTCTAAAAAAATGTAGGATACGATATGGTGGGGATACGTTAATAAATAACTATTTTAATATTTATATTTAGTCTAAAACATCAATAAAGCCACAATTACAAAGATGTATGATAATATGAATTTATTTTGTACGTAGTACTACATTATAATAAAGCCACAAATACAAAGACGTAAACAATATTAGTGTATCACATATTCACATATCAATATAGCATCATTAAATCATTAATAATCAATTAATCACTACTATAAAAACGTACATATTTATCCCATAAGTATTGCTTATATTTTGTTTTAAATTTTACCTTGATGCTTTTTAAAATTTTCATTTAAACTCTTGTTTTTCAAAATAATAATTGCGAAATGACCCCTATCTGTATCTCCGCCGTATCCAAACCGTATTGGTGCTGTGTCCGATGTTGTGACACTGTTCCGATATGTACGGAACATATCTGATACGTATGGGGGGGTATCGGTATCCGATATGGATCTGAGGGGGGGTTTTGGAGTATCCGTGCTTCCTAGAAGAAGGATCATTGGGTGAGTTCGTAGGTGGTGTCTTGAACTAAGAATAATGGTGGTCTTGGTTTGGGTAATGTGTTTCTTGGGAATGTGGCCTTAACCAAGAAATGGTTGTGAAGATTCCCAATTGAATGGCGTTTTGTAATCAAAAGCTAATACAATATTTAAGATCATGGGTGGGATTCTCATGTTGTGATAAGGGAGAGTTATCGTTGTCCATGGTAATTCATTACTCGAGAGTTCCTTGTTTCTCAAGTCATGTCAAACTTGGTGTACGTAATTGGGCTCGTATCCATTTTTGGAAGGATTTGTGGTTGGGGAATTGCCCATTCTCGTAGTTGTTTCCTTGTTTATACAGATTTAGACTTAAGTCGGTTTCGTCTTTTTTATTTTGTTTTTTTTTTTTTGGTGGATGACGAGGAAACCCTTCTCTAGGGGCTGCGTTAACCAAAGGCCATTTTCCAATAGCGGCAAATCCTAGGCCCTTGCAAGACCCGGCAACCCACATGGACCAAGTAAGACCAAGACCCATGAGAACTATGGAAACCTTGTTTGGGTGGCTCCAAGGGGATAGCTTGAGTTGAGGACTTCCACTTCCTGAGGCAGGATCCCTTACCAACTGAGCTACCCCTTGGGGTTGAGTTGGTTTGTTCTTATTCTACTCTTATCAATTGGAATTTCAACTTCTTTGGTAATCTCAATGATAGAGAGTTTGATGAGTTGGCCTCATTTTTTGTATTTGTCCAGGGTGTTTTCTTGTCTCTTTTAGCCCTGATGGGAGAAATTGGACTGCTCACTCTTCTTATATGTTCTCTTGTAAATCTTTCATTGAGGTTATTGTTGAGGATTCTTCTGTCTCTTCATTTCTCCTTGCTTGGCAGATTTGGAAAGTTAAAGTGCCTCTTAAGCTCAAGGCCTTGGCATGGTCAACTGCTTATCAAAGAACAAATACCAATTGTAGGGTTTTAAAGAAAAGACATCCCCAATGGTGTGTCATGTGCAAGAAGATCAATGAGTCAGTGGATCATCCTTTTTTACACTATGTGGTGTCAGTGGGCTATGGAAGCTCTGTTTTGATAGGGTGGGTTTATGTTGGATGAGTCCAGCACATGTTTCTAGTATGCTGGAGGTGGTTTTATGGGCCTTGGAAGGTCCAAGAGGGCCAAATCTTCGTGGAGCTCTGTGGATTATTTGGTTGGAAAGGAATGTGAAGATCTTTAATAACAGGATTGAAAATAGGGAAGGGTTATGGGATAGATTTTGTTTTTTCACTTCTTTATGGGCTTTTGTAGATAGGCCGTTTGAGGGTGTTCCTCTATTTTTGATTATTAGAATTGGATTGAGATTTGTTCATTCAAGAGTGCTAAGGGAAGGACCTTGGGAGGTCATTTTTACCTTATTTGATGTTTTGGTTTTTGTGTATTTAGAGGTGTGGGCTTAGAGCAATTGTATAGGGTGGTTCTTTTGGGTTTTGGTGGCTTTCTCGGTTGTGCATAGGCTAAGCAATTTTTCAGGTTTTATTTGGCTTTTTGGGTTCCTATGGTTTGATTTTTGCTGGCCTAAGGCTGTTTTTTTTGGTTGGACTCCTTGTCCACTTCGTAATTCCTTCTTACCAGAAAAGTTTGTTTTCTATCCAATGTATATATATATGCCAATTGGTTCAAAATCTCTCTCATACAATGCCAATATCTCCAACTACCCTCCACCTCATCTTTAGCTCTGAGATAACTATTGAAGATTCTCTCTCTCAAATCAATTTATTTCTAAGAGCTTGAGTCTTGTGTAACTAAGCTTAATTAAAAGGCATGAATCTCGGCTTTAATGGCAAATGCCTCATCTAAAGGCACTGGGAATGTGTAGATGACATTCCCACCATGAATCATAAGAGTGCCTCCCACTCATGGTTCAAAGTCACGGTCATGGAGGCCGTCATGTATCGATCACAGTCATCACAGTCGCAGTCGCCTCGTCACATCTCGAGTGAGAAGCAATATTATGTATGAAAGAAGGCTAAAAAAAAAAAAAAATCCAGAAAAATAATGGAAAAATCAGAAAAAATAGGGCAATTACATTGGAAGCATAAAACAACAAAAAAAAAAAAAAAAATCTAGGACATATAAAATGGTTAAAAGCATCAAACGAGCTCATAGCGAGCTGTGTTAGTAATAAGAAACTTAATATTCAAGTCTCAAATATAGAATAAAAGATAAGATAGCTTTATCCAATTGTATCCAATAAGTCATTAAATAAATTAAGAAGGTAGAAAAATAATACTAGAATACATTACACAAAACTATGGCTCACTACCACGTCAAGTGATGGTGAGGCTCAAAGTCATCATCTTGGCTCAAAGTCATCTTTATTTTTTTTTTAAAAAAAAAAAGGCTCAAAGTCATTATCATGTCTAGGCCCAGGCCTAGTCATCATCAATTTAATTAAAGATTTAATGACTATTTTTAATTTATTTCTACAAAATAGAAAATTTAAAACTATGAAAAGTATAAAAAAAGTGTAAATTTCAATTAAAACTACATAGACCTTATATATCTTTAACTTGCACTTCTAGATCTAAGTAAAATAATTTGCTTGGGTTTTGTGGGTTTTCCCTGTAACTACTCTTCTTCTCACGTTCGATATTGGTGGTTCAAACTTTTGAAAAGCAGCGATAGAGAACAATCCATAAAGAGAGGCCATTTTCTCAACATGGACGTAATCTGTTGTTATGTCTATGACGAGAAAAGGTGCGAGATTCACAGTAACCTTATCACGTCTCATAACAGAAGGCTTCAAGACCTTGACATCACGGTCTCTGGTGTGACTTTGAACCATAGTCCCACTCTAATAGTGTTTGGGTTGCTAAGAGAGTAACCATAAAAGTCAAACTTAACCTTACCGTGAAGGAGTCCAAACGTAAGCCTTGCAAATGTGTGAGGTTATTGAGACAAACACGGCCTTCATTTCATTAGAGTTAGGGATGGGGGAATACTCTTATACTTCTTATTAGTGGAAGCCCAAAAAGAAACCAAAATCAAATGCTTTTCAAAAAGAAAGGACACTATCTTCCTAATCTAAAGATTTTGGGTATTCCTTTTGTGAATCCTTATCTCAAGAGTTCTGTAGGTTTTTATTCCCATCTCTATTCTGCGAAACCTAGGATTGAAGGTTTGAATTATTTTACTATTCTTGAGGGTAGAGTGGTGTGGCTTGTGAGACCCTTTGTTGAAGATGAGATTAAAGAGGCAAGTTTTGAGTTGAATAAGGATAAATCTCCAACCTAGATAGTTTTACTATGGCTGTTTTCCAAGATTGTTGGGTTTTTATTAAGAAGGATTTGGTGTAGGTTTTCAAGGAGTTTTTTGAGAATTGAGTGATTAAAATATGCACTAATGCTTTCTTCATTTGTTTGAGAGATGTTATACCTATCAGTTTAGTCACTAGCATGTATAAGATTGTCGCCAAGGTTTTGTCTAAGAGATTGAGAGAAGTGCTCCATGATACTATATCTGAAGCATTCGGAGCTTTTGTTAAGGGGAGGTAGATTTTGGATGCAGTGCTAGTGGCTAAAGAAGTGGTGGAAGAGTATAGGAAACATAAGATAGAGGGCATCATTTTGAAGTTGAATGTTGAGAAGGCTAGTGAAGGGTTTTGAGTCGATTTTGGGGTTGAAAGTTGACATAGATAAAAGTGGGATTGTGGGTGTTAATGTGAAGTCTAGGAGGATGCAGAGCTAGGAAGCACGGATACTCCAAAACCCCTCTTGAATCTGTATCGAATACATATCGGATATCGATTCGCACCCTATACGTATCATATACGTTCCGTACGTATTGGAATAGTGTCACAGCATCGGATACGTCTCAATATGTTCTGGATACAGGGGATATGGCAGCGATACGTTTTGGATACGGCGGGATATGGCAGCGATACATTTTGGATACGGCGGGATATGGCTAGGGGTCATTTCACAATTATTATTTTTTTTAAAAAAGGAAGTTTAAATGAAATTTTTAAAAAGCATCAGGGTGAAATTTAAAACAAAATATCAGTGATACATATGGGATAAATATTTATGTTTTTATAGTAGTGATTAATTGATTATTAATAATTTAATGATGCTATATTGGTATGTGAATATATGAGACACTAATATTGTTTACATCTTTGTATTTGTGGCTTTGTTATAATGTAGTACTGTGTACAAAATAAAGTCATATTATCATACATCTTTGTATTTGTGGCTTTATTGATGTTCTAGACTAAATATAAATATTAAAATAGTTATTTATTAACGTATCCCTGCTGTATCGTATCCTACATTTTTTTAGAATTGCCGAATCGGCATATTCGTATTGTATCGAATCCCGTATCGGTATCCGTGCTTCTTAGATTCAGAGATTCATGGTTAAGTTAGGTACACTATTAGTGAGCGGCCTTTGAAGTATCTTGGCATGCCTTTATGGGGCAATCCTTTGCCTTATAGTTTTTGGGTTGGAGAACAAGAAAGTGGGTAAAAGATTAGATGGGTGGAAGAAGGCGTATGTTTCTAGGTGGGTTGGCTTATGTTAGTTAAGTTTGTTCTTGCTAGCATTCCTACATACTATCTGGCCCTTTTAAAGATTGCCAATAAAGTGGCCAACAGGATAGAAAGGATGAAGAGAGAGTTCTTGTGTGGGGGTAGTGGTGAAGGGAAGAAGGATCATCGGGTTAGATGGAATGTGGTGTCTCGTCTTAAAAACAAAGGTGGTCTTGAGTCTTGAGTTGGGAAACATGGTGTATAGGAGTCGGGATCTCATTGGCAAGTGGTTGTGGAGGTTTTTTAATGAACCTAATTCGTTATGGCATTATGTAGTTAAGAACAAGTATGGTATTCAAGCTAATGGATGGGATTCTCATGTGGTGGTGAGAGATTCTCAATGTCGTTGGAAATTTATCTCTCAAGGGCTTCCTCGGTTCCTGGATCACATTAAGCTTATTGTTCATAATGGACCTCATATTTGGTTTTGGGAGGATGTATGTTTAAGGGATCGCTCTCTTGCTGATTTATTTCATCGCTTGTTTTGTCTCTCAGTCCACAGGTGCCTTTATTGCTTAGTTTTCTTCTTTTGATTCTAACTCTATCAATTAGAACTTAGATTTTTTAGTTAATCTTAATGATAGAGAATTTGAGGAGTTAGCTTCGCTGTTGCGGTCCATTCAAGGAGTCTTCCTTAATCAGTCGAGTCTAGAAGGCACTGGACTTGTCATCCTTCTAGGGTTTTTCTTGTAAATCTTCTTTTGATTCTCTTATTGAGGATCCCTTTGTCCTTGTCTACCCTCCTACTCGGATGATATGGAAAGCGAAAGTTCCCCTTAAAGTCAAGGTCTTTGCTTGGTCTGCTGCCCATCGTAAAACGAACACTTTAGACTGGGTTTAGAAGAAAAGTTCAATATTTTGTCTTTCCCCTCGGAGGTGTGTCCTTTGTAAGAACAAGTATGAGTCAGTGGATCATCTTTTCCTACATTGTGAGGTGGCTTGGGGTCTTTGGTGGCATTTTTTTGAGAAGGCTTTAGATTGGATTTCTCTGTGCATGTTTTAGGTTTGATGGAGATTGATTTTCAAGGTATTGGAAGGTCCAAGAGAGCCAGGTTTTTATGTACTTGTGCTATTTTGGCGGTTTTGTGGGTCATCCAGCTGAAGTAAATGCTAGAATTTTCAATCATAAGTTTGGGGATGATATATTTGAATTGTATAGGTTTTTGAGGTATAGGTGCTTGTGGTGGTTTTTGGGCACACTTCTAGCCACCCCCCTGATTTAGATTGTGTTGGGTGGGCTCTAAAGCAAGCATAGATTTGCTTTCTTCACTTAAGACCTAAGCCTTTCCACTCCATCACATAATCAAGAAAATCTCAATCCACATGATCATAGGCTTTGTCAAACTCAACCTTAAAAGATTAATTCCTCTCTAGATGATTTCTTGCATTCCTCAACTGTCTCATTAGCCACCGATGCCACATCTAGTATTTGCCTCTTGCTCACAAGAGCCCCCTCATGACAAAAAGATAGTAAGTTCTTGAAGGACCTCCTTGAATCTCTTAGTCTCCAAGAAAGAACCTTTGTGATGATCTTATACAAGCTAGTGACAAAGCTAACGGGCTTAAAGTCTTCAATGCTCTCCACTACACTAACCTTGGGGATGAGAGCTATGAATGTGGCAATGTAATCTTGTTTTTCTCTTATCTTGTTTTCTTTATTTTCTTTTTAAATCTCCTATTGGGAATGAGAGGTGGCTTCTCTCCACATCTTATCTCAATTCATTTTTTATTTTATCTTGTACCATTTTGCTACACTTTAATTGACATGTATTATCTTTTGAAAAGAAAAATGAAGAGGAAAAAGGATTTCAAAGTACAAATTAAAAATATCTGGCATTGCACTTGGTTTTAAAATACAAGGAATTTGGAAATATTTTGTAGAATAATACTTCATTGTTATAATTTGTTCTCAGCAATTGTCTTCTATGTTTTTCTTTTCTGTTTTGATTTTTGAACTTCGAGTCTTATATATATGTGGTTATCTTATTTAAATGCAAAAAGTTTATTTCAAAATTGCAACATTTTGGACTTTAATTAACTGCCATACTACTTGTATACTTTTGTAGATTCTAATCAACTCACAAATTGATTCAAATTTTAAAATGACTGATGTTTGTTCCAAAGTTGGACTTTCGTAAATTTCTTGTTGGGGTTCCTCTTTGCAAATACCAACTAACGAGCCCCGAAACAGATCTAGCAAGTTGATCTTCCAATCTTCTTCTCCTCTCCTTTTGTCTCAAGCCCTTAGGGTCCCCCCCCCGCCCCTTATTTTTTTATATAACTTTTTTCTCTCTGTTGCTGAACGAATGAATCGAAGAGGGATCAAATTCATTTTCTACAGGTCTACCATATTTTCTTTTTACAATTTTGCCCCCTTAATGTTTTAAAATAACTAAAATACCCATTTTGAAAAGAAATTACAATCTGACCCAATAGTATTAGAATGATTGCAAATTTACCCCTCATCATATTTGCCTTATGTAAAATATATCTTACTATATGAAAGAGAGTGTGCCATGTGGCGCATCTCTCAAGCCTTCCCTCCACATAGTGAGATCGTGGCATGTGGCATGTCTTTCATAGTAAGGTAAGAAAATCAAATAATAAAAAACGAAAAGAAAATCAAGAGCGTCATGTTTTTGATTAAATAAGGTAAGAAAATCTAAATAAATAAATAAGGTAAAAGAGTAATCTCTTGATGGTCAAAGGTATCATGTCTTAATTTGTTTCATTGCAATCGCGTGATTCATAGTCAAAACATTGTAATTTTTTTTTTTATAATTTAGTTATTATATTAGCGGAAGAGTGAAAAGGGAATATTATTTTAGAACATTAATAAATTAAAATTGAAAAGTTTGAATCCTCAACTATTTGATTTTTTTTCCCACTCGGGTTAGCAGATTAGTGGTTGATGTAGTTGATTAAGTCAATTTTCGATTTTTGTAGATGAAATACACCAATCAATTCATAGAGTATTATGAGACTTGATTAAACTAGATTGACCTAAATTAATCAATTAGGTCAACTGGATATATTTTGCGCATCGCGCAGATTATTGCTCATACTGTATATATTACGCACACACATGTTTTCATCTATCCATTCCCAATTTTTTGGATTCTTTTTTGTCGAGTCCCTTATCATAAGATTTGAGAATTTGATGAATTCAACTCCTATACAGACACCTGTACCTGAGCCCATGTAACATAGATGGTAGTTGTTAAGGAATGTTGTCTTAACGATGTTGGAGCTTGCGAGGTCCATCACTATGGTGTGGACTTGTACTTAGAGATATGGGCTTAAAGTTTAAGATGACGATGAGTTTGGTTTTGAGAATAAGGGAAGATGGTGGGTTTAGCATTCTGATTTATTAGAGAAGATAAGAAATAGAGGTGTAAAAGATGGCCATTTGAAAAAATTACTTCTATATGCAGCATGCATTGAGGCTATAATATCATAGTTATTGTTGGAAAATATCACTTCCCTTTTTCTTGGGCCTGTTTCATTTGTGAGCGCCTTTTTGTTGTCCATGTGTTAGGCCTGTTTCTATCTTGTTAGGCCTACACGTGAGGGGGTGTTGGAAAATATCACATCCCATATCGATTAAATATCAAGTTTAAAATGTCTTCATATACCTGTTTGGGCCCTCCACTTAGAAGCTTAGGATTTTAGGTTGAAAACTTAACAGTAATTAAACCCGGACCGGATCGGCGACTAGTAAACCAGTAACCTGGACCTTAGTCCAGTGTGGTCTTTTAATTGGATCGTTTATGCATAGGAACCGGAGTAAAACGGATTGACCTGCTTAAACCAGTCCAGTTGAACCAGTTCTACCCCACACACCTCACGTCTTTTTCAATAAAAAGATAAAAAGGTAGAGAAAATCTTTTGCAAACTGTAAGACTCAAAACTAGAGAGTTGAAGCAATTGGACTCCATCCTACCAGTAGTCAAATTATTACGTTGTTAATGTATTTGTTACTTTTATTATTTACTAGCGTTACAAGTAAAAATGCATATATAGAAGTAAAATATATTTAAAATAATGTGTAATTATATAAATAGGAAATGGTTCATATATATTTAAAATAATAATAAATTTTATACGTACTTTTTCTCTCTATCCTTCTTTTTGTTAGTAATATTTCATTCTTTATAATTAGTTTATATTTTTATTAATTTTTTAATTGAAACACCGGTCCGATTGTTGACCTGACGGTTGAACTGGTGACCCAGCCTCTTGATAAGGGTGATGTCCGGGCCAGGTTTAATAACTATGTATACTATTCTTAAACTTTGAAGTAACTTGTATGTAGGTAAGAATGGCATTAAAAAGATTTAGTTCACAATTTCATCAAATTCTATCAATGTCAATATTAGCAACTTGATGGGATAGGGAATCTGTTACTGACAAACATAGCAGAGGGGGAAGGCTGTGTAATTTCAGAATCAAGAGGGGAGGTCCCTACAAATTATGCCTAGTCTGAAGTCGGTGTAATCTAAACCTCTTGAGATGGGTTGGTGGTGATAGTTGAGGTGGGTTGATGGTGATGGTGATGGTGATGGTATGGGTGGCGGCGGCAGCTGTGGTGGTGGTGATTAGAGGTAGCGGCGTTGATGGGAGGCAGTGGTGGTGGTGGTCATGGGCAGTGGTGGTGGCGCCGGTGGTCTAAGTTGCCCTTTTTGAAATCTCTCCTTAGAATTTTGTAAATAATGCATATTGAGGGGAGATTTGAATGTGGGTTTTTGTGGCCTCCAAATCCCACATTCAAATCCCATCCAAAGCGTCACAAATCTTGACTTAATCTTCCCAAACAAGGTAATTTGTCTAAATAGAATTTGAAATGCCATTCTGACCCCAAATCCCATCTGCAAATTCTGCATTGAAATGCACCCTAAGAGAACTGCCTTGACTGGATGGAGGTATGTTGCAAAAAAGGAGTTGGGGTGTTGTCAAGGACTTCTCTTCTAAATGGGGTTGCGAGTTAATGTCCCTGGGATATGTTCACCTTTAATGGGTGATGTTTGATTAGCCCATGGAGGGATTGGGTTAAGGGTAGGATATGGTGAGATTGGATTTAGGGGATAATTTCATTATTGAGGCATTAACAGTGAAATTTGAAATTTTTTTTTACTCATGAGAGAGAGAGAGAGAGAGAAATTTGAATTCAGCTGATTTGTTTATGGTCTGATTCTCTTAACAACTGAACTGCCTATGGTTTGATGCACTAGTGGCCATGGCATCGACATCATAGCAAAGAGAGTACTGAATTTGTATTAGATTTCACTTCATTTTCTTCTCCAACGTTCATATTTTAATGTGTATCTGTGTTGCTTGCTTGTCTCCATGTGTGAATGAATGCCATATACAGAGAATGCTTCTATTGTCTCTGAATTTCCTTCTTTTTTTTTTTTGGATAGACGTTATTTATAAAATAATGAAGATAAAGGTAAAAGAACAGCAGAGGACTATAAGTCCAATTGATTATATCCAGTATACCTTTGCTCCGATTTAAACCACTAGCCTATACAAAAAAACCTATATATCCCTCAGCAACAGAAGCTCAGCCCTATGCAACCTTCCTCCAGAACACAAAACACAAACCATTCCAACCTTTTCTTTTTTTTTTTTTGGATAAGTCATCCAACCTTTTCAAGATGGATAAAAATAACCTCTATGATGCAAACCTGTATTAACTCCTTATTTAGCCAAAAAAATCATCTTCCCCCTTCCCAGAGCTGTGAGTCCATCTTATCCTTAAATCAAAGTTATGCATCTTATCCAAAATATTCCTGATAATATTGTCATACCTCCTACAACCATGGATCCTCGTTGGAGCCCAACCCATAATTGTTGCCAAATCACTTTCAATGATAATTGAATTATAATCCATAGCACTTCCTAGAGGCCTTCCAAAATACCCAACATTTCTCAATAATAAAACCTCTTCTATTTATGCATTGAGAATTTTTTTTTGGAACATGGTTGCTTGTATATCATCCCTATTTTTTAGTTAGAACCTCTATTCAGTCATGCCGATGTGTGGTCTTGTGACTTTTCCTGGAAAAAGACCGGAGTGGTGATCATATTGTCAACTTTACTGTTGCGTCATTTTACATGTGTTGTTATGATTAGCATAGTCATTCATCACTGAAGATATTTTTTTCCCTATTATTTCAGCTACAAGATACCGAGACAACTTCGGGAGAGTCAGAGGTGAAATTTCAGGTGTCCAGGGATACATTAGGTGCCATGCTGAGATCGATGGCCTATATCCGTGAGCAGCTTTCTAATGCAGTAAGCATTTTCTACCTACTTCTGTTGTGAAGTCTCTGTTGCATGGATCATTATCATCGTCATTGTCATTATTAATCAGGGTTATTATTAGTATTATCTTTAAGATGCTGATTCAATCTCCTTTATCCCTGAGACGAGTGTCTAACTAGTACTAAAGTGGAACTGTATATCCTTAAAATGTCAGCTTACCAATGGATGCTTTAAATGAAAGTTACCAGACTGTTGATAGTGATGAGGGCTTGTTCTTTTACTGCTGCCACTTGTACTCATTACCATCTTGCAAATTATCATTTTAGAATATGACAATTTGCTAAAAATCTTTCTATTTCCTGCACTGCTGTTCTTGGACTTGGATACGGAAAATCGTAGTATCGATAGGATCTTTTCCTTGTTATGGATTGTGATTGGCTATGTTATAAACAGAGCAAATGGCAAGAAGCTTCTTTTCGACAGATATTGCCTAGTTTCATTTTGAAGGCCTACAATTTGCCTAATCAAACTACCTTGATCCACACTTTCTATAAATATCTCCTGTTATTATCCGTAAGTCAAATGACCAAAATACTCCTCACAATGTATGATGAACAATACACCCTCAAATTTAGATTTAAGTACAAGCAATCTTGGTTCATTGTCCTTGCCTTTCCATAGACTTCTCTCCAGTCGGGGGTTGATTGGGCTGCATGTTGTTGTCTTTGTGGTCTGCTAAGTATCATATTTTCTAGTTTTGAGGCATTAGGGGTAGAGTGCTAGGGGATTGTTCTTGTTTAGCCATTATGTGGAAGCAAAAGGACTTTGAAAATGCTCAGGCTTCCACTGTGGCCATTTGGGATAGAAACATTTATTAGTTTGCTATCTCAACCTCTAGCATAAGATGTGATTGGATATGTGTGATCTCCTCTCCCCCTTGCAGGAAAATTATGTCACATGGATTTGCTCCTAGTATTGACAAAGTAAAGCTCAATGTTGCTGATGATTAGTTTTTTGGGAATCCTGGACTGATTTGTATTGGTGGGCTTTGTTGGGATTAGACTTGCATCATTCTTTTCATTCTTATATATAAAACAGGTGTATCAACACGATTCTTTTGAAGTTGAGCTGTTTGCTTTCATGCACCTTAAACAGTCCATCTCTGCAAGATATTCTAGAGTTGTCATTTGGTGTCATTTGTTTTTCCCCCTTCCCTTTTTTGGGGAAGTGGGTTATTTATTTATTTATTTTTGTATGGGGTGAGGGGCATTTTATGATCACTTGATTACTATGAAGCATGGATATATATATACAAGATATAGGTTATAGATACAATATGATACGGATATGCCGATATGGCAATTGCAAAAAAAAAAAAGGAAAAGAAAGGGATTCTATACGACAGGGATACTTTAATAAATAAATAAATAAATATCTATATCTATATATATATATATATATATATATATACAATCCTTCTATTGTAAGGTGCAGCTGGTGCAATTTTGCATTAGGTGCACTCCAAAACTCTTACGTGCAATACATATTTGGCCAAACCAATCGTTGGATTAAATTTGATTCTTATGTTTGTCACGTATGCCAAAAATCAAGTTGATCTAAGATTAAGAGCTATTTCATTTGAAATATCCATAAATGAGCCATTGGTATTGATTAAAAAATGCATGTTTTGGATCGAATAGCAATCAATCTCAGATGAACTTGATTTTTGGCATAGAATGCCTACATGAGAAGGCTATCTAATCCAATGGTTGGATTTACAAAATATAAATTACTAGGTAGAGTTTTGGAGTGCACTTGATAATAACTAATATCAGGTGTACCTGACAATAGAAGGATTGTATATATATATATATATATATATATATATATTTATAAAACTTATAATGAATAACTATTAATAAAATCTACCAAATATATAAAGAAATCAAATAAAACTAAATATAAAATTAAATCAATTTAAAAAAAAAAAAATCACGATTGCACTTCTACAAAATAAAGACCTAGGGCTTTCGATCGAGGTTTTCAATCAAGTTTTCGATCAAGGATTTCGATTTAGGAGAGAGATCGGGAAGAGAAAACCAACAAGGGTTTTCGTTTGAGGTATCTATACATATTAGTATATTTATTCTTTTAGAATTTGCATTCAAACCTCCATTAAATTACAAAGTGACCCTTAACATATCCCATCCTCAATCCAAATATATCCCTTCCGTATCCTTGGTGGAGTATCTGAAAAGTGTCCAGTGCATGGTTCAAAGTCTTGGTCTCAGTCGTCACCACGTTTCGGTTTAGGCCATCTTGTTCTCATCCATCTCATCGTGTTTCGGGCGAGATGCAACTTTTAGTATAAAAGAATGATTAAAAAAATCCAAAAAAGTATAGAAAAATCATAAAAAATAGGACAATTACATAGGAACCATCAAATAAGCAAAATAAATAAATTAAGACATATAACATGGTAAAAAACATTAAAACAAGCGTTAGCATGTTGGTATTATATAAAAATACATAATATTTATTATATATATTTTTAATTTATTTATTGAAATAGAAGGCATGTTTATTAGTTATTTTCTATATTTGACATAAATAACAAAAGATTTAATACAATTTATATAAATAAGATATAAATTAAAAATTATCACTCTTTGAAAGGACCCAATTGTTGGCTAATGAAAAAATTAATTTTAAAAAAATTCTAAAATTATTAGGTGGTTTTCATAAATAAAAAAAATTAGTACTAAAGAGATTGCCTCTTTGGGGAAATTATAAAACACAAGGGACTAAACTATAATTTTATAAGTTATAATAGGTTAAACCATCAAACCTGTACCTTTATAAGTTCCAATATGCTGATCCTAGCCCAACAACATAAGGAAAACAAGTGCTCCTCTCTCTCTCTTTCTCTCTCGATTTTCGAAGATTGAAAGAAGCCTCAAATGTTTGAAGATTTCTAGACGAGAATTGAATAAGGTCGTTTTAGACTTCCAACCCCTCAAGCTATTGTCAAATTTCGGGCGAGAGCTCGTTTGTCTTGTCCATTCCAATGTTTTCCTCCTATATACTTGGATCATTGGGATTTCTTGTACAGATCCCTCTGAGACTAGGTAACCCGGTGATATCTCGTCCATCTTAGATGAGACTTTAAACCATGGTATTATTTATCATTGTTCCAATATGTACAAACCATATTCAATATGTATCAAGTAGTATCCTAATAGTATCAATATCCACTATGGATACAATACTAATACTTAGGGGGTAGGATTATTAGTGCTTGACAACTTGATTATGGATATAATGATTCTATACCTCCCGTTCTAAATGGATCAACTCGTAATGATGTCCACAACCTTTTTCCCTTTCCTATCCCAACCTTTCACATGCTAAGAAAGAGGCACATATTTTATTGAAAGCAGCTCACAAAATCTTGATTAGGAAAGCAGGCACCCTATATTGCTAAAGTAAAATGATATGAATCCTTGGGTAGAACTCAACCTTGAAAACTGGCTTGCAAAGAGAGGGTGCCCAAGAGCTGATATATACATGATATACACGATCAAGCCCATACTTAATCGAGGTGGGATCACAACATACCACCATGCTTCCACAACCGATGCGCATGGCGGCCCACTCTATCGACACCAACCCAGTGGTAGCCCTTTCACTTTGGAGGCTTTACTCATCTATCAGTATTCAATGAGATATTACTATGCTCATACCCAATACTAATTCATTTTAATCTAGCCTATAGGTTGCCCCTTTCACAACAACAACCATAGAGAACCACAACCCATACTGCATCCAATCCCTTACTCGGCGTGGTGCGAGGCTTTGATGCCGAATGGTATGAACCTCTAGGTAGAATTCACCTTTAAAAAGTGGCTTGCAAGGGTAGGATCAAGCCCATACTTAACCGATGTGGGACATTAGGATCATAACGTATTCCAATGAAGTAAGAAGTGCTTCATTGATTCTAGGCTTGCATTGCACATAACACTTATATTTGGCAGAGTCCACCTTTAACTGAATGATATGATTAGCCTTTGCCTTTTTATTTAAAGTCAATAACCAAACAAAGAAGGCAATTTTAAAAGGGATCATAGTAGTTCATACCATGGGTAATTGGGATACAACAATATCCAAACACAAAATCATGTTAAATTTTCCAACCTAAAAGCCTAAGCTATTAGGAAGAGGCCCAAATAGATATATAGAGCCATATCAAACCAGATATTTTGGCAATATGGGATGTGTAACTTTCCAACAAATCATGCATAAGGGCTTGATTGAAAAGGTGCCAAACATGGAAGGGGCCTAAAAACTTTTATATGGCTCACATCTAATCCTTGAATAATACCACAAATCATTGAATTGATTCATGAATTCAGCTCCTAGTATTGCAGATTCCAACAAAACATTGGTGTTTACTCTACATCTTTAGAAAGCACAAACTACCAACTGAAATTGACTGATCAATGTTCTTCTAATAAAAAAACGTGTTTTTAGAGAGATTATTTGAGACCCTCAATTCATGCCAATTACCAAATTTTTAGTTTTTCCAATTGATGGTCTATTCATTCATCAGGAGTTTTTTCTTGTAAATCCTTCTTTGATGAGTTGTTGGGAATCCAAGTATTTCTTCACTTCCCTTTTTTAAGATGATTTGGAAAGCGAAGGATCCTCCAAAAGTTCAAGTTTTTGCATCATCTATAGCTCATAGGAGAAATAACATCAATAATTTGCTTCAAAGAAGAAGACCTTTCTCTTTCTTATCTCCTCAATGGTGTGTTATGTGTAGAAATTGTGCAGAGGACATGTATCATTTGTCGTTTCATTGCCTAGTTACTTTTTCATTGTGGCAAAGGCTTTTTAGATTGGTTGGGTTGAGTTGGGTTCCCACCCTTTCATGTACGTGCATGTTTGATTATTGAGCATTGGGGATTGGGGAGAAGGGAGCGAGCTATAATGCTTTGGAGAAGTTTAGTTCTTGCTTGTCTATGGGTCATTTCAAAAGAAAGGAATGCAAGAATTTTTTAGGACAAATATGAGGAGTTTGATGATTTGTGGGATCTTTTGTTTTGGTTTTTTTGTTTTTTTGTTTTTGTTTTTTTTTTTTTTTTGGCATCAGTTACCAATGCCTTTGATGAAATTCCACTTTTTTTGATTAGGGTAGGGTGGAGAGAAATATGTGATTGTTGAGTTTTCTTTTGTGGGTGTATTTTCTTTTTCCCTTTTTGTGGAGTTAGTCTTGTTTTTGGTAGGACACCTTGTCCCCCTTGTATTCTTTTTTAACAACATCAGAAAAATTATTTGTTGCTTGTTCAAAAAAAGGAGGAAAAAAAATGATAGTAAAACTAACATTTGCCTACTTTCCAATTCCCTGGAGATGCAATATGTAATAATCTGATTTAGAACATTATTCGTATTCTTTTTCTAACTAAACCCCTTTGCTGTCTCCATCGTTGTTGTTTTTCATATCTGCCCACCTTAATCTTTGGTGTGAAAATACCATTTCTCCCTGTATGTATATCCCTGTTGATTAGGCACATTACTTTACATCCACGTGATTTACTTATTCACTGAGTGTGGGTTACACAATCTAGGCCTACAAACATAAATGTAGTATTTTTACACAAATTAAAAATAATCTAGGCCTACAAACATAGTTGATCAAATAAAAGCATTAAGCTGTAAATTATATAAAAAAAGATTAACTATAATTTATTGCACTACAAGCGTACTATTGTCTTTCATAGTTCAACCAAATGAGGTATTAAATGTTCATATAACCCAAATTCAATAAGTTGCACTCTAGGAGTGAACTTTGTGAATAGTCGTTGTCACCACTGACCACTGCCAGCTGGTCCATCTTCTCCTCAAGCAATCATCGTTGTAGTAGCCAAAATATCTGTTATAAGCAGTTAGAGTTGGTTACAAGGTTGTTATTTTGTTGGAGGTTAGTTGAAACTTGGTTAAACTTCTATATATAGGGCTGATAGTACTAGTTTAGAGCAGTTTTATGGATCACTCAAATTTAATTTTGACAATGTTTTCTGGGTAATCTGGGACAGGTTGGGATTGGTGGTGTTTACAGATAATAGGGGGAGACCGTGTTTGCCTTTTCTTTTTCTTTTTTTTCCTTTTTTTTTAATTATTTAAAAAGAGGTGGAGCTACTCTCACTCTTGGAAGACCTTAGAATAGCACATAACTTGGGGTTTTCTCAGTTTGATGAGGGTGACTTGTTGAACGTTATGGGTTTTTTGAGATCAAAGACAGTGAGTGCTTGGAGATTTGGCTGATATATTAGAGAGATTTTAGACTTGGCCATGACATTAGACATTTCTTTTGGATGAAGTATTGTATTGAAAGTAAAGGGCAAAACCAGAGTACAAAAGGAATATACAAGTGTTAGCCAAAAAGAAAAGGAAATAACTAGCTATAGTTTAAGAGAATCTAAAAAAGAAACAAAAGAAGGTTTGTGGTCATTTGTAAAACTATTAAACCACCAAAAAATAGTCTTCACAAAAGTAGACTTGAGCTCCATTAATGAGACCTCCTTGTATTCAAAGGTTCTAAGGTTTCTTCTTTCCAAAGGCACCAAAAAATTGCATGAGGAACCATGTCCCAAACCACCCTTGCTTTCTTGTTCGCTGCCTTGTATCTCCACTCCACAAAAAGCTGGTGAGGATTAGAGGGCAACACCCAATGTAAACCAAATAAATTAAAGATGAGCGACCATAAGGTCCATGCCGCTCGACAATGCATAAAAAGATGGTCAACCGTTTCCATATCTTCCTTGCAAAGAATGCATCGATTAGCCAAAGGATGGCCATGAGATTAGACATTTGACCAACATGGGCGGCCAGAGGAGCTAATAATTTGGCAGATGAGTTGGCTTACAAGAGAGCAGTTACTCTTCAGTCCTTCCGAGAGCATTTTCTACTTCCTTAAGGCTGGTTCAGGGTTCTTACTGACACCTTTTTGTATAGCTTGGTACAGTTACAGTGTGAACACTTTCAGATTGATTGATTTCTTTTTTTTGGGCCCCATCTCTCACTCACTGAAGCATTTGTCCCCCTTTTTTTTGGGTCCTAGGAGTCTGTTCTCTTGGGTTGTTTTGGGTTATTTCTTGGGATTTTTTGCGGTATACTTGGGTACACCTGGGTACATTTTTGGTATTGCTTCATTTTGTACTGATTTTGAAGGAAATCTTTTCCTTGTACTTCTCCTTTTCATACTTATAATAAACTTTTTGTTTCCTATAAAAAAAAAAAAAAAAAGGTTCGAGAGTAGAGATCGAGCTTCAGTTGCTGTGTTTTGCAGGTGAGTCAAAACAGTTAAGTTTTTGGTCTCTTGAGGGTTCAACTGATCTGATATGATATAGGGTCGATTGAGCCTCACCATTGATTGTTCTAGTGTAAAACTTCTTCAACAGTCTTCTTTCTTTGGTGGTTCGATTCGACACCTTGGGTTCTTGGAGCTTTGTTACTGACTGTATTTTATTTCTTTAAATTCTTTCTGCTGGAAATTTGATTCAATTACTTAGGCTTACATTCAGGCTGCTTTTGAGAAGTTATTTCTGATATGGCCTATGGAGGGCGTGGTAGAAGAGGTAGCGGCCGAGGAAATGACATGAATTTTGAAGTAGAAATAGATTTTCATCCACCCAATGTTTAGGGGTGATGCTCAACAACGAAATCAGCAATGTTGAGATGAATTGGTGAATTATGGAGACAAGTAGCGGCTTCAATGAAGAAGGTGCAGCACTTCCACTCTTCTAGTGAGAGTGAAGACTCCAAATTGGAGTATGAAATTGAAGAACTTCCAGTATTTCATAGAAGTTTTACTTCCGATGAGTTTCGAAGAGTGGTTGAATACTTTTGAGAGAGTATTTGATACTATGAAGTTCCGAATAACAGGAAGGTGAAGTTGGTCTCTAGTTACCTCAAAGGAAAAGCCTCCAAATGGTGGAAACAATTGCAAGTATTTCGCCAAAGGAGTGGCAAGGGGAAGAGAGTGGAACAAGATGAAAACAAAGCTTAAGAAACAAGTTCTTCCATTCCATTATTGAAAACCCATTCTAAGGGTGGATACTCTTCAAAAGCTTGGAAGAAAAGTGGTGGACAGAAAGTTCCTCTTAAAGAGGTGGTTGGATTTTTATCTACTTGGTCTAATTTTTCAAGTTTTAGAGTGAAAATGTAATTCAAGGAAGTGGCTTTACGTGCTTCAAGCGTTTTGTCATGGAAACTCACAACAAAGTGCTCTTAAGGGAGGACATAGAGGACATTGAGCTGTGTGAAGTGCAACCCATCTGTGACCAACCCTTAATGAAGAAGTTGGTGATGATTTTGAAGAAGATTGGTTGAGAGCATAAATGTTACTGCCCATGAAGGTAAAGGTAGCCCCTAAGCTTTAAACTGCTTCTCTAATTGCTTCCATAAGCCTTATGGATGAAAGTATTGATAGTGGTTGCATTAAGTGCTTCAATTCCTCAAGAGAACATGGCTAACTTTGAAGTTCGTAGTGCTGTTGGAGAGTTGATGCCACCACATTTTGATGAAGAACTTCAATATTTACTTTCCAAATTACCTTCTATGCAGGATATGCTACCTTGCTTTGATTTGGAGTCCGGTTTGGCACTTCCTAGCTTGGTAGCCCATGAAATGACTCCTTTCGAGAGGTTGAACTACAGTGGCAGTTTGAAGAGGTGATGTTTAATGGCTACATTCCTTATGAATTGGGGCATGGGTGTGAATGTCATGGTTTTATGTTTTCGAATGGCCTAAATGAAGCATATTTGCCTCTTCCTAAGAAGATGAACCACCAGAGTGAAGTCTTGGCAGCTTTCATGAAAGATGTTTATGCTTCCAAGAGGTCCAAAATTGAGAAAATCAGTCTCAAAAGCAAGTCAAATGCTGATGTTCAAAGAAAGAAGTTTCTATTCAAAGCAAGAGACCTTGCTTGGGAGGTGTTAAGGGAGGAATTCAACCAGCTGCATCAAGAGCTGCTTTTACTTCATTATTCAAATTTGAGGACAAGTTTTCTTTTAGAGGGGGAGTCCTGATCCACTAGAAATTAGTAGTATATTTCATTTGTTTGTTATTTTGCTGATATTACCATAGTATATTGTAGCCTAACTCTTAGAGATTAGTTAGGAGGTAGTTTAATATCTGTTGTATTGCAGTTATAGTTTGTTACAAGGCTGTCAGTTTGTTAGAAGTTGTTAAAACTTGGTCAAACTGCTCTATATAACGTTGCTGCTAATTAGAGCAGTTTTATGATATTTTCTTTCTAGAGACAGATTGTTTCTTCTATCTTAGAGCATTTTCTTGTTCTTTCTCTTCATCCAGACAGCCGTATTTGGTCTTGTAATGAAGACTTTCGTCTCTTAATGAAAGATTGCTTGATTTTAATGCAATTTGGAATGCATTGTTGTTGTTTCCTGCATCAAGTCAGCCTTTAAACTGATCATGTTAACTTTATTAAATGTAAAGAGCTGACCCTCATAAGAATTGCGATTTGGTCTTGTGAGGCGTGTGCCTGTTACCATGAGGCACCAAAGATGCCCCTCACCTGCATGGGCCGTGTGCATAAGCAAAGGGGTGTATTCCTAGGAGTCCCACCTTTTTTTAATAGCCTCATGGCAGTTTTTGGCCTACCTTGCCTTGGGGCAAGCCCCAGGTGCATCTTTTAAAACATTGTTTCTGATTATCAGTGTTGTGAGCTAGTACAATACAATTTCCACTTGTCTTTTAGTTCAACATCCATTACTCAGCAGTTCATCTTTAAAACGTAGATGGTATCTAAGATGATGGCTTTATTTTCTAAATAAAGTTCTTTGAGATTTTCATTTTATTTTCTGATATTGGGGAATTTTTTTTTGGCAGGCTGAGCCCCAGTCAGAGACTCCATCAAAAAAGCAACGGAAGTAGTGGCATGGAAGTTGTGTCCTTTCCATTTCATACCTAGGTATGTGACAGTCTCATTTTTGTGGATGGATTTTAATCAAGTCTGTTCACTAAATATTCAGCCAGTCACTGCTCCTAGTGAGGTGGAGGTGCTTGTGTTTCCATTTTTTACATTAGGTAGCCTCTCTATCTTTGTCTTTCCATGTAAGCTTGTTCTACATATCTGTACATGTAACTGTCAACCTTGAGTATCTAAGGCATCCAAGAGTTTAGTTCTCGGGTCTAACATGGTCCGGATTGTATAACGCCTTGGGAAAGATGACACCATTTGTTGCTTAGGTTTGTTCTAGAGATTTTTTTTTTTTTTTTTTTTTTTCCAGAGGAAATGATGAAGTCATTTTATCTGTTCTGGTTCTTGCGCGCCAGTGCTGTACATCATGATTTCTGTTACAAACAAGCTGCTGTATGTGTGGCTCCACTAAAAGATCAGGTTATGGATTGATGCACACAAAAGCACCATTGCTGTGTTTAAATCAAGACTACTAAGGGGACATATGGAGTGGCCTGTGGGCACGAATTCATTTCACATGTTTGAATTCACATGTTTTAAAATGGCACTTGAGAGGTCAATTTGTTTTCCATAGCAATTGTAACTGAGTGTGTTGGTGTAATGTGTAAGATCATTTTGGTGATGACAAAACCACGACTTTGTTTTGTAACTTCTCTAAGGGCTGGTTTTGTCATCTGTGCCCTCAGATTCAAGTGCTACAGAAAACAAGGTGGAATGCTGCTGGTGGTTCCATGGGACCTCCAATGCCCCCTAAGCTGTATATTGGTTTATTTTATTTTGATTAATTTTGCCGTCTGCAACTCCAGTTAAATTTGACCACTACAGCATCTTCCTTGGTTCTGTGAATGCCAAGCATATTTGGATTGTATGTATGTGGGTCTGCATGCGTACACAATGCTTGCTAAATTAGCAGTATGGCGAGTATTAGCTTTGATCATGTGCGGAGATATCTCAGATATCCCATATGATCACAGCCGTCCATGGGCGACATGTGCGTGAGCGTGAATGCACGTATATCATCTACGAACGGTTGTGATTGTATGGGATAAATCGAGATGAACAGCCCTTTGGCGAGTATAATATTTTGTGAAATTAAAATGATGTGGTCTCCACCTTCATGCTTAAACTGCTTTTATTGATTGGGATTTTGCTGAAAAGATTTATTGAAAGTTGGGAGTTGGAAAGGAAGTGAATTTTGAATCTTAACAGAGAGTTGAGGGGGATGGTAGTGGTAAGGTCCAAGGTGTTTTTTTTTCTCTTATTTATCCATATCCTTGAATGGAGTATTGAGGGTATCCCCATTAATTTCTGCTCATTATCTGGTGCTTTGGGTCCGTCATAGCTCTACATATAACGAGTCTCACACAACCCTAATCAAAGGTTGCCAATCTTCTTAGTTAATTCTTCCAGTGTACGTGATCATTTGTTCTCAAAATACCCAATAGTCAACTACAAAGTTATTGGAAATAAAATTAAGGGCAGTGTTTTCAAGTGAAGATTGAGAGGGTCAAACTGTAACTTAATTTTCTTTTCCCTTAAAACTATTGATTGACCCAAGCATGTGTTCTAGTTCATGACCGAGATATGAGCCGAATTTAGACGGCCTGCTGGCCCTACTGTAAATAAAATTAATCGGAAAGGATAATTATAAAAAATAAAAAAATAAAAAATGCCAAAAATAGGATCCTTGCAAATCAAGATTGGCACTGGTAGCAAATAGTTTTACTCTCAGATTTCAAAATAACGATACACAGCAGGAGGCGTCTCGGAAGCAGGAAATTGCCCATTTTATATGAACCCAGGTGGCACCTTTGTCGGTTCATACCCTCACGATTGTTACTTCCCACATTGCAGAAGCAACCGTGGTGAGCCCCGACTTGTGAAGTAAACTTGGTCATGCCTGCTTCTTTATTTATTTATTTGTTGGCTGAGTTTGAGGTGTCATTGAGTGTGCACTGCAATTCCTTAGCCATGAGATTCTTGCAATCATGAATAATAGCCCCATACATACGGGTTAAACAAAGACGGCGGATGTTGCAACCCCTTCAACTTTATTTGAAAATTCTACTTCTTTTCATTTTTCGAGATTTTATGAAAAAATATAAAAAGTTTTTTTTTTTATGAAAACTGACCGTAATGTCTACTAGATAACATTATTTTGAACAATTTTGCAGAAATAAATTTTTCCAAAACCTGTCTTTTAAGAGTACTTTTTGGCCAGTTTATAGTCTCTATTTCATTTTTACAGAAATGAAAATTATAAATGGCTAAAATGTCCTGCTTAAACAATGGATTTCGGAAAAACTTTCTTCTACAAAGTTGTTTAAAATGATGTTTTTAGTGGACAATGTGATCAGTTTTCATGAAAACCTTCTAATATTTTTCATAAAACCTTCAAAAATGAAAAAAAATTAAGGTTTACAAATAAAGAGGGGTTGCAATAGCCCCCTCTTAAACATGTGATCTCAGCCCATTCCCATGCAGGAGATAATAACCTCATGACAACGGCCCAAAGCTCAGCAGATGTTACTTACCTACTTGTACTTCCTCTACTGACCGTAAATCCCCATATTGCCTACATCCACAGGCATCGGTTGATTTTCTTTAAACCAGCCATGGATATTAACTACTAAGTTTAATGTATCCCATGACTCCATGAGTGGTTTTGTGCCACCTTATATCCATGAGCTGGAAATGTTTTAGAGCAGAGAAAGAACCTATGATTCCTTCCTTTGAATTCTGCCTTGATTTAAACACAATTGTAAATAAGTTTTACATATTATACATACTAAATAAATCATGGGTCTAAGAGTTACTTATTGTGGAAGAGATCCGAAAAGGACCGTCGTTTATCGTTTGTCGTTTGTTGTTACGAGCCCACAAGTTGCTGTACATCATCCAAATGCTTTGAACACAAACCAAACCTTCATGTATGCTCTATATATGCTATATAAGTCATAGAGATCGCTACTAGAGTCTTCCATTTGTATTTTGTTCCATACTTACAACTCCATTAGGCCATAGTAATTCCTTAAAGAGAATACTAGAGAGAAAGAGAAGAGAGAGAGAGAGAGAGAAGGGGTGGGGGGAGAGTGGTTGTACTATATGATAGAGGGATCATAGAGAGACCAACCCTAATCTGTAGAGAAAGTCACCTTATATAGTTTTCTATATATTCCTAAATTTAATAGAACTAGGGTTCTACAAACAATAAAAAAACCCACTCAATAAGAAACACTCATAAGGTCCACCACACCATCCGCATATGGGCAGACCACGGGTATGAGTCACATACCCAACCTGAATAGTGACAGCAATAATGGTATTTTTGTCTTTTGTCATATTAAAAGATGAGACTTATAGGTGATCAGGTAGGGTTGTGTTGATATAAGTATTAATACCTGCATTGAGAATTGCATCTCATGCATTGGTGGGTTATGAACCAATGGGATACATGGGGCCAATAAATATGGTACAACTTCAATACATGATGATGATCAGCTAATATAACTTATATTAGTACGTCCTTATTTCACCAGAACTAGAGAGTTTATACATCAAATGATCTTATTGTGTGGGGGCATTTTGATGCATTTTGTAATTTTAGGGGTAAAGTGTAATTTACACAAAAGAAAGGGAAAAAAAAAACACAAGAAGGTAAACTTGAAAGAATAAATAAATGTCGGCAAAAAAAAAAAAAAAAAAAAAAAAAGGGTGGAAAATGTTATCGGCTAATGGAAAGGATATATAGAGATGACACGGCTATGATACGATAAGCAAGAGAGAATGGGAGTGGCACTGACTGCTGCTCCTTGTACGCGTTTCTCATGGGCACCAGCCACAAGTAGTACTTGCTCCTCATCTTCGCTAGCCCTCTTGCATCTGCAATTGCAGCACCGGAGAGGCTTCTTGAAAGGAAGAAAAGGGTATCACTATCATCATTATTACCATAACAAGCCTATCATCTTCAATGCCTCCTCCTCTTCCTCCTCAACCACTCTTACTTCCTCTTCTTCTGTGTTAAAGTTGGAGGTAGGAGAGATCAAGGACAGGTGCAACAAGTGGCAAGTGGAAGGGCCATACCATAAATTACTTTGTTCTTCATGCTGCCTCTTCTTCTTCAGATGCACCGTCAAATCCTCCTTTGCTTCTTGTTCATGGCTTTGGGGCCTCCATCCCTCACTGGCGCAGGTTAGTCCACTGAAAAGTATTTTATTTTATGTACTTATTTATTTCATGGTTCCAAGGATGAAGAATCTAAGTTTATAGTGTTTTCTATATGAGAATTTTCATACCTCAAGAGTCAAAAAACCTATGTTGCACAAGGGAAAAGAATGGATTCAATCTTTGTGATTTTTAGCAAGACAAGGGATTGAAAAGGATAAAATTGCTAATATGCTTAGACTTGCACGTCCCTACTGAATTTGTTTGGACTTATTTCTCGAAAGATACGTTAAATAATAGGCTAATTTTGGACTTGTCTTGCTGTAACATGGGATTCAATTGACTGCAAGACAATAAAGGATTTTGCTTCATTTACACTGGTTATGATTTGGGACTAAATGGGTGTAGCTGCCCAGCAAATTTGGTCCATGTATCAAGAAATGTGGTCTTTGACAAGACTTATTTTTTATAGCGGTGGTTAAATTAGGTTGCTCCCCACATATTTAAGAGCTCAAGCATGAGGTGCAAAAGGGAGAAACTAATAAAGTTTAATGCAGCTTGAAGTTTTTCGGATTTGCTTGAGTCAATAATTGGAACCTTAATTCACAGCATATGAGATAAGCAAAATCACATGGAGCAGTGATAGAAGCAAACATTTTAAGCTAGTTTGAGATAAGAAAATATGTGGGGAAAATTCGCTCGTCATCATGAAGATGCTGAAAGCCTAATATCTTCACAGCTAGATGATGTTGGATATTAGTATTAGCATCCTAATGGCAGAATATAGAAGCAAGAGATAATGAAGTTAAAGTTGAATGAACTTTTCAATTGAGGTATGTTGGAGCTGACTCTGATGAGAGCCCACTTGCCACTTGCAACAGATAAAATCTTCTCCATAGACCTGCTCCAAGAAGAGAATCTGCTGAGTTGTAAGATTGCCTGTAATTGGGGATATTGAGTGTAAATACCTCAACCTTAGGGATATTGTAGCTGTGAACATTTGTTCTATTGAACACTCGAGATTTAAAAGTCTTTCTAAGGTAACGACAGGAAAGTTTTCTCAAAAAATTTCTTTGTTCTCATTGATTTGTTAAGCTATGGGCTGGGTTTGTAGTCAATCTCTTAGCTTAAGTAGCGGAACCATTCTTAAATCCATGTGCCTGCGCCCTCTTATTTTCTCCTTCCTATGGGAACAAAATGTATTAGTAATGCTGTTCAAAAGCCCAACCATGGCAATAGGAATCAATTGAAGAAAAGGTTCAAGCTCAAAAACAACATAAAACTCTTCTCTTTGCACCTCAAAGGGTTCACTTTAGTCCATGATAACAACTTCTTGGAAATAGTAATAATTAGGAAAATTGAGATGAAGGAAAGCACCAGATGAGGATTAACCTCTTAGAACAATTGATAATATTCTTCTCTGCTCTTACACAAGAATGCATAAGCCTATTTATAGATCAACAATGGCATGATCTTAGGTAGTTGCATGGCATGGATTAAGGAAGAGCATACCGTTACTACTATTATTTAGTAACTAAAGTTGACCATTGACTATGTAAAAATGGTAAGCAACCTCATCCTGATAACCAGAAATAATTTGTTCTCTGTAGCTTAATGGTTGCATCAGTCCCATTCACAGCAAATGGATTCACAAAATCAAGAATGAAACTGATGGCTACAAAGATCAACTAGCCCAATGATTCTCATAGAAGTACTAGAGTAGTTTATAATATGACATCGATAGGATTTTCTCTTCACCTTAGTGCTTGCAAAAGATGAGAACTGTGAATACTGTAGTGGATGGATGAGTATGATTGAGATATGTCAAGGGCAGTGTTGATTTTGTTGTTGTTGTTGTTGGTGTCTTGTTTATCTCAACAAAATGGGTGGAATAGCTATCCCAAAGCCAAAAAAGTTTGATGTTCAAGATCCTATCAAAACACTCAAAAATTCAAACTGTAAGAAGTGAAATATGGCTTAGTCTCTGTGGTTGTAAAAATACCAATAGAACTATCTCACAAACTCTCCACATGAATCTTGTTTTTTGTAAAAGCAGGACATAATTTTCTCAATGCCAATCAACTAGGCATTCTTTGTTGTTTCTTGTGCATTAATATACCTTGACAATATCTTCCATTTTGTCCCTTGTAGAATCTGAGTGTATTCTCTTACTAGATAGAATGCTTTCTGCTCTGCTATAATAAATTAGAGGCAATTGAAAGGGTCTTCTGATCAAACCATTCATAATTTCTACTACTTTATCATGGTATACTATGCTGAATCCTTAGGCTTCAATATAGCTCATGCGGCATACCAGGATTGAGAAAGGTTTTCTTTAAGTGTCAGAACAAGCATATACCAAAAATCTACTCAGGCAACCTGGGAGGCTGAACACATATTATTTAGCACTCAGTGGAAAATAATACAAACTCCAAACAAAGGAATGGGAAAATTTTGAGGACCCGAGCTTGTGTAAGCAATAAGGAGGAAGTTTTATATACTAAACTTCAATTCAATCAGATCTAGCCTATATTATGAATTGACTTAACAAAGAAGTCTGATAAAGACAAATCTTGATGAGGTATATAAAGGAATAGTGAACTTTTTAAATCTGGAGTGAACTTTTTTTGGCAATTGTGCAGTTGCAGACTTTTTTGGTGCAAGTCATGCAAGGGACTATTCGCTCCCATGATCTACAACGAGATATGTATCTCTACCTTCAAGTTCACAATGGGTGAAATGGTGCAATAAGAGACCTGTCAACTATATAGTTGTTTACTATGGTACTACCTAGTGACACGGCCCGTGTGCGAGAATGACCCAAGGAGGGGATTTATAGTGGGAAGTGGCTAACTCTCCTACTTGGTAGAATATTCTAGAGTTCTCTAGGAGACTCTAGGCTTGTACATATGTAGAGATTTCTAGAATAGGTTCTAGAGTAGTCTTTATCTAGAAAATTCCATTGAAGAGGTGGGAAGCTTCTAGAGAATGCTCTAGAACTCTCCTAGCCATTAATTATGTTCTAGAATAGTCCTTAGGAGCCTATATAAGGAGGGAGGCCCCATTTGGCCTAAATCAGTTGGAAGGATTGTAGCTCTCGAGTGTTGTAAAGCTTACTTAGTGCAATACAAGTATACTTTCCACAAGTGTCCGAGTGTTGTTTCCTTCTTTCCAAGCTTAGAGGTGTCGAGTAGGCTTACTTAAGGGTTCACGGATAGGGCGTGAAGCTTAAGTGCCGCACGAGTGTTGGGTTGAAACATTGAGCCCGTGACACTAGGCAAATGTTGAGTAGCTGCAATGGCTTGTCAAGTGTTTGGTTCATAAGCTGATAAGATAATTGCTTCAACCTACAGAAAATGCAACTAGGGATGTATGGTGGTCAGTGAAAGTAATGTATGTTCGAAAAAATTGCAGTTTTCATGCAAGTACATAGTACCTGGAGGCTAGTCATTTAACCAGTGAAGAGGCTCAGATAAATTTGTCATCTACAAGTTTACTTGATGAGAAATTGGCAACAATCTTTACAAAAGGAGTACGCTGCACAAAGTTTACAAGGATATGAAGAAACTTAACCTAATCAATTGATATTTAGTAATCAGTACTAAGGGGCCAGGGATCACTAAAAATCAACTTCAACTCACTATGAGTGCACAAAAAGGGATAGACCTGATATGCATTGTTGAATGAGTCAAAGATAGTTACTGCATTATGGTTATATTTCATTTTTCTACTTATGTGTTAGGAGCTGAAATATTCCTTGTGATCATTTAGGAGCTTTCTTTCTTTACTATTCATCATGAAATTCTAGATGTGGTATAGAATTAAATTTAACATTAAATGAGTCCTTTTTTTTTTATTTTCTCTGTTAACAAAAACATTTTTTCCAAAATTTATTTAAACTTCACACATGGTCTTCTCAGAGTAATCATACCCAGTCTTAAGCATTTTGTTACAGCCATAGTCTCCATTAATGATTTATAAATTAACAATGGTTACAATTTTTAGCTGAAGTATGGTTTGGGTGATACTTCAGGCTTGGAAGCTATCCTGCCTTAAGCTGGCCAAACAAACTTGTCATGGACTGTATGTACTGTCATGTGTACATGGTACCCTGATGTTGAATTCATTGAGTTGACTTGCAGTCATGGCGATATTATAAAGTACCTGGTCCTCTGCCTTATAGATATCGTTTACTATTCTTCTTGTGCCCAACCCATCATTTGGATAAAAATGATCGAGGTGACCTTTTGCCATAGATAAGAGTATATGTGACAAAATTAGCCTCACTCTTAATCAAACAGATAACTACATACTCCGTAAGCCTAAGGACAGTGGAAGTAATCATTTAATGCTCATAAGCTGACGAAAGGGAACTGGGGAAGAAACTGATTGTTTATTATTGTCTTTATTTTAAGTAAACCATTCAAGTACTTAATATATTTCTTTGCAACTTTGAGGTTTGTTCAGGAATATAATGACACTGAGCCAAAGTTACACTGTTTATGCCATTGACCTTCTTGGGTTTGGTGATTCAGATAAGCCAGCAGGCTTTCCATATACAATGGAAGCATGGGCTCAGGTATATCTTCAATCAAATATACTTGTGTCATTAATCATTCGGCGTTGCATATCTACCCTGCTGACTTCACTGGCTCACCGTATACAGTTAATATTGGATTTCTTGGACGACAGTCGTTCAGAAGCCAACTGTGCTAATAGGGAACTCTGTTGGGAGTCTTGCTTGTGTAATTGCTGCCTCAGGTATGGTTAACTAGTCCATATTCATCTAAAGGAAAAACCTGTCTTGTTTGTTATATAATCACTTCGACCTGGTAGTCTTTTGACATGTGCAGTTTCCTCATGTTTATTTCATTCTCCAACCAGAATCTAATCAGACCTTGGTTCGAGGACTTGTGTTGTTAAACTGTGCTGGTGGCATGAACAACAAGGCGATCGTTGACGATTGGAGAATCAAGCTGCTGTTACCTTTGCTTTGGTTGATCGATCTCTTATTGAAGCAACGAGGAATTGCTTCATCAATATTTGAACGTGTCAAACAGAGGTATTGTTATCAGTTGTGGCTTTTGATTCCTAGAAATGTAGTATGATTCGGATGTAAGATAGTCAAGGTTGTTGGCTAATGCAGTGATAACCTGAGGAACATCTTATTGTCTGTTTATGGGAATAAGGAATCTGTGGATGAAGAACTGGTAGAGGTATCACCCTTCTCTTTTCATTTCAGTTTTGTCTATATAAAACATCTACTGACCATTTGTGCTAACCTGAAAAGTGCAGATAATTAAGAAACCAGCAAATGATGAAGGGGCACTGGATGCTTTTGTTTCCATTGTGACAGGCCCACCAGGGCCGAATCCGGTGCAGTTGATGCCGAGAAATCTCTTTACCTGTTCTAGTTTTATGGGGTGATGAAGATACATTTACCCCTCTTGATGGGCCTGTTGGCAAATACTTCTCTTCTCTACCTTCTCAACTACCCAATATAAGCCTCTTCGTATTGGAAGGAGTTGGACACTGTCCCCATGATGATAGACCTGAATTAGTCCATGAAAAGCTGCTTCCATGGTTGGCTCATCTTCCTGCTTTATGAGACATATTGCCTTATTGATCAGCTGCCTCCCATTGTTGACTTCATATTAAATTTTCAGTGGGCAAGAAAATCCCTTTGGCTTAGCAAATAATTTATGCATGTACATAAACGCTGTAACCACAATTTTTTTTAAAAAATGTATATTTCTTCATGTTTAATTAATTGCATCTTTTGGGAAAGAAAGACTGGATAAGGGAAAAGACCAGGTGGAAAATTTTGATTTCTGGCTTGGACATTTTCTACCCAGCCTGGCCTTAAGGGTGTGTAGGGGATGCTGCCACATAGGGCCCTCAATTTTTGACCAAAAAAATTGAGGGTCCTAAACCCATTTCAGGACTACTCCTTATAGTAGGCCCCCCCCAAAAAAAAAAAAAAATGAAAAATTTTAAATACTTATTATTGAGGGCCTTAAACCAAGCAAGAAAGCCTTCTGGTTGAACAAATTCTCATTTTAAATCAATAGTGAGACCTTAAGAAACAAATTTCCGTATAAAATTAGGCTTAAAGAAATGTAAATGGAGTTATATGGTTGAAAACCCAAGTACGAACCATCAGTGAACTTTAGGAGAAGCCGAAAAAGGGTCAATTATCTAACTTGAACCATTATGAGTCAAAACCAATCTCAAATCATTGAATCATCAAATTGAACCAAAAAATAGACTTCAAATGTCAATATGAGCATGATAAACCAATAGGATGAATTCCAAGGTCAATTGGAAATTATACAAGCAAAAGGACGAAAGTGTCCTTTAAGTTGCAAAAGTCTTATTAACTATTGAAATTTACTTAGATTGGAACCAAAACTCATAGACATTTCTCTTATCATTCTAAAAACTTAATACAAAAGAAAGACTAAAAATAACAAAATAAAACACACATGACAATAGCCTCTAACAAAAGGGTAAATAGGGCAAACATGTCCATTGATGATATCCTTGGCTCCATGTTGCCATAGTTTCATTTTTGCCCACCATTCAATGACTCCTCCAATGGAAAGCCTTGTTCCTTCCATGTAATTTGGATATAAAAAAAAAAAAAAAAGAATCATTGTTGAGTAATTGCTATGTCTATTGAATGATTCAAGAATGTTTGAATTCATGGTTTTTCAATTTTCAAAGAAAGTGAGCATGTTGAGTACAAAGTTTTTCATAGGAAAAGTATTTCAAAATTCATGGGTTAACATTCTAATGAATGCCCTTAAGCTTGGTCTTGATGATCTTGACCCATTGGAAACAAAAAGAAAGATATTATTTACTTAGGATTTTTATCAAACACTTGGTGGGCATGTCTACATCTACTTTGAGGAAAATGAGTTTTTACCGATGGAAGGCTTTCCAAAAGTCTTCAACATTAACAGGTAAACATCATTCTCTCTCTCCTCTCTCTCCTCTTATCTTTTTCGCTCATGATTTGTTCTTTCAAACCTTAACTCTAACTCCTAACCGATTTTTGCAGAAGAATTAGCGACAGAATTTCTTCTGGAAGTTTTCTCCTCTTAGATTTTGGCATTTGAGTCAAAATTCGAACCCATTAGCAATATAAAATTATTAGAAACTAGCAATTTCTAAGTCCCATAAAATGAATTATGTCGTCTAAAAATCATTGCAAATTAATGATTTAGCCCCTTTGATGTTGGAATGAAGAGAAGGCTTCTAGCATTGATCTATCAATTAAAATTTTCCTCAATCTTTCCCTCTTCATTGATGATTATGGGTGTTTGGAAATTTTACCTGATATACCCTATGGCCATCAATTTGTTATCAAGATTGTGTTTGATGTACACTATATGGGTGTGATACAGTTTGGAACCCTGATTCTATGCATGAGTAGGCTTCTACGCATGGGTGCTACTTTAAGAACCAATAGGATGATTGACTATGACGAGGGTGGCTTCCATTTGCTGAGGTGAACCATTTAGAATGATTGATTTTTACAGGACATAATATACCAACAAAATGGAGCAAATCAAGAAAACTTGGATGTCCAAGCATGCCTTAAAATCATTAAATTTTATAGGCTCGTTTAGAATGGCAGTGTATCACTCGTAAAATGGTTGATTGCATTTATATCCTTCCTAGCTACAAAATAAATTTGAACAATGTCATCAGCATGAAAGCGTGTGTTTCTAGAATATGATAGGGACATTCACTAAAATCTTATTACCGCATTTACACTGAGGCGATGTTTGTTTGGTTGGAATGGAATGGATGGAATGAAATCTCATTCCAATTCATTCCAACCAACATGTTTGGATGAAGTAATAAAATAGGAATGAAATCAAACATTAGTAGTACATTATAATGATATTCATTCCGCAATGTTTATTTCAATCTCATTTCATTCCAAACTATTTTGAACATGGAATCAGATTCCATTCCCACCCATTCCATTCCAACCAAACAAACATGGCCTGAAGGTATATTACATATTGAAAGTTTGCTTGCAATCATTCTTCTTAGTCCATGAGGTTGGATTTATGCCTTGGTCGTTTGAATTCTGTTAATGTCGATATGCTATTCCATGAAGTGAGCTATATATCCTTCCTTCTTTCTTTTCTTTCTTTCTTTCTTCTTCTTCTTCTTCCTCTTTCTTTCTTTCCCTTTTTTTTTTTTTTTTTTTTTCATTTCATTTATATATATGATTCTTTGCACTCATGGGTAAATAATCTCTTATAATATGCTCTTAATTATACTCTCGATTTTTTCAGCCTCTCTTTACTGGTGAGAGTGGAGTGGACCAGCTTGTTGAGATTATCAAGATAATAATAATTTCTTAAATTTATTGAAGAAAGATAGCAACATATATCTCTATTACATTATATATTCATTTTCTAGCTTTGAAGGGTTTCATGGTATGACAATTTGCCCGTCTAGAATCTTGCCAATGATCTAGAAGTTGGCAAATTTCATAATTATTCAATTGGGTTGATGCGTCCTTGCAATTGGATTGATAACCATGCATTTTGTAGTTTAGAAGGATGGCTCTAATCCTTTGTTTTGATCCCACCATTAGTCAATATTTGCAGATATTGCTTTCTAATTAAGATATGTGAATCATTAAAAAAGTATTTAGTGGGTGATGGTGAAACAGTGGAAGAAAAACTGATTGTTCTAAATCCATTTTCTTGTTCTTAATCCGTAGGACTTAAAAGTTGGGTTTAAAAAGGGTGATGGTGAAACAGTGGAAGAAAATTTGTATTAGGCTTGACACCGACATGTTAATGTGCAAAAATTCTTAATTTCTTTCTTTCTTTTTTCCTTCTTTTTTTTTCCTTTTTCCTTTTTTTTGGGGGGGGGGGGGGGGGGGGGGGGGGGGGGTGTGGAGTGTAGTAGAATGAGGCAGTGGTTGGGAGACTATTTTGTAGTTAATGATAATTAGTGTTCAGTATTTTATAAATTTCATTTGAAATGTGTCAATCAATTTTTTTTAGTGGACGTTTTTTTCATTGGCTTCTCAAGTGCACAAATGGCAGGATTGTTTAACTATTACTCTCAATAAAGATGGGCAGAGTTTTGTTTTCTTATTATTTTCTTTTAAAGCAAAATTCATCATTTCATTGTAGTGAGATTTTTAGTTTGCTAAATGAATAATTTTAGTGAGCATCTTTTAGAATCCCTTCGTGGGATTTGAGTCTTATTTTTCACTCGTGTAATGATGTGTTCAAGAGAAGCCATGGGTTAAATTTCTTCTATTTTAAATAAATAAATAAATAATTAGCATCAAGGTACCGCCTTAGGTTCCCAACTACTATTTTTACAAATGTAATTTGTACAATTTTTTTGATTAGTTTTTACAAATGTAATTTGTACAATTTTTTTGATTAGTTGATAACTTGGGTTACCTTATTTACAACTAGAATCATGTTGGATTTACAGCTAGGATCATGCTGCACACAAAATCGTGGATCGGCCAAATTAGGGTTACTTTAGGGTGGATATTTGGGTGTTTCAAAATGCAAAAGATTCCATCGTTCTCTCTTAGGCCATGTTTGTTTGGTTGGAATGGAATGGGTAAGAATGGAATCTAATTCCATACTCAAAATAGTCTGGAATGGAATGAGATTGAAATAAACATTATAAAATAAAAATCATTATAATTCACTACTATTATTTGATTCCATTCCTATTTAAACACCTCATTCAAACACATTGTTTGAAATAAATTGGAATGTGATTCCATTTCATCCATTCCATTCTAACCAAACAAACATGGCCTTAGTCTCTCTTTGGTGTCAACCCTAAATTTCACTTATATGTACATTTTTTTAGAACTTTGCTGAATTATTTATTCTGATTTTTTTTTTGTTCAAAATTGTGTAAATTTATACTCATTTAGCAACGATGACCATAGCCATGCCGTAATTTTTTTTGTGAAAAGTTGTAGTCTTACAACATTACACCTTTGGTTTTTCTATTAGTTTTATTCTATTCATCAATGAATAAATACGTCGGCTGTGAAATTTGCTACACCACAGGAAAGGCTAGGATCTGAACTCTCCCAAGGTTCGGTTTTGCTTCAAAATCAGCTACGGATGAGTAACCTGCAGCCTCCTCAACATCAACGGCAATTCATGCCACATGATCCACAGACGATGGAGCAATTCTATTATTCAGAAATGACCAGACGATACCCCAATCCATCAATGGAGAAGCCATCATCACAACAGTCCAATCTGCCTCCACCGACGGCGCACTTTATCCCAGCTTATCAACAAGCACGGATTCCATTGGCGTTTCCATGGAGAGGGATGGTGGCACAACCACAGTACATTTATGACGCGTCACTCCCACTGCCGCTGTGGCAGCCACGACCACAACCGCTGTGCCCTCAACCAGCACGTCTGCAGCATGCAATGCAGGAATGCACCGAAGCAACAACATCAACAATCTAGGCCAAGTTATCAGCTTCCTTGGTATTCTCTGCAAAAAATACCCAGTGGGAAACAATTTTCATATACGTACGTATGCCAAGGTTTCAAAAGAATATAGTTTAATAAACCATTGCGAAATAATAAACTTAAACTACATCGAAATTATAACTAAATGAAAGAAGTTTACATATTCCAAACTGAAAGACATTATCATTCAACCATGCTCATGATTTTCCTTGTTTAACATGTAATTCCATTATTACACGAGTATAATAGCCAATAAAATTAATCCTCCCCGACCAACAGGGCCCTCGCGTGGTATATGGGACGACCACCAAATGTTATTTAATCCACGTCACAACATATCATATCCCATAATTTCCACATATTTCCAATAATTTTCCATAAATTATAAAACTTAAAAATTAGAGTTCGCAACCATTATCTACCTCCAATTAACCAACCATGTAAAATATTTACATGTATTACCCCAACATGGAAACCCTAACATGGTTTTTGGATAAAATTTAACACCATAAAAAACCTTTTAGTTTTCATGTTAACAAACTCGAAATCAAACCAAAATCCAATATGCAAAGTGATTGAGATATGTATTCCAACATACCAAAGGACTATGAGAAAAAAATTGAACCTGCCTCAAAATGATGTGTAGAAATGCAAGAATGAAGATGTGGGTGAATGAATCGAAGCTCAAAACACCAATCCTAGCTCCAAGGTGTAGAACCAAGCCTTCAAGTGTGAGAACCAAGTGATGAGGATGTGGAAAAACACCAAGAGATGCTGCCTAGACCGCCAAGAATGCAATATCAAACTCCCAATCCAACATGCAAGGGCACAAAACCCAAACCCAAGCTCAAAATCCCTCTCCTCTCCACTCACTCCTCTCTCTCTCTCTCTCTCTCTCTCTCTCTCTCTCTCTCATGTTCTCTAGCTAAAAGGGTCGGGCCATGTGTGTTTTGTAAGCCCCACAGGCAAATGTGTCATTTGGACTGTTTTTAAAAGAAAACTGTCCATCAACAATTTAAGATGTCCAAAATCGTCAGGAACCAACAATTGAAAATGTTGACTCTGTTTTTATTAGACGTCTGAAATCCACTTTCAGTCGTCCGAAATCCCCTGAAATCCCTTAGGTCATTAGAAATCCCCAGTTTACTAGTTTACTGAAAAATGTTAAAGATGCACCCAATGGCCACCAGCATTCATGCACTCATGCACTCAATTATATTTGAGTGTACCCAAAAGATCATAGTAGAGCCAAATTAGAATGCAATTTAGCAATAGCAAACATAGAAACCCTAACATCTAGGTTCTCAATAAATTGAAATGAACAGCCTTATCTTAAAATTATAAAAACAAAATAAAATAAAAAAGGACAAATAGAAAAGAAAATGGAAGGAATCAACAATAATCACCCTCGAAACCCATCACACAATTACACATACCCATATAGAGTTCTACATCAAACAGGAATAAAAGCAACGAAATCTAATACACCCAATAGCATATTTTAAGAAAGATGTAACAAAAATCTTTTGATGAAGAAATATAACAAAGATCTTAAGATCACATTAAAAGAAAGGATCACACCTTTAAGCACTACCATTAGATATCATTCTAATAAATTCAATGGGATATTAAATTTAAAACTAAAATTCTATTAGAAAAATTATACTCCCTCCGTCCCACAAAGATATGCCATTTTTGCTACTTTTTTTGTCCCAAAATGTTTGGTCATTTTTAAAGGTAAAATCATAATTTTTTTAACTTTTCTATACTACCCTTTATTATTTCAAGAATTACTTTTAATACAAAGCCCAATAACTAGTAGGAGAGGGTATTTTTGGAAAGAAAAAAAATTAATAGGTGATAAGTCAATGCAATGATGGCTTTATTAATCTGCGTGTTTTGTCAAAGATGGTGTATCTTTGTAGGACGGAGGGAGTAATCGGAAAATCTGAAAGGATAAATTTTGAATGAGCTATGGCAGATACTATGCAACTAAGATAAGTTCATCAACTTATAAATTCAAATATCTTCATCAACTTAAATATCTTATACTATACTCAACAACTTATAAAAATAATACTCAGCAGCTCAAAAGATCTTTGCCTAATATATCTCACGAAATTCATTAATGAACAAGTAATGAAATAAAAAATGAAAAACAACTTGACCTGCAATTTTTAGCAAACCCCTGTGCTAGTTTAATTAGTAAGAACAAACAAAGCACAAGCACTTTTCTCCATTTTACAAGTCCTATGCAACAATGTATCAATCTCCACCACTTGGCTTGCTGAAAACAAGCTCATCACTCTATTGACTATAGATTCTCTTAATTCTTAAAACAACCTCAAATCTAGAAGTGACACAACACAAGCTTATTGCAGATGGTATCCCTATCCTATTTCTTGGAAAATGATATCCTAAAACCTTAAAAGGGAATTTTATGAAAAAAAATATTCAGCAACTCAAAGATCTTTGCCTAATATATGTCACAAAATTCATTAATGAACAAGTAATGAAATAAAAAATCAAAAAACAACTTGACCTACAATTTTTAGCAAACCCCAGCTAGTTTAATTAGTAAGAACAAACAAGCACAAAACTTTTCTCCATTTTACAGGTCATATGCCACAATGTATCAATTTCCACTACTTGGCCTTGCTGAAAACAAGCACTCAACTCTAGTGACTATAGACTATCTTAAAACAGCCCCAAACTAGAAGTGACACAAAACAAGCTTATATGTATGCCTATCATATTTCCTAGAAAATTATATCCTAACTAAAAAGGGAATTTGGTTGGTTGCTTCTATCTTTAATTGTGAATTTGGTCCAAAAACAGCAATTATAAATTCCTACCTATGTCAGCCTACTATAAGTATATGATGGCAGTTAGGATATATTTTCCTAGTTGGGTTCAATACACTTGGTCCAATGATTATATATTTAAAATAATAATCAATAAAACTATAGGGAGGCATCACCATTGACAACAACAATCAGCCCCAACTAATTTGTAACCACCTTAAAAATATGGATTGGGACTAAGCAATTGGGACCCCCTCATGGGCAATAATTTGATGCTTGTAGTTTTTCATTTTTCATTTTTTTCTTTTTTCAGATGATACTAAAGCCACAAAAATAGTGCCAACTGTAGAGCCAGATGCAAGCTATTGAATTAAGCAATACAAGACTAGCCACACTTTTCCTCGAAAAATTCGTCAGGCAATATAAGCAAAATCAGTTGAAGTGTGTTCTTAACTCGTGTAGAGATGAAAACAATGTAAAAAGGGAGTTATGAGCATAATTTGATTCCTTGCAGCATCATATAAACTCAAAATGCAAAAGTAGTGACAATATCTATATGTATAGATTTATCAATCAAAGGCATAGATTATTAAAATCTAGAAACAACGATTTAAGCAATAAATACCCAAATGCATTCAAGAAGTTAAATCAATTCAAAAGCATAATTGAAAGAAGGCAAACCTTTTGAGTATTGCTAACCACCCACAATAATGGGTTTCCCTCTTCAGTGCTGACCACCCACACCATGGAGTGCAATGGTTAGCGTACAGCTCATTTGTTGTTCTTTGTGTTCTTCTATAGCTCTTTGAGCAGCAGCAAAATTTGCAAACTCAATGAAGCCATCTCCCGTCAATTTAGCTTCCTCATTGCACTAAACTGTTATCGAAACAACCTGCAATGCATTTTCTTTTAGTTACTAGAGCAATAGTTTTATGCTTTCTTTTTCTTTCCTTTTGCAAGGTCTCTATGGGTGTTGAGAAGTTGTGGTCTACTCTGTATTTCTACCTCACCATATATGGTTTAGTGATATCTTTCATATGCATTTTTTTAGCTTTTATGTGTGTAATATGCAACCTGATAATTTAATTTTACTGTCTTTTTTTTTTTTAATTAAGTTTGTTTATACTTTATATTGATAAAGCACTTCTACTTCTACTCCCACTTGAGAGTATTTGAAACCAATGAGTTTAGGCATTGTAAGGTATGTTCATGGTTGTTGATGATTGTTTATTCCAATTTGGGTGGTTAAACACTTTGCCTACAATTCATTTCTTCAACTTCTATCAAATTTTGTTCCCTTAATCTTTGAATTCAATTTATTTTCCTCTGTTTTTTTTTTTTCTTTTTTTTCTTTTTCAATACTCCTACTTTCATTCATTGAGTAGGAGGAATCCATGGGACTATAGGATCCCCCCCCCCCCCTCCCCCACTGATGCAATTCTTGAAAGTACCTCTCTCAAAAAGTGTGTTTCTTTCACTTGGAATATATATTACAGTTGCATATACTTTTTCAATACCAGTTGGTTAAATTTTAAACCTAGATTGCATATCCTATCAGCTATTTTTCTATCTTTTCTTTCATTATTCCAAGGGTTTAGCTATCCAGCAACCTGTAAATATATATGCTTATGGTTAAAATTGAGGTTCCACAGTTCAAGCATGAGGTAAGGAGCATCTGGAAACAACTTCAAGGAAAATGAAATAAAAGGGTTCCTATTTCTGATTTCTCACACTCAAATCCTTTTATTACCTTTTGCAGAGTTCCACTTTGATATCCAAAATTTAAGTGGAGCAACCATGGATCCTGCAGTCCAATTTCACTGCACTCAGAACAGGTGGCTTTGCTGAAGAGACTGAGGAAAAGTATCAACACCTTGAAAGAGTTATTGAAAGATTCAAACTCTCAAAAAATGGCACAAAAAATGTTCAACACCATAACTATGCTGAATTTGAAAAATTGTCTTTTTCAAAAAAGGTTGAGAGAATGAAAACATTAGGCAAGAAAATTTACCTCCACATGTAAACAACCAGAGTTTCATGAAGGCAAACATGCTTGACATAAAATTAGACTCTTTTCAGAATCTGATTGCCAGAAAATCAAAGAACATTGCTCATCAGCACCATAGAAACCTCGCACGTTAAACAGAGAGGTTTAGCCCAGATCAGAATAGTCATTTCCTCACCAATGGTTCATCAATGGAGATGTGGAGAAAGCAGGAAATTATCTACCAATTGAGAGTTCGTCTCAGGAGGTAAAGGATGGAGCAACCCACTATTAGACAAATCTTCCAAACCTTTGATGTCCTGTTGCAAGCGGGCTACATGTAAAATGGCATGATCAAGAACTAGAGGATCATCTGGGGGGTTCTGCAGAAGGGTGAGCAAGGCCTGTCGATAAACTTGAGCTGCTAATAACGGCCTCGCAACCTGCCGATTTTTACACAAGATTGCCACTTTGATGATATGCTTACAGAGATTTCCCAGCCTTGACCAGGGGCAATCACAGAGTGAGAATTCCGAACCAGGATTCCAAATCGTATATGCCAGGCTTCTGCCTGTCTGAGATATGACTTTTGCAAGCTGGAGATTTTGCTCATCCAATAGCACGTCGATATCCGGGATGTGTAGAGCTCGATACCAAGAGTTGGTTGAAAAGGACCCATCCCTCAGATTTTCAAAATACCCAGTCTCTACAATGTATTGATCAATCCAATACAAGGAGTGAAATTCAGTTGTCAATGTGTGGATCAACCAGTCAACTCTTAGCGGGGAATTAGCATGTAGCTCGTTAAAAAGCTTGGATTTCAACCTTAGGTGATACGACTCAATTGCAGCATGAGGCTCTTGACTTGCCACAGGGAGGGTTCTTACACCATTTACCCATAATTCTGCAAGGCAAGAGCATACGCATGTTGAATCCATGTTTGATTATTAAAAATGTCATATTTTAATTAATAAAAAGAATCAATTCAAAATAATATTAAAAATGTTAATTAGCAGTAATAGAATTAAGGAATAAAAACTACTCCGTTCATGAAAAGCATTAAGAAGTACAAGGAGGAACAGAAAAATACCTATTTTTGGAAACCACTGACTCCTGAAATAATCCATGAAGGCACATTGATCAACAAATATTTGCATGAACTCTTCAATTGCATCCACAACATTTGACCCGCTTTTTGTGCAATACAAAATCCGGCCCAAATGCTTAAACATCTCTCGCTGCACATCAAAGTTGCAGCATCTCTTTAAAAGGCTTCTCAGCCAAGCACGGCGAACATGCCAGAGGCATAATAGGACCCGGCATTGGAAAGCCTCTCTGCAAGAGAGGAGCATTAACTCAGCATTCCTTTTCCCTCTACATTAAAATCAAAATTGTGTGAAAGATAAAACCAAAAGATTACATCAAAAAGTTTACCTGACAATAGATATCTCAAAAGAAGGATCATCCACTAAAAAGGCATTGGGTTTCCATCTGGGGTCCTTGGTTCGGATTCTTTCAACAAGGGATCCCATCCATTTATGGATGTACTGACCAGCATGACAGGAAGTAATGACCCAAGCGACCGGAATTGCATTGCGGGTTGAGTCAAAAACAAGTAAAGAACACAAGGGATACTGCCAGAGAAAAAAAAGTTCAAAGAAAATCATAGTATAATATCTTAACTGAAAAAGCAACATGCATGAAGAAAGACAGGCTAGCTTTTTATATCATATATTAGTATAGACTCCATTCTTTCTGAACTGTCATCCAATGACATTGTGTGCTCAACCATCCAGCTGCACTGGTTTTCCAGTCATAAAGAGTAAAATAAATGAGAACCTACAATGTGACACCTAATTTTTGAATTATATGCAAATTTTATCCTAACACCTAAGTGTCCAAGTAACCATATTTATATCAAAACAATTCAACAGTTTGCAGCATGAACATTTAAAATAATTTCCAATTTGTCTCCTAGAATAACAATACATGCTTCTTCTTCTTCTGTTTTTGCCCAATCCCAAATTTGACAATATGCTCCCAATGATTTTATCCGCATGGATGACAAATACGATAAGGAAGCATGAAACAACAATCATGAAAATAACAGAAAAACATCAAAAACAGAAAACAGTACCTTAAGTTTCTTTAATCCAAATGTTGAATGAGAAGTTATGTAATTATTATGTCCATAACGAAGCATCTGCTGCAGCTGCCAATCTGTCTGTATCCCTAAAACAAATGGCTCTGAATCAGAGTTATCTTGGAAGAAGAAAACATGCTTTTGATGCCGTTGCACCCACATCCTTACACTGCATTCATCATTCAGATCCAACTCATGGGAGGAATTATGAATAACCCTTTCCATGTTCCGAACATCATTTCGAGTGAGAAAATCATCACGGTTGTGGGGCCCACCATGATTCTGCACCACCTCCATGTGATGCTGGATTATATTGTCCAATGATATCCCAATGTAAAGCATAGACATCACTTTTTGACGTAACTCCTCCGAAATTCGAGGAGCATACATGGCTCTTGTTCCCACAGAATCCTGATCAAGTATTCCATGACATGGGGCCCCAGTCTTATCTACATGATTTCTTTGATTATATATTATGAGGGCAAGGAAGGGGCGGGTGTATAAGCGCTTTACAGTGAAATGGCAAAGGCAGCCTCTCATCATGTGACGCCTTCCTGGCCTGCTCCCCTTCCCTGATGCAGGTTTGGTATTAAAGCTGTCCACAATACCAGCTTCGCTATCTCGATAGTCTTCAGGACCATAAGAGCACCAGTACCTAAAGAATCACCAGAAAATTATATGTTACTAAGATGCAACTTTAAAGGGTGTTAATACCATGGTTCATAAATCAGGCAACAGTCATAATTAGTTGACTGAATTAAGATTCAGGCAGTCACACCAAATTGAAGGGGGATAAATATTCATCTGGAAAGAAAAAAAAAAATTAAAAGGTTGGCCAACTTCGGGAAAATTTCAACTTCAGATTTTGACCCCCCAAAAAAGGGCCAAATTTGGCCTAACAATTTGGAAATTCAGTGTAATTTGGAGAGACAGCTTGATATAAAAGGGTTTTCCAAAAGTGAAAAATGTAATTTTAGAATTTGCGACCTGGGAAAGACATCTTCCTTGTATTAGAACCATAATCAAGATGCACACTATGTAACCATCATTGTGAAAAACAATGTTTTAGTTAAATGTTAATATTGCAAGCATATTCTTCCTAAATGTTGGGTGTTCTTTGATAACATGAATAATGTAAGACTGCTGGACTATGGTGAGAATAAGCTCATGTTACACATAACTTATGACAGTTAAAAAAATTTAAAACAAAGAGTGTCTTAATGATTTTTCACATTATACATGTTTCACAAAAACACAACATCAAGCGATGTCAGTCATGATTTCATGTGCTATTGTTTTCATTTAACATGATAAAAACAGGTCAAAAAGCACAAAGCATTGTCTAAAGGAATGTAAATTAGGAAAAGTGAACACACAGCGTATATTCAAGGTAGCCATCAACCCTAGGTTTGTTGACACTCCCTTCAGGTCTCTTCCTTCTTGATTCAATGCGGAAGTTAGCAGGGCATTCTTCTTTAGTAGATTCTCCTTTAACAAAATCATCCACTCTTGCAAAAGGGATTAGAGCAATATCATCACCACCTTGCCGACCACCTTCTACTTTTACCCACTTTATTTGAGCTGCGGAAAACTCTGCACAAGGAGGATCTTGCACCGGAAGGTTAAGAATGTCCTCCATTCTTGGCATCTGCATTTAATAGAAAATATGAACCATGCGACATGCAATAAAGATGCGAAAAATAATAAGTAGCAGAATTTGGAAATACAAATTTCAGTAACGCAAGATTGAATGGTCCAAATCATAGCCCTGTTTTCTCTTATGAGCAGTTTTGAGGATTGCAATAGAGAATAACCAATACAATAACTTTTATGAAGTATGAAACGAAAAAACATACATTTATGATTTTAATGACATAACTACATATAGATAAAGGAGATAGAAAGGATTAAATTTTCATGTTTAACATACTTCAATTTTTTATCTCATCTTTTAGGTCATTTGCAACAAAGACCAATGACTACAGCTGCAAGGAGGAGTGACTCGCTTCAAGTTGAAGGCACTACAAGGGTAATAGAAATGCCAAAAAGAACTTGGACTCAGAATTTGAGATTGTGAGCAACTAAAAAACATAGATTAAACCAGCCCAGTTAGTTAGTTGAGGAAAACCATCTCAAAATGATAGCTTATAATTTTAATAGGCATTACCAGCTCAATCATCAAGATTTCTAATAACCTATGTTACATGGACACTTCAAAATGTGTGAAGTACCCATGTCGGACACATGTGACATGGGTGTGGGTACTCCTACCGACACTTTGAAATAGTGAGAAGTCTTTGAAAAGTAGATGAATCCAACACCCGGACACATACCCGCACACAACACCCACACCCGAGTCCATGTAACATAGCTAATAACTACAATGCTTGCTAATTATAATAAAAAAATATTATAAATGAAACTCTGCACAGAACATTACTGAGAATCAAATAATTTTTTGCTCTCATGACAACAATTGATCAGCCAAAAATAAATAAATAAAAAAATGAATACCTTTGCTTCATTGCCCTTCATCTTTGTTGGAACAAAAGTTAAGCGAGACCCCTATCTGCATGCAATTATTTTTGAAAAAAAAATAAAATCAAAATATAGTGAATTTTTCTATTAAACAAATCGAAATAAATAAAGAATACCCATTAATAGAGGTAAATACGAATCACAACCCATTTACCAAAAACCCCAAAAATTTCACAGAATCAACATAGAAGGAAGGTTCATGGATAAATAATATAAAAGAATAAAATAAACCAGAAGAGAAAATTGAAGTAACCTAGAAAAGAAACAAAGGATTCAAGGACGATTGAGCTCCTGGAAGAGGAAAATTAGGGACCCAAAGAAGAAAATGGAGGAAACCCAGAAAAATAATTAAAAAAAAAAAAAGGAATAGAGAAAGAAAGGGGAACCTAGAAAACGAAAGAGAATGAGGGGAAACGAAGGAATTGGGAAGGGAAATACGTCTAAGAAATTGGTTTCGATGGAAAACCACGAAAGGGTTTTCGAGGTTCTATGGAGTTACCAATATCCTCGCTGTTCAGCACTCAGAGAGTTAAATCACCAAACGTTCATACATAATGGCAATTTACCAACAGTGAAAATAAAACCCTCAAAATGACCAAAATATCCTCAAACGCCCCCTCCCTACCCTGGGATTTTACCGGCCAATCTTTGCCGTTGAAAGCCCTCCTGCCGGCGATTCTTGCCGTCGAAGATTGCCCCGCCGGTGACTCTTTTCTGGCGAGATCCCCTCGTCGGTGACGGCTTGCCGTTGAGAGCCCCACCCCCTGCCTCCTCTCTCTTTCAATCTGCGTCAGGAGACTATCGGGTTATATGATATAAAGCAAGATTCAGGTTGTTTGGTTACAATCACAGGCTTTCTAGCTGGGATCAAATTGCGGACATAGTTATTCTCATCTTGACTCAAGATTTCACTCCAGGTTTGAGCTATCCCAACTGTGAATTAATTAAATATTCCATTCTAGGTTTTGTTATCATCTCCATGGATTAAATTATCTTATACTTGATTTATTGCTATTCTGATCATGATTTGGTTTGAGTTATCTGCGAATTAAGCTATCTAGTTTTCATTTTGGGTTATCCTCAACACGTCCAAGACTATTCTAGGCAAATTTTGAGTATCCTATCATGGACCCTACTCCATATGAGATTGTATCCAAGGCCCTCCACAACCTATCTGCTACATTTGACCAAAAGATGGATCAGTATTACAGTAATTTGAATGCTAGATTTGATAGGTTTGATAGGACACTACAACTTGTTTTGAAGCTCAACAAGAAGAAATGCCTAACTCAGCACGTTTCACTTATGTTTTGGGTTGCATTGATTACAAACTTCAGTCAAATTGTGATAGTGCGATGCCTTATGCCTCTGTTGAGCATACTATTTCTCTAACAATGTGCTCTGATATTCAAGATTAGAAAGCAATTATTGATGAACCTGAACCTATACAACAAGAATTTGATTCATCCCATGAACCTGCACTAGCTATAGAAGCCTTGGACGTTGATATTGATGTCAACATTGAAAATTCGGCCCCATTGCGCGGTCTTTTGTTATTTTGGGAAAGGTGGGAATACATAGGGATGGTTTAACTCATAACATGATTGACTCAAATTTACGGTCTTTGTGCTAAAATACTCAGGCCAGTCCTTAAAAATGGAGTCCACATTTGTTGTCCCCCTAAGAAGCACGGATACAGATACATGATACGGATATGACACAACATGACAGAACACGGACACGCGACTATAGCAAATCTTTAAAATTTAGGACACGACACAGTGGGGATACAATATTAATAGAATATTTATTTTTATATAAATAATTATAAAATGTCACATAACATCACATAAATCATTCAAAATGAATACATTTGTATTGTTTTTAAAAATCTAGTTGAGTTATAAGTAGAAAACATATGACAGAAAGGAAAGTAATGAATAATAATAAAGAAAAAAAGACAAAGGGAGAAGTGTCGTGTCGGAGGAGTATTATACAAATATCGTGTTCGATACGTGTCCGACACAGACACACGGCCTTTAGGGAAGTGTCCGTGCTTCCTAGCTGTCCCCAAACCGTATCCCATCGCCTGACACCTCAATTAAATGGTACAACATGGTAGACATTCTTTCTCCCTTTCACGGCTTTAAACAAACGTTTGGGTTTACATTGTTTTTTGTTTTTTTAAATGGCAGAATTATAGATGGGTCCAGCAATAGGCAAACAATTAGTCATTCTTAATTAAGTTAGTAGTCATTTACTAGTAAGTTACTAATCATTTGTATTAAATTGTAATTGTTTACCGTGGCCAGACCTACTTGTAACTCCCCATGTCAAACCCCAACTGGGAGCTTCCTTCATCCTTTTTTTTTTTTTTTTTTTCGGTTTGATTTTTTTGTTCAGAGAGCTTCCTTCATCCTACCAAACACAAACCCACGAACCCCTCGTCTCTTCTATTTCCTTTTTCTTTCCTTTTTTTCCCCTCTTTCCTTCTTTAGTCAAATGTACATCTTGTCTCAGTATGTATTTTTTTTTTCCTAATATTTTTTTCTCGATTGAATCCTTGTCATTCCAAAATGAGAAAAGTTCTACTGAACCGGTGTGGTCATGATTCGCCGTAATAATGGCTGTAGTGCTTTGATTGCCTTGATTTTTATCATGTGGAACATTGAAAAGGAGGACTGCTATGGCCCAAAATATGTCATACAAGCCACATGTTGCAAGCAAAAAAAATAAAAAAAAATAAAAAAATCCATGTGCCCCTTTGGCAACATGCATTGCATGCTTGCCTGTGCATCAACCATAGGCTACCTATGAAGGGTCATAGGAGTGGTGACTTCGAATTAGTGAAGCAAAGAAACATAAATTTATAGTTGCTTAAGCCTGCTTTAAACGACGAACTATGCTATCACATCACACCAACCATTAACAATCTCTTTTTAAACGCTGGGTAACTCAACGCCATCAAAGATGTTTAAGTGGGCAACCAACGTGGCAAAGTTAGATTTGGGGGACATGGTTGGAGGCCAAAAAATCTGCACTCCTTTAAAACTAGGGGTGTTCGTGGTTCGGTTTGGTTCGGTTTTGGGGTACTTTTCAAACCAAACCATTATACTTCGGTTTTGCTTTTCCCAAACCAAAACCAAACCATACTATAAAAAAACCAAACCAAACCAAACCATAAAAATTCGGTTTGGTTCGGTTCGGTTTCGGTTTTAACCAATCAAGTAGCAACAAATAATTGAAAATGAAAAAAATGACATCCCAAACTCCAAATTAAAACATTTTTAATAAAAGCATTACATTAGCAACTAAAAAAAACATTGTATCAAAATGGAAACAAATTGGCATATGTCAATCCAAGTTTAAATCTCCAAGTTAATACATGTCATTATTTCACACAACATTAATAACTAGTTTAATACATGTCAAGCTAAAATAGGAAAAACAATAACAAACTTAAAATCAACAAATTACAAATTAAAATTTGATATATATAATATATAAAATAATATAATATATATATATTATATATTTTTTGGTTTTTTCGGTTTTTCGGTTTGGTTTGGTTTTTTAAACATGAAAACCAAAACCAAACCAATTCAATTCGGTTTTCTAAAATTAGAACCAAAACCAAACCTAATGACAAAAAAACCAAACCAAACCGACCGGTTTGGTTTGGTTCGGTTTGGTTTTCGGTTTTAACCTAAACCATGAACACCCCTATTTAAAACCATACCTATATTTCGTGCCTTATCCCCCTTTTTTTTTTGGTAGTGAAATTTCCTTAGGCATGGCTTCTACAAATGTTAAGTCACACTATAGTGTGAGGTGGTGTAACTTGTTAATTATTTGTGACAAAATTCAATCTGAACTATCATTATTTAAGGGATATACTATCCATATATATTCGTAAGATAGTTATATCCTTCATATGCGGGATATAATAAACCCGCCAAAAGATGTAATATATTTTTATCCTAAGGTATTATCCCATTTAAAAGAAACAATGTGATAGAAAAATGTCCAAGCACCTTCCCCATTTCAAACAAAACAACAAAATTTTTTTTTTTATCCAATAATTCTATCCTATCCAACTTTTTAATCTGGGAGACCAAACATAACCTTAAATACTAGTCCAAGACAGACAAAATTTGTTGGAAAAGTCATAAAATCTGTTGGATTTTTTTCTTGAACTTGTACACTAAAGCTTATTTGATTCAAGCACTACCAAAATGCATTCCTACTTTCCCTATTTTGATCCGGTCTGGTACAGCGCCCCTTTTACAGTACCATGTGTTGTAACCACTGCGATTGCGACACATGGTGAGTAGGTGTTTAAGGTCCAAATGTTTGAATGTTAATTCCTAACGGCATTAACCTTAGAAAGCTTACCAAAGTGACGCGTTTTGCCTGCAAAACGCATTCAACCAAAAAAAATCCCCTTTGTTTTTTTTTTTTTTGGCAGATAAAAAATATCAATCCCCCTCATACTAGCTCTACCTATCAAATCTTTCTAAATAACAACCAATAATTATGAAGGAAAACTAAATTCTCAGAAATAATTACATTTTACTTTATATCCTAACTTTGTAATAGCATCAACAATTTTATTGGCTTCACTATATACATGAATAAGTTTAATATCTATATTATTTTCAATAATAATCTTTCTACAATCACCAATTATACTAGAAATTGTCCAAGGGCATTTATCCAAATGACATAAACTATTAATAACCAATTTAAAATCACCTTCAACAATCACCTTGTTACAATTTTTTTGCTTTGCTAACATCAAACCATTCCTCAATGCAATAGCTTTCATTCTAGGAATAGAAACATTATCGTCAAGTATTTACAATGCATAACTATTGGCTTACCAGAATGATCACGAAATTGTTGACCCTATAGTCTCATTATTTTTTATTTTTTTGTTTTTTTAAAACAGATCTCATTTTCATTTTCATTTGCTTGATCTCTCTCTTAGTGACAAGCATTTTGGCCTGTAATGGACAATGTTGTCGGTGATGAGCTTCAAGGTTCTGGTCATCTTCTCAGGCGATGCCCAACTCCGGCATCTCCAACCCTCTGAAGATGCATTTCCCCAAATTAATTATATTTTTTCTTCTTTTCCTTTGGCTTGGTGTTAATGATAATCCGTGACCATGGAAGCAAGATGCGATGGCCGACGACGACTGAGGAAACAAGACCCCCTCCTTTTCGCAAACAAATCTAGGCGCATAACCAATTAAAAAGAAGAAAAAAAAAAAATCAAACAAGACCCCCTCCCCCTTCTCGATCTCTCTCTCGCTACAAATCCCTTCTTGTCGGCGTACTCCATGTTCGATAATGTTAGGAATTTCTATTAAATCAATTATAACATAATAAACATTTATATGAATTTAAATAACAAAAAAAAAAAAAAAAACCTCCAACTATAATGGTATGGTAAAGTAGTGGTGTGGGAGTTACCTCCACCCACTTACTCATCACAATAAAGAAACATAAAAGAGGTAACTAAAAGGTTATTGTAGGTTACACTTACATTAACCAAATAGAATAAACAAATTAAAGACTATAATTAACAACAAATAAATTGAATTAATTTTAAATCAAGTATATATACAACAATCCCTCACATGATTTAAAATTAAAATATTATATATAAGGAGCATTTTTACTGCGCAATGGGTATAGGTACCTTCTGGGTTTGAACCTACACTTAGTGTTAGTAAGTTTCCGTCTAAAGGAGCCGTAGTAGACTAGTCTTGAACTAAGTCCTTAAATTCAAACTTCTACTTACCACACACATAGTACGAGTAATTTATTCGGTTCTAGTTTGGTTGGCGCTTTAAACGGTCATGTGCCCGTATCACGTATCATGAATATTTTTAGGGAGTAGCCTATTTTCCCACAGTAGCGACCCACTACTATACTCACTTAGGTGAGACCTCCAAAAGTGATCTGTGATCAACACCTTGCAGAATTTCTGCTTTGAACTCATTCAAAGTTAAGCTCTTCTTAAACTATCACAGTTCTGAGCACTATCATCATAGGCATAGGACCAAGGAATACCCCTTAAAATATATTAGTGCTCCATTTAGCCACCCTACAGTTTCGTTCTTACCCATTGAAACCCTTTCATGAATCTCTAATCATAGAGGTTGGGTGTCCATTACAATGACTAATTTATAAGCTTTAGTCCCATTCCTCTCTATGATTTAGATTTAGCCTATGCGCTAATCCTGAGACAATCACTCAACAAGAGTTATATAATTTTTATAATGCCTCTTTTTATTTTTATATGACTTTTAGCCATATTTTACGCACCATATTATACATCTCAAATATGTGATTTACATATATGGTCTAAATCTCAACAGTGTATATATGTGATTTCACTTCTGCATTCTCAAACATAAATTAAACAGATGATTAAATCTGAATAATAAAATGTAAATATAAGTACATAATAATCATAAATTTACGTCACTGACCCTACTAAGTTTCATGTCAACAATTTATAAAATAGTCACACCATACAAGTATAATAACATCAATATAATTCATCCTCATATTTATGAAATAATTTTATTTCATTATCTTCATTTTTTATGAGAAGATGAAAATACTAACATAATACAAAATTATTCACTAGCATTTCCAATAATATTTTTGACCTCTATGTCACGTGCTGAAAATAATACTAAAGTAATTTCACAACATACAATATTGGCAAAATACCATTTATCTCAAAAAAAAAATTTTATTATAAATTTACCATCATGATTTCAAATTGTTCACCTCACAATTTATTTTCTAAAGATGATCAAATACTAAATTAGCACATGATATCCAAACAATTTGTATTCATATTGAACCATGTAAATAAGATAATAATCCCACATAGGAATAATTTATAATGTGCACATAATCTAATAATCACCCTCACATTAAAATTATTTTTGTAAAATGTCACGCACAACGAACATTGTTCAATAGAACCCCCACATTGAAATTGATGTAGGACAAAGAATCCCAACAAAGTTATTTTTTATTATTAATTTTGTAATTTTCGTTTTTATTTAGTTTAGGGTTTTATTTACTTGTTTTTGATAGTTTTTAAGGTTTAATTAGGCAAAATTGAGTCCTTATAGGTTACTATATTAGTTAAGGTTAATTTTAGAAGGTTTTTGAGTGTTTTTGGAGGGGGGGGTTTATGAAGCCTTTAAAAAGGATACAAAGTCAAAAAACGGAATTTGTCAGTTTTGGTAATTTTTGGCAATTCCTTATTATGTTATTTCTTGTTTGCAAGAACTAGGTTTTCTATAAATTAGGTTGTAGCTTTTGGCCAAGGGAATATATAACTTTTCATTCAATAAAGAATTTTTTTTCTGAAATTTTATTCTCTGAGCTCGCGGATTCGAGTGTGTTACTCTTTTGTTCGTGAATTCGATCGATTTTCCAAGAAGCAGGCAGTGCCTTACTTCTTCGTAAGCTTCCGCTACGTCAGAAATAATATTCATAATATGCCACAATCAGGATTGTTCTATAACAACCCTCCCATTAAAATTATTTTATTTTCATTTCAATTTTATGGAACAGGCTAACATATAATCATGATTAAAATATAATATCAAATAACATGTGATTTCATTCAAAGAGCATTTTTATTAAAATTCAACATTTTTTTTTAAATAATGAAAAACAACATTTAGGCCAATTTAACCTCATATCAAACATTGATATAATTTAAAATAAATAACATGTACTCGATCAAATAATAAATTTGATTTCATAGAATACAACCAATCCAACACCACAAATCTCTAATAGCGTTGGGTAGGGATCATTAATTTACATGATCATCTATATATATATTATCAACTTTTCACATTTTAATGGCTAGAAAGAATAAAATATTATTATAACCATTTTATACCTTTAACATCTTAAATGGCTAAAGAGAATAAATACACTAATATTACACTTCAACAAAGCATAACCTTTTTTCTTTTACATTACATACAAGACATGCGATTGTCGTAGTTTAGTTTCTTATTTCAGCCAACTAGTCAAGATCAATTCCTCACAAATTTAGAAATTTAAACAAATTATAAATATCATAATTCATGATTAACATCATGAGGATATTATGTCTATATTTCAATATACAACTACTCAATTAGTTTCTGTTTTTTTTTTTTATCTGCACATCTAAAATTCATCAGATGAAATAAATCTAAATTCATAGAAATTCCTAGGTATTTTCTCTAAGATTGTTGGATACAATGTTAGGAATTTCTATTAAGTCAATTATAACATAATAAACATTTATATGAATTTAATCAATAATAATCAACAATAATAATATTACAAGAAATAGAGTTCAGAAATAGCCTATATATATTATGGATCAAGGCACGTTGCAAAGCGCTATCCTTAGATAAAATACGTCCTTGTCAGTACTGGGTTTGCATGATGTTTCTCTCCCAAGATATAATGATCTTCTGGGTAGCTAAGACTTCCCACAAACCTCAAATCACCCGTATGCTCCAAATACTCAAGTTATAATTCATAGAAAATATGAAAAGAACTCAAAGTGTATAACTAATATGGAGATATAGGTGCTGAAAATTTCAGCATATATAAGCTCTTCTCTACACCTCTTCATCTCCACACATAACACTTATATAAATAAATAGCCAAAAGAAATAACCTCCAACAATAATGGTATGGTAAAATAGTGGTGTGGGAGTTACCTCCACCCACTTACTCACCACCATAAAAAAACATAAAGTAGGTAAATAAAAGGACATTGTAGGTTATACCTACATTAACCAAATAAAATAAATAAATTAAAGACTATAAATAACAGCAAATAAATTGAATTAATTTTAAATCAAACATATATACAACACTCCATTGTCGGTGACTAACTTCAGTAATCGTCTCCGGTGATTTTCCACGGGGAGAGTTCCATTTTTTGTCCGCCATCAATTGGTGTTACAGTGGCTCGATCTTGTTGAATTCGGAGCTGCGTTCATTCACACAAAGATTGATGATTGCAACCTGTTTTTGCCTAAAAATGAATTTATCAGGACTAAAATATGTTTTGTGAAAGAAAAGCCACGTAGGCAAGCTTTGCCAAGTAAGATGAGGTTGTTGGAAGAGAATCAGTTAAAAGAGATAAAGTGTTTGACCACGTCAAAAGGGAGTTTTGAGGAAAATAAGGAAAGTGGGTTATAAGGACTCTGTCATGATCAAGAGAGTGGGGGAAGCTAGAGTAATTCTGGGATGCAGTAGTAGCAGGAACAAGGCCCATTACTACCACCACAATGATAGTTGCTGCAAAGAAGGCATGTACGTGGGAATTTCAACCTGATGCTGTATAAAAGACAAAGGACACACACAAAGAGGGGGTTCCACAACCAACACATAAATCCTACTCAGGAAAATCAATTCTATTCAAACTTAGCTTCTTAGCTCTTTTCAAATTTAATTCTGTAATTAGCTCCTTAGCTATTTTGTTGATTCGCGCTTGGATTTCATATTTTGGTCAATCTTGCTATTCCGTACTTGAGGTTTTTCTGTAAGTTTTTTACTTTTAATGAAAGTATTTTCCTTTATAATCTCTCAATTATTGCATTGTGATAAATTCTGTTTGCATATAGACTCTAGTTAAATTTAAAATCATAGTTTAATTTCGAACCATAGGGAGAGGAACCCTAATCTCTCGTCAATTGCCTGATTTACATTTTATTTCAATCATAATCACAAGTAGTGACCAAATAGGCATTTGGGGCCAACGGCCTTGAATTCAACGGCCTATGAGGTATTGTGGGGTCGTGGTCACACGATCTTTAGGCTTTCGAGCCTTGACACGCTCATAACATTTTTAGTGTGAACACAACCATGGTGGATGCCTTCGATCGGTGTTCGTGGAGGGAGCCAACCCTTTTGCCTGCTCCATCTTCTTCGGATTTGGTGGAAGGATGAACTTTAGATTCATGGGCTTGCTATGACAAATCTTGAAACCCAATGTCACACCAAAAGCCAACCATGGAACCTCGTCATCGCTAGAGATCTTTTGTGGTGGTGATTTAAGCGGCTTGAATTGGGTGATCCTCTTTTGATTTTGATGTTAATGCCGTTAGTCTCCAACCTTGCCCCTTAAAAGTTAAAGCGACAGCGCGTTTAAGGGGAAGAGGATTCGATGCTGAGCAGGGGCAGAGGCGTGGAGCCAAGTGAAGCCCAAAGGGGTCACTTGGCCCTATTAAAATTTTTTTTTATTTAGGTTTTATACTTAAGTTTTTTGAGAAATTATAAAATTGGCCTTTCTGAAATTTTGTCTTTTTAGCCCTTGTCTTATTTTTACCCAATTATATAAATACATCCCATAAGTTTTTAAGGTTTCATGAATAATCACTCTCAGCTCTTTTTCCTTCACAACTTTTCTTTCAAAGTTTGGCACCTCTGAACCTAATTCCTGGCTCTGTCACTAGTGTTGAGTTGTACGAACTCAGCACCATGCCGAGTTCATTTCTACCGTCCAAAATCTCATCCGACGGTCAAGATTAAAAGACAAAAAACTTATGACGGTATTCAATATGTTGTTTGATTTCATACTTGAATTATGTTGGAATGAAAGTAATTTAAAATGACTATCCAAACATGCTGTTTGATTCGATTCCCATTTAAATTAGTTCATCCAAACACTATTTGAAATAAATTAAAATGTGATTCCATTCTAGCTAACAAATATAGGGAGTCGGGAGGTTCCAAAGCAAAACATTACTCTTTTGTTGGAATACAAGGTAGAAATTTGAGCCTTTTTTCTACCAAATGGATTAGAATGAGGATTGTTGTTTAAAAAACTTATTTTGGGCAAATGCAAAGGACTAAGGTAATATACAAAGCTTTTGGAAATGTCAATCACGTTTGGCCTAATATATATTTCATGACCTGAAGCTTCGTATATTACGTACCCTGTTTGCTCGATTCACAATTAGTTTCATGTGTAAGCGTAACTTCCCAAACATATAAGGGTTCATCGTGTGTGGGACTGGTTTCATTATGGCCCTTTTGAAATCGTTTCTCATACTTCCAAGACGATGTGGTCTTCTTCTTTCTTCTTCTTCTTATTGGTATTATCATTATCATTCTCGTTCAACGTTTCTTGTTCCTCCGAAAATAAGAATAACAGCAAGGCCGCTGTCGCAACAAATCCAGAGTGTTCAAAGAAGCAAGCCCTTGTCCACCTCTCTCAGCAGCGTCTCCAAGTACAGCACTTGCAGTAGTGATGGGAACGATTTCCTGAGGCTGTCGGACCAACAGTTGATGGATCAGTGCGAGATGAGCACTTTCAAGTCGTCTGGTCCCGGCGGTCAGCACCGCAACAAGCGCGAGTCCGCCGTCCGTCTCAAGCACCTCCCTACTGGCACTATTGCCCAGGTTACTACTCGCCTTGCTTTCCATTTTCCCAATATGCCCATGTTCTGTAACCTTGCCAATGCCGATTGTGGGATGGAATGGGAATTCGAAGCCATTTGTTTGGCTTTTGGGGATTCTCATTCCTCTTTTTTTTTTCTTTTTTTTGGCTACAATTTCATGCTATATCCCAAGCATGGCTTTCGAATTCACCCAATATTTGTTCGGAAAAATTCATTGTCAGATTGGACATCCGAATTGACTGTGAATTTGGGGCTATTAACACCGTGATTCCAAGGCAGCTTGAATTGATTTTGTCCTCGTTGTAATGGTTCTTCAGGCCGCCGAGGACCGATCGCAGCACAAGAATCGAGCATCGGCCTTAGCACGCTTGCGCACTCTATTAGCTCTCAAAGGTAAAATGTTGACCTCTCAGCTGTTTTTGCGACATGAATTTCTTTTCAAGGAAATCTGGTTGCATTTCACTCGAGTGATTTGAAGTTGTCAGCAATTTAAGGTGGATGGGCATTTTCCCAATGCCAAAAGTCCTACACAAAATGCAATTTATTGTAATATGTGAATGCGAAATGGGCATGTCAGATACCTTCTTGTAATGTGTTTCTTTTGGTTCCTTCAAAAGGCCTGCCTCTTAGATTAGCTATGTTGCTCTGTTTCCCCTTTTTCTTATAGATACAGATGGTATTTAAATCAATCTCTGGAGACTATTATCTGTGCTGTCTCATTTTCGTCTTATGTTTTACCATGTCGTGATGAAAATGTCTCTACTGAGTGGTAGCATGTGATTCTTTTGTGCTAGTCAGGAAGAATGTAGATATTGATGCGTATTCGCCTCCCCAAGAGCTTCTTCAAATTCTTCCAGCAAAATCGACCATTAGAGGATCAGATTGTGGTTCACAAATTGGACCAAATAATCCAAAATTTGCTTTGGTCTGTACAATCTATGTTATTTGTTCATTTCTTTTTCTCTTGAATTTTTTTTTTTTTTTGGGCAGAAAAAATTTCTGTCAAGAATTAGAAACTTGAATTTTAATTGTGGAAGATCACAATACTTATTTTAATTACCTTATTTTTTTCACAGGGAATGCAAGCTTTGCTGGATCTAATTTTTGCAGTTGAAGGTTCCATATCAGATGCTGCAAAATTGTTGGGGTACATGATACCGAGTTCTAAGTCCTACATTTTTTGTCTGTTATGAGGCTTATTAAACCAGTTAGGCCCTTTACCCTTCCTAGACAGTTGGAAGAAGCATCAAAATTCAAGAAGTGAACTTTCGATAAAACATTTCAAGGAGCTTGCACCAATGATATGATAATAAGAAAAAAAGTACAAGTACTCCCTACATACTGTAATTTATCAGGTTGACCTTTTAATTTTATCTAAACAATCATTTATTAGATAGGATGAACCTTGAGTAGAGGTGGATTTGGTATTTGTTTATGAAACAACCATCAGAACTCTGGTAGTCAGCTTAACCCGACTAATAATAATATGCTTAGTTTTAGTTGTGTTAGTGGTTCAGTGCCAAATTGCCAACCATACAGTTTTAAACTATTCCCCCTTACTGTTGTCTCCATTGAATATTGCAGGTTGAGCACAGGGGCGCTATCGCGGCTGATACTATCAGATGATTCTCTTCGAATGGCAGTGAATGAGCTGAGGACATCTAAGGTAGAACTTCTTAAAAATACAAGGAATCAGTAGGTTATTTCTCGTTTAATGGCGAAGTTTTTGTCTGTTCTTATAGGTCTCTCCGAGTAAAAATAACTGTTGGTGACACTTATTCTTTTCGACTCATATGTAACCATTATGTTTTACCTATATGCTCACCCATAGTTTGGATAACTTCCGTTTCATGGAGTGGGACCATAGTTTTCACCTTCAAGAGCAGGACCTAAAGCCACTATTCTTGATCCAACTTTTGATTAAATATTTATGCAAATAAAACAATTTTCATTGAAAAACCAAAATAGACCATATTTTTTTTTTTTTGGTTAGTGGAAATTTTCCAATGCTGAGTGGTAGTGTCATTAACCCATGTAACCAGATATGGACATGGATACTTTTGTCAGAACTGCAAGTTGTTGATGGTGCTTTTGGATACCACATTCATATTGCTACCTCCATAAATAATTATTTAAATGCTTTTCCTCTACCCTTGTGTATGTACGATAACAATGCAGAGCCAATTGTCTACTTCTTCAACACCATATTGTGAAGGCATAGGAACATTATTCTGAGCTATTTTAGAAGTAGGAGATGATGTCGTAGTTGTCCAATTCATTTTAGTTGTTTTTCAAATTTTTGATTAACTGTCTTAGAACCTCAAAGCCGGCTACATTCTTTCTCCAAGAATCTATATATGGAGCATAGACAAAAGTTTTGTTTCATCTTGAAAGTCATTTATAAAAGCATCTCTAAAGGTACATTTGTGCATGGTTATCAACACCTTTTGAATTCTAACACTTAGGTTGGTTTTATAGTAAGAGAGATTCTTTACTATACACTTAGGTTGATTTTATAGCAAGAGAGATTCTTTATTGTTCATCCTTAAGTAGTAAACAATGGTGATAACTTACCTCATGTTTGGTATGAGGGGTGAGTGGGAGGATGGAAGGGGGAGGGAGGAAATGTAGAAGGAAAGGGCTCAAGGCTTGTGTTTGGTACATGGTTCAAAGTCTCTTCCGAGATGGACGAGATCTTGCCAGGTTAACCTAGTCTCGGAGGGGTCCGATACAAGAAATCCCAACTAACCAAGTATATAGGAGGAAGACATTGTAACGGACGAGACAAACGAGTCAAATTTCGACAGTAGCTCGAGGGGTTGGAAGTCTCAAACGACCTTCTTCAATTCTCATCTAGAAATTTTTAAACATTTGTGGCTTCTTTCAATCTTTGAAGATTGAGAGAGAGGGAGAGAGATGAGCATTGTTTTCCTCTTGACGATTTAACCTATTATAACTTATAAAATTATAATTTGGTACCTTGTGTTTTAGAATTTCCCCAAAAAAGCAATCTATTTTAATATTAATTTTGTTTTATTTGTGAAAACAACCTAATAATTTTAGAATTTTTTTTAAAAAATTAATTTTTTCATTAGCGAACAATTGGGTCCTTTAAAGAGTGATAATTTTTAATTCATATCTTATTTATATAAATTGTCTTAAATCTTTTATTATTTCTTTCAATTATAGTAATAAATAATAAACATGCCTTATATTTCAATAAAATAACTTATTAAATAATGTGTATTTTTATATAATACCAACATGCTAACGCTTGTTTTGATATTTTTTACCATATTTTGTGTCCTAAGTTATTTATTTTGCTTATTTGATGGTTCCTATATATATATATATATATTTTTTTTTTTTTATTTGGATTTTTTTAATCATTCTTTCATACTTAAAGTTGTGTCTCGCCCAAAACACAACAAGATGGATGAGAATGAAATGACCGACACCGAAACATGATGACGACCAAGATCGAGACATTGAACCATGGAGGGAAAGAAAAGCGTTACCCTCACCTTTTCTCATCTTTCCAAATTTTGGGGTAAAGATGGAGGGAAAGAAAAGCGTTACCCTCACCTTTTCTCATCTTTCCAATTTTTGGGGTAAAGATGGAGGGAAAGAAAAGCGTCTTGTTAAAATGACCATATTACCCTAACCTTTTCTCAACTTTTTTTTTACATGTGAGGGTAGAATAGTAATATCATACTTTTTAATATCCATCCATTCATCCTACCAAACACACAAGAAGGAAAGAGGAAGGAAGACAACTATCATTCCATCCATTCTACCAAACACACAAGAAGCAAAGAGGGTCTCCCTCCCCAAGGGTGGAAAGCTCATCCCTTGATTCCTTCCTTCCTTTCCTTCCTCCCACTTTTCCATCCTTCCTACCAAACATAGCATTAATGTTCTCTGCATCACTAAAACATTATTTATATTACCTCATAATGATGATTATAATAATCAGCTGTTCAACATTTTTCTTATACTTTGTTTTCGTCTACAAATAAACAAATAGTGGATGCACCATCTTTGTAATAACTCGTAGTTTATGCTCTTATCCATTATATGTCGTATTTCATGTTCACCAAAGAAGCCTACGGAATGGCTGTCACTTCTTTAGGCTAAAACAATGGTGTTGTTACTCAGACTTTTGCATGATCAAAAGCTTCTTCCTCAACATCATTTAGGTTGCATTTGGGAGAGCTTTTCTAGTACTCTTAATGGACTTCCCAGCCACAAAAGTTTGTTTTTGGAAAAGCAAGGGTGTTTGGTGGGTTCACTGACATTTGCTTTTGGAGGAATCCTGCCCTTGAAAAACTCATTTTGGAATAGTCATTGGATGTAGTTTTTGGATTCTGCAAAAGCTGGAAGCAGTGGTCCACTTAAGTAACATTTTCCATATGGACAACTTTGTCCATTTTTTTTCTCTTGTAAAGATGATAAAGCCTTCTTCCATCTTCTTTCAGAGCACAAACTATATAAAAAATCCAACCTAATTCTACATCTGCTATTCAAAATCAGATTGACATCTAGCTAGATCCTACTATTTAAGATGTGGATTTTGATTGACCTTATTTCAATATGGATCTTTTGTCTCCTATAAAAACATGTCACGAAAACTAAGAACTGATCCATTTCTGTTCATCTTCTTCTTAGTGTTCTTTGATTTTGCATAATGTTGAATCACATGTTTCTATAACAGGAATAAGATAAAGAAATGATTGTGAGATTCTTCATTAAGATTTTTCTTCAAAACTTGTCAGCCCCTTTTTTACCAGGTTTTGTTTATTTCTTATGAGTTTGTGCTTTCATGGTAACTACAATAAAAATTTAAAAATATAATAAAACCTGGTAAAAAAGACGCGTGTTTCTTCTAATCACATGACTTTTGAATCAAGCTCAAAATATGCTGATTTTCAAATGCTTCTTGCTTCTTCCTTGGGTTCATATCTTACAGGATTATACCGCTTTTTATATTTTGGGTATGTTAGAAAGAGATGCGGAGAGCACAATCTGATTGTTAGTGTTCATGGTCTTGGTTGGGTACTTTTGTCCAACTTGTATCACCATGACTGAGGGTCATTGTGTTCTCTGGAAATGCTCTGTTGCAAGCCAAGTGAAAAGGTGATGCCAAGTGTAATCATTGAAATCAGCCTACAAAACCAAAATATGGATTCACCAAGCACCAGTTCTTTTTTAAATTCATTTTTACAAAGCCCCTTTTGAGGGTTGAGTTCCTGTAAAGGACTCTTCTTTCTGAAGACCTTTTCCAAATACAACTTTAGTCCTTTCAGAGTGTCGTCTTGCACCTCAACTGCTAGATTCAGAATGTTTATTTGAGTCAGGTTTTCTACTCATTCATCGAGCTGCCCAATGTAATCTAAACAAGCTATGTATCTTAGTAATTTCTTTAAAAGTTTAACCAGTGCATTTAGTCATTTAAAGAAATTAAAATCTAATATCACACTGACTTCAAGAGAAACTTAAGGATCGAAGACTTTAAATCTAATATGTCACTGATTTCTTAAAATATAATATCACACCAACTTCAAGAGAAACTTGAGGATTGAAGGGAGATTTTAAGTGACAAGTTTGTGTAGCGGATTGAAAGTAAGCAGAATTGAGGAATGGAAAGTGATCAGGATTAATTACACATGATAGGGAAAGGATATTATATAAAATCTTACGGGAAAAGAAGAGAATTTATCACCTGAACGGTTATCGTAGGGTTTGAGGACTGAGTCTTTGAGTTTTATCCAAGTGACCACTTGGAGTTTTATCCAGGTTATGGGAAGCCAAACAATAGTTGAAACACTGATATGTTAGACTCATTCTGTCCCTCCTGTAGTGGAATGACAACTTGACAAGGATAGAGGCAGCATCATATTGAAATAGTCTATCTTGCACAGAAAATAGCTATGGTTCTTAAAGGGGGACTTGTCATTGATGTTTTTATAATATGCATGCCATTGAATCATGACTTTCATGTTCTTGGCCATTGGAAATATTTTGTTTCTGTTTTTCTTCATCTGCTAAAGTGGATAGTTTGTCAGAAGTAACTAGACATCTTAGTCAATGCTTATTTTGTTCTTAATATAGTTTGATGCCAGATTTTCCCTCCTGGAGTGTGTCCTCATTCCACCTCTTTTCATTTTTTTTCCTTTTTTTTCTTGACAGAAATGATTAATTATTGTACAGAAACCTGACGAGGATATTTGTGTGAGATGTAATATTGTAAAATATTATATTCAGTAAGGGTAGTTTAGTCTATTAGGGTTAGATTCTAATAGTAGTGTCAGTCTTCTTATATTTAGTTTAAATTTACATTTCCTTGCACCATTTTTAATGTCTACTTGATTCTTTCCACTTGACCAAGTTATGGTAACTTCTTTGAGTCAATGAATTACAATTATCTGATGTTGAAAGGCCACATTCTGCCATTTAGCTTGTCTTTTCTTTGCACATTATTAATATATATATATATATATATATATATATATATGGATTGTTAAATATAATTGACAATAAAGATTTGATCTGGATTACAAAAGTTGAAATTTTCATGGGATCTGTGCAGGGTATGAAGCCTCTCAAGTAGAACTTATCGGATGGCAATTTCATGTGTCTGGTATATTGAGTTCGATTTTCATTTTCTTTATATTGTGTATTACTGCAGATGCCACAGAACCACTATGCATAGGAACTGGTCATGTTCCACCCTTCCCTTAAAAGAAGGATGCCTAAAGTCGTAATGAAGACAAGGAGGCTTCTTTTGAATTATGTTATAAATAAAGGGCCAAAAAGAAAAAAAAAAAAAAAACATAAACAAAGAGAAATGACAAAACTAATCAAGGTTATTTCTTAGGCCTTATCAATGTCAATCTATGGAAGGCTGCCCATTTTTTGACTAAAACGTAACTTAATAACTTACTAAAAAAATTTCTGGTCATATTTCAAGTTCCTTTTTTATGTTAGTGTTTCCTCTAATACACTATGCATTTACAAATGCAGGAATGCAGGATCAAGGTCACTATGGCATCATGGTATTGTGTGGATCAAAGGTGCTGCCTAGGCAGAATTAGTCACAGATGGCAGAATATTTAAATCACAAATGTAGATACTTTTCTAGTGCTATTTTTTCATAAATCTTTCTACTTGGTGGTGCTTTCTGATGGGAAAACACAATTTCAAAATATGGTCTTCCACCAATGTACATAATGAGGAACCTAAGATTTGTGGTCTCTTCAATCATTATCCCAAGTATGCCTAGGACATCAAGACTAAAAATTTGCTCTCCCTTGTCGGATTTGGTTAACAGCACTCACCGTCTCCCCTTCAGATTATTGTGTTTCAACAGCTCCAAGGTAGGTGTGGTTGGATGCTCCCTTGTTTGTTCTGGAGTTCTTTGTTGGGGTCATTGATTGTCAACCCCCAATTTGTAATTCTTTTTTTTAAAAATAAAATTTAAAAAAAAAAAAAAAAAACAGAATATTTCATGAAAAGTGGCCAAAAAATCCACTTAAACAATGGATTTTGAAAAAACTCTCTCCTACAAAGTTGTACAGAATGATGTTTTTTAGTAGATATCGCGACTAGTTTTCATAAAAACTTTAAGAAGTTTAAAATTAGTGGGGGAGTGCAAAGGAATTTTTGTGTTGGCCGCCTTGAAAGACATTTACTGCTGATAATTCCTATCTTTGCCAGAGAATCAGAATACTTCTTTTGATCCCAGTATTGTTGTTTATTATGAGATAATGATAATAATAATAAAAAATCAAAATCAAAACCTTGTATCTGTTTGAATGTTTTAAATTCATGTTTAACTAGCTAGTAGCTAATCCAATTTAGCTTTATCAATTCCTCCAAATCATGCTTAATATCTAGTTCGGATCAACATAAAATATGGAATGGATTTGGTTTTCCTCTCGACAATATCGCAAAACTTTACCGCATGGCATTTGTCTTTCTATTTTTTGTGGGGGTTGTTGGGTTTGGTTGTGAGGGTTGTGTTTGAAGAGGAAGGGGATGTTAATTACCGTTATTTTATTTCGCCATCCATGCAAAGAAAGATGAGGAATGGCATTTATCACAACTTAAAACGAAAAAATAGCACATTTTTTTCAACCCAACTTCTTCGAGTATACTGAACAAATCCTTACTGCTATTAAGCTCTGTATCCCTGTAAGATCATAAGTCAACATCTCTTCTCATTAAATCTTTCCTTTGATTATTGACTTAAACCGGATCAACTCTACTCAGCTAAACCTTAGAATCCAAATATTTTAAATTATTAGGAGTCATATGTGAATCCTTTCTCCGCTATGGTGCGAATACACTATCGCTATATTCAAGGAAAACTAAGGACTGAAATGCTTTCAAGTTGTTATCCAACACACTTGCAATGCCATTTCAATCGAGTGTGATGATCATACATTGAGTGGTGGTGGAAGACCTATCTCCTGGGTCCAAAGAAGCATCCTGCATAACAGACTCTATCATGGCAACTAAGCTTGTAACATCTTCGCATTGCAAGAAGCAGAGCAGAGCAGAGATAATGACTGGCCATATACTGTCTCTGCCTTACCACTAGGTTGGTTAAGATGTCAACTAGCAGAGGCACCATTGGTTACTATTGGAAAAATTCCTCCCCTTACCTTCTGTTCTTTACTAGAACGCTCAATCCTGCCAGATCCTCTCTTCTTACTATCATTGATATAGAACAGCACAAATCACCAAAAAATTTTGGAATCCAGAATGAAAAACTAATGCACAGCTATCTTAAGAGTAGTTTAAAAACTGATCTTACAGCAGTACAGGATGTTCAGCATTGAACATTCCCACGTCTAATACACAAAGAATATCTCTTCTTTCGAGAAAACTAATGTAAGTGGGACAAAGAATATCAGGGAAGTTTGCAGCATTATCACACTTCTGTAATACCCCGCAATACCAGAATAGGAACCACTAGCAATAGCAGAAAGCAGATTTAGAGTAGCACCCAGCAAGCAGTTCACATCCTAATGGTTATAGTACAACGAAGGTGGCCGCTTCTACAGTCTGGATTATTGGAAAGAGCAGCAGTTGACCTTGGACCAGTGCAGAACTGTTTCTGCTCTACAAAAATGCACTATAAAAATATGTTTCCACCAACATTAGTGCCTACAAACTCCTATAGTCTATCACGGTGACTTCATCCTCAGGCGCATCTAGATCTTGATAACTGCACCCACATTGAATAAAAGTCAGCGCGAACTCCATTTTATCATGACTAGAATATACAAAATAAACCTCTGGATCAAAAACACGTATCATTTGCATAAGTGGAGATATTCAAAATCAGCAGTAACTATATATATATATATATATATATATATATATATAGATATAGATATATCACTTGATGTTGGCTAACTTGGCCTTTTTACCCTTATGCCGGCCGGCATAGTTGGCCAACTTGACTTGCAGAACCAGTCGAGCATCATATTTATGCTAAAGCTTTCAAGCAAATACCTAATAAGAATAAATAAATAATTACACAAGAAATGATGTTACCATTGCAATTCTACAGGAGATAAGACAATTTCAACTATCATCAGATAATATAAATACATGCGCGTGCGTGTGCATGTGTGTGAGCAAACCTGTGGTTTAGTGTGGCAAGATAGAAAGACAATGAAAGAATTGTTAAAGAAAGCACTATTTTTACTATATAAAGAAAGAACTACTTTTATTATAAAATTGTTAAGAAAGATGATTTTCTGCCCAGCAGTATCCTACATATGGTGGCTTAAGACCGAAAACAATAAAATCAGGTAGGACAATACAACTGACCCAACAAATCCAAGTTACACCACTAGAGATCCGTATCCGCTAAATGCTAATAGGGTTATTGAGACCAGAGCCCATTGTGTTTAAATGGTAGCCATTTCATGATGGAAACAGGTTTTGTTGTTTGCACAAAGCATAGGGCATTCACTTGGCAAATAAGAGGGTCAACTAGATTGGTTTTGCGCCAGGCCCTCATAGTAAGAAAAGAAGAGCAACCTGATACACTGATATCTGGAACTTCTGGCAAAAGCCACTGGGGCAAGGTCAGAATAAGACTAATAATAATCCAGGTTTCCTTAATCAGATTGCGCAGTTTGATTGTGACATTTCAGAACGGGCAGATAATTTGCCAAGGATATTAAGGAAACAACAATATTCAAATCAAGGATTCAAGGAAGTCTCTATACAAAATTATAATATAGGAAAAAGCACTCATGGAGTAACTTCAATGCATCTAGGTGATCTGTAGAACTTTTGAATATAACTTGAGGGAATAACAAGTCAAAAAGTGCCAAAACTATATGGGAAAAATATAATTGACGCATAAGGCACTATGAAGCACTCACAGGGGAATCAAGTGGTTTTAAAGAAAAGATGAGGAATCAAGTGGTCAGAAAGGAAAGGATACCCCTAATCAAAACACATTTTTATTTTTACTAGTTTCATTTTTATTGTTACTATTATTATTATTATTTTCCATTCTTCTCTAGGCCAAATATGAGGGAACCAACCAAAACAAATATAGAAGTAATCCCAAAAAAAAGAAGGGGGGGGGGGGGGGGGGTGGGGAGGGGAACCCATAAATATTACAAGAAATTTGTTTGTTTTTTGTTTTTTGGTTAAATGGGATGAAGTTAAAATGTATTAATGTAAAAAGGGCTGAAAAATAGATTTGAAAAAATATCCTCTAATTTTAAAACAAGCACCTTGCACCTCCTCGTTCTCAAAAGTAAATCTCCTTCGGGGAACCCATCAATATTACAAGAAATTTGTTTGTTTTTTGTTTTTTTTGTTTTTTGGTTAAATGGGATAAAGGTAAGATGTATTAATGTAAAAAGGCTGAAAAATAGATTTGAAAAAATATCCTCTAATTTTAAGACAAGCACCTTGCACCTCCTCGTTCTCAAAAGTAAATCTCCTTCTAGATATACCAAAGAATGCATAGAGGAGCTGCCTTCCAAAACATGTGTTCTTACTGCCAACATTAAACTCCCGAGGCCAAAATAGATCCATCACAGTCCTTTGCATAAACCAATAAATAGCCAGAAAAACAAGGACAACCTGTGACTCTTTAGCCACAGAGCAATGAAGAAATAAATGATCCATCATTTCCTCACTCATTTTACACATATACAACACCAATTGGGTATCATCCAACCCCCACGAATTAGATGATCAATAGTGATACATTTATTTCTAGTTTCAGTCCACCCAGCAAAGGCAACCTTAGAAGGAACACGAGGTCCACACCCTTTTAACAGGAAAATTCTACATCTCAAAACCCCTCAAGTATATGTGAAGAACACTAATGGAAAAATTACCATTAGAAGACTTACTCTGCACCAATGAATCTTCTCCATCTTTAGTCACAAGACTCACAACTAGATTATAAATCTTTCCAAACAAAGCCACCTCCTTCTCCATCTCCCAATCTTGATAATTCCTAATGAACAACAGGTTCCAATGCACATCTTTATTCGACCAAACCACATCTGCTATCCAACCATCTTATTTGACTGCAATTGAATACAAATCTGAAAATTCCTCTTTAGGAGTAATGTTGCCACACCAAATTTAACCCTTTTACCATACCCCACCTTAAAAGACACCGTCGCCTTGTAAAAGTCATCAAAACCCTGCATGATATATGTCCAACACCAAACCGCAAGGGAAACCCATACTTCTTTTGTTCTCCACTCTCCAAAATTGAAGCTATACTTCCAAATAATAACTCTACTCCACAAACTGTCTCTCAAATGCAAACCTCCAAAGCCATTTCTCCAAAAGAGCTTGATTCAGGATAGTGAGCAAGGACTTAAATGTCAATATTGGCTGAAATATCTTGGGTGCAGAAATAGAAAAGTATCGAAAGATAAAAATTTTGATATTGATTTAGAGAAATGACGAAAATTAGTAGTAAAATGTGAAAATTTTCGATAAAATTTTGGGAAAAAAAATGAAAGACTAATAAACAATTTAGAAACATGATATTGTAAATAAGAAAAGTATATAATGTGTAAGGTGCAAAAAGTGTACCGCTCAGCAAATAAAAAATACAGATTTATACAAATTTAAATTAGGTGATATATTTAAGATATTATATATATGGATTACACACACACACACATATATATATACTCCCTCCGTTCCAATTTTAATGCTCTTCTTTTTGGGATGTTCCAAAATTATTGTCATATTCAAAAAGTCAATGACTCTTTTAATTTATTTCCTAAAATACCCTTTGTCATGAGTATCTGATCTTTTTCCAATGTTTTCTACACTTGTGGGTAAAATTGGAATGTTAAAACATATATATTGATGTGAAAGCATTTAAAAAGGTTTCTAAAAAAGCGTATTTTTTCAAAGGGGATAGTCAATTGGGAACAAAGGGAGTATATGACATTATAAATATACCTCACAGCACAAAGATAAGTCCATGAGGACCCATTATAATTCTATGAGCAATGTCTCCATTTTTTTATTTTTTAATCAACAACAAAGAAAAAATATTATTAATGACGAAAAAATGTACAAAGGAGACATTGTCTCCTTCAATCATCCCCACATGGATGATTCATCAAGGTAACAAAAATGGCCAACTTTGGGTACTTCTCACCCATCCCTTGCTTCTGTACTAAATTTAGGATAGTCAATTTGGGTACCTTAATTTTACTTATCCTAGAACCTTTTATTTCTATATAGATATGTCCATGATTAACTTGTTGTTCACTCAAATTTTGGTCTCGTCAATTAAAACAATATCATCGACAAACATCACTATCTATGGATATTATTGACTATGCCACAAGAATTGGGTGTGGAAATGTGTCTAGAGATTGAATTCATCAAATTCCCAAACTTAACCCGACCAAAACGAATTAAAAGATGGGAGAGTTTCTTTCACTAGAAACCCTTGAGCAGTAACACGATCCTCCGACCCACTTCTTTGACAACAACTCCGACCTCTCTCAATCTCTTGCCGCCCCCCCCCTCCTTTCCTTTTTCTTCTTCTTTTTCCGCAATTAGCCATGCACACCATGAGAGAGAGCTGTGCATGGCAGTATGGCACAAATCCTAAACCTATACTCGTGTTGTGTTGTGTTGTGTTGTGTCGTGTCATGTCTTGTCATGTCAACACAGGTACCTAGGGTTAAGGTGACATGCCTATGCATCATAGATTCTTGAATATGGCCACCAATAAGTGGGCCCTAAATCATATCTTTTAATTGAGATCATATTTCGTAAACAGTTATCCCACATTGAACAAGTTTATGCCAAGTCCAGATGATTATCAACTTAATGAGCTTAGACTTGTTTCAACGATTATCCTTTTCAAATTATGTCATGCTCTATTGTCCACTGGAACTTTTTCTTACTAAATTATGTGGTTTCTCTAGCTTTTGTCCAATGTAAAGGAAATCACACGCATCTAGTTGTTGTGCATCTCTATAGTTGTCGTTCAAAGTCACTCTTCTATTGTCTTTTTCCCTTAGAAAATAGTTATAAATTATATCAAGACAAACCGAGCATAAAATAAAGAGACACCACACATAAGAGCTTATTTATAAGAGCCTACACAAAAACACACATAAAGAAATAAGGACAAAGAAAGAGGAACAAAAACAAAAGAATATTATAGTTGGTCTAAGTATTATAAAAATAAAAGTCTAAAAGATAATAATAATAATAAGAATTTTTTTTGATAAGGTAAAAGTGTATTAATGAACAAAAAGGGCGTCGCCCATGTACATGAGCCATATACAAAAAATAATCGACTCCCCTCTACACCCTAAAGAAGTCAACAAAACAAATAAAAGGAAGATGACGAGTATTAGTATGACTAGAAAACCACATATATAAAGACTTAACAAGAGAAGCCTTAAGGATAATAATAGACTTCTCCAACCCATCAAAAGTTCTAGCATTTCTTTCCCTCCATATGCACCAAAAAATGGCATGCAGAGCCATATTCCAAATCACTTTAGCATTCTTACATCCCCCCTTCAAATACCACCCCGACAAAAGGTCATAAATAGACGAAGGAAGCACCCAATAAACACCAAACATGTTGAATAAGAGCATCCAAAGACTCCTTGCCACATCGCAATGAATGAAAAGGTGATCCACCGTTTCCAAGTCTTGTTTACAAAGAATACATCGATTCGGCACATACCAACCTTTTCTAGCAATATTATCCAAAGTCAAACACTTATTACTACCCACCAACCAACAAAAAAAGGCTACTTTAGTCGGAACTGAGGAAACCCATGTAACTTTAGCCGGAAGAAATCTATTCCCAATAGGTCTTAAAGAATTGTAGAAAGATTTTATGGAGAATAACCCTTTAGAAACCTTACGCCAAACCAAGGAATCATTCTGACCCACTAAAATCTTACTATCATAAAGAACTTGGTAAAAATTCATTACATCCTCCAATTCCCAATCATTAAAGTGACGAATAAAAATAACATTCCAATGTTGAGTACCACCAACCCCTTCCAAACAATCCTTAATCAAAGCTTCCTTGTTAGAAGCAATAGAGAATAAAGAGGGGAATTCCACCATAAGAGGTGAATTAGAACACCACCAATCTTGCCAAAACTTCACTCTACAACCATCTCCCACTTTAAACCCAATATCTTTAACAAAATCACCAAAACCTTGCATAATCGCCTTCCAAAGACCCACACTATGAGAACATCAACATCATTAGACCACCAACCCTCTCTAGTAGCACCATATTTCCATATAATAACATCTTGCCATAAGCCTTGAACTCCCCCACCAAATTGCCAAAGCCATTTACCCATGAGAGCTTGATTGGTACAAACAATGGATCTAACCCCTAAGCCTCCCAAATTTTTTGAAAGGCAAACGTTATGCCAATCAACAAGATGATAATAATAAGAATTGTCCTTTGATGTTATCAAATGACCGCATTAAAATTTGGGGATGAGGTCAAAGTGCACTTTTGATGTTACAAAGTATTTCATCCGGAACACCAATTTACTTCAAAAGAATAAATAAAACATAGGAGCCAAAAGGAAAAAAAAATGCAGATTAAAAGTTACCTTCGTAGACGTCGAGGATCTTGTCGGAAAGCTGGAGGTAAAGCAATCATTGGGCCCGGCCCACTTAACTGGGGAACTGTTCGCCCATTTCTTCCACCACCTTCAAAGGAGGCAGGTCCACCCTGCTCTCGCAACATCCTCATTGCAACTTCAGGAGGAGCAGGAACAAAGGGGCCCAATGGACTGCAATCACATCAAAATCTAAGTTCTAGCTGACAATAGCAAAATAAGAAAACAATTTCCAAAAACAAATTATTAAACTCATTGTCAACCTACCCAGCACCAGGAACAGGCATCAACACTGGTGGAGGGGCAATATCTGCAGAAAAAGGAGGGCCAACATGCATGCCTTGTCCACCAAAAGCATCATACATTGATTCATCAGGATTTCCCCCATCTGGACCATCATTATTGGACTGAAAATCAATTGATTGTGGGTTCTCAGACCTATCATATCTTTCACTGCCATTAGCTCGATTTTCCCGCTCTCGACGATTGCCTCGTTCATCTTTCAATCGATTATCAGAACCTAGCCTACGCCTCAGTGGCTTATCCTTCTAAGAAGAGAAATTTAATAATAATAAAATAATGAACAATAATAGAAATAATGATAATAACACTAACAATGACAATGATGATTATAACAACAACAATGACAACAATACTTGTTAATTCAAATGAAGACTAGATAAGGGTACAAGTCGAGAGGAAGACATATAGATCTCTTGTTTGTTACAAGGGTATCTAAGTTAGATAAGCAACTAACACACCTTTACTCGGAAAAAAAAAGTGGTTGAAATTGCTGAAACTCAGAGGAAAACATAAACAAATGAAACTCAATACACAAAGTCATGATACCTCAAAAAAATAATTCTTTGAAAAGGTGTGAACTCTAAAAGAAAAGTAATACAAAACAAGGTTAGAAAGCCAACTGCTCAAATGGCCTGAATAAAAACTTTATTTACTTCTTTTTCTTCTTTTTTTTTTTTTGCTGCAAAGCCTTTATATACTCTACATACCACGAACTTTCTAGAAATTGATCAAGGAGCATTGAGTAATACTAGCTACCATGGTTTTAATACAGGGAACAGGCAAGTGTAACGGTAATGCTGAAGGTGTAACGGGAATCGGGCATCAGAGTGACATGTAACGGGAATCGGTGACTGTGAGCATAAATTTTTTTAAAGCTTGGTTAACATGCCCCAAACTTATTGATATTCATGTTTTCACTCCAAAATCCTATATAGCACTGTTTTAAAGGGTTTTAATGAATTTTATTCAACATGACAACTTTTATAAGTGTGGGTAAAAGCATTTAATGAAGTTTTTTTGAGTTATTTGACTCATCTTTTATAATAATACTAGAGTCAATATTAAATCTAACCATTCATATAGTGAAATACTCAGTAGTTGTGTACTACTTACAATTTATTATTACTAATTTACAAATTATAATAAATAAATTATTTAAAAAATAAATAAATAACCAAGAAAATAAAGGAATACATCATACATGTTGAAATTTTTGGCATAATATTAAACTAATAAAGTGAGACTTAAAAGTTTATTAGCAAATCATTAAAGAATAAAAAATAAAAATAAAAAAACAAACATAAATTGCATGAATGAGTGTTATGAGCCGTGAATCTATGGTTAAACATCATAGATCTAGGTTCAAAGGAACATAAAAATATAAAAATATAAAAAAATCGAAAAAAAGAAAAAGAAAATGCATGAATGATTGTTATCAATTGTAGATCTATAGTTAAACATCATAGATCTAAGTTTAAAGGAAAAAAATATTGACATAGTGGGAGAAAAATAAAAATAAAAATAAAAATATTTCAACTAGAGCTCAAGGATGCCTTTGATATTTGATTTTGGTTTTGAATCGTTGAAACAATAGCTTTAATATTGCAGATCTAGTGGTTTTATGGGCAAAAACCAGCTGAAAGTGTGTTCTCCTTCAGCTACAAGTGCTGGAGAATGAGCAAATGAGAGAAAACATGTGTTTTAAGTGCATAAAAGTACAATTATGGACCGTCACGCCCATTACGACTATGACTGATAATGAAGTTGTTAGACACTTATTATTGAGATTCAATAAATACGATGATATGTAAGACACTTTGCCATACTGATAATGAAGCTGTCAGACACTTACTGAAACCAACATGTGTTCATGTCTTTCCACCATCACTATAATATATAAAAATGTACTTCAAAGATTTGCAAAACAAAGTGCATACAATGCCTCTTTGTTATAAGATCCATTATAATGTTTTTACTTTTTCATTATTTATCATTCCCAGTACACTGATGCTCAAAGATGCATTCTATTGTTTATATAGAGTTATAGACAAGGCCATTATATTTTAAAAATTCACTACCTGAGCAACTCATGATTCTTTCACACAAACAAATAATAATAATAATAATAATAATCATAATCATAATCATAACAACAACAATAACAAAAATGATATATATATATATATATATATATATATATGATGATTATGTGAGCAAGTGCTGATATAACTCTCAACACCAGCCTTGAGGGTTGTATCTCGTGCATTAGGGGGTTACAAGGTACATTGGGCCACTGCGCAAGATACGACACTCAATGCATAGTGCTAATAACTTATATCAACACGCGTTGACATGATCAGGGTTGCAGATAGAGATATATAATCAGAAACACATATCTTTTCCCTGTGAAACCTACCGTGTCACATGTTAAATATCATGTATCAATGCAAATTAAAGGTCCCAAATTATAGGACATTTTTTTCAAGAAAAAAAAAAGGGCCAAATTTTGTCACTTCAGTGAAGTCATGTAAATCCTAAACCTCCTCTTTTCATGGGTGGGCCAAGGGGGAGGCATGTGGGAGGTTGTCATGGGAGACATATCAAGCTCTAATAAGTAAATATTTCTTAGAGGTGCAAATAGTGTATATATATATATATATATATATATATATATATATATATATATATATTTTTTTTTTTGATAACGGGGGAACCATCCCAAAGCAAGGCCCTTTGGACCAACCCATAGAACCTAAACCCTCGGGGAGACTAGCGCAGAAACCCACCGCCACGACCTCCCACTTAAATTTTGGTTTGTCCTAGCGGGAAATCGAACTTGTGAACGTACGCCTAATCAATATTACACCAATAGTAAGGAATATCCGAATATATAGAAATATATGCACAGGTGAATCTATGCGTGAATCATTGACTGCAATTGATTTGATGAATCATACCAGTTGAGATTGCTGCATAACAGGTGTCCCGCCAGGTGCATCTGGATCACTGCAGTAATATTAAGGGAGTTTTCACCTTGTCCCTAGTGAACATATAAAGAAAAAAAATGCTTTCAAGAAACTCTACTTACTTCATATAGTTCTGGAAATACAAATCTTCACGCACTTTGGAGGTCAGCTCCATCACAAGCTCTGGGTGTTTCAGTTTTAGATGCTTGTGCACAAACTCAGAAGCATGGAAGAGTTTTGTGCATCCCTTGGCTCCACAACCATACTTCCACCCATACTTCTCATCCCTAATTTTCCGTACAAAGGGATCTAAACCTTCAACAGCAGCCGCATCTATCTTCTCCTTGGCAGTCATTATTTCCAGGGGATCCTGACCCTTCAATCTCTCTTGCCAACATGAGTCAAGTTTCTTTTCCCACTCAACCCCATTACTGGTTACATCAGAACTCTTGCCCTCTGCTCTCACATGCCGGAGACCCTTGGCTTCACTTGTTTCAACCATTCCATAATAATCCAAGCCATGGATGCGCCAAAGATAAGTAATAAGCGTATCCAATAACTCTACACCCTCAAGGCCCTTGACAGAGGTCAAGCCCCGTATAATTATAACTGGGCCAACTGAACCACTATGAGATTTCTCTCTGTTCATTTTGTCAATATCACCTCCACATAATATATTTTCCTCTATTCCTTTTTCAGAGTCAAGTTTACGTACTAGGGCCTGCGCTCGTTCAATGTCAACTTGGATTCGTCTAGGTTCAGAACTAACTGGGTGAGCTTTAGGAGCAGCTGCCAGATCAGTTTCTTTAGTTGGTCCCCTACCATGCCGTCTTCTTTTTCCACCTGTCTCCAGTTCATCGTCAGAGTTTGGATCACTTGTCTGTCCTGATTTGTTTAAAGATGAGGCATTGACACCAGGACCTCTGCATCATAAAATGTGAAGTTATTGGTATGCTGTCCTAAAATAAAAAGTTGGCAGCATGACCTGCATGTGACAATATAAGTGCAAAAGGTTCATATCTTACAAGTCCAATGTTCCACTTTGCAAATCAAGCAAAAAATCCTTTGCAATCTTTCGTGCAAGCTCATTCCTCCTAAAAAGTAAGAGAAAAAACCACAAAAGTATATAAAACAAACAAAAACAAAAAACCAAGAAAAAAAAAAAAAGAGAAGAAGAATTTCACAATAAATGCCACAGAACGGAGAAACAACAGGTGGCCACCCAAACTAGAAACAATATTCACTAAATAATTTATGGGACCCACCAAAGTCCTTCCTCATTACAAATTTACAAATTCCATCTTTTCATTAAATAAGAAAGCAAAGCGCACCTTTCTATGACAGTTACTAGATTTGTTGGATGATATTTGTCTTTCAACCTGCACAAAAGCAAGTTCAATCTGTTCAATAAGAAAGATGCGAAGAAGAAGAAGAAGAAGAAGAAGAAAAAGAAGAAGAAGAGAGAATGTACTAAGGAAGATGATAAGTACCACTCCTCATCCTTATGAGCATCAAAAAAAGCCTTTTTCTGAGTTGAAATATACTCTGACTTGTATTCTTGATATCTGTAAAATCAAAGGCCATGGTCACTCCATCAGAAGTTAACAGAAGTCACTAGTTGGTCCCATGATTGAACCCCTACAGCAATTTTAAAAATTCCAAGTTTGTACCTACGCTCAGCTTCAGCTGGTAGAATGTCATCTTCAAGCTCCTGAATGAATTGCTTATATGACATCAAGCCTTCTCTGAAAAAATTGAAGTGCTATGTCATATTATTGAGGGAATGTAGCTCTAGTAATGAAGTTAGATTATATTTTTAAATAAATAAAAATAATAAGTAACCATGGATGGAGAGAGAGAGAGAAAGGGGGGGAGGGGGGGGTAAAAGCTACTTCAAAAGCATAGCTAGTGAAGTGTCAAAAAAAACACTAGACTGCAAACAAAATGTCACCATCTTTTTTAATTTTTTTCCCATTTATGTGTATAGTGAAAATATTCGTTAAGTAGTTCAACTAAAGTTGCTGGACAACACAGCAGGCATGAAAAACTAATGAAGAAACAACAAAAAACAGGAACAAATAAGACATTACAATCCACAAACTGCCCTCCAATTCAATTTAATTACCAATAAAGGGACACCCCCAAAATTCCTCAGACACCAAAGCCCACAACAAGCGCAAGAAAACCGCCCTATCCCATAAGCTACCAATCTCCTCAAACCTATCTTCAAAGATTCTTGTGTTTCTTTCCAACCATAGAACCCAAAAAACCCACAAGGACAGTAAATATCCATAACACCACACCTCTCTGGCTCATCCCAAAGCCATAAAAATCAATAACAAGCATGCCCAAACAAGAAACCGGGGGAACCCAACAAAGATCAACCAGCTGAAATAGCCTCTGCCATAAAATGACGCCACCTAGCAATGCAAAAATAAATTATCAATGCTCTTAGCCTCGCTACAACATAAAATACACCACTGTGGTTGCAAATGATAAGTGGGTCTCCTCCTTCGAAACACATCATTAGTGTTATCTTTTATTTGGTTATTTGAACTGTTTGATCATGGAATTTGCTTATTTCCAAGGTTGTCATTGTCCTTGAGTAGTTTCACCAATTTTCCAAATTTTTTGTTGTTAAAAACATTCATTAAGTAGATTCAAAATGAGATGGATATAAGTCAAGAAGTATTAAGTAGCCTACACTATATTAACTCATTCTAGAGAAAGTTTCTGTAAAATGAAAAATTACCATAGTTTTCTCCTTCTCATCTAGGTCTCAATAGTAAAATGTAATTCAGCAACTTGGTATTACTTCATTGTTTCACACATAGAGATTGGTAAATTCATGGATATAAATCTCCCTTGATATATCCGTATCTCCAATATCAACGAGTATTGATAAATTTTTCAGATATACTCCTTAAAAAATGTTGATATGATCAATAGTTATATCAATAATATATTGAATTTGCTGAAATCATTATCGATCTTACTAATATTTGTTTAAAGTAAATCCTTTAAATAAAAACAAAAAGAAAAAAAATATATATTTGAAATCTACTTGTATTGAGTAAAATACCACTGATATCGCTGATATGCAATATAGATACATCATGTATCAAAACCCTTAAGCATGGTCCAAAATGTATTAACAATTAATTGAATCCAGATCTTTGGATTGATGTACATGAATCCATATCTTTGGACTATATTTTATGTTTTTTTTTTTTTTTTAATAGGTAACAGAAAATTTTATTAATGAAGCAAAAAGAAAAGATACATGAGGATGAGAGCTCCTACAAAAAATGAGAAGGCAAAGAAGAGAAGAAAACAAAAAGAAAATCAGTACATCCCACAAAGTCACAAACTGCTAACCAATCAGAAGAAATAAGGAATAAAGGAACCCCACAAAACTCATTGGATGCCGAAGCCCAAAAGGAGGCTAAAAAACCCACCCTATCCCATAAAATCCCAGTCTCCTCCACCTTCTCCTAAAAAATTCTTGTATTTCTTTCAACCACAAAACCCACAATATGGCAAGAACCACACATCTCCACAACACAACACCCCTGGAACTCCTCTCGAAGCAGCAAAAATCAATCACCGAGCAAAATCAACACAAGAAGCTGGAGACACCCAGCAAATGCCAATCAACTAAAACAAAGATGTCCAAATCAAAAAGGCTACATCACAATGCAAAAACAAATGTTCCAAGCTTTCAGCCGCCCTCCTGCACATAAAACACCATTGAGGTGACAAACAAATTGCAGGTCTTCTCTTCTGAAATATAACATTTGTATTAATCCTTCCATGAGCAACCGTCAATGCAAAAACTTTAAAGGAACCTTTGCTTTCCAAATCATCTTAGAAGGAAGAAAAGAGTGCAAAGCAACACCATCAATAAGGACATCTAAGAATGATTTACATGAAAAAACTCCAGAAGAAAGAGGAAGCCAACTTCTCCTATCCATCCTCAAAGGATTAAGAGCAACCCCTCCAAGCATGGCTAACAATGAAGAAAGCTCAACCAATTCTCAATCATTAAGATTTCTAAAGAAATGAAAATCCCAACCAATAGGCACAAAAGAAAAGACAACCATGCTCATTCCAAATTTTGTTCTTCTTCATCTTATCCAATAAGCCAATAAGCAATCAACAATCCAAAGATTCTTCTCTGCACATCAAATCTTATTTCTTATTATTATTAAATTCTCATTTGAACTTTAATACAATAAATAGAATTTGAGTAAATAACTAAGAAAATTAAAAAAATCGCAAGAACATGAAAGAATGCTGAAAGGCCCGTATTAATCTATTACCAACCCTAATACCTCAAAAATACAAAAGTTGCCATAAGGAGGTTTCCAAGTTATTACCCATGTACTTATTGCATTGTCATTGTAGTCCTCTTAAGTTCAGCCACTACAGCTATCAAGAGTCCATGTCACTCAGCCAAAGAAAGAAAGAGAGTGAACAAACACTTTTTGAAAGATCTCCTCTAGTTAACTGGTATGCCTATCTATCTTATGGGATCATTAAAAATTATTCTGCCCTAGTTCATGACCTCTTACAAGTATAAGGCACTTTAGGGCGATTTTAACCCCAAAATAAATAAATAAATTACTGTCGCTAGTTTGATAATAATTGCTTACTCCAGGTGATTATAATAAACCACACAACTGGTTGGAATTAACAAGGTAGTCAAGTGGGAATAAACTTTTTGCCATTTAGACTTAATTCAGAAGAATTAAGCATATAGCAACAAGGCAAACATCAAATCAACCCACTGACACATTGAATAGGTCAACCTCGCCCCGTATGAAATGCCAACCTTTGAGTAGTCCCCATGTTGGGAGCATCGCTATAACCACCACCACGACCAGAATCCCAGTCTGCAAAAACAAAACTAAACAAATCAAAAACTCAAAAAAATTTGTTTGTTAGCTAGCTACAATCATTCTATAAGTACATCTAAGAAACAAAGAATAATGAATTTTAAGCTATGTTACATGGTTTTCAGCGAAAGTTTTGGGTGCAGGTGCATGTCTAGGAGTCAGATTCGTCAAACCATTAAATAATAGGATACACGGACTCAGCCAAAAAGGATCCCAAAATTGAGTACGGGTACTGGGATACATGTACATATGTGTGTGTGTGTGTGTGTGTGTTATATAATAATATAATAATATAAAAGTAAATATGTTCAGGGGTGAATTTAAAAATATTTTGAGCAGTTGGGGCATTACCATAATAATCAGGTTTGGAGGGCTTAAGTAATAAATTGACAGCTGGTCACTTTAAAAATAAACAAAGCCTGAGGACTTAGTTGAAAAGTGAAATATAAAAGGAAGGGAAAGGTTCTTTCAACAATAGAAACCCTAGATCTCTATTTTGAGATCAAGGACGGCATGTGAGAAAAAGAAAAACCGCCACCACCAAGTAGCAACCACCTCTTTTTATAAGAAATGAATAATATGTAACATAAGAGAGGAAAGAGTGACAAAAATCCTAAAAGGAGATCAAGGATTTCTCAAATTTAGAAAACTAGAAAAGTTTTAGTTATGTCCCATCAAGATCACATTATAAAGTAGACTGGCATTATATATGCTCCAAGGAATACCTTCCGTGCACCCCCTCTCATTGATTCTCTCTAAAAACTCTCAAAAAAATTTTCTCTATTGTAAGGCTCTCCTTTTTTCACTCTTAATTCTCCCTATGAACTTCCTCTCTCTTAGACTAATCTCCCTGTCTTTATTGGATTCTCATGATATTAAAAGAAAATAATTTATATCCCAACATACAGGAATGCATAAAAGAATTATATCCCAGGATTCAGTGTAGAAATCAAAACCAAATCATAATCTTGATTAAAAATTAAGTTGAAAGCAGAAAATAGAAATTACCAGATGGACCGCTCTGATAGCCACCGGATGAGCGACCAACAAACCGACCATGAGGCCTTTCATCAGCATATTGAGGCCTACCCCCAATCTCACGTTCATACCCGCTAGAATAATCATACCCAAACCTATACCATCAAAAGATTAACCAACACAAATTGAGCAAGAGTACCACAGACAGACCCACCAAAGCCAAAAATTTCTAATTTTGGACAAAAAGGAAATTAGTCAAATTACAAAGCCATATATGAAAATGTGAGTAATAGAAAGACAAGAACCATTTGCATTGAGCCACCACTATAAGAGTTATAAAGTGAACAAAAGGAGACAGATTATTAAAAAATAGAGGAAAAAATCACCAATTAGTGCCAAAAGGCAGTTTAGTCGCAACTAGCAAGTGAAAGATACAGTTGAGGAAAAAGACGCATTTTAGTGAGCACTTACTTTTTTTAGGAAAAGATATGCATATAATAAGAATGTATATATAAAAACAGAAGACTTGAAAATGTATCAGGCATGAAGAGTGTTATCCTCAAGGTTTCATTCCATGAATATATTTTGATTTTGATGATAACAAAACATTGATGATTAAGGACTAATGTTTATCATTTAAGTTGATCATTATAAGCTAGGTCTTTCTATGTTCAAATGTGCTATCATAAGAAGAAAGCCAAGAAAACAAGAGAAGCAAGGAAGAAGAAAGCGAAAGATCCAGAGAAGCAATAAGCCTCAAAGAATAAAAGATTATGACTCTCAAGAACCCCATGAAAAGAAGAATTGATTATATGCTTGGGTATTTTTGTGCGAGTTAATTTTTTATGTAAATGATTGAATGGTGAATGCTCAATTAACCTAGTTGGACCTTAAGAACTTCACACCAATTGATTTCATCTTTTGCATAAGGCCTAAGTTGAAGTGGTTAGAATTAATTGATCAAATGTCTTGGAAAATCATTTTTTGCTATGCTCTGCCCAATTTAGTCGATACAATTGAATAGAGAAGGATGAAAATGTGTCAATTCTGCTAAAATCAGTCGACTGAATTAGCAAATCAATCAACTGAATTGAGGCATCAATTGACAGAAAGTGCGATTCTGACACAACAACAGCTAGTTTTCAAAAAGCGTTTTTGACCCAAAAAGTGCTCCAATGGCTATATTTTCAAAAAGGCTGATACCCAACGGTCATAAACCATCAAAGCCTATATATATATGGTGTCTCAAACACTTTGGATGTATGGATTAACAAAAGGGAAAAGATTGTACTCTTTCATAACCATTATCAAGCCTTAAATCCGTATACTCGAGCTTTCATTATTCATATCATATTAGATTGAACTTAATTTTTTATTCACCCTATCAAGAGGGATTTTTTGTTGTAATACATTCACATCTATCTTTGAGAGAGATTGAGAGTTGGGCATAACCCTTGTTGAGCAAAGGGGATTTGCTTGTTGTTAAGGTTTGATCTGTACCCACAAGTAGATTGGGTTTGATCTTCACCCAGAAGGAGATTGTGTAAAGGTTTGATCTACACCCACAAGTAGATTAATTAATGGACTAAGAATCCTCAAGCGGAGTTCTTGAGGTGAAGACGTAGGCGGGAGAGCCAAACGTCATTATATCTTGTGTTTGATTTCTCTATCTCTTTCTTATTTATTTGCTTTCATTAATTGTGCTATTTGCATTATTGTTCATATTTACTATATTTAATTTTTTTTTTAAATTTCCATATATTTTGCATCAACCCAATTTACCCCTCCTCTCTAGGGTTGATTCTTGGGCTAACATAGAGAACGCGAGTCCACTCATGAACTAAAACAATGACGTGAACTTGCCGCTCTATCCTCATCCTAGTTGGTTGAGATTCTAAGACTTCTCTTTGGAGTCTTAGGTTCAAACATTGGCATGTGGCATGCCCATCACAAAACAATGAGGTGAACTTCACAAAGTCGATACCAAAAAGAAAACAATGTGGGAAAATAACTTTTCCAACTGCTTCAAGAAAAAATTCAATACTTCTTTTCCTTCCCAATTGTTCACTGTATAAGGCAAAAATGCGATGCATAAAAAGGGAAGGGAGTGGATAAGAATTAAACTTTAGATAGGTTCCTATGTTTCTTTCTTTTAGCAAGTGCTTGTATATGTCTTGTGTACATGAGCTTGGCCTTTCTAATACATATTTACTTCATCAAAAAAAAGAGAGGGGGGGGGGGGGGGTGTGTGGATAAGAAATTCAAAGTTCTAAGTATTTCATGGTTACATATAAAAATGTTGTTACCACATACATTGCATCTACCACACTCGCTTAAAAATTCACATTATCCAAACTTTATAGTGCATTAAATGAATTAAAACATGCATAAGCATGTCATAATAGCACAATAAAAACCATATATTCATATAGTATAAAAATGAAACATTTTGATTAAAATTCTACAATAAATCTATAATTAAATACAATGTACCAATGAAAATCAAAATAACAAAGTTTAGAATTATACCAAAAATAAATAAATAAATTTGAAAACATCATATAACAAAATGCAACCCTAGAAATCACATCATCACCTAAAACAGCATTGACATTTTCGTTATATACACTATTGAGATAATTAGATTCGCATATACTTCTCCTCTATCTCCTATGAACCCACTTCTACTCCCAAATCTTGTAATGAGAAGAAAAAGAGAAAATAGAGAAATATCACCCCCAAACACAATATTACACATCTACATGTTTACAAATGGAACAAATATGAAGCTGCCTTTAAAAATCAAGTCAAAATTACTATCCAAGTATCCATCATATAAATAAGTCAACAAGAATCCTTGGACATCAATAGACTATATAATATAGTGGGTCTCATAATAAAACTATATATATATCTATACTACCTATAAAAAGATGAATGCAAGAAAAACTTTTGATTGACTAATATACCCTTATTTTAATTTTTAAATACACAACTACCCACCCTTCTGCATATATAGGAAATATAGTAATATCAAAACTATAATTCTAAAACACATACCTTAATATATTTTAAAACACATACCTTAATATATAAAACACAAATAGGAATTCAAAGAAAACAGAAACTATAATTCCTATATAATAAATAGAAATATATAGGAATATGGAAACTATAATTCTAAAACACATACTTTAATATATTCTAAAAAACCTAATGCTTTCTCCAAACGTTTGCTCTAAACATTATGTTTCTCCGAACCATGGCTTTACTCATTCCTCCTTTCGTCCTCCCCTTCTTCCTCTTCATACTCCATAATATGGTGTATAAACAATTACAAGATGTCCTTTCTTCTATTCTCAATATATTGATATTTGTTGCTCCTTTCATCATTTTTTCTTTTCAGTCAAGCATAATCTCCAGAAGAAGTCTACAAAATAGACATAATCTGTCATGCCTTTTATTTTTTTAGGTTGCAGAGATGGCATAATCAATATCGTTCGAGAGTCTCCAAAGCAGAGAATATCAAAGTCACCAGAAGAAGGTTCTCTATCTTACAAGTTAATTCAAATCCAATGTGAAACCCTAGCTTTTTTTTACTGTCTTCCATAGTTTTACATTGACTAATTACAGCATTCGGTGGCTTTGAATTGTATAGGTTCCGTGGCTCAAACAACTCGAATTGGTTACATAGAGCCACACAGATATGTAAGTTTCTTTGGTTAATATGTCCCCAATTCCTATTTTTATTTGGATGCTTTTTTCATTCTTTGTAGATTTATTTTTTTCGTTGTTGGTTTACACCTATTAAATATGGAATTGCACACTTAACAATGATCAGAAGGTCAAATTGGAGAGACGAAGCAAGACAAAAAAATTTGAATTTTAAATAATATCCCATTATCTTTTTACTCTTTTCCACTGCATACATTATGATCAAAACTGAGTTTTAGAATACATATTTTAATTCTTATTTGTTGTATGATGTGCATTATAATGTATAGTGAAGTTAGACGATGAAGATATTATTCAAGCTATTGGCAATTTAGCAAAGACAATTAATGTTTAACAAAATGCCTGAATGGGCTTAATGTTGAAATACTTCCTTTGAAATTTTACTTTATCAGAGCTTTTGTGTAAATCAAGTTAGGTTCTATTTTGAAATAAAAATAAAAAAAAATAAATTTTGTTTATCTTAATATTGTGAAGAAATTTTATAGGTAGTTGTACCATCTACACAATCTGGCAGTGGTAGTTATTGGAGATTTTTCGAACACACAGGTTTGAAATATTGATGTTCATCTTATTGGAATTACAGGAATTTTTTCATATTAGCAACCCAACGAAAATGCATTTATTCAAAAAAAAATCTCAAAACCCTTTTATAGCTATGATACTCTTACCAAATAATGAAAGTGTCCATGAAAATCAAACGGGCTAAGATAATTGAGTCCAAATATGATTCCAAAAACTAAATTACAATTCTATATTAAAAATTTTAATTAAATTTCTAGATTTTTTTAATCAAAATCGCATAAAATTAGCCACGTGCAATGCACGTGTGCACCAACTAGTATATATATATTGATGCATATTCTTTAGACATTTCAAAACGAAATATTGGCACACACATTGAAAAGAGTTTAAACGGGTGTCAAATATGGACCTAGGTGTCATGTCAACAAGTGTCACACACACCAATCGTGAATAAGTACCAAGTGTCATGCATATCATCTTTATTCCAATAAATCTACCCAAGTGATTTGGAAATTAGTGCCTCATGCAATTTTTTGGTCTTTGTGGATAGAAAGAAACAAAAGAACATTTGAAAATACAGAGAATTTGGTTCAGGCAATTAATCTGAAGGTTCTTAATTGCCTTTTTGCTTGGGGTGAACCTGAGAATTTTTGTAATAGGACCCCCCTTAATGAGTTTTTGCTTTCTTTACAATTTTAATTCTCTTTGTATACCCTGTATACAGGTTTTTTTATATATTATTAAGTTACTTCATCAAAAAAAATATCATCTTCAAATACAATACTAGCTCAAGCAACACTAAAAAGGTTGTCTGCAATGTTTTAATAGCAAGATGTCGTGTTTGGATGAGCTTATGATGGGAAATAAGCACCTAAACTGCATATTGCTTGTTGAAAGCAGCTTAGAGCAACAGCTTTGGTGTAAATTTAAATTAGAAATAAAATTATAATACTTATTATAAAAAGAAATGCTGAAAAAAAAAAATGATTTGAGGCCTTCCAATATTTACAAATAATGTCTATTTTTCCCACAGTAATCAAACCCCAACCAGACAGCAACCTGGTCATAAGAGTGGGTCACCTGCTCAACCACATGTCACATTGGACCGTTTAAAACTAATTTATATTACTTTACAAATATATTAAGTTTTTGTTTTAGGTGTATAATGTATGCATTCAAAAGCAATTAAATATTGCATGTAGCAAAGTAAGCAAAAGCCATTGTTGGACTAGTGATTGAGAGCAGCTGAGCTTTATGTTCTCGTGTAGTCGTGTTTTTCTATGGTTCAAGTCTTCACAGCTACCAATAATAATATTGATTTTTAAATATGTAGGGACCAGTCTGACCGCCAGTTCACACTTGTCGAGGTAAAAATTAGCTGATTAGAGCTGGGTTTCATTTTGAACAATCCAATTAAAGAAAGGAACCAGTGAAGCAGCCGGTTCCCTGGCTTTCCGGTCCAGTTCTAATAACACTGGGTTTTTCACATGTTCCTGGAAATTATTTGTCATAATTACACAGGCGGTGAGAATTCTGCAAATTTCCTTCTCTTATTCTGTTTTTAAAAACCAAACGAGGTACAAAACATAATTCCTACAGGCCGTGTCTAGGTATCCAAGAATCTCAATCCTCTCCCTTTAAAACACTATGGTGACCCATGTTTATTTGTGAAACAGTTTGAACTGTAACCCATGTTTCAGAGGGCGAGGATGTGATGCCTAAGCATCAATATTCACGAAAAAGACTTCAGCTCAGCTATCAAACTGTTACCCATGGAATTATATCCATGGTTCAATAACAGCAGCGCATAGTATAATATTTCAAGCTGCTAGAGTTTTATGTGCATTGGGAGAGAGCGGTGGGTTTCTTTCCTCATATGAGTTTATGGAACCTCAATTGATGGAACCAGCCCCCAACACAACCATGCTCTCCAATCCAACTGATTTTTATTCTAAATATAAGTCTGCTTTGGAATTTATAGGGCCCCTAACAAACTAGGCCATGTTAAAATCCATGTATAATCTCAACCTAGCATTAGATAGTAGATTCTAAAAAAAAAAAAAAAAAAGAGAAAAAAAAAAAACCCAAACAGAAAAAATAACTTCATCTTGACAAACAGGAAACAAAAATGGAAATCTTCTTCTAGCTCATTCTATCGTGGCGACGAGATGATCTCTAAATGAGGACCAAATATAACTTGAATTCAGTACGAGGTAATTTACTTATTCAATAAGCCTCATTTCTGATTAATATGAGACTTTTTGTTTTTTAATACGTATTTTTTTATGAAGTTTTTTAATACGTATTCCAACCTCACACATTTAAGTTGCATCAGCAAACGTCAAATTTCTTAGAACCAATATGCTTGAATGACTAAGAGAATAGAAACAAGAAAAATATAAAATATAAAAAAGGGAAAAATCTAGACTCCTTTTTAAGACTAACTTAAGTTTTGAACTTTGCTAAAGACATGACCAAGGTATTAAATCTCATTTCGATGTATCATTTCATTCATCCCAAAATAAGAAACATTTCGAAGCGTTTCGAGAAACACAAAAGAAATGCAGAAAAAATTAGGAAACGCATGGAAACACTAGAGAAATAGACCAAAAATCATTTTTATGTCAATATAAATGTATTAAATGATCAATTAAATATGTTTTATGCATCTAGACCCGTCCAAGGTTGAACAAATTGCATAAGAATTAGGGAGACATATTAATGCAAATTGAAATTCATCAAAATAGTGTAAATCAATGAAATAAATAATTTTTACAAAAGCAAATTTTATATATATATATATTTGAAGTATAAAGAGTAGTTTGACTGTCCTTACCCAAAACAAAAACAAAAAACAAGTTTGTCAAACACGAATGGTGCCCTTTCTAGACTCTTCTCTCTAGAGTAAACAGTCGTCACTGAACACTGATAACATATGGAGTATAAATATATAGTTACACAGTTGTCGAAAACCACTGTGGAGGACTTGACGGCGGTGTTGAGCTGACAGCAGCGAAGCGACGTCAACAGGGAAGTGATGCCGGCGACGAGGAGCTCTAATCTCGGTTATCTCACAGCAATGACTAGGCTCGTCCAATTCCCATATCAGATTTCTCTCTATCTCTCCCCCCCCCCCCCCTCTCTCTCTACTCACTTCAATGATTAATATATATGGCTTTCTGTTTCAATTTGCTGTTCGTATTGATGTGTTTCGTACGAAACACCACGAAACCCGGCAAAACATTGAAACGTTGTGTTCCAATGGAGTTTCATCTCACTGCCCCACAAAGCAGAAATGTTTCATGCAATTGGACCAAAATGAAACGAAACGAAATTTCAGACCTTGGACATGACTAGTTATGAATCTTAATATGATTAACAAAGCAAAAAGTTTTTTATATAGAGATATATTATGAAAAATTCTCCAAGTTCCTAGAAATTTGACTACAGTGAGCTCTTTCAGCCAACATCTGTTTCTCTTGCATTTATGGGTGTGGTTGAATTACATTAAAACTAGCAAAATCTAGTATTTCATAGGCATTTTTTACAATTTGACACTAATTTTCCTTGTGAATATTTCCCCTTTTATAAATTTTTCATTGTTATAAATGAAAAAAAAAAAAAAAAAAACCAGAAAGAAAGAAAGAAAGAAAGAAAGGCTGCACTTCACTTGACCAATCATTATGTCAGTATATTCACTTCTTCAACAAATTAAATGCTTAACCAACACATTTGGAGAAGCGACCGCTGGGTCAGAACCCTAACAACCAATCAAAACATTGGTAAATTGTAATCAACATAGAAGTACTCACTAACCTTCTATCGCCAGGTCCGAACCCTCCTCCCCTAGGGCTCCCTCTTCTCCCATCATAACCACCATCATCCCTCCTCGACCGCTTATACGGTGGCAACGGCGGTGACCTCCGTGGCGGGGAGTGCCTCCGGTCCCGATAGGGCGGAGGTGGGCTAGAGCTGCTCCGTCGCTTATAATCCCTCTCCCGAGGTGGAGGGGGTGGCGGCGACCTGTTCCGATCATAATAATCGCTGCCACCACGGCGGTTCAAGGGGCGGTCGAGGTCCCTATCGTCTCTTCTCTCTCTAGAATCACGTTCTCGTCTTCTTAGCGGTGGCGGAGGTGGTGGTGGCGGTGGTGGAGGCGGAGAGTCGGGGTCGTCTTCGTTTGGTTTGTCTTTTCGGTCTCGTCGGCGGTCAAGGGTTTCGACCGGCATGTTCATGACTTCAGCCATGGCTGGGGAGATTTTGGAACCAGTCGATGAAATGAAACCCTAGAAAGTAAAAACAGTGTGAAGAAATGACAAGTGAAGTATGAAAGATGTGGAAGATGAGAGCGGAACTGACTTCGAGTGTCTCTCTCTCTCTCTCTTTCAATGTTCTAAAAATCGAACCGTTCTTCAAACCCCAAAAGGTGGGCGGGCTAAGATCACCGGTTCGATTGTCTGGAAGATCAGAACCAACCGTAATGGTATTTTTTTTTTGGTAAAGATCATTTTAATACCTCAATTTTTCCAAAAATCCTAATATGATATCCAAACTAATTTTTCTCATAATTTAATATCTAAATTTTACTGTTGTACCTAAATGTGATCCCAATCCCAAACACCATTTAAATATGTAAAGGACACATCACATGCCCTCATCTGAGTGACACGTGGCATCTCACGCGGAGCCTACTGTCAAGGACAATTAAAATATAATAGTTGAATAAACACTTTTAATGTCCTATACTTTTCATTCAGTACAAATTTAGTACCTAAAGTAAAAAAAAAAAATTTGATTTGATATCCAAACTACACTGAATTGTACTAATTTAGTCCAAACATAAGTTTTAGAAAATTGATTTTTTTAATTACTTTAAAAAAATAAATTGTTTTTTTTTTAAAAAAAAAACCTACTATAATGGACAATGGATACTTACATAAAAACTTATAATGGTATGGATGGGGCGATTATAATTTTTTTTTAAAAAAATTATAAGTTTTCATGTAAATGTCCATCGTCCATTATAGTAAGTTTTAAAAAATTAATTTTAGAAAATCAATTTTGCTAAATCCTATGCTTTGATCAAATTGATACAATTCAGTATGGTTTAGGTATCAAATTTGAATTTATTTTAGTTTTGGAATTAAATTGGAACTAAATGAAAAGTATAAGATACTAAAAGTGTTTATTGAACTATTATATTTTAACCGTCCTTAACACGTAGGCTCCATATGAATGTCAAGTGTCACTTACCCACATTTTTTGCTTTACACCATTTAATGAAATTTTTTAATACTCGTACTATTTTATCCTTTAATAAAATGACTATTAATGACAAAGTGATTTAAATAAAAACACAAATTTACTTTACACACCCACTACACATAGCCATAATTATGAAAACTCTCACGTAAAAACTTTTGCTCCCTTTATTCATAAATCTTTACTTCCTTTCAAACTTTAACTACTAATTTATAATATCTCTTAAACTTGTACTAATGTTTGTGTTTTTTACACCCTTTTGAATAATAGATGACCGAATGATAAGTTCAAATGCTTCTAATGATAAAAACGTGTGTTTTCCCCCTCAGAAGTTGTTGAGTTTTGTTTGTGAATCACATTTTGTTTAGGTCTAATATACAGATCAAGCCTAAAGTTTTTTTTTTACTGTTTCATTCGAACATTTTAAAATTATTTAAGATATACCAACTAAATTTATTACAATTGTTAAGTCATAACGTACTACACAAATACTAGTTCAAATGTACTGAACTTTTTTCCCTATAAAAAAAAAAGAAAAAGTTGTGTTTCATTTATAAATTATTGTTGGTTTAGACCTAGTATACCAAACAAATCTAAAATGTTCAGATTATTTTTATCGAAAATTTTAACATTGTTTGGTACATACCAACTAAATTTGTTACAATTATTTAGTCATAATGTGCTAAGTTAATACAATATGTTCAACTCAAATCTATCGAATTTTTTTCTCTATCAAAAGAAATTGAGTTTCATTTGTGAATCATGGTTGGTTCAAACTTAGTATACCAAAAAAATATAAAATGTTTAGACTACCGAACATTTTAACGTTATTGAGGATATACTAAAAACTATTTGCAACCATTCAATCATAATGTATTTAAACAAATAGAATACGTGAACGTTCAAATGTATCAAACTTTATTTGTTTGCTCGGATGTTTTGTACCAAACCGAACAAAGATGGTCAATTTTCTTATTTTGTGTTAGTTACAAGTAGACACTTCTACTCAATGCAACATAGTTGCGTCAAAATGTGTGATAGATTATAGTAGTGAGTTTACTACCTATGAGGTACTGAATTTCTTCATTTTTATGATTTTTTGGTACCCTTGATTACACGTAAAATTTATTTGTTTGTTTACATAATTCTTTTTTTGTTGTTCAGGTATTTTTAAGAGTCAAGAAGCCTTATGTAGTTGGACTCGGGAAGTTGGAAAGCGAAATGATTTTCTTATTGGGATTAAGACATTGATTCAAGTGGCAATGGTAGGAAACAAAGGATGGTTATGAGAGGGGTGGTTATTATAGAGACATGATCAAGTAACTAAAGGTCTAATGTGAGAAGTGCTCGAAGAGAGAGAGTGGCACGAAGAAGTATGGATGTCCCTTTGTATTAAATGGATAAAATTTGGAAAATAATAATGAATGGATATTAAAGGTAATATGTGAAGTGCACAATCATCCAACCGCAAAGCATCTCGAAGAACACTCATATGCGAGGAGATTATTTAAAAAGTATGGTAAATACTAAAGAAATTTTGGTTAAATTAAACAAAAGGATGCCCGCAATGTTATCTCGACGAAGACAATCTACAATGCATGTCAAAAGCATAGGGTTGTAGTGAAGGCTAGGAGATCATAAATGCAATATTTGTTGGGAAAGCTAGCAGAGCATAAATACATTGAGTAGTATAGGAGTTGTAATAAGACAAAAACTGTAATAGACTTGTTTTGGGCACATCTTGGCGATGTAGAGTTGTTACGTGTATTTCCTCGAGTTTTAATAAGGGATTTGCATGTACAAAACTTAGAAATCGTGGGAATGACATCCACTAACTTCATATTTTCTGTTGCCTTTGCATACCTTAAATATGAATGGGAAGAAAATTACACATGGGCATGAGGTAGACTATGTAGTCTCATTAATGATTATACTTACTTACCTGATGTAATTGTCAAAAACAGAGAATTGGCCTTGAAGAATGCTATTAACAAGGGTTTTCCCAACTGCTAGACACTTGTTATGTAGATAGTACATTTCAAAGAATGTATTGGTGAGGTGTAAACAAATTTTTGATACGAAGGCAAAATGCGAGAAGTTTATAATGAGTTGGAATTTATCCGTGTCATCCTCAACTAAGACAATTATGATGAGTAATTGGCTAAATTATATAGGGAGTGGGGTACCTATTTAGAGGTCCTAGGTTATGTAACACATACTTGTTGGAACATATACAGTGACAAATTTGTAGGGGTTTGCACTGACACGTGTATGCACTTCAGGAATTTGACAATGAACATGTAACTTTTCATCATAACCTATAAATCGCATTATAAATTTATTGTTTTAATTATGTCTTTATTAATATATTTTTTTCATTACAATGGAGTTCAACAGTGCACATTCAAAACTGAAGCAACAACTTCATTTAAATCCTAATTTTGCAAATGTGAAGTACAACGGTTAACTATCTTAATTAAACCTAACTATGTACTTATGGTTGAGGATTTTTTCTCTAAGAAACCTAAAAAAAACGTCATTTCTTAATTATGGTCATTTTGGCTTTTAGTTCACTCAAATTGGACTCAATTTAACACCTAAAAGGCTTTTAAAATGTAAGAGTACACAAAATAGGAAGCTAAAGGAGAAGGTTTTTGGTAACTGTCCAACCTTGGATAGTTAATCGTCAGGGCCTAGATGGTTAACCATCCAACCTTGGATGGTTACCTGAGTGCACTTTCCTTTTTTGCTTGTTTCTCGTTTTGTATAGCCTTTGATCCATTTTTTCTAACTTTGCATGGGTTTCCTTCTATTTTTTGGGTAACTTTGACTTACTTGAACATCAAGAAAGTCTCTAATAGCCGTTAGATCGTTATTTATTGAATTAATCTTAACCATTGAGGGATAAAGCCAGTTCCCTATAAACTAAGCACCATTTTTCAGCATTAGGAGGACTTTTTGAGCATTTTATGCATAGAGAGAGAGAGAGAAAGTTACGAATTTGCAAGTTAAAGAGCAGTAAAAGAGAGGTTCTATAACATCAATTAAGCAAGAAGAGAAGTTGATTAAAAGCAAGGAAAAGATATTGCAAAAGGTAAACCTCCATCCTTCAGAATTAAGGTTTTTCTCTTATATTGGTGATTATTGTGATTAAAAGCATGTTTAGAATATAAAAGTGAATTGTTTGTAATAATTATCAATGTTCTATGATGTTATCTTGATATTTTTTGATAATTAATTGTGAACATGAGGATTATTGCATTCAAGGTACGCTTTCTACCTTCTTGTATGCTCTAGAATTCATTGTTTTTTATGTTATGATTATAGATTAAAGGGGGCATTTGGGCTCCAGTCTAAATAGATGGACTTGTGCAGCCATAGGTCTCTTGTAATGCCCTGCATTTCCATAAATTATTAATTTATTTTTAAGTCTAAAATCTTAAGTTAAAATTTAATTTTATTAGGCCAATTTTTGTAATACACTATTTGGGATAAGATATACTTGGATTAGGTAAACCTTGTAACCAAACAGTATTACCCTAATTGGGTTAATATATAAGAATCCTTATCAGAAGAGTTTATTTTTTTAACAAACCGTCAGAGTCACAAAGAGGCAGGCTTAGAACCCTAGAAGACCCCTTTGTATTCCCCAACAATCTGCATATCAAGTGAGTACAATCTGAACCCTGCCTAAGTATGTGATGGTTTATATATATATATATATATATATATATATATATAGGTATGTGGTACTGGTACATCTCGTAGTACAAAAGCTAAGGAAAAAGTAAGTTTCATAAAAATGGTAAGGATATTATTTTATAGTGATATATATATATGTGTGTGTGTGTGTGTGTGTGTGTGTGTGTGTGTGTTTTGGTTGTATGTAGTGGTATGTAGTGTATTATGTTCGTACATGGTAAAAGTTGGAAATTTGGCTGACAAAAAAAAAAAAAGAAGAAGAAGGAAGAGTTGGGAGTTATGTAAAGGAATATAATATGATTATATATATAATGATTTGACCTAAAAATTGGTAGGCTTCCTATACACATTGTATATAGGGTTAAAAAAAGAAAAAGAAAAGGAAGATTGGACGGTACACAAGTGGGTGTTGGGTGGGGAGATGGCCAATAATCCTACGTGGTCACATATACAAACCCAATTGTGTACTAAGTATATTTACGACTTTGAGCATTGAATTTTCACTAGTTAAGTTGATTTCATTTTTGCCTAATTAGATGAGCTTGACACAATGGACTGCGTTGAGGGTCAGACTAAATAAATTAATACATTTATTAACTTAGACTATAATTTATTGATAGTAATATTAATTTTCGATCTTAGGTTTGAGCTAAGTATTGATAAGTGGAGGCATTTACTTGGATTTTGACGTTACCACTTGAGGTAAGTGGGAGTATGACATGCCAATTTATTTATGACAAATGTTTTATTTGTTAAATAAATGATTTTTACGAATGATTTTATATCCATTCAAACATGTCTAATTTATTTATATGAGCCAAGCAAATGATTTTGTATTCCGATTCAAGTAATGCTAGATATGATTTATTGATTACTTGAAATTATACTTAGCCAAAATGATTATCTTTGAAACTCTGGTCTGACTGCCTTATGTCTAGCCCTGGTTAGTAGGGGTTAAGTTATTGGCCTTTGGTTCATTTTGGTTCCAATGCTCTGCCCCGGTCAGTAGGGGATATTACTGATCTTTGGTACCAATGCTTTGTTAAAGCCTCCTCTTGATAGGAGCACCGTTTTGACCTTCGGGTCAATCTGTCTGAGTCATTTGTGTGGTTAGCCAGAGTTACAAAATAAATATGTGTTCGTTCTGATCTGAAAGCTCTGAATGTTTATTTGAAATCTGTTATTGATATGAAAATTCTAAAAATTTGTATGTCTTTAAACATCTTTTGAAAAATATTTAATTGTGGTTACTAGCATATGATTTGTCGATATACATTTTTATGAAAAACTCATGCGATTAGCTTGGCTTATACTTGTGTATGTTATACTCACCCTTACAACATATTTTTCAGATGAGTAGTCTGTTAGATTACTGGGCTAAGTGCATTGGAAGCTTAGAACGCGTCAGGCTAGCAGCTATTAGATTGAACATTAATTAGTATCAGTTTCTGTAGTTATTTCTTTTTCTTATGAGAGGATTTTAGACTCATTTTTAGATGTTATTTGTTAAAGTTTGGAGTTATGAGGTTTGAGTAGACAACTTTTTTTTTCATTTATTTTAGTTATTGTTGATGATTATGATCACTAAATTATTGGAGATTATTAGTACATCAGATTTCATTGTTGGAAATTTTATTATGGATGGATGAATTTAATTGATCACAAGAATGGTTCGGATACGAATGTTTAATTGCGCCTTCAGACTCAATCTCTTGGGTCTGGGATGTGACATCTCTTCACTAAAACTTTTCCAACCTCAAGTCTAATATAACATATAAGTACAAAAAAGCCCCTACTATAAACATAAATCGTATAAGAATCACAATAAATGTTGATTCTCCAAAAAGCACGGGAACATAACTAAGGCAGTTAGGCAACCAATTTCGTCGAAATCCATGGGAAATCTTTGACTTGTGATCGTCCCATAATTAGGGGAGAAAATCCCACGCAAATATTGCCTCCTCCATATTAATTCCCCTCCCATAACTATCGCCTCATTTATTGCAATTCGATTAACTAAAAAATTTCCCCTCATTTATCGCATCATTAATTCTGCTCCTATATTTGTTCCTTACAGTTTAAGCATTGGACTACGTGTTGAGTATGAAATAGTTAAATTGAATATAAAATAGTTACACAGACATGTAACTATTTCATAATACTCGTGTAACGGTTTAAGCATATAAATGTTTAGCACATGTAACTGTTTAAGCACAAATAAAAGGTCATTCTAGGCAAATTTTTTTAGTTTTGGATTCATAGGGTTTGGACTAAGTTGAAGATAGTTACTTCTTGTTTGAATTTGTAATAGTTACATGATTAAAGAAATACACAATAGTTTTGTTTGTGTGTAACTATTAGGCCCAAGATATTATTTTGTTTATTAAAACAGTTACTTCAAAGTTTTAGTGTTTTGAAATAGTTATCCCATACTTAGCTCCGTTGATCTACAATATCATAGGGAAATTGATATTTTGCATCAGAAAACATAGGAGTGAAAACGGAAAAGAATCATAATAAAAATGGGGAATCACATTGATTGTTTACTTTATAAGGGTGAGAAGCAACGCATTAACATGGAAAAAAAATCATAGCAAATATGGCAAAAACCATTAATTTACAATAAAATAGGAAAACTATAACTTGCATTGGAAAATATGGGGGAAAAAAACGGAAAAAATATGGGAGCTTCAATATGGACTTGGGATTAACGTACCGACTATTGAAAACTTGAAGGTGATAAACATAGGAATCCCCATGATTGTTATGGAAATCGTGGGGTATTAACGCGTGCATATGGGAACATCCCAAATATGGAAACCGTTATACAAAATCTTTGACATTAGTTTCAAATCCGAAAATCGTGATGAAAATGTTAGACATATTGGCCATTTATTAATGTAGGTCCCATGTGTAATTTGAGATGGGTCCATATATATTGGAATTAGTTAATCTCCATGTAGAGATTTTGATTCCTACCTTTAATTGGCCAAAATCATTAATGGTTGAATGAGAAATTGTTCTCTAAAGTTACCTTTGAATAGTTCGTTGAAGAATGGTAATGATGCTTGTCCCACATTGGAAAACTATGAATTCCTTAGTGAATTCATATACACATACCTTGGGCCTATGGTTTGGGCCCAAAGGGCACCCAAGTTTTGTAAAGGGGGAGGAGCTAGTTAACATTGGGTTTAGACCCAAAAACACAAGCGTGCGCCCGCTGCACCGGGCCGGGCCAGCTGGGATCAAGAAGATCAACCCATGTGTGTTATTTTTAAGCAAATTTAATTTTGCTAATTAAATTATTACCGTTAAGTGTTGTGTCTGTTTGTAATTCTAGAATAGTTATGTTCATAAGACATGTCTGATCAACATACGTTGTGATTGTTCTGGAGAGTCACCATTGAGTCTATAAGTCTATACATACATCATTTTGTACACTAGAAGGGGCTAATCAACATATTAGATTTTTAGCATCACACAGTGGGTTCACCAAACGCATCGATTGCAGTGTTTCTTCTGTGCTTGCAAATCATTGTATCCTGGGAGGCAGACGTCTAAGAAACTCAAAGCACCAAGTGAGGGGTGAAATCTGTTTTAAGGACATAGTGTCAAACGCTAGCCTTGATTAATCTGTTTCTATTTTAATCATTTTCTGTATTCTATAAGTTTGTGAATTTTTAGAATTTATTTCATTCTATTTGTGTTTTATATACTTACTGTTTTGACATAATTATAAAAATAATAAAAATTTTTCCAACATAAAATCCATTTAATTCCTTGCCATATATGTTTACAAGGGCAAGGATGGTATTCTCGGCAAGGCTATTCCCAACTGTTTTGCCAAACATGGCCGTTTCTATTGTGTAGTGGACTTGTCGCAAAAAGAGATTAGGTAGAGGACTTGACGCTGGAACAAAATGGGGAGAATGTACTTATGGCTAATTTTTCCTAGATTAAATTATGCATGATTTCATTGCATTGTTTATATGAGTTTTTATTACTGTTTTAATGTTATATGATATTAGGGTTTTTACTATCAAGGTTTTTGCATGTTAGGGTTTTACTATTAGGTTTTTTGCATATTAGGGTTTTGCATGTTTTTCTTTACAAAAGTTCTTAATATCATAGTAGGCTTGTATATTGATCATATTTAATGCTTTGGTTTTATTCTATATGTGATTATATGATTATTCATGAGAGAATTTGTTTGATAATCCTTAGTTATCTATGGTTTTGAAAGTATTATCATTTTTTATCATTCCAAGTCACATATGTCACATATAACTTATTTAAGGTAATTATTTATGATTTTCGTCATCGTGGTTAGTTTATATGTGGGATTTAGAGTATATTCATGTTTAGGTTTGCATGTATATAGGTTTTTTTCTAAGGTTTTGGAGAAATCATCTTTTAAGAGAATAGGTTACGGTTTTACATGGATGCATTCGGGAATGTGTTTAAGCACACGACCACCTCCAACATGATCTAAGATATATATTTTACATAGGATATGATGAGAAACCTCTCATACGAAGTACTTTTTATGTAGAATTATCTTATGATAGTTTTTACTTAAAGAAAGCTGGTCGTAGTAGGGATTTTGAGTATTATTGCAAGAAATCTTTATTTTTTAAATTGTGTTTGAGTTTGTTTTCATGTTTTAAGTTGATATATGATGTTCTTATGTTACTTGCATTGGTTTTCATATAGGGAGTAAGTTTTTCATATTTTAGGCTTATTCCATGCATGATAATAGTTCTCTTTCATATAGGAGCATGCTAGAGTTTTCTTATTTGTTTTATTTATTGTTTATATATGGTATTTAGAGTATTTTTAGATCATTCTAAATTCTGTCCAAATTTTTATTATGGTCTTTAATCATATTTAGTCTTTATTTTGGTGTCTTTTGCATGACAGTGGCCTCTAGCATGTTTAGGGTTTAAATTGTGATATTTTAGTGACAATATAATTGTGATGTGATGCTTGATTAGCATGTTTAGGGTTTAAATTGTGATATTTTAGTGACAATATAATTGTGATGTGATGCTTGACTATGGATTAATTGGCAGTTAAGAATAGTCAATTAATTTAGAATCTTCCCCTTTTCCCTTTGGGCTATTTTTCTTATATAGAATTATAGTAGTTTGCAAGTTTCATTTTTATCAAACTTTCTTTGTTCTTAAAGGATCATTTTTCTAAAATTTCCCTTTTATTAGAATTTCATTTTTCTTAATCTTTCTTTTTGGTAAATGCTTTTTCATTTTTATTAAACTTTCTTCTTTGATTGATATGGAAACTTGGAAACTATTATAGTTTTTTATGAGGGAAATAACCCACTTTTCAAACTACATGAACTTTGATTCTTGTTACGCAACTAGTAAGGTACGTAGGCGCACTGTCACACCCCAAACAAAAAAAGACTGGATTTGGCGACATGATTGTCACAACTCACAAAGGTCTACGCCCCATAAGGTCAAACCACTTAACAATATCAACTTGTAATAAAGTTATCTCCAATAATTCGTCCACAATAAAATTCAAGCCATAGCATAACTAAAGTCTCAACAACTAATTGAAATAACTAGATAAAATCCATATCCAACACAGTAATTGTCACCTCCAATAACCTACTACAACGTCCACTGAAATAATAAACTAATTCTTCTAACTACTAAAATAAAAGTTCTAATTAAACTAGCAGATCAAGCCATCAACACCCTAGCTCTTTGTACACGAAAGCCACTCACATCAAGCTATTCATTTGTGGGGAAAAATATAAGAGGTGAGCATAAAGCTCAGCTAGAAAACATTACACAATATATACAAGAAGAGATTAAGCATATTCGCACGATTAATTTAAAAACATGAGTAACAAAACGATAGAATTTCACAACAAATCATTTCTTTCAATTTAGTAGGCATATAAACTTTTAGCAATAATTCTTTTGCTTTCAATTCAATAAACAATATCACAAACACTTTTGATAACAATTCATTCGATAAATCACTGATCGATATAATACAAATCAATAAACATTAGTTCATGCAAGTATTACCTCTAGCTAAACTCACACTTAATAGGTGCCCATCATCATGGGACTTTACACTACATCAGTACTGATGACCAACAGAATTAAAATTCCTTGCTGGCACGAACCAATTTTCTAATGGTATTAAAATCCTCTGTTGGAACGGACCAATAATCTAACCAAAGTTCACACTTATACAATAAACATTTGACAAATATTTTTCACAAGTACAATAGATTTAAACACATGTAAAAAAATTTCAATAAAAGACTATTTTTGCTTGACCATAGCATATAAGAAATAAACACTTTGATAATGAAACAATTTTGAAAACAATTATCCATAAACCATTGGCTCATAAAATTGGAATAAAAATCAGATTTATTTTTATTTAATCAAAGAGGGCGATACATTGTGCAAGTTCTCTTACCTCAAACCAAACCTTCAAAAATCTAAGTGATTGAGATCCTAATAATTCCAACGCTATTCAGAACCTAAAATCAATAATATTCTTTATCAATAATTCATATTTATATTAACAGTTCATTCTAATTACGTGGTACACTAACGGTTCAATTTCTAATTCTAATGGCCCTAAACCCGAACCACAAAATGACTAATTTAAGCCTTAATTATGCAAGCGTACGTAAACTTATGTAGACCTACCCACACTGAATCACTATCAAACCCCATAAACCTTTCTTCTCTGTAATGGTTATGTGCTCATTATATGTACGGCTTTTGTGTATATATATATTTGTATATATATATATAGATACGTATGATAAGTTGATAGTCAACTTGCTACAAAATGACTATCAACGTGATATAGTATCCTTCCCAAAGCCTGAGTACGGTTGTCTTCAATTAGAAAAGTTGAAAAGTTGACAGTCAACTTGCTACAAACTGACTGTCAACATGACATGAAAAAAGTGGATGAACAGTAAAAGCTTCATGAACAGTAGATGAATAATGTTAGATATATATATATATATATATATATATAATCTTTCCACTTCACTTTTTCCTCTTCACTTTAAGTTTCAGCACACATATATCAAAATGTTTTATATATATATTGTGTGAGGGTTTTTTTACCCCTTCACGGAAGGAATTGTGAGTTTGTCCCATTTCGGAATGTGGGTGCCTCCCACCCTACCATATTAGCCTGAGCGTAGGCGAAGAGTGTATCACTACTTCTAGCCCCCCCCCATACACACACATATATATATATGTATTCACTTACCTTTTTGTATCACTACTTCTAACCCCCTTGCTAATACGTCTACACAATCTATTCTATATATACCTATTATATTAGCTATTGATACAAAACTATTGAATTTACACATACCATAAATATATATATATATTCACTTACTTGGCTATCGGGTAAAGGAAGGAGATGAAGCCAAAACAATCCCAATTGCCAGTCCTCTATTCTCTTAATCGTTTCCAAGCCAAAAGTAATAACTTCTCTTATAAGGTTTTATATAGGATACAATTTAATCCTAACCTATTTAGGTTTACTTCCAATAATAGTGTTTGGTTACACAGTTATCTAATTCACGATTATATTTAATCCCAATAATTACATGTATAGTAAAATTAACTAATAATTTAATTTAACCATTACGCGTTAAATTTATAATTTATTAAATAAATAGACTTACGTATTTGTGGGGTATTACATGCACACTTGAGTTCGAGTCCGCCCCTAAGATACTAAGTGCTTGTTTGGATCTGCTTCTCAGTAGCCCAAACGCACTTCTAGGCTCCTAAATATGCTTTTTCGATGTGTTTGGTTAAAATAAGAAAGAGAGCTTATTGGTTAGAAGTGCGTTTGAGCCAAAGTGGGGAGACCACTGCTTCTCCGTAAACATGACCGAGAAGCCCAAACTTGGTTTAATAAACATTTCCAAATACCACAAATGCCCTTACCATTTTAACATTATGAAAATAAATGCCTAATGTATATTGAATAGGTTATGATACTCTTTTTTTATTTTTAATGTTGTAGATTTCTCATCTTTGGCTGAAACGTTGGAAGCTTTGAGGAAACCATCTTCTCTCTCATCTCTCCAAAGGCTTGGAAGTTTCGCCGATCAGTGCTCCAGTAGCTTGTACCATGTAAAACTCTTCTCTCTTATTCTTTTGTTCTACGTTCTCTAGGGTCTTTCTAATCTTCTAGGGTTTTCTTCTTTCCGATCTTCTAGGGTTAAAGATTGGGTATATATTCAAATTGAAAGAAACTAATGAAAAATAGAAAATTTGGGGTTAGGTTTGTCTATATTCAATTGATTAAGGTTACTATACATTTCTATTGTAGTTATTTGCGTTAAGATTTGTCTCCTTTGAATAAATTATTTGAGGGTTTTTTTTTTTTTTGTTAAATAAAAATTTGTTGCTCTATTTTATTTTGCTTTCTTTCTTACTTTTGAATACACTGATTTTGTTCATGGATTTTTGTATACATTGTCCGTATTGTGATTTCGGGTTTTTATTTTAAATGGGTTTCACTAGGTGTGTGTGTGTGTGTGTGTGTTTTCCTTTTCATCAGTGATATATTGGATTTGGTGAGATGAAAACATTTTTTTTGTGATTCCCCTATAACTTGATTGGGTGGAGGCACTTATTAGAAATGCTTGTTAATTCTCTTTTCTCTTATGACTTTAATCCTCAGACTTTGGCACACCCAAACCTTGCTATAATATAGTTTTTGTGATATGCCTACTCTATTTTTCTCCATCAAATATGAATATACTTAACTTTAAGAAGTTAAAAAAAACGTTTGACATAATATTATAAATGATTTGTATAATACCATAACATGTTTACTAGATGGCAAATGTGGTTGCAAAAGGTAAGGGGAAGGCAAGTGAAGTCGAAAAAGGCAAGAACAAGGATAAGGCAAACTGTGATCCTAAGGCATGTAACATATGGGCAGATGTTTTTGTTGCTGAGGTTCGAGTTGGTAATAGGACAGGGACAAACTTTAGCAGGTAGGGCTGGAAAAATTTGGTAGCAAATTTTAATGCTGCCACAAGAAGAGATTATGATAGAAAGCAACTAAAAAACTGCTTGGATAATGTGAGAAAGGATTAGGTGCTAATGGCAATTTTTATTAGGTAAGGAGATTGGACTGGGTGGGACCCTGAAAGGCAAACGATTGCAAGTGCAGATGAATGGTGGGAGGAAAAGATACAAGTAGGTAGTTTTGAATTTATTTTTTTTAATTATTAATGCAAAATCATCTTTGATCTAATTATTATTTTCAATACACAGATGAATCCAGAAGTTGCAAAATTTTATATATAGGGGTTGGAACATTGTCATAAGTTAGATCAAATATATCGTCCTTGTGACAAGCCATTGAACTAGGGCTTTAGAACCTACCTCGAGGGAACTACCCCTTATGTATGAAAACTTCCCTATGGAAGATGATGGTGGTGTAGGGAATGATACTGATGTTGAGGGAGATGATCTTTGGGGTGTCTCAACATTGGACAACATCACTACAATTTTTGGTAGTGGTATTAGACAAAAAAGAGTGCTCAAGCAAAACAAAAAAGGAAAAAAGCTAACTACAGCTACAAAGTTGTCTAAACAACTTGAAAGGATTTGTGATGCGATTGAAAGTCGAACTTCAGTTAACTCAATGCGATCAGATATGCTTGGGTGTAGCATTTAAGATGTCCTTAATCACATGGCTACAATGCCCAAGAAGGAGTGAGCTTTTCATGTTGGGAACCACATTATTCATAAAGAAAGAGAATAGGGAGATGTTTGTTGGCTTGAGGGATGATGAAACACAATTTGAGTGGTTGAAACAAGAGCAAAGGAACAGAAAAACGGCTGCTACATATTGCTGTGGAACTTAGGGAAGCCTTTTGGTTATTATATTTGAATTTGTGGTTTTGTATTGTTATTGCCACATGTTGGCTACACTAAGTCTAGTTTTTTTGTTATGTATTTTTATTGCCACTTGGGTAGAACTTATGTTTTGTGGGATTTATGAACTTATACTTATTATGGATGCTAATCATATGCTTATTTATTTTAGAAATGCTTAACGTATTGGAAGTTTTTTCTCTTAGAATTGCTTGACAGAAGTGATATTTGATTCAATTAGGAGACGGATGACATGATATTAGAAATGCTTGACTTGAATTATATTTAAACATATTAGGAATGTGGATGTTATTTCTGATTTATACATTTACTAAATTTTGTTTCTATGGAAATTAGGAATATGGACGACAAAGAAATGGATGATAACACTTTCTATTCACTTGTTCTTGGGGTTGTAAGTAAAGTAGTATTTCATCATAACAATTTCCTAGTCAAGGAACCTTATAGAGATTCTCCTTACACGGGAGTGAAATTTATGATAGAAATACTTTGTGGGAGTGGCACACTGTTGTCATGAAATGTTTCATATGGAGAAACATGTATTTATTAAATTATGTGACAGACTTAAAGGTTTAGGACTACGTGCCATTCGTGGGGTAATATTGGAGGAGACAGTTGGTATGTTCTTAATGACATTAGGGTATGGTATTAGAAACCGAATGATTCAAGAACGATTTCAACATTCTGGTGAAACAGTTAGTAGGTGTAGACACCCCATTTTCATCCCTAGGAGTTCATAAATTCATTTCATGAGTTTTTAAAGTATTTAGGAGTCTTTAAGCCTTAAAGGACATTTTTACCTTTTTAAGCTTATATGTATAGTTCATTATTGCATGCATGTTTTTGTCACATTTTTTAATTCCATCACTCGCATTTAGTTTTTAGGTGCATTTAGGATATGTGTGTAATTTGGTCTAATTCCAGATAGGTTTGGATAGTTAATTAGAACTTTTACGACTTGAAGGGCAATTTTGTCTTTTAACTCGTATCTTTTCCAATTGACCTCGAAACTCATCTCGGATTGCTCCATTGTGTTTATATTGATGAAAAGAGTCTATCTGTAAGTCAATTTAAGGACTGAATAGCTTCGGGATCGATTTACCATATTTTTTACCTTTGGCTAATTAATCCTTTTTGGTTAACTGCCTTGTTAAACCCAGCCACCTAACCATGGCTGGATATTTTTTGCTCAAGAATATTTTAGACTTGTTCCTCATTGAATTATGGAAATTTTGGCTTTTGAATCACATAATTCGGAGTTAAAATGAGTAAGTTATGGTCGTTTGAAAGAAGATGACACGCAATAAGAAGCTAAAGATAACCTAGAAACAGACTCTCTCGAGTGACTAGTTGAGCCAGCCAGTCCAATTGGCCAGCCCAACCAATCACCCGAGGTCTCTGCCTCCTATTCCACTGTGTTGCCTATTTTGCACTATCTAACCTTCCTACTCTGTTCTTCTTGTTCCAAAGAGTTTCTATCCTTGTTTGTTAGGTAACTTTGAGTTACTTAAGGCCTAAGTGAATTAATTATAGCTATTCATTGATTTTATGGTAATTAATCTCAGCCATTGGGTCCTAGGGTTGGTTGGCTATAAATTAAAACTCTCCTATCATCATAAAACACTTTTCAACCCCCATATTCACTAGAGAGAGAGGGACCACGAATTTGCACACACTTATACACCTTGAGAGAGCTATTCTATTGCATATTTGAAGGAGAACTAGAAACACATCAAGTCAAGGAAGAAGAAAGCACCCATCAAAGGCTCTCTTTTGTAAATAAGCCTCCTTCATCTTCTTCTCTCCTTCTCTTAAGTTTCTATTCTCTACATGTTTAGGGTTGCTATTTAGCTTAGTTATCATGTATATTGGATATAATTGAGATTATTTGATGGATATTATATGAATAGCATGATAATTTACTAGGGTTTCTTCCTTGTATGCTAAAATAATGATTTTCTCTATCTAGAATAGGGTTGTTTTGCACAGCATATTAGTTGAATTATTAGGCCATTTTCTTTTCATGATTCACTTATATGCATGTTTTTTTGGCACTTTTCATGTAGGACACATCTTGTGTAGGGTTTATCTTCATATGTTTATAAATTATTATTCTTTTGGAGGATAATTATTATTTTTAAAGGGTGAGTCTTTGCATGAGTGTTTTAGAGAGTGTGTTTAAGTATGCTATCTTTTTCATTGCATTTTTAGGTATAGATTTTATGTAGGATATGTGGAGAAATCATTCATATGGAGTACTTTTTACGTGAAATTATCTTAGGATAATTTTTCTCAAGAAAGCTCGCCGTAAGAAAGCCTTTTTTCATGTTTTTACATAAAATCCTTATCTTTTACATCATGTTAGATTTTCTTTTTATGTTTTGAGTTGTTATATTATATTTTCATCATAATAATTCACTTTTTACATATTTTTGATATTTTCATTAATGATAGTGAGTCTTGTGCATGTAGGAGCATATTAGGGTTTTGCATTCCTTTTGATTTTTGCTTTTTGCTTTTTTCATGACTATTAAGATATTTTAGTGTTGTTTAGTATTCTGTCCAGATTTGATTTACGCCTTCTAATGATGATTTGAGCATGAATATGGTTAATTTAAGCATGATAATTGTCCTAACCTATAGCATACATAGGACGATTATTTGGTATTTTCTTAATGATTTGAGATGATTGGCACATGGTAAGTTGTATTGTGGTAAGTTTTATTATGAATTGTTCCCTTCTCTCTCTTGGGTTATTTTCTTTGCATTAAATTATGATAATTCTTGAGTTTCCATTCTCCTAAATTCTCTATTCACTCTAAAGTTCCCTTTTTTTTAATAAAACTTCTTATTTTCTCTTATTCCTTTTAGAAACTTCTTATCTTTGGAAACTTTATTTTTATTTTTTTAAAAATGGAAACTTAAGATTTATGGTAGTTCATTATGAAGGGAATAACCCCTTCTCTTTTGAACTATATGGACTTTGATCCTTAAATATTTGTATGTGGGATACGTAGGCGCTCATTTGATGTTCAAGCCCGACCTAGGGTACTAAGCATCCTATGTTTCTTTTCTTTTATTCTTTATTCTTTAGTCCTCTCTCTATTGCTTTCCCTATCTCTTTCTTATTCTTTATTCTTTTATGGATATTTATGGATGTGCATGGATGTATGTGGATGTATGGATGATTCTTTATATATGTATGGTGACTAATTAGGAAGTGATTAAAATAACCCATACAAATTATGAGACCTTTTTTAAAGCGATGTGGGTGCCTATAGAATGTGTCACACCCCATCTTTGCACTACCTTACTAGGGTTTGGCATTCCATGTAGGTTTTTGTTTTATTTTTTAGTCTAGTCACTTGCATTAGGTTTTTAGAGTCCTAAGATAGTGGATATGAATTTTGGTTCAATTTATAATTGATCTAGAGGGTTAATAAGAGCTTTTGTGACTTGAGGGGTATAATTGTCTTTTAGGTCATGAACTTTTTGTTTGATTTTGAAATGATCTCCAAATTTTCAATTGGAATTCATATTGGTGCATATGAGGTATTTATAGGTTCAATTTGGTGAATATGGATTAGGGTTAGAATAGCTCATAATGGTTCAAGTTTGTTAAAAGACTCATTTCGGGTTGGCTCAATTCGACTCACAATTACCAATCAATTCTTTTCAAATTGACTTTAATTAGTCTTTATTTCATCCTTAAAAGTATTTGAAATGTTTAATTTTGGTTTGGAAAGCATTTGGTTCAATCCTTTGTGCATACCTAAGCTTTGCAATGGTAATGCATAGCGGTTAACTACCTTTGTAAAACCTAACTATGCACTCATGGTTAAGGGTTTTGGTCCTAAAATGTTTAAAATGTGTTCCTCGTCAAAATACGGTCGTTTTGGCTTTTATTTCATCAAAATTAGAGTTAATTTGCTTAAAAAAACATTTTGGGAAGGAGATTTAAGCAAAAAAGGGCAAAATCTGAAGAAGTGCTTAGGTGACCCCCCAAGCCTGGGCGGCTAGCCTAGGCCAGGGGGCTAGCCACCCAGCGTTGGGGTCAACCGAGACCAATTTCTTCTTTTCTTTTCTTTTTTTTTTCTTTTTTTTTTTTGTGTGCTGAAGCGGGATTTTGCCTATTTTGACAGATTTTGATTCTTTTGCACGAATTTCCTTCTTATTTTTTTGGTAACTTTGAGTTCCTTGAACCCCAAGTGAGTTCATAACAACTCTTGGATTAATTTTTAGGGTTTTAATCTCATCCATTGATTTATCCCACTTAAACTCTATAAATACCCCACTATATATGTTTCAGCATTAGGAGAACCACTTTTATACATTAAACCTAAGTTCTAAGAGAGAGTTCCAAAGGAGAGCTGGAGTTCTTATGGGAGGCTTAAAGGAGAGTGTTTCAAGTTGATCACAAGAGAAGGAGATTTTCTACAGCAATAAGGAAGTTCTTCTAAGGTATATGTTTTATCTCTTCAATGCTGAAATTAGGGTTTAGCTTAGAATAAGTCTATTGCATGTTAAAGCTTGAATTTTTATCATGTATTAATACTTTTGTTAGCTAATATACATGATTTAAATGCTGTCCATGATAAGTTTAACATGTTTTATACTTATTCTATAGGATTTAATGCATAGTTGCGATTCTAGGGTTTCCATTATCCTTATTTTGGGTGAGTTTCATATAGCATGCTAAGTTAGGGTTTTTGATTATTTTTTCTTCATGGTTGTTATATATGTGATATATATAGAATAAATATGATGTTTGTTGCATGCATATAGTTGATTTTCTAGGGTTTTAGAGACGTTATCCTTTTCGGAGGATAATTATCCTTTTTGTTAAATAGGGTTAGGCATGAGAGTCATATTCAATGTGTTTGAGCATAAAATTACTTCTATGATATTCTAGGATATATATTTTACATAGAATATGATGGTTGCATAATCCCATGATGAGTTTTTTTTACGTGAAATTATCTTAGGATAGTTTTGCTTCAGAAAGTTCGCCGTAGGAGGGCTATTTTTCATGTTTTACATAAGATATTGTGTTCTTGATTAAAGTGGGCTTTGTTTTCATGTTTATTATTGTCTTTGGATATTTTTATGTTTATTAGTGTTTTTTTTTTTTTGTCATATTTTTTTGTTGGTTTTCATGCATATTAGTTGAGTCATGGTATTAGGGTTGCATGAAGGTTTATATTGATTCATTATTCTTGTTATTTACATGATTATTGGATGAGTTTAAGTTTTATATAATTCTGTCCAGATTTGAATATCATTGTTTAATCATGGTTTTGAGCACGTGTAAGGGTGTAAATAGGTGTGGTAATTGCCTTATTGCAAATATGGCTTTCATCGCTATTTTTGGCTATTGTTTGAAGTAAATTGCACAAGGTAAGTTGGTATGAAAGTGCCCTAACTCTTTTTCCTTAATCTTTTCCTTCTCTCTTTTAGTGTTATTTCCTAATAAGGATTTATGGTAATTATTAGGAGTTTCCTTATAAAATAAGTTGCCTTTTTATTTAAAGTTTCCATCTTTTAGAAGTTACCATACTTCTAAAATTCCAAACTCAGTTTATTTATCACACTTTCCATCTTTTAAAAGAATGAAATTTAGGGTTTTTACCATAAGTTCATATTATGTTATAACCCTATTCAATTTGAACTACGTGGACTTTGATCCATATTGTGGACACCTGAAATTGACTCGGGGAGGGAATCGAGTTTCTCTTTCCACTTTTAAAAGGGTTTTCAAAAAGCAAAGGAGTCGCCACCTTCATTTTTAGGGTACGAGGAAACCACTAAAAGATTTGTTTTATAAAAACAAATTTGACTCCATTAATGGAAAATAGGCAAGTCTTGAACCAAAAATGAGGGTTCGGGGGTTAGGTTACAAAATAGGAAGGTTCTGAGCCACGGCCCATAAGCACCCATTTCGCCCGATAAATTGATCTCATTTATTGATTGGGCTTAATTAATTTCAACCATGCATAACTAAAAATTAAGAAAATTAAAAGATAAAAACTAAACTAAGTTGGACTTGGGCTCAAGTGAGCGGCCTACATACTTCTGATGAAGATCAAAGTCCACGTAGTTCGAATAATCATGTTGGGGGGAAGAGTTTCACTCCTCGTAGGACTCTATTAGAATCCAATCCATAATCAAACACTTTATTTTGAAAAACAACTTACTTCAAAAGAAACAACTTTAGTTTGAAAACTTTGTTTGATTTAGGATCAAAACCCTAATATAATCCTATGAATAATAAAACTCATGGGAGCATGCATCATCACATAAACTAACTACATCATAACAATGGAGTTTAGAGATATGCCTGACAGAACTGATGCAGAGTTCTGTTTACAACCTCGAGGTTTTTGAGTCGGAAATTAGGCAAAGCTTCCACGCTTTTTGAGCTTTATGATGGCCTCAAGGGAAGGAGTCGCAAGTCGGGCAGAACTTCCGCGCCTTCAAGCTCTAGAATGGGTCGCAAGCTAGAGGGTACTAATAGGAATGTTTCCCACTAACTATTGAGCTAAGCTCTTCTTTAGAATGAGTCTCAAGTGAAAGGATACTAATAGGAATGTTCACCCCACACTCAAGAACTCAAGCTTTTTATTTGCTTAGAAAAATTCTACTAAGACTTGATGGATAATGAATGAAGGGAGGACTCCTATTTATAGTTAAAGGTGGGTGGAATGGATGGTTTGGATTGGATCTAGCTAGGGATGATCCAAGGGCTCTAAAACACTCCCAAGTGCTGGTTCTTATCTCAAACACTTCAAAAATCCGGAGGAAATTCGAGTTAAAGCGAGAAAAGGACTCAAAAGAGTTCAAGATAGGGTAAAACACCCTCGAAGGCCAATGGGCACCCTTGGTGGCCGTTTGGCCTTCCTTGGTGGCCATACGGCCAACAGTAGCCTTTTTAGTGCACTTTGGTGCATGATTATCCCTTTATGCTATGTATTTTGCCCATTTTAAGTCCAAATTCATTGATTTTGGTCTTAAAATGACCATGACTCAATTCTCTATTCAAAACCTGGTTAAAATCCTAATTGAGCCACACTTGGTCAATTAATCAAGGGTTAAGCCCATATGACTCATAGAGATCAATTAAGGCTTACCGGGACAACATTAGGGTTTGAACCTCCTAGTTGCAATCAAATTCTCCCAAAAATAATTCTAAGCATTAATATACCTTAATTAACACCCAATTGACATAATTGAAGCATTAATTGAACTCAATTGGATCAAATTAAGAAGCAATTATAAGAAGGAACAACGAACGGAGTTAAATCGAGCCTACTTGGATCATCCTTAAGCAAATCATCTCCAAACTTAACCAAATTTTAAACCAAGCCTAAAAATGACATCCTAAGGTCATTAGGATCATCTCAGGATGAATTTGATGAGAATTGGATATCAAATAAGAATTATGCGAGTGAAATGACATAAATGCCCTCTAAATTGCAAAAGTTCTTATTAACTATCAAAACTTAACCAAATTGAACCCCAGAAGATACCATGGATTCTTTGGGATGTGTAGAGTCTAACCAAAGACTTTTAGTGCCAAAATGATGCATTTCTCTACATGTGATAATGCTCCTAAGGTGAAAGGTGTGGAATCAGGGGATGAAAATGGGGTGTCCACACATATATTTCTATGCATGGTACGTAGGCGCTTTGAGGTTCATGTCCGCCCTAGGATCTAAGTATCCTAGGTTTTCTTTTCTTTCCTTTTTTCTATTCTTTTTATTTGCTCTATGTGAATGAATGAATGGAATATATGCATGCTGTCTTGTGATGATATATGTTGATTTGTATGTGAATAAGACTTTAATTTAGCCCAAACAAACTAAGAGACCAATTAGGGTGACATGGGTGCCTATAGGCTTTGCTTAGAACCTTCTCATGTCATAATTTAGCCTCCGAATCCCTAATTTCTTTAGGTTTTCAAAAGATTAGTTTTTGCCTTTCCATTTTTAAACATGGAGTCATTCAATTGTTTTTCTTAAAACAAAAAGGTTTTTAGGGTTTTCCTTGTTTCCTTAAAAAATAAGGTGGCAACTTCTTTTTCAATTATGTGGGCCACTTTTCAGGGTTCACGGGATGTTTCCTATCACCTTCCTATATCGTAAATTAGTTTCTGAATCCCTTCTTTGGTTTGTTAAGGCTTGCCTTTTCCTATGTTGGAGTCATTTGTTTGGTTTTGAAAGGTTTTCTCTAAATTGATTTTATGGTTTTCCTTATTCCCTAAAAATGAGATGGCGACTCTTTGCTTTTGTTATTTGTTTTGTGAAATTTAAAACTAGATTTTTATTCATTTAAATCTCTCTCTTTTAAAAAAGGGCGATCAAAATCCGTGGGTCACAATAGGCAATTTGCTAAAGTGTTACATTATGTGTCATGTCTAAGCAATGAGGTGACAAAGCCAATTGACAATTATGATAAAGTCCCATCACATATTTGAAGGAATCCAAAATACTAGCCATACTTTAGGGTAATTTTTGCACACATTCTTATTATGAACTTATGTTTTTATTTACCTTTATATATAATATGTCCATTTTTGCTGTTGGTAGGATTGCATTGGCGCAATAGATGGGACTCGTGTTCAAGTTAAACATCCAGTGGAGGAGTAAGCCGCCTACATTGGTAGGAAGGGCTCACTCACTACAAATATAATGGTTGCATGTGGGTTTGACATGAAATTCACATTTGTGTGGCAGGATGGGAGGGAAGTGCACATGATACATGCATATTCTTTGACGCATTATAAGATCCGGAATTAAAATTTCAAAAACCTCCTTGTGGTTCATATCGAGTTTATATTTATACATGTTTTCCTTGTTATATCTATATCTATATCTATATATATATATATATATAATGAATTGCAATGATTCATGCTTCCTAATTTAATTTCAAATAAATACTATTTAGTTGATGCTGGTTATCCTAATGTGAAGGGTTTCTTAGCCCCATATAAGGGAGAAAGAAATCACCTTCTTGAATTTCGAGGTGGTAGTCAACCTCGAGATCCTAAGGAAACATTTAACAAGGCCCATTCATCCTTACAAAGTGAGGTAGAGTGCATATTTGGTATGTGGAAGGCATGAGTGGGCAATCTTAGATAGCATGCCTAATTAGAAGATTGGCACACAAAGAGCCATTATTGGTGCATCGATGGCACTCCATAACTTTATAAGGAATGAGACTATTATTGATATGGCATTTCAAGCATTTGAGGATAATGAAGATTACTTGCCTACTGAAGATGGTGATGAGTCAAATTTTTGTATAAGAATAGATGATAGTGTGATGGGAGTTATTCGTGATAAAATTACTACAGAGCTTATGGGTATATAGATGCCATTATTAACTTTCTTTTTCCTTTTTTCTTGTTTTGGGTAGAAAGACAACTCTTATCTATAGACATTTTGAACAAAATAGTTGGCTTGTAGTTTTGGCATGATCTTTTTAAGTTGTGATAGTTACCACGCTATGCATTAAACTTTCTTTCTTCGTTTTTTTTTTTTTTTTTTTTTTTTTTTTTTTTTTTTTTTTGGGAATAGAAAGACAACTCCAAACTATAGGCATTTGGAACAAAATAATTGACTTGTAATTTTGGCATGATCGTCTTTTTAAGTTATGGATAAATGTCATATTATTGTAATAGCATTTTTTTCATTTATTATTATTATTATTATTATTATTATTATTATTTGAAAAGACAACTGCAAACTATGGTCATTTTCAACAAAATAGTTGACTTGTAGTTTTGGCATGGTACTCTTTAAAGTTATGCACTTTAATAAAATTAGAGTAAAAGGACTTTTATTGCCAAACAGGCTAATACAATACTTATCGTAAAGGTAATAGTGTCATTTCAGGACTATAAATAATTTCAGGACTTGTTTTGCCAAATAAGTATAAAAGCTCTTTTAGCATTCAACAACACTTTCGAAATACAATTCCCAAACACAACATAGTAGTCAATTAGAAGCATAGTTATTAAACCAAGGTTGGGTCACTTGGTCACTGGTTCAACCATCGAGTCACTGGTTGGACCGATCATATAATTAAAAAAATAATAAATAATTAAAATAATTACAAAAATAATGAAATGTATACATTTAGACTTCAAATAATGTGTTGTGAAATATTTTGCATCAGCACAAGGTGGTCTAGTGGTTAAGAACTCTTATTGGCTTTACATCCACATTTCTACTCTTCATACTAGCAAAAACATAAAAAATTTTACACACACGTTACTCATTGAGTATTAGTGTTTGCATCAGTTCACATGAAAAACCACTGGTTTAGACCGATTTAAGCCGGTTCTGTCAGGTTCGTGCGTATTTTGATCCACTAGTATTATTGAACCGGTGAGAGGTCCGGTTCACCAGTCAGATCGCCCGGTTCAGTCTGGGTTTAATAACATTGATTAGAAGCACTAAATTCCACTTCTCTTCTTCTATAGCAAAAGATGCAAAAGCCACAGCATTCCCAAACAAGCCCTAAGTATCCTAGGTTTTCTTTTCCTTTTATTTTGTTTATTCTATTGTTTGTTTTATTTTCATATCTTTAGGCTTATTTCTTTATTATTCTTTTGTTTATTTCTTGTGATGAATGCTTATATTGATGGCTATTTAATTGACTAGCATACTGTCTTTTATTGATTATTATATTGATTTGCATGTGATTAAGATATTAAATTTACCCTATTAAATTAAAAGACCAACTAGGGCGATGTGAGTGCCTCCCATGTCGTAACTTAACTTTAGAATCCTCAATTTTTTGGTCCAAGACTTTGCCTTTTTCTTTTTAAATTGGAGTCACCTAGTTTTTTGAAAAATTAAATGTTTTTTTGGTTTCCATATGCTTAAAAAATGAGGTGGCAACTCTTTGTTTTCATATGACTTTGTGTTGACCAATTTCCAGCGTTCACAGGTTCGTCCAAGCTAAAGATTTATTCTCATAGATTTGCCAGACAATTCGGATTGGACAATCTATTCATTCGCCATCGATTTTCCCACTTCTTGTGGAAGACATCACTGACAATGCTTACTATCTCGATGTAATGGAAAGCTTACTGCATTCTTTGTAGATAAAATTTAATTTTCCTTTTTATAAGAGATATGGTATTATGTTATTTGACGCTTAAATTGATGGGAGACTGTGCAAAAAACATCTTCAGAGTTTTTATTTCTTTTTATAGTGACACGTCCTTTGATTACTATCGAGAGGGGTGATTTGATTTAAATGAATCAAGGATGTAAAGTTTATTTTGTTTTAAAGAAACATAAATATAATAAGTTTGCGTATTGGAGGCAACCTGTAGTTTAATTAATGCGTTGCGCTGACCCTGCGTTCCGCTAGAGGTCTTCCAAAAAGCGCCTTTATTAAGTTGTTTTATCTATACTATCTACACTATCTATTTATGCTATCTATCCATACTAATATATACTATCACATTAACCATTAAGCCAACCCGGGTTGTCTTTCGAATAGTACTTGGAGTTACCAAAAAGCCCTCCATTGAGTACTCTATTTTATAGAATATTGGGGGACTATAGTAATTTATTATACGAAATAAAAACATTTATATTATTAAAATTCAAAAAAAAAAAAAAAAAAAAAAAACCAAGCCTAGTAGTGAAGGAGTGTCACACCCCATTTTTGCACCACCTTACTAGGGTTCATCATTTCATGCGCGTTTTGGTTTTGTTTTTGAATCTAGTCACTTGCATTAGTTTTTAAGGGTCACAAGGACAATAGGATATGAATTTTGGTTCATTTCGGAGTTGATCTTGAGGGATAATAAGAGCTTTTGTGACTTGAGGGGCATAATCGTCTTTTAAGTCACAAACTTTTCATTTGACCTTGAAATGATCTCCAAATTGTCAATTGGAGTTCACATGGATGCATATGAGGTATTTCTAGGTTCAATTTGATGAATCAATTGCTCAGATTAAACTGGCTCGATGTAGTTCAAGTTGGTTAATTGACCCTCCCTTGGGTTAGTTCTAATTGACTCACAATTACCATTCAAATCTTTTCAAATTGACTTTAATTATTCACCATTTTATCCCAAAAAGTGTTTTATAAAGTTTAATTTTGATATGGAAAGCATTTGGTTTGATCCTATGAGCATACCTATGCTTAGCAAAGGTAGAGCATACCTATGCCATAGCGGTTAACCGCCCTTGTCAAACCTAACCATGCCCCCATGGTTAGTGGTTTTCACCTAAAATGTTCAAAAATGTATTCCTCATCGAAATACAGTCGTTTTGGCTTTTGTTTCATCAAAATCGGACTTGATTTGACCCCTGAAACACTCATAGCAAGGGAAAGGAGTCAAAATAGGGCAAAAATCCGAAGTGGGCTCGAGTGACCACCCAGCCCCGGGCGGCTAGCCGCCTGGGCCAAGGTGGCTAGCCGCCCAGGCCCTGGTGGTCACCTTGAGAGCACTTTCCTATTTTCTCTCTATGTGTTTGCTGAAGCGAACTCTTGCCTATTTTGACGTACAAGGACTCTTTTGGACGTGTTTCTTTCTAGTTTTTAGTAACTTTTGAGTTACTTAAGCCCCAAGAGGGTCTCTAATAGCCCTTGGATTAATTTTTAGGATTTTAATTCCAGCCATTGGTTAATCCTAATTGAAGTCTATAAATACCCCCTATGCTCCAGTACAAGGAGAGCCACGTGATGCATTAAAACCTGAGTGTTTGAGAGAGAATAAGAGAGAGAGACTTGAAGGAGAGCTAGAGGACCTGCTGTAGCTTTGAAGAGAGCTTGATTCAAGTCATCCACAAGTCAAGAGGAGAGTCTCTATAGCAACAAGGAAGCACTTCTCAAGGTATTCTTCTGTTTTATTCAAGCTTAAACTAGAGTTTCATATAGAATAGACTTATTGCATGCTAAAGTTAGGATTTTTATCATGTGCTGTCACTTTAGTTAGTTAATATGCATGATTTGAATATTGTTCATGTTAATTATAGCATGCTTCAAGGCTATTCTATAGGTTTTTAAGCATGAGTGTGAGTTTAAGTCTCCCATTGTCCTTGTTTTAGAATGGTGTTATTGCATGTTAAAGTTCGGATTTTTATCATGTTTTATGGCTTTAGTTAGTCAATATGCATGATTTGAGTTCTGTTTAACATAAGTTTAGTATGTATTAGGGCTGTTTTATATGTTTTTAAGCATGATTGTGAGTTTAGGGTTTTCATAGTCCTTGTTTTAGGTTAATTTCATACACCATGTTAGCATAGGGTTTCTTATTTGTTTTCTTATAGTTGCTGTATATGTTTTACATATAGAATAACTCTGATATTTTTTGCATTCATATAGTTCATTCTAGGGTTTTTATGCATGATATGGTATTAGGATTGCATTAGAGTTTATATTTATTCGCTGTTTTTGCTGTTAGCATGATTAGTGGATGATTTTAGGCCATAATACTATTCTGTCCAGATTTGCATGTTAGTGTTTTTGCATGGTTTTGAGCACGTGTAAGGATGCAAATAGGTGTGGTAATCGTCCTATGGCAAATAGGGCTGCTATTGCTTGAAATTGCTAATGCTTAGAGCTTTTGCGCTCAGGTAAGTGGGTGTGAAGGTGGCCCAATTCACCTTCCCTTCCTTATTCTTTCCCTTCCCCCTCTTTAGGGTTAATTTTAATATGAATCTATGATCTTAATCAAGGGTTTCCTTAACCAATAAAATTCTGGTTTTTTATCAAAGTTTCCATCTTGTGGAATTCTTTCTAAATTCAAACTTATTTATTCAACTCTCTTTCTAATAAGAAAACCTGGAGTTTTTACCATAGGTTTATATTAGGATTTAACCCTAATTCTATTCGAACTACGTGGACTTTGATCTATGTATTTCGTTGCATGGTACGTAAGCGCTCTTCGTGAGGCTCAAGTCCGTTCTAGGATCCAAGTATCCTAGGTTTCTTTTTTTTCTTTTCTTTGTTTTCTGTTTTATTTTCATTTGCTTATTATGCATGAATGATTGGATGGAATATATGATATGCATGCTGCCTTGTGATGATATATATTGATTTTGTGTGTTGAAAAGATCTTAATTTAGCCCAAATAAACTGAGATCGAAACTGTGACATGGGTGCTATAGGCTTTGCCTAGAACCTTCCCATGTCATAACTTAGCCTCCAAATCCTTGTTTTTGGTTTCCAAAAGACTTGTTTTTTGCCTTTCATTTTTAAATATGGAGTCATTCAAATTGTTTTCTTAAAACAAATTGTTTTTAGGGTTTTCCTTGTTTCCTTTAAAAAATAAAGGTGGCGACTCCTTTTTCTTTTTCAACCTATATTTTTTTCTTTTTAGTCCTTGTGGGCCCAATTTCCTGGGGTTCACAGGAAGGTGGGGTAAAAGGTAGGAGTAAGACAAGTTAGGAGTTTGAATCATTCCATTGTACCAAAAAAGAAGAAAAGAAAAAGGAAAGAATGCAAGAAAGGAAAATTTGTGTGACTACTTGCCAAGATATATTCTATAATGTGGAAAGAGCAAGAACTACCTACTTTTTCAAAAGAACAATTATTTTGAATTTAATAAAACCCTTGAATCCATGAAAACCACTCTCAACGCACCCATGTTTATAGCTATTTTCAATAGCTACAATTGCATAAATATGTTTAATTCTCTATTCATATCTCTTTTACTCATAAATAATTTACAAAATTTTAGCACTTGCGATAGACTTCAACTTGCATCTTTCAAACATCAAATTAGGTAGTCCTCTATTTTCCAATTTCCCTCCTCTAATAAGCTTTCGTTATGCAAATTTTTCCTTCAAGCCGATCAAGCGTTGCATCATAGAATGTTCATTTTTCATATAATGTTCATTTTGAAATGAACACTATAATCACAATATTTTAATCCTCACTTTTCCTTGTAACCAAACTGAAATGACCCGAAATGGGGGCTGTTAGTTAAGCAGTAAGAAAATCAATTTTAAACCAATTTTAGTAGATGTTTAATAAAAATATTTTATTTTGGAAACCTTTTTAAAAAATCTAGCATGGTCCTGTCTGTAAATAGGACATACTAAGTTATCGACCTATTTCAAAACCTATGGAAAACACATTTATAAATATTTCTAGTTCATCCACACAATATCCCAAAAATAAATAAAACTACAGGCTGTATTGTAATCACATGGGTCTCATTCCACATCCTCAGAATGAATGTATGCATGCTGATGCACTTCCCAACCCCAAGTTAAGCTAAACTTTAAAAATATAACCTGCAAGAAAAACTATGGGGGTATGAGCTACACACTCGGTAGGAAAACATTTCTCAAAATAACCCAAGGTTTTAAAAACCATAATTTATATACTTTTCAAGAACCCTATAAAACCATTGATTAGTTTGTAATATAATTTTCAGTAAATAAAACTGATACAAATATAATGAAATAAACTGCGAAAGTTAAATCATTTAATACCAACGCCCCTTTTTCCTTTTTAAAGAGGTAAGAAGTAACTCAATTTATTTGTTATTAAAATCTTCATTTTTGATCTTATATCACGGCCTTATAAGCCACAAAATCATCATCCGCCATATCTGCTGTGAATCACGGGTTTTGATTGAAACCCTTGTTTAAAAAAGAAACATGTAGAGATTTAAATAAATAAAAATATGTTTTTTTAAAGGTTCATAAAAATGAACAAACAAAGAATTGCACCACCTCATTTTTTTAAGGAAAAAAGGAAAACCAGGAAAATAGTTTTTAAAGAGAACCTTTGAAAACCAAACACATGACTCTGATCAAAGAAAAATATGTCTTAACAAAACAAGAGAGGATTCAGAGACTAAGTTACGATGTGGGAAGGTTCTTGGAAACATCCTATAGGCACCCACATCTCCCCAAAATGGGTCTCTAAATTTATATGATCTATTTCAATCACTTCTTAATTAGTCACCTATACATATGTAAAGAATCATCCATAAACCATCCATTCATCCATAAATATCCATAAAGCATTCATAAACATCTATGAACAAATAGGAGAAATATGGAAAGCAATAAAGAGAGAGATAAAGAAGAAAAGAAAACCTAGGATACTTTGTATCATAGAGCAGACTTGAACATTAAACGAGGGCCTACGTACCCCACATGCAAAAATGTAAGGATCAAAGTCCACGTAGTTCGATTGAGAAGGGGTTACTCCCTTTACAATGAACTATAAACCCTAAGTTTCCATTTAAAGAAAAGAAGAAGTTTTAAAAGAGAAGGATTTCCAAAAAATGAAATTTGAGAAGGGATAGAGAAGAGATAGAACTCTTATTTAATAAGAAGTTTTGTAAAAATAGGAAACTTAAGAATCATAGTTCAAAGTAAAGATAATAACCCAAATGGGAGAGAAGAGAACAATTCATAATAGAACTCACCATGAACCACTTACCTATATGCCAATTATCTCAAAATATTGAGAAATCATCAATTAATCACCCTATGTATGCTATAGGGCAATTATCATGCTCAAACCATCCATATCATATCTAAATAATCATTAGAAGACTTAAATCAAATCTGGACAGAACACTAAACATGCTCATAATGACCAAATACTCATGCAAAGAACAAAAATCAAAAGAAAAGAAAAACCTTAATATGCTCCTATATGCCCTAAACACCCTAACATGCATAAAACTATCAAAAACATGTCAAATATGAATTATCATGATGAAAATATTATATAAAAATCCTAATACATGAAAATAAAATCTAACATGATAGCTTAGATAAGTACTTTATCTAAGAATGTGAAATAATCATCCTTACGGTGAGTTTCTTAAGAAAAACTATCCTTAGATAATTTTACGTAGAATTCACTCCACATGAATGATTTTTTCACATATACTATACAAAATATATACCTAAGAATGCAAAGAAACTCATGGCACACTTAAACACACTCCAAAAAGCACTTATGCACAACTACACCCTCTTAAGGACGATAATTATCCTCTAAAAGAATAATCATCCATACACTTATGAAGATAAAGTTTTCACAGCAAGTGTCCTATACAAAAGATGCTTAAAATCATGCATATAATTGAACCATGAAGAGAAAACTGACCCAAACACATCAACTAATTTTTTGGGTAATCATACTCCTATTCTAGAGAGAAAGACTATCCTACCAGCAAACAATTCACAATCCTACTCCACTAGCTTGCTTTTCACATCGTATTTAATCATATACACTCTAAAATATAGAGCATATATGATTCCTAAATCAATACTGAGCCATAACTATGCAGAGAATGGAGTAGAAGAAGAAAGAACCTGTAAAGGATGCAAGGAAACTTACAACAAAGCAAAGGTCTTCTTATTGGACTTGATTACCTTCTAGTTCCTCTTCAAAATTGCAGTAGAATGCCTTCTCCAAGTGATATGGGTGTGTGAAAATTCGTTCTCCCTAGCTCTCTTGTGAATATGATGTGTCAAAAGTCCTTTATGCTGATAAATGAGCCTTTATTTATAACCAACCAACCATATGAACCAATAGTTAAGATTAATTCACCATAAAACTAATATAAGGCTATCATTAACTCCCTAAATATTGGATAACTTAAAGTCACTTCCCAATAGGTTCAAAATACTTTTGGAAGAAGGAAATTCGGAGTAAAAGAGTCCAAAACCGTCAAAACTACAAAATAGGGCAAACAAACACGGAGTCCTCGGCTGACCAGTTGGCCCAACCGGTTGGACCAATTGGGTGAACCGGTTGGACCAGTTGGGCCAACCGGTCACCCAAGAGTAAACTCAGGTTTCCATGTTTTTTAGGATTTCTAGCTCATTTCGGACTTCCTAACTTCAAATGGACATATATTCTTCAAATTAGCTCCGATTTGAGTGATTCAAAAGCCAAAATTTCAAGGATTCAATGTATAATAAGTTTAGAATATTCTTGGATCAAAAATCCCAGACCACGATAAATTGGCTGGGTTTTTATAAGGCGGTTAACTAAAAAAAGGGTCCATTAGCTGTAAAATAATATGGTGAATCTATCCAAAACCTATTCAACAATTAAATTGGCACTTTAATTAGGTTCATTTCATCATTTTAAGACCAATGGAACAATCAGGAACAAGTTTCAGGGTTAATTTGAAAATATACGAAGTAAAAGACGAAATTGCCCTTCAAATCATAAAAGTTCTAATTAACTATCCAAACCTATTTAGAATTGAACCAAATTCGATACACATGTCCTAGATGATCTTAGAAACTACATGCAAGTGATGGGACTCAACAATGAGACAAAAACATGCATGCAATGATGAACCATTCTCATAAGGTTAAAAGGGCAAAAATGTCCTTTAAGGTTTAAGGACTCCTAAATGCTTCTAAATCTAACCAAATACTATCATGAACTTATGGAGAATGAAAATGGGGCGTCTACATCTAACAATCCATAACATCAGTCTTTCAAACTGATAAATCTTCCCTAAGTCATACGAGGCCTCACACGTAGAAATTAGAGGAAGCACTATGGATCCTTATCTGGGTCTAGAAAGTAACTTCAAGAGGAAACGCTATGAATCCTACATGAATCCCGAAGGTAACCTCAGTTCGGGCATGTAGCCCAAGACTAAAGGATAAGAAGACATGGCACGACGTCCCATTCCTTTAGGACCGCAGTAATCCTGTCTCCAGTAGCCCTCATCACCATATCCACATCATCACCACTTTTCTTTTCATTTATTAATTTCATAATTTCCACATAAACCGAAAAATTATGTATAAATTTTCCAAAAACCACATAATAGGTTTGTGCTTTGAAAATCATATGAAATAACTCCATAAATCATGGTAATCATTTCCCAACCATTTTTCAAAATAATGGTTTCAAAAAAATTTATATAAAAATGACCCCCAATATTTCGACCATACAAAAATAGTCCAATAGGTTTTACAACCAACCCATTTAAACCCTTAAACATATAAGAATTTCATAAACAACAAGAATATAACAAAATGGGGTATGTAAATCAACCCTACGTTTCCCACAATTTGTAAAACCTAGCAAATATATATCCCATGCATGATATTTATGGCAAAAACTACCAAATACATGTAAAACTATATGATTTATACCCAAACCCCCATGAATCAATGGATTAAAATGAGAAAATGTTCCCTACCTAAAAAATGAGTGATGCAAATGCCAAACCATCCATACACACACATAAATCAGGTCCAAACTATGCTGAATCCAAGCTTGCCAGCATCAAATCAGGGCTGCCATGCTGCGGTGAGCCACCCATTACCTACCCCGTCACTCTCCCTTTCTGATTCTCTCTCTTTTTTGGCTGGAAAAAATGGAGAAGGGTCTAGAATTTCGTGGGTTAAAGGTTTATATAGAAAAAGGAGGGCAAAAGGGTCATTTTAACCCTTTACTAAAACTATCCGCTAACATTTTCAGACAGGCTGAAAAATATTTTCAGCCGGCTGAAAATGCCCAACACAAAACAATCCTTTCTGGAATTTTCAGTCGGACTGACATGAACTTTCAACCGGGTGAAATGCAATTTTCAGCTGGCTGAAACTGATACTATCTCACAAATTCTTAGGTTATCATAGCTACAGCCCATCAGCCTTATTTTCATTCAAAACATTTAAGTAAATACTTTAAATTATTTAATAAAAATAAAGAAATAACCCCCCATTTGAATCCAAATAAAATATCAGAAAAATCAAATTCCCAATATATCAAAATCTCATTTCCAAGTTTTAGTACAAAATCCATGTGTCCCGACAAATTTTCCTAAAACAAACATGTGAGGAACTCAATCCAAACATGCTAATAAAATCCCATAAAATCACAGAAGTCTTATAATATCATAAACTTCTATTACCAGCAAAAAATTATCTTTAAAAATAAAGATTTACAAAAATTCATTTTTCCCCAACACTTAGCCAAATTTCAACAGTCTAAACTCGAAGTTGCAAATAAGGCCAAACACTCACTTAAGATACTCAATGCATCAAAACACATATAATGTCATATCATCATCCACATGGATGACCCATACATGAGGTCCTCCAAAATCAAGGGATAAACTACGCTAAACCAGTATTTAGTTGTAATAATCCCTATTAAGAAAACAGGTCCTCATACAAACTCTGTGTAAAGAATTATTCTTCTTAGAAATTAGGTTACACAATGCACTACATTACACACAAATTGTATTGCACACTATTGACACCTCATTTTCATACACTTATTCGCACTTATCCACTTTCGATACATTAGCACATGTACATTTTCACATCATTTTGGTCTCCCATATTTAGGATTAGACTCAACATATCCTAAAGAATCCATAGTGTTTTCCAAGGTTCAATTTGGTTGGGTTTGGATAGCAAATAAGAGCTTTTGCGACTTTAAAGGCATTTTTGTCATTTTACTTGCATAGCTCTTGTCTGGTTTCCAATTCCCATCAAATTCATCCCAGGAGGATGCTAAAGTCTTTAGGATGTTATTTATAGGGTTGGTTTAAAGTTTGGTAAGTTTTGGATAAGATTTAGTTAGGGATGATCCATAATGTGCTCAATTTAGCTTTGTTCATCAGTTTTCCTTAAAATTGACTTTTAATTCAATCCTAATTTAAAAAATAATGGACACATTGTTGTTAATTGAGCTTTAATTAATGTTTTCAAATTATTAAAATGATTTCCAAGAAGGTTTGGTTGCAAGTATGGTTTAATTGGAAAACAAACTCTCATTTTACCCTTAGTTGCATTTTGGACTTCGATTAGCTGTATTTGCTTTGTTTATGGATAATTGACCTATTGTGGCTCAATTTGTAACTTCATTTGACTCTTAATATGTGAGAAATTGAATTAGAAACATCTTACAAAAAGAATGGATGAATTTGGACTTAGAATGAGCATATATAGTCCAAAATACGAATGCTTAGTGACCAAGGAAGTAAGCAAGTAACAAAGGAGACAAATGAGGCTACTGGTGGCCCTCCACCTAGCCACCAACCTATTATCCCTTTGTTTTTTCATTTATTTATAATTATCCCTTGATATTATTTTTTGAGCTAATCCGGATTTTTTCAAAATTCTTGATAATGTTTGATAATTATCACTTAGATTGAGATAAATATCATCTCTTAAGATTAATTCTGGGCCATTGGATCATCCCTAGTTAGATTAAATCCTACCCATCCATTCTCTCCTTCACCTATAAGTAAGGGTCCTCCCTTCCTTCATTAAACACTAAGTCTCAAGTTGAGTTTTCATAAGCACTAAAGAGCTTGAATTTGTGAGTGAGGGGAGAAATTTCATTAGGAGTATCCTCTCATAAGCTTTCATTCTAAGAAGATCTTGAGCTCAATAGTGGGTGAGAAACTTCATTAGGAGTACTTCTTACTAGCAACTCATTCTTAGAAGAGCTTGGGCTCAATAGTAGGGGTGAAACTTCTTAGGAGTCTTCCCATTAGCGACCCATTCCAGAAAGCTTAGAGACGCTTGAAGCTTTGCTGGAATCTCAACTCGAGATTTTCACATAGAATCGTGCCTCGGTTCTGCCAGGTATAAGTCTCAACTTATTTCCAGCATGTTTAAATTTGATGCCATGATATAAATGCTAATGTGATATCGCATGCTCGCCTTCCCCTAAGTTTTATTATTAGTTAATAATATTAATCTTTGATCTTGAATCGAACTTTTTTATCAAACCCAAGTTGTTTTTATCAAAGAAAGTTGTTTTCCAAGGTAAGTATTCGATTATGGATTTGAGACTAGTAATCTCCCACGAAGAGTGAAACTCTCCTCTCAACTTGTTTAATCGAACTACGTAGACTTTGATCTTGTAAGAGGTACGTAAGTCGCTCACTCGAGCCCAAGTCCAACTTAGTTCTAGAATGGATGAATTTATGTAGTTATCAAGTCACATAATTCATTTGTGATTAAGAGACAAGTTAGTGAATCATTAAGTTATATAGTTTTATATTTTTGCCCAATTTTATCTAGTTATTAAGTCACAAAATTCACTTGTGAGGAAAGGGTTTGTGTATATATACTTCAGTTAGTAAGTGATATAGTTGTGTATTTTTGCCAAGCTTTATCAAGTTATTAAGTGAATTCATAGTTATCAAGTCCATATGCTTCTGGGAGAATTCTAAAACAGATGGATTGATTATGAAATGAGAGCAGAAATGGTTGGTTGGGGGGAAGAAGGTGAGAAAGCTATAATTATGGGAAGTAATGTTTGAATTTCAGCAAAATGTGGAATGAATAATCGCTATTAAATGAAATTCCTACAATTATGGGATTGTAGAGTATAACTACTTATAATATACTTTCCTTAAATGGTTAGTAGGCCAATCTATTAGGTTCAACATGTTAGGCCCTCTATCATTTTGCTTAAAATAAGTAGGGATAAAAAGCAAGTGTTAGGTGACAATAAAGGCCCCTTTGGTAATTGGCATACTAGGCATTAGGCACCCATGGTACGCACCTGTATATTTGGGGCGGCTCGGTCCACAATCAGACCATTTTCCAACAATTTCACCTGTACTCTCCTCCCGAACGGAAGGGCGTTTTCAATCCTCACCAAAAGAAACAATTTTCAAGTTGAAATGGGCGGAGCTTGAAGCGCCTCTCCCTCTCTCCCTCTCTCTCTCTCTGTATGGCACCCTCACTCTCTGCGAGTCTTTACACAAAGAACTCAACTCCTTGTCCAGGTTTCTATTTCCTCTGATTTCGATTCTCTTTACCTTCATCTGATTTTAGTACTCTGTTGGACAGATATGCTATTGTACTCTGGAAACTCTTCATTGTCAACTATTATCATCACTTAATCTGTATTCTACAATCTTTTGAACATGAATCTGAATGAATCTCTCAGGTAGACGAAGCAAATACACTGGTCAATCGGTGGTAACGTATCTGTACCTCGCTATCAAATTCTTTTCATTTCAACTGTTACATGATTTCATTTAAGCATCATTCATATGATTTAATCCCAATAAACAGATGTAAATGAGCTGAAACTCACTCATAAAATAAATTATCACCGACCCAATAATTAAAAATTGCCTGTGTGTATTCTTGAACAATTGGGTTGGGTGGTTTTTAACTCGGTGTAGTGGAATGGGATGGTTGAGCATACTAGACTTAGTTATGTTTTGAGGTTGGAAATGAATGTACTATTGATGTTGGGCAGAGAGCGCTGCCTATACGCATATTAACCGTTGGGAAAAAGAGGTCCCGGGGTTTACAACTCTTAGTTGATGAGTACATTGACAAGCTCAGATACTATTGCTGTGTGGATGATATTCAAATCCGGTCCAATCCTAAAAATGCTCGGTATGTATGCTTGATTCAATTTTCAATGCTTGTAATAAGTTGTGATCATACTATTTCTAGGTTGCATATTGATATTGATAATTATTGTTTTATGCTGATAAAAAAACAAAAAAGAAAGGCCTAAATTATAGTTTTGAGTGCATGTCTTTATGTTATAGTTTTGGAGGTATTGTTTAGACGAATAAAAAGTTAATACTGTCTCATAATTGGGAAAACATACACATGTGCATGCAAGTTACATTAATCGAAGGCTTGAAGTCTTCAATATATACTCATTTGTTTTTATAGAATAAATTTATTATGTTCTAATTTTCTTTTCCACACAATAGTGATGTGAGGGCTCAAATTGAAGATGAAGACATGGATGTCATGGGCCTTATAAGGTTTGACGATTGGGTATAATCTCAAACATCATTTTTGTTATATCACAAGTTCACCACATGAAATTCAATTTTTATGAGTAAATTACTAACTTGTACTACTATTATTTTGTTTTTGGTAAAGAATTTTTTTTTTTTTAAATTTATTTATTTTTAAATCACACAAATAGCTTGTGACATTGTTATTCAGACAAATGTTGATTTCATCTTTTCTTTGTAAATCTCATTTTCCTAGTACAGTGCTGCTATTTATTTTATTTTTTCTCTCTTTATATAGAGATGTTAGTGTATTTATAGTAATTGGCTATTCTACATGGGGTTTGGGTGTGAGTGTTAGGTGCAGGTGTGTGACTAGGAGTTGGATTCATCAAACCCTTAAATCTTACGATACAAGGACTTGGCCAAAAAGATTAAAAATTGGGAACGAGTACATGGATTCATCGTTTGAGAATTGGAGTACTTTTCTTGAAATCCTACTATAATGTATTGTTTGCTAGCTTTTTTTTTCTTTTTACCTAAGTTCTTTCTTATAGTTAAAAAAATGAAGAAAAAATGCTAGGCAATCTGTATGCACTATTGTAGATGTGTGCCTGTTGGCCAACCCCCCAATTTATGTAATTAACCAGTCAACTAACAAGTAATAGGATGTATGAACTTGTTGGTCAAAACAAGGCAATAGCATGTACAAATATCTTAATAAAAATAGTAAAAATTTAAAATTACTAGGTACATGGTTAGGGAGCATACCTGATAAGTAATATGACAAATGTTACAAACCACATGTCCAAAATTCAAAAGCTAATATTAGACAATAAAATGAATCCAAGTTTAAATTTGTAATAAATCTACAAGAGATTGGAATGAATGAAAGTATAAAAATTTGTGAGAAATCTAATTAGTATAAGGTTAGGGAAGCATACCTGATCAGAGGCTGATCACATGAGCCACACTCTTGTAGTCATGTCATTGCATCTATTTTATTTTATTTTTTTGGATAAGTATCATTGCATCTAATTACACCATGTCATAGGAGTAGTAGTTTGCAATATATTTTTTAATCTCTAGCTAATATGCATATTGAACTTCTGCAAGCTCTAGCAAATGCAAGTCATCTGCATCTTCTTCTCGCCTTTTATCCTTGGTTGTTTGAAATGCTGATTGTGAATTTGTGCCCAACCCAGACTCATCATTATTAAATATCATAGTCTCCAACTCTGGTTCATCAAGAGAAAGCTCAGCAAGTTCAATTGAAGGTTATCCATGTCAAACTGATCTCCACCTATGGAAAAATGAAATCATATAAAAATCAATTTCATTAGGCCATAAACAACAAGTAGTGCTTTCTTTTCTTTTCTTCTCTTTTTTTTTTTTTTTTTTGGTTTATAGCCTATAGTTTCTTAAAAAAATTACTTATTTAGAAGAAAAAATTCCTTATAAGCATACTTACATAGGTCTCAATACTTTATCAGTTCCTCTTTATATTCCTCCTTCCTTGATATTAGGTGGAGATTGCAATACACGAATACCAAGTCTTGAGATGTCTTTGTTTTCAATCTATTTCTCTTAATTCTTTGAATTAAAGGAATATGTACTCCAGTTTCTCTCACTACACACTACAAGATAAAGATGCTGGTTGCACAAGCAACTTAAAGCTAAAGCTTGCAATAGTGGTGTTGAAGCACATGATTAGCTCAGCATGAAATGGGTTCCTCAAACATTCTCGTCTCAATAACATGAGGTTGGTTAAAATAGTCAGACCCACTAGAAAATGCTCCATATTCAGCATAAAATTTTTGTAAATCATTTTGATTACGAAATAACCATTTGAAACATTTGCTTCTATTTAAAGAGACTTTGTAATCCTCATTAGGGTTGTGGGCGGTTCAGTTTGGAGCAGTTTAGGGGGAAAATTACCACCAACCCGCTCATGGCAGGTTGTAAATTCTCCAACCCACTTCCAAACCACAGATGTTAAAAATTGGTGGGTTTGATTTTTTTGGGCGGTTTGTCACCAACTGTTTGGGCAGTTTTGACGGGTTCTATTATACCTATTCCAATTGAGGCTTTTCTAATATATTGGGCCTTAACTTATCAGTTGTAATAAATCTGGAAAATATAACCATTTCAAGTGGTTATGTAAAGCTTGATACACACTTATACATTATCTTAATACCAAAAATGTGAATTATGACTTTATGAAAATAAACACCCAATCAATGTTGATGAAATTGGTGATAGTTAATTTCAAAATAGCTACGAATTTGCTGGAGGATCCAATGCCTTGCAGTCTAGTGAAGAAGCAATAAGAAATACACTAATATGAAATTGGAGATATTTGATTTTTATGATTTTTTACATACATTATTAAAGGCGGGTCGGTTTGGTTTATTAGTAGTTTGACAAAGATCAACCCACCATCCAAACTAAACCGCCAATTTTATTGCTCAATCCACTCAAACTGTGCTGCTTAACCTCTCAAACCACTTGGGTCGGCGCATAATAGAGTGGATTGGTCTGGTTTGGCGAATTAGGCTGGTTTTTTGCGTGTCCCTAAACCTCATGATTCTCATCTTCCTCTTGAAACATGTTAAGTCAAGTCACCATGGAGATTTCTCAGTGCTCTCACTGTTTTTTCTCATGATAGACAAATAGTTCTCAAGACTACTACGTCTATCATTACCCTGCTTTTTCATGGGTTCGATAAGAATCTAATCCAGTTTCCCTACTAAATCATTGATTTATGCTGCTTCTATTTGAACTCTTGTATGTCTAAGCTTCCTGTAGATTGGACTTCCTCTCACTTGTCTCCAAACAGCTGAACTGCAGAATCACCCTCCCTTAAATCCTTCCAGCCAAACCCCAAGCGCTTTGGCCTATTTAGAGCATTTGAGCTATCATCTTGAGCTCATGGTGCTTCTATTTAGGATTTGGTTGTGTCCTCTTCTTTTCCAATTAGGTGGGACTTTAAGGTTTTCAGAAATCTTAATGATTGGGAAATTTGTGAGCTTTCTTCTATGTTATCTTTACTTGAGGGTGTTGTTCTCATACCGTCGAATCTAGATAGGAGAAGGTGGCTTCTCCATTCTTCAGGTGTTTTATCTTGTAGTTGCTTCATGGACTCTTTAATGAGTAATTCCAATATTCCTCTTTTCCTCCCTTCTAAGATATTTGGAAATCAAACGTACCTCTAAAGGTTCAGGTTTTTGCTTGATTGTTGCTCATAATAGAATTAATACTTATGATGTTTTTCAGAGGAGAAGATGTATTGCTTGCAACCTCAGTCATGTGGCATGTGGAGGAGGGAGGTTGAGAGCATTGGTCACTTATTTTTGCATCGTGATGTGGCAGATAATTTTTCCAAGGGTGGATGTTTGTTGGGTTTCTCCAGCTTCCTATGTTAAGATGTTTGTCATTGAATTTTTTGGTCTTGGGAGGAGTGTGAAGGGTGTTTCTATGGAGGTGTGCCGTTTTCTCCATCTTTTGGGTTTTATTTTTAGAGAGAAATGCGAGGATCTTTGAAGATTGGGTGAAGGAGGTTGATTGTTTATGGGATAGGATAGTTTTTTTGGCGTCGTACTAGGCTTTGGTGTCTAAAGAATTCTGTGGTGTCCCTTTATTCCTCATTAGTTGTGATTGGAGGGCTGTTTGTGGTTTGTAGAGTTTTCTTTGTCTCTAATTTTTATTTTTCCTTTTCTTTGTAGGACTTATATTGTCCTCTCTCTACTTTCTTTCAATTCTCTTTTCTTTTGTCAATAAAATTTTCATGCTGCATATTAAAAAAAAAAAAAAAAAAAATCCTCATTGTATTGAGTTATCCATTATTCCTCAATACAAAGGTATAGGGTAATATAGAAAGACTCATAATTAGGTTTACCTCTAAAAAAAACCACTTAGGTAGAAAGCTCATAAATATCTATTTTAAAAATAAAAATTTGAAATTGCTTCGACAAAAATAACAATCTCCTTTCATTATTCCTTTTTTGTAGCATGTTGTAAAAATAATTAGTAGATTTGTATGGATAATCACAAAGAGAAGAAAAAGAAGAAGAAAGAAAGAAAGAGATGGCTGAAAAAGAGAGCTTAGGGTTCTCTCCCTTAAACATTATTATTTATACTAATATCAGTACAATGACCTAAATACCCATAAACTTACTATAGAACAATAAGAACCAACTATTTTCCAACATAATTTCTTGGAAATTGAGGTGTAATCATTTGTCTTCATGTTGATGATATGTTAATTTAACTATGATGAAGAAAGCTATGACATTTCAGTGATGTCAAATAAAGGAGATGTGCTGATATTATCCTGGAAATTACGATTATCAAGATTATTGTGCCTCACTATATAAATGAATTTTGAAGAAAATTCTATATTTTAGTAGTTATGTTACAATTGTTTTGATTCAAATGCTAAATTGATGAAGACTATCAGAACATATTTACATAAATTAGAATATGTGGATGCCTTCAAAAGCCTATTATATGCCATGGCATGTATTAGAATAGCTGGTGCTCAATGCAGGGAAATTACTAGTAATCCTTATGATATTACTCCGAGTGTGAGGTGTTATTTCTTAAGAGAACTTTGAATTAAGCTTTGAATTTTTATTAAGGAAGCCATTATATGGAAAGGATGTGGGGTAGAATGGAAAAGGGGCTGTTTTCTTTTTTTACCTGAGGTGGAGGCACTGATTATTGGGGTTCCCATAAATAAACTTGTTTCATTCATTCTAGATTTAATATGAATTTGTAGCATTTGCAACCACGTATACAGAAGTCGGGTACTAAGCTTTGTACTACAAAGATTCATGTAAATCAGTGTGCTGCTGGGTCTGCCTTTAAGGACACTTAGATCTCTACTAAGAATCAGATAGTAAGCACAGTCCCAGAATTGTGTTTTTAAAGGTTTGGAAGCATTTGTTAGTTTATCAAGTTCTATCATATGAAGTCATTAATTTCAGTCAATAAATTTTTGGCTACATTCATAGACTTTCATGCACTTACACCAGTTGAGAGTTCAAGTCTAAAAATTACCAGCAATTATGCATAAAGGTCAACAAGTCAAGAAAATCTTGATTTAACTTCTTTAAAAATTTCCATGGAATTTGGGACCTTAGTTTGCACTTTATTTTCTCATCTTATCTATAAAAAAAAGGATTACTGCTTGTGAATGGAAAGAAAACAATACAATTCTGTTTATTTCTCAAAGTGAAGCCAAAATTTAAGTTATGCATTACCTCTGCTTCCCTAAACTATCATGTCATAATTTGAAACTAATATGCATAGTTATTAGAGCCGGACAAAACACTAACCTAGGTTGAGAGATCGGGTCACTGGTTCAACCACCAAGTCAATCAGTCGAACCGGTGTAAAAATTAATAAAATGTAAAATAATTTAAAAAAAAAATTTGAAAATTTTACTTTAAAAAGGAAAGAAAATGTATGTGTAAAATTTATTATTATATTTTTATGGAAATTATTTTAAATACATTTGAACCATTTTTTATTTATCATATATAATTTTTAATATATATTTGACTTTGTGTTCAGTGTATGCATTTTAAGACTATAAAAGAATATACGTAGCGTTTGTCTTAACTGTTGAAGTGGACTAATGGTAGTAAAGGGTTTATCATGTTGTGCACTTCCCAAGTTTGAAACTTACCGCCAGCATAGCATTGTTATTTTTTGATTGAAACGCTACGCAGTGTATTTGCATTCAGCAAGGACCAGTTCAACCGGACTGGTTTAACACTGGTTCAACTAAATATCAGCTGGTTTGAGTAGGTTTATCCAGTTCATTGGCACAAACGATCCAACTGTTAAACTGAACTGGACCAAGGCCTGGTTCACCAGTCTGGCTGGCTGGTACGGTCTGGTTCTGATAACTATGCTGATATGGCAGATGTGTAAGCTTTTAATTTGTCTTATAATGCCTCTGTACCTGTGAAATTGTGTCTTTAGTAATCTTATTATTACCTTTTTATAGTGATCTCCTCACATGAAATGTTATCTATCATGTGGATGTTATAAAGACATATTTTTATTCAAACTATCCACTTTTATATTTTTCGTACTCTTTTCATTTAAATTTTCAAATATTTGTGGACCCTTTTACAGCATTTTGTTAAGGTATTAGTTTATATTTTATATGATAGGAGTAACTGTAATGGCATTATTTTTGGTGTTCTAGTCATACTTTTAGTATAGACTTTCCTAAAAGAAGGTTTTGTTGAGATATCCATGAGATCCCAGAATTTTCCAAGGGTTTTAATTTCTTTATAGTGTATCAATGCATGTCAAGTCAGAATAATTTTTAACTGATACCTGCACTGATTGTGATATTTTACAAGAAGCTATGTATTAATGCATGATAGTCAATAATTTCGGTTGACCAATACCTGATCGGGACAAATTATTATTATTATTTTTTGATAATGGGGGAACCATCCCACAGCGGGGCCCTTTGGACAATTGGACCCACCACAGCAACCCACTGCCACAGCCCCCCACTTAAATCTTGGGTTGTCTTAGTGGGGAATCGAACCCATGACTGTGAGCCTAACCACACAATCACAAGTTCGCCCTTACCAATTGGGCTACCCAAGGGTGGGTAATACCTGATCGGGACATTTTACAACAATATTCTTTGATTATGTAGAATAGTGGAGCTGATTTTATCTTTTGCCTCATCCATTACTGTGGCACTTTTTCCTAGAAATTTGCCCTTTATTTTCTTGAATTTGCTTGATGTGTTCAGTGTGTAATGTTATTCAGGAAGTCAAGTAGCCAGCTATACTTTGTTTTTTGTGGCTATTTGAATCATTTATATTGTATATTACATTACACACTTGATGTGTTCAGTGTGTAATATAAATTCAATAGGTAGACTGGCAAAATCTGACTTATGATTTTTTTTTTTTTTTTTGTTTGGGGCAGGGGGGCCAGGTGTGCTCCTAGACGTGGTTGACCCAATTATATTTAACTATGCCTCAGTATTTTGCCTTTCTTTTTTTATTTTATATTTTTTAATGTTTTAATTTTTGACATGCATTTCCCATTTTTAGTATTAGTAGATTGGTTATATAAAATATGGACCTGCTCGAATTTGACCTGAGCTGAACTGACCAAATCTGACGACGTACTTCTTGCTCTACCACTTTGTTCTGCATAGTGCATGTTTGAAATGTGGCCATTTTTTTCCAGAGTATTTGAAATGTGTATATACTCTTGATGGCTCCATCTTTTAAAATAACACCAACATGGAGCATGGATTCATACCACAATGCTATGGAAATAAATTGAATGATTCTATATGTACAGGGCTTCAAAGACATCCTTACACTATTTGCACTTATTTTTGGTTTGCTTGAAGCCTGATGGTTTGTTTTTATAACTCTGCTCTGTAATTCTGTGCTTGTAGGTTGTGATGTTGGATGAGCATGGGCTAGACATTAGGTCTGACCAGATGGCTGACTTACTTGGGGATGCAGGGAATACAGTATGAACTACCTTGAGATTTAAATCGTTTTAAAAAATGATGCTATTTTTGCTTGGAAATAAATATAATTCTTACATTATCTTACCATAATGGAAAGATAAGGAAAATGGAGTAAATGATGTCCATCACTCAATAAACAATGTACTTGCGCCATCTAATCTTTGGATGAACTATTTCAATTCCTTGTGATGCATCTCATTTTGAATATATATCCTTGTATAGGACATTTGATTTAAAGGTACCTTTAATACTTGTAGCAATGAATCCTGTATCTTAGGCAGTCAGTCTATGCGCCTATGCTTGGAACCAATTTCATTGAGACTGGAATTAGAATGACTTCTAATGGCTGCTCAAATGAATTTTATGACCCACATATGCATAATCGTTTCAAAAGATTTTCTTTTGGGCAATTCCCTGACAATAACCAATGCATCATGCCGCATTACTTTGTTTGTCTACTTTCTCTTATGATTTTCCATAATAGGATGTTCTGATTTGTAATTGCTATATGACCACATTCAACGAAGCTCTTCTCTCTCGGTGGTTGACCTCTGGTAGGAAAATGAGGTGTTCATGCTAGTAGCCATTTGCTAATGGCCATGTAGCCTAGTGGGATTCTCCCCCAATTGTTGTGAGATGTTCCTCATTCAACTCCTGAGCACTTCGCTAGGATTAGTTTTCTGGATAGGGTGTATCTATGGATTGTTTGTCCGTTATGCGAAAAAAAAAAAAGGTGGCCATTTTCAGAGTTTGTTTATTGATATGAAATATTTTCCAAGATTCTATGGATGATGTTTTATTGATTCTATTTTTTATAGGGAGCTTCAAGGTTATCATTTTGCATTGGTGGACCTTATGGTCATGGACAACAATTGCGAGAACGTGCTAATATATCAATCAAGTTGTCTTCAATGGTCTTAAATCATCAAATTGCATTGATTGTTCTCATAGAACAACTTTACAGGTAATGCTATTTTTATTTGGAATATATATTGAATCCTATGTCATATGGTCTCCGACCATTTAATTTAGCTTTTGACTCATGTTAGGCATTTTAGCTTAAATGACATATCATCATGGTTTTAAAAGATGAATAAATGCTGAATTAAATACCTGACATTCTTAATCATATGCTAGTGCATCAGGGTCAGATAGGTGAGAGAGAAAGCTCACTTTAAGATTATTAAAAAAAGAAAAAGAACATGACTTTTTGAGTGGTTGGAAGATAAGTCTCTAATAATAATTCGTTAATCACCAAGGTTTGTGATATAAGGGCACATAATGTGCCATATCCTTTGACTTAGTACTATGAACTGGTCTCTCCTTCCTCTACCTCCCTAGCTTAAGGAGCTCACTGTCTGTTGGTCCTTCACCTCTTGATTTTGTTATCAGGAAGCTTGCGGGGAAAACCCTCGGGTATGCAGCGTATGCTTGATTTTATAAATGATGAATTTTTTTGGCTCAAAGCTCAGATGGATGTGGGGGCTAGGCAATAAGGGCTCTGGAGACAGTTTGTGATCTTCAACAGCTTGTGCCAATAGATCCTCGAGTGAAGAACGTTCACATGCTTGTCTGTACAAAGACAGAAACAGGTCAGAATGTGGAATGATAAGATGGCCCCAAAAAAAGGTGAAGAGGAAAAATTACTCAAGAGGTCAGCCTGCTTTATGCAGGTAGCTATGCCCAGCTTCCCCAAGGAGACCAGTTTTCAAATGGCCATAGATAAAGACAGTGTGGGACTGGAAGCCTGGATTGGACTTAGGCAAGTGAGTCACCAACGACTCACATTTAGATCAGGATTGGACATGGTACTACTGTTTCTTGTTGGGACTCTCTACGAGTTTGTAGTGACTAGTGAGCCATTATCTTAGAAACCCTGTCCTTGGCCTTCAGAATCTCATTTAAACGAGCTACACCCAACACAATCTTGAAGATGTTGGGCTTCAGTTGTTTTGGGGAAAGGTTGACATATTTAAGGAAGTCGACCAAGAGCCAGGGAAAGGTTAACTTATTTGAACCAAGCTTTGTTGATTATGCACAATTGTGAGTAGAAGATTTGTTGTTTACTAATGAGAAGTGTTACTTGGCTAAGCTGCGTTTGCAAACTTATGCTCAACAAATGGGTCGGACTTATGATAAGAAGGTAGACCTACAACTATTTAGGGAGGATGATATTGTACTGAAAGTAGCCGATCATATCAGAGGTAACATGATCAGTTGCAACTTTACATTATGGTACCGGCATACTGCATATTAGTGCACTAACCTGTAAGGATCTTTTTGTTCCAGCTGTTTGCAAGCCACAATGCCCCAGGCTGAAATGCCCAACAATACATTATCTCAATATTCTCATATGTGAAATGATATTCTCATGCATCATGCTCCTAGACTGGAATGCCCCAGGCCAAAGTGCTCCATTCCTTATAATCACAATTCAATGCATATATATTTATATATATATTCATGTATGAAGTGAACAAAGATCTCAGGCATTTATGCATCACAAACCCATATAGGATACATCTTAATACATTCCCATCAAACACATCATCACAAGCCCAAAACTTAATCCTTTATTTTCTCAAAATATTACTGGTCATAATTTGTAAAATTCATAAATAATTCCTTAAAATTCAGATTTTGATGATTCAACCTGTTTTGGAAAGCTTAGAACAATATAATTTAAAGGAAAAATATACATTTACTTATATTTAAAAGCCCTATGGTTCGAAAATAACCTCCAAGTTAGAGAATAAAGTCTGGAAATTTTAAGACAGTATAGATCAAACAGTTTCGGTTGCAAAATTCATAACTAATTCCTCAAAAATCCAATTTTGATGATTCAACCTGTTTTGAAAAGCTTAAACATTCTACTTTGTAGGAAAATGCCCATATTTTAAAGCCCTATTGTACGAAAATCACCTCAAAGTCAGTAAACAGAATCTGTAATTTCAAAAACAGTTTTGAACCATATGTTAAGATTTGTTTGCAGGCTTTCATTCAGGAAGAGTTAGAGTTAGAAGTTACTTTCTTAAAAACTAGATTCTTCAAGCTTTCCAACCATATAAGATTCAAAACTTATTCGCACTGATACCTATTTTGAATTTAATTTTTAAACTAAACTGCTGACAACAAAATTTCTGTTTCAACAACTCCAGTTGGCACTTGTAAATATGGGAAAGATAGTAAAACTAGTCCTATCATGATAAAAATAGACCTAGAGATATATGTGTTAGGAAACCATAGAAGAAAACCTCACTTAAATGAATTTTCTTCATTAAGTTAATTAGTTGTGAATTTCATAATAAACTGGTCAGGATGAAAACGAAAATTTCAGTTTACTTCAAAAAAATTTCCAAATCAAACAAATACATGCAACCATTAATTTTTATGTCATATAACCAATGTATATGTATATGTATATGCGTATATATATATACCCTTATAAAAGAAATTAATTTACAGCATATACATCTCACACCCGCCTCAAACTCAGGATGTGAGCTGGAGAGCATCGAGAGTTTGCTTAGCAGAAAATGAAATCGGGTGGACGTATGAGTTTTTGTGAAGAAATCAGCAATCTGAGCAGTGGAGGAGACAAAAGGTGGATCAATAGTGCCAAGTTGAAGATGCTGACGAACAAAATGACAATCAATCTCAATGTGCTTGGTACGCTCATGAAATACAGAATTATGGGCAATCTGAATAGCACTCTTATTGTAACAATAAAGAGGAGTTGGAGAAGAGATAGTAATACCCCAAGCAGATAGAAGCCACTGAAGCCAAACAATCTCAACAGTAGCATGGGCCATAGGCCCATAGCATGATATTCAGCCCCAGCCGTGGAGCGAGCAACAACGGATTGCTTGTTACTTTTCCGAGATAGAAAAGAATCACCAAGAAAAACATAGAAACCAGTAGTAGACTTACGATCATTAACATCACCAGCCTAATCAACATTAGCATAAGCTTGCAAAGTTAGAGTTGAAGTAGAGGAAAATAATAAACTTTGGAAGATCGTACCTCGGACATAGCGCAAGATGTGTAACAAAGCAGCCTAATGCATGGTACGAGGCGAAGAGACAAACTGACTAACAACATGAACAACATAAGCAAAATTAGGATGGGTAACAGTGAGATAAACTAAACAACCAACAAGCTCATGATACAACGTAGGATCATCTAAAGGAACGCCATCAGAAGCAAAGAATTTGGCATGCAACTCAATAGGGGTATCCACAACTTTATCATCTGTAAGTTGGGCACGATGGATAAGCTCATTGGCATATTTAGACTGAGACAAAAGATAACTCTTGGGAGAAGAGGCAACCTCAATACCAAGAAAATACCTCAAGGTCCCTATATCTTTCATTTCAAATTCCAAGAAAAGATGCCTCTTCACCTCATCAATAGCAAAAGAGTCAGAACTAGTAATAATCATATCATCTACATTTTTTTTGATGAGGTATAATCATATCATTTACATACAAAAGAAGAACAACCAGGCCCTTAGAAGTATGAGGAATGAACAAAACTGAGTTATGAGCACTAGAATGAAAACCAATCTGAGTGATTGCCAACTAAAAGCACTCATACCAAGCACAAGGAGACTACTTCAAACCATAAAGAGCACGGCATAGACTGACAAACATGGCCAGGAGAATGAGTAAGACTGGGAGGAGGACTCATATAAACTAGTAAGATGGCCATTGAGAAAAGCGTTTTTAACATCAAGTCGAAAAAGGGGCCACTTACGAACAGTAGCAACAGAGATCAAAGTACGAATAGAAGTAATTTTAGCAACAGGAGCAAATGTCTCCTCATAATCAATCCCATATTCCTGGAAAAACCTTTTGCAACAAGTCTAGCTTTGTAGCGTTTAAGAGATCCATCCGAGTTGGTCTTAACCTTATAGGACCCATTTGCAGCCAATAAGATTCTTTCGTGCAGGCAATGGAACCAACTCCTAAGTACCAGTCTTATCAAGAGTAGTTAATTCATTTTGCATTGCATTAATCCAATGGGGATCAGTACAGGCTTCTTTATAAGAATGAGGTTCAAAATAAGAATGAATAGAAGATAGAAAAGTACGATAAGAATGATCCACCTTTAGTGGCAATAGGAGAAGGTCCCCATATATCAGTATACACAAGAGAAAAAGGAGAAATAGAAACGAACTTTTATTAAAAGGTAAAGTAGACATCTTGGCAAGTTTACTTCCACTTGCAATTTGATATGTCACTCAAAGAAATGTTTCCCAAATAACTAGATGAATCAAGACCTTTTAATTTGTCACTCGACAAATGACCTAATCTAGAATGCCAAAGATAAAAAGGGAAAACTGTTGATCTAAGCAAAAAGAAGACAATGCTAACGAATTACTCTCCACAGGAATCTGCAAGCTCTCTAAGACATACAGATCACCAACTCTACGTCCTGGTCCAATTGCTTCTTGGACGTCTGATCCTAAACCACACAGTCAAAGGAAGAAACAAAACATCAAATCCTGAATTAGAAAGTTGACTAATAGACAATAAACTAAGAGACAATTGAGGGACATAAAAGACATTGGGAATAGATAAAGAGGAAGATGGAGAGGGAAGAATAGAGCCAATAGATACAACATGCATAGGAGAACTATTAGCAAGTAACAATTATGATAGGAGAAGATGGAGAAACAGCAATTACTTAGTGATGAAAAAATAGGTATCATATGATGTGAAGAACTAGAATCAAATATCTAAGTAGTGGGAGAAATACCTAAAGAAGAACTATGCATACCTGAGTGAATAGTAGACATAGCAGAAGTCGTAGACTGATTCCCAGAAGAAGATGCAATGATAGACTGTAGTTGCTTGAGCATAGACTGTAAAGTAGAAGGTGGTACACTACTAGAGGCAAGAGTTGCAAGAGCTGATGGAGGATGATAGGTAGGTTGAGAATGTGCCTGGGGATAGACTGAGACTAAGAGGGAGACCATTTGTTTTGGGCTGCAAGTTTAGGACATGTATACTTCCAGTGTCCTTTTTTACGGCAAAAGCTGCACTCATTAACACCAACACAAGGTTTGGTTTCCCAGTAAATTGAGTGAGATGCACAGAAGAAGTAGGCAATAGTGGAGGCTGAGCAGAGGAGGCAATAAACATTGATTGGGAAGGTGGAGCAGGATGAGCAATTTTAAAGTGGGTTTCCTCAGCTATAAGTTCTTAGACCACTACATCAACCTTTGGTGAGGGAACACGATGAAGAATCGCTCCACGAAGTGGTTCAAACTGATCACGAAGGGCCATAAGAAATTGAGTCAACCTCTGCCTTTCCCGATAATTAATATAAATATCCAAGCGTTGCAATTCAATGGGCTCTATGAGTGCTAACTGATCCCAATAATTAGTTATTTCATTGTAGAATTCATGTATTGATTTGTCCTGTTGCAATGTCCCCTGAATAGACATCTCTAGTTTATATTGTTTTGTAAAGTTTGACTCCAAAGAGATACCCTAGCAAATAGTCCCAAACCTTTTTGGCTGTATCATACTTAGAGAAATTCTGAGCAATACTTGGCTCCACAGAGTTGTGTAACTAAATGAGAACGTGAGCATTTTCCATTTCCCACTTTGCAACAATTTTGTCAAAACCCTCAATCTTAGGGTCAAAGGGTCGAATTTCGGACCCCATAACATTGCCCCAACGGCCTTTACCAACCAAAAAATTCTTCATAACATTAGACTAATAAGAATAATCATCACCGTTCAATCTAATGCTAATAGCCTGCATTTTATCATTCTGCCATGGTGCAATCAATATATAATAGAGGACCACAAGTCAACAAACCAAAGACTTCAACAGAGTACAATAGATGACTTCAAATCTGGAAATTGTGCGAGAGTGCAATAAAGCTTCTGACTTCAGTAATAAAGCTTGCAATTGCGAGAGTGCAACAGATGCTTCATGATGGGTAGTATGAGTTTACTGGTGTGATTGGTTTCTGGGTTTGCTGGTGCGAAGAATTGGGATGATGGTGAACGACAAGACGAGTTTACTGGTGCTGGGTTATGAGTTTTCTGGTGTGAAGAATTGGTTTATGGGTCTAGAGCTTGAGAGATGTGTGATTGGGGAGAAGAGACACCAGGTGCGACTTTTACAGCTTGTGCGATGTGCGATTAGGGAGAAGAGAGATTGACGGTGGTGCGAGAGGACTTCGATTGCTATAGAGAAGAGGAGAAGGAAGAAATCTGGTGCGATGAGATCTAATCTAGTGTTGCGATTGCAAGAAAGAGATTCGATTGATACTCAGAGAAGGTCTGGTGCGAATGATGGAAGGAGAAGAAGGTGCGGCGACCCCTATGGCTCTGATACCATGTGAGTTTTGCAAAGGAACGATTCTCATTACATTGAAAAAGAAGAGATTACAAGCATGTTTATATAGAGCTAACCCTAAACTATCAAAAGAAACTACCCTTATAAAAGAAATTAATTTACAGGCACATACATCTCACAATATATATATATATATATATATATATATATATATATATAGTAATTATTTTTATTTCTTTTATTTTTCGTGAAGGGTAGTTTTGTACTTGAACTTATCTGTCTCATATATAAATAATATGTTAGAAGGTGAAGGGTTATTGAATAAACCCTAGACCTTTCTTCTCCATCTTCTTCTCTCTTTCTCTCTCTCATATCTAACCTAAACCCTAGATTACAACTCAACTATATATATATATATTATCATTATAGCATTTAAATAGGAGGATTGTCTCACCACAATATGGTCTTGTTGCCCAAATGTTCCTCTCAAGTCCCAATCTAAAAATGGGTTTCTAACTTTCTCTTTCTCTGTCTCTGTCTCTCTCTCTCACACACACACATGCTTCTCTCTCTCACTAGTTACAAATGAGCTTCATACTTATCAAATGAGGATGGGATGTACCTATTTATAGTTGCATGGGTGATTAGGGTGAGTTGTGGCTGTGACCCATGGCTTATGCATGCAACACCTCTTCCTAACTTGATGCCACCTTTTAATCTCCATGCAAACCAATTCATTCTTTGCATGACACCTAAGCTCCATTATGGATCCCACATGCAAGGTTGTCACGTTGCTCTTCATGCACCATGACAACTAATAGCCTTAATATTGAACATAGGTGAGGTGATGACATCTCACTCACCATGCATGAAAATAACAATAAAGAACGTAATAGTGGGCAATCTCTCCAAGCCCATACCAACACCTACACCCTCACTCACTCAAACCTCTACTCATGCCTAATCATGCTTATTATTCTAGCAACTCATCTATGTAAATAATAACAACAATAATTATAGGTTTGAACACATATTGTTGATTTCCTTTTTGCTTGGGGTGATATGGCAAATTTTTGCATGCGGATGCCCCATCTTGAATTCTTGGGTCACTTGGCTCTTTAGGTCTCCGTATAGCTCTAGTGTACAAGAGCTGCTAGCTCTCTTTTAGTATTTGAGCGTTTAGCTCTTTTTGCGAATAATAGTTTTTACTTCATCTATATATAAATAGTAATAACAATGATGATAATATTAATAATAATAAATGTAGCATTAGTCAATGATTATGAGTTAAGGGATGTTACACCATTGCCTACAGAAAAGGATCTTAATGGCCGCAAATGGGTCTACAGCTCTAATCCCTCCCTTAAACTTAAAACAAAGCACGACTTGTGGCTAAAGGATTTTACAGGAATATAAGGTTGATTTTGAGGAGACATTTTCTCTTATTGCTTAAATGGCTACTGTTCGAACCTTGATTTTTGTTTCTGTCATTCCACAATGGCCACTTTTTCAACTTGATGTTAATAATGCCTTCCTGAATGGACATCTTTCAGAAGAAGTTTATAAACATCCTCCTTTGGGTCTCTCTCATCCCAATGGCCATTTCTGTCACCTACGACGTGTTCTTTATGGTTTGAAGCAATTTCCTTTTGTATGGTATGAGCGGTATGAGCGGCATTAGTCAACTTTCACTCATATTGGTTTTCATTCTAGTGCTCATGACTCTGTTATCTTCATTTGTCACACTTCTCATAGTCTGGTTGTTCTTCTTCTGTGTGTGGATGACATGATTATTATTGGTTCAGATTCTATAGCTATTGAAGGCAAATACTCTCAAACTCTTAAAAATAGACAGCCTCAGTACCCAAAAAATGGATGTCTGTTTGTTTGTCTACAACACTACCTGCCTCTTTGAACCTAGATACCTCCTACTCATGGGGTTATCAAACCCAACTTTGATGATTGCACACTTGGTAACCCCAGTTAGGTGAGGAATGGAGGGATTTTTAGGGATTCTAATGGGAACACGACCTTTTCTTTTTCCATGCTAGAAAGGTTAGGGGCTTTGACGGTGGAGGATGACTCTTTCTGTACTCCATTTCTCTTTCTTCATAAAATTCTGTTTCTAAATTTTTTAAAAGAAAAGAAAAAAAAATATAAAAGAAGAACTACCAAAATCTGGCTGGATTGCCTATTTTAATGCTTTTCTTATAAAGCTACCTTGTTTTGGAATGTATGATTATTGCAGATTATTATACTGCTAGTGCTTTATGGTACCATGTTCACAACCCTCACATTGATCGGGGTTCACTGTTGGTAGGGGTATAAAAGTGGGTTTACTAAGGTGGATTTGTTACCCAAGACATCACAAAGTGACCATCTTTTCTAGATGTTACTATACACATTTCTTTTAATTTAAGCTGCAAGGTTATGCTCTTTTATTATGTTCATACTTAAAAATGTTGAGTAATGAGTGCTTTATGGTTTGTTTATAGGGCATGGACTATTCTCAAAGGACAAAAGTACCATCATTAGTGATTCTTATCGCATGATCTGAATCATACCATACAGGTATTACTAAATTTTTTTTTTCCTAGTTTTATATGGTGTGCTTATTCTACAAAAATAATTTGAATTCTTTGCCCTCTTCTACTTCACATCATTTTCATCTGTGAATTGACTTTGGAGTTGCTAGATAATTGATCTGATTTATGTATTCTAATAATAGCTTAATGTACACTACTTACTAGGGTAGTAATATAAAAATATTCTCATTTTTCCATAATTGGGTAAAAATAGAATTGGATAAGGTTTGGATATTGCATTTAAAAGGAATTTTATGGTCTTTGGATTGAAATCTTGTTGGTGTTGTCAAGAAAAAGAAAACAAGGAAAATAAGAAGCCATAAAGAAAGATTAGAGAGCTTGTTTAGGTTTGACAATAACTGGGTGAAACAAGGGTGCTTTCATATTTGTGTTATTGATACGACAACACCTAAATATATTGATTTACAGCAAGGTGATGATAACCATGTGAACCCAGGAAAACGGCCCATATGAAAACAAAATGAGTCGCCACCTCATTTTTTAGGAAAAGAGGAAAACCTTAAAATGTTTTATTTTCCTAAAACAAGTAACTCCATGTTTAAAAATGGAAAGGCAAAAAAGTCTTTTTGAAAGCTAAAGATTATGAATTCGGAAGCTAAGTTATGATATGGGAAGGTTCTAGGCAAAGCCTATAAGCACCCATATCGTCCTAATCAGTCTCCTAATTTAATTGGGCTAAATTAATGTCTCACACACACAGAAATCAACATTTATCATTACAAGACATCATGCATATCATTAATCTATCCATCCATCTACATAAACAAATAAAAGAGAAAATAGAAAAGGAAAGAAGAAAACTAGGATACTTAGTATCCTAGGGCCGACTTGAACATCAATTGAGTGCTTACGTACCTTGTATTGAACGTACAATGATTAAAGTCTACGTAGTTCGATTTAGAAAGGGTTATGACCTACTAATGACTTATGGTAAACCCTAAGTTTCCTTTCAAGAAAATATGGGAAGTTTCCAAAGTAAGACGATTCTGAAAAATGGACTTTAAAAGATATGTATGAGATTTCAATAAAAGATGGAAACCTTTTAGAAAATGAATTTTTTAAGGAAGGAAAAACCTAAAAGATTTACCATATCTCTTTATTATGAAATAACCCAAGGAGAGAAAAGGGAAAGAATAAAGAAGAAAAAAGGTATTTTCCATACCTACTTACCATTTGTAATATTCTCCAAGTGATAGTCAAAAGATGCCAAATAACCACCCTACTTTCAATAGAAAGACCTTTACACGTGCTAGAAACAATACCAAAGTAATAATAGAGAAATCTGGATAGAAACTATTAAGGCTCTAAATCATCCCAATAATCATGTTAATAACAAAAATTATGGAACAATGAAACCTTAATATGCTCCTATATGCAATGACTTAGCCTACATGCATAAGAAACTAGAAAAAAACATGCAAAAGACTAATACTATCATGGAAACATCATGTGACAACTAAGAATATGCAAAAAAATAAACAGAAAACTTTATGCAAAACAAACCCTAAACATGAATAAAAAGGATAATTATCTTTAGAAAGGATAACTTCTCCAAAACCCTAGAAAATCCACTACATGAATGCAAACCTAGCATGATTCAAGTATATGTAATATATATAGAACAACCATGATGAGCAACAACTCAAAAATTTATGCAAAACATGCTATATGAAACTTGCATGAAATAAGGACAATGGAAACCCTAATCTCACAACTATGCCTAACAACCCATGAATAAACCCTAAAGCATGCTTAATACATCATAAAGCATGCTTAATACATCATAAACAATCCCATTATCATGCATATTAACTCACAAAAGCATCAAACTTTGACAATAATAATGATAATAGCATGCAATAGAACTTACATAAGAAAGAAACCCCTAATTTTCCAAATTTTAGGGTTAGGAATTATACATCTTGTAGAACCTCTTCTTGAAGTAGAGAGCTCTTCTTCTTCCTTTGCTAGGGTTAGTGGAACCCTCTTGTACTTCTCTCTCTCTCACAGAAAACTCTCTTTTAGGGTTTAGGTCCCAAGTGCATAAGAAGTGCCTCCCTTAAGGCTGAACATAGCTAAGTATTTCTAGGGATCAGCTCTCCTAAATCAATGGACAAGATTAATTTATTAAATAATGATCCAAGGGCTATTAGAGACTCTTTTGGGGCTCAAGACACTCAAAGTTACCAAAAAATTAGAAAGAAAGACTTGTGGAGGTAGAAAAATAAGTAAAAAATGGAAGAAAATCGCAAAAACCCTAAAAAATGGCAGAGTACCTTGGCTAACCACCTAGGGCTGGGCTGTTGGGAATCAAACTAGAAGAAAAACAAAGTGCGGAATGAATTAAATAACAAAACTTTTTCTAATTGATTCTATAGCCCATTAATCTAACTATGCTTCAATACGAACATAAACCCTAATTACAAGAGGGTAGAATTACTTATAGTATTAAAGTCTTCTTCCTTTACTCCAAGTTTTTGATTCTTAGACAACAGTGAATGAGCAATCCAATTGTATTGCCTCCAATAGTATCCACACCTAGCTTGAGCTTTTAGTCCTTTCTTCTTTCTTCCTTGTTCTTGCTAGAGGTGGAGAAGAGAAGAGAAGAGAAGAGAGAGAGAGAGAGAGAGAGAGAGAGAGAATCCTTTTTGGTTTGGACAGCTAAGGCTTGGGAATCCTCAACTTGTGATGATGTCACACATCATGTGAGGCTATATATAGCCTCCACTAGGGCCGGCCAAGGGGGGGAATCCAATTCCAAATAGAGTTATGTGTAATTTCCCTAAATTACACATTAACCCCTCTAGTTTATATCCTATACAAACTTGCCCTTAAGAACTATTCTTTTATTCACTCATACCCTTTCTCTCATAGACTTTAAAGCTCTCTTAGCATGATTAGTGTGTGACCTATTGGGTTCACATCATCAAGTAGTAGGAATAGCACAAGGTGTACACAGTGGAACTCTTCCATTAAGGGTCTAATTGGAACTCCTTCCAATTCCCTAATTGATTATAACTCATTTATATCAATTAGGACTTCTACTAACCATGAGTAACACCTAGCATATGGCTCATGATGTTGTCCTTAATGAGGTAAATTGTTATCTTACATAGAACCCTTCTGTTATAGTTTATAGGTTACAATTACATTCATCCATCTAAACAATGTCTCCAATTGAACTGATAGGACATGGAAGTCTGTTAAGTCCTTAGTTCAATTACTTTATACTCAATCATGAATATCAACTCAATAATGAACTTATGGAAACTCCTTTCATATTCATTCTACCATGGGCCCATAGGTTTAATGAGTTATATCAATGAATGATATATGAAACATTCTCTCATTTTTTCCTGATAGTGATGGATTCCTTATTGATCACTCACATGTCTTCACACACATAGCAATAGGGCCAATGAACTTAGTCTTATCAGATTTCTAAACCTATATGCATAAGACAACTATGGTGTCTCAGGTCTAAGGATTACTTGTACCATTATAACTATGAGAAACTGATTGACAGGTAGGTTAAAAATCCATTCAGTTTATCTCATATCTTTGGTCACATTCAGTGTACCTATTCTTATAATAGGCACCTCTTGTTAATTGTAGTGTCTCCACACAAATAGCTTGAGACTAGCTATCCTCCTAAAGAGTCAACCTAACAAGTGCTAGTCCTATGGTTCACTACTGTCCATCATAGTGAACCTTTAACTAGGAATGTTTTAGGAAGTTTAGTACAGAGATATATTTACAGTTTCAAAATTACAACTCTTTATAATTTAATATTCTCAACTCTAACTCCATGGACATATTATGTCAATATAAATGATGTATATAAACATAATAGAATAAGCCCTTTTATTAAATCAATAATAAATATGACATTCATAAATGAAATCAATTGATTGTTCCTAATCCCTAAACAATCATCTCTATGATTGGATCTAGGGCATAATCCTAACATGGGCGGCTAACCACCCAGCCGCCCAGCCTTAGGTGGTCACTTGAGGGCTCTGTCGGCAATTGCCTTATTTGCTCTCTTTTAACTTCCAAGAGTGTTTCGAGGGTCAAACGAAGTCTGATTTTGACGAAACGAAAGCCAAAATGACCATGCTTTGAAAAGGAACACATTTTTAAACATTTTAGAATAAAAATTCTTAACCATAGGTGCATCGTTAGGTTTTACAAAGACGGTTAACCGCTATGCACCATTGTCACAAAACTTAGGTATTCACACAGGGTTGCACCAAATGCTTTCCAAATCAAAATTCAACCTTTTGAAACATATTTTAGAATGAAATTAAGACTAATTAAAGTCAAATGAGAAAGAATTAAGTGAAAATTATGAGCCAACTTGAGCTAGCCAAGAGATGGTCTTTTAGCCAACTTGAATCCTTATGAACCAAATTAATTCTAAACTAAGAAGCACGGACACGGACACGCGACACGGTTACGACACGACACGGATATTCCGACACGGCAATTTCTAAAAAACCCAAGAGACGACACGGCGGGGAAACGACAATAAATAAATAAATTTATTTATTTATTTATTTATTGTCGTATCCCCGCCGTGTATATATATATATATATAGCATTATAGTTTTATAGTTTTATTTTTCAATTGAAAGATAGAATTTAAAACAAAAATCACATAACAAAAAAAAAATTTGGGCTTTTGCAAAATCACCCCTCAATTGTTAAAAATAACTAAAATTACCCCCTTTAAAACAATTTAAATATATATTTTTTACCCTGTCGTGTCCGTTCCCGTGTCCCTGCTGTGTCCTTGCTGTGTCCCTCGCGTGTCCCTCCCGTGTCCGTCCCGTGTCCGAAATTAATTTGATTTTTTTATTTTCCCGACACGTACGGAGCGTGTCGGACACGTGTTGGAGGCGTGTCGGAGCCATGTCCGTGTCCGACACAGCCACGACACTATTTTCAGAGTGTCCGTGCTTCCTAGATTCTAAACCATCAATTCATTAAATTAAACCTATAAATACCTCTTATGTATCAATATGAGATTCAATTGACAACTTAGAGATCATTTCAAGGTGAAATAGAGATGATATGACTTAAAAAACAAAAGTGCACTTAAAGTCGCAAAATCTCTTATTAACTATTGAAATCAACTCCAAATCAAACCAAAATTCACATGCATCATCCATAATGCCTTAAAAACTCAATGCAAGAGACTAGACTAAAAAACAAAATAAAAACTTACATGAAATGATGACTTCTAACTATGGTGACAAAAATGGGGTGTGACAAACCATAATTCACATGGTTATTTAGTGTATCTTGTATCTTATTGGTCATAACTTCTAGATCTAGACTCACCATTGAAGCCTGAAATAAATTCTAGTGCCAAAGATTTTATCCAAAATTATTGGGCTATGACTTATGATTATGAAATTGTTTAGAGGAAATTAGCAATAACCCCAGTTAGAAGAATGGCTTTAACAATAACTCCATTAAAAGATTATTTAACCTGTTAACCCCACATATTAGTATTTTTATTAACCACAAGGACATATTTTTTTTAAAGTCCACATATTACCTTAACAGGTTCCAACATAAGCCAATCACCACCGACATCTTCTCTAGCTCCATTGACCCATCTTCATCATCATCATTGGCTTCTCACCGGCCATTTGGACTATCGTTTGTCGCACCGTTTTGAACCATAAACCTAAATCATTTGCAATCACACTTGCAAATCCATCAATCGCCCCTAGCTTCTTCTGCCATCCAACCCCTAGCTTTATTCCCCCATCACATCACAGATCTACCCTCATAGATTTCCAGTCGAAAGTGGTAAGCACCGATATCATTGTGGAGCCTAGTGACACGGCCCGCGTGCGAGAATGACCCATGGAGGGTATTTATAGAAGGAAGTGGCTGACTCTCCTGCTTGGTGGAACATTCTAGAGTTCTCTAGGAGGCTCTAGACTTGTACATATGTAGAGACTTCTAGAATAGGGTCTAGAATAGTCTTTATCTAGAAAGTTCTATTGAGGAGGTGGGGGAAGCTTCTAGAGAATGCTCTAGAACTCTCCTAGCATTTATTATGTTCTAGAATAGTCCATAGGAGCCTATAAATAGGAGGTAGGCCTCATTTGGCCAAACCAACAGGTAGGAACTGGAAGAGATCCAAGCTTTGTTGCCCACAAGTGTTGTACAGCTTACATAGTGCAATACCAGTAGACTTTCCACAAGTGTCCGAATGTGCTGTCCTTCTTTCCAAGCTTAGAGGTGTCAAGTAGGCTTACTTAAGGGTTCACGGATAGGGCGTGAAGCTTAAGTGCCGCACAGGTGTTGGGTCGAAACATCAAGCCCGTGACAGTTGGTATCAGAGCCAGGTTGAGCCAAAGTTGCAAGGCGTGTGACTAAGGCAAAGGCGGCGATGGCAAACACCTCTAACCTGACAGAAGAGCATCTCAACAAGGAACGGGAGGACCTTCGCAACACTGGCAAGGGCATGAGGGACAAGTCGAAGGATAGGGTGTCATCTATGGAGGCACGGTTGGTCAAGATGGAGACAGCCGTGGCCGACATTGCAATGCGGCTCGAGGAGGACGTCCCAAGTCAGGCGACCCTTGAAGGCATGGTGGAGGACCTTAAAGGCGAGATGTTGGGAGCCTTGAACTCCATGGCTGACAAACTTCGATAGGAGGTCCAAAGGCCAATTGGATCGAGTGTTTGCGGAGCTGGCCTCATTCCGTGAGGAGATGAAGGAAATGAAGGGAGATTGGGCACTTTGCAAGGAGGCGGTGGTTAGTCGGGCTCACATGGTACATGGGGCGTCGAAGATAGAAGCTCTAAGGCCTAAGGCCTTTGATGGCAGGAGGGATGCAAAGGAGCTAGACACCTTCTTGTGGAACATCGAGAGGTACCTCCGACACATGGGTGTGGAGGACGATGCAGGGAAGATCTCTACAGGCTAGCTTGTTCCTCACCGACAACGCTCTCTTGTGGTAGCGTCGACGGAGTTGCGAGATAGAACAAGGTACATTCACCCTTGAGACTTGGGAAGATTTTAAGAAAGATATTAAGTTACACTTCTACCCCGAGAATGCCCGCTTTGAAGCAAAAGAGAAGTTAAGATGGTTGAAGCAAACGGGCACTGTTCGGGAATATGTCGCGGAACATAGTAATCTCTTGTTCGAAATTCCGGACATTAGTGAAGAGGATAAGTTTGTGTTCTTTATAAGTGGGCTCCAACCTTGGGCAAGGCAAGAGTTGCAATGGCGTGGGGTGCAGAACTTGTCTTCGGCTATAGCGGCTGTGGAGTCACTTATAGAGTTCAAGAAGAGTAATAGGAGACCCAAGGGGTGGGAGGATGGTGATAGCAATGGTGGGGGAGACAAGGATGCCGAGAGAAAGGCAAAATCGAGAAGGTCACCCTCGAGAAGGGACTCGAGGGGAGATAAGGGCAAGGATCTGTCCAAGCCTAGGGCGTGCTACTTTTGCGATGGACCGCACTTCTTGAGAGACTGTCCTAAGAGGGCGGCCCTAAATGCTTTGGCCAGGCGACATGAGGAGCGACATGAGGAGGAAGAAGAGCCAACTGAGGAGGCAAGGGTGAGTTCTCTTCAGTTGTTCAATGCGGCGGAGGCCAAAGTGGAGAAACCAAAAGCTCCAACCAAGGGACTGGTATACATTGACACAATGGTGAAGGGGAAGACATCACGTGCCTTGGTGGTTGATACGGGGGCGACACATAACTTCCTAGACATGAAGGAAGCCAAGAGGCTAGGCCTCGAAGTCACCAAAGAGAAGGGATTGCTGAAGGCAATCAACTCAGCTGCCAGGCCGACGGAGGGTGTAGCTTATGGGGTGAAGCTATACATCGGCGCGTGGAGTGGGTTGGTCGACTTCTCGGTGACGTATATTGACGATTACTCGATGGTGCTTGGGATGGACTTCTTTGACAAGGTAAAGGCCTTCTCTATTCCCTATGCCAATAGCATGTGCATAGCAGAAGAAAGAATGTCTTGTACGGTGCCGATGATCAGACAAGCCAATGCCAAGTCAAAGAAGATAACAGCCATGCAGCTCTTAGGAAAGGGGGAGACGTCAGACTTGGCGGCTTTGAAGGGAAAAGGGGATTCCCAAAAGTCAGCGCAAGTTATACACAAAGAGCTGTCGAAGAAACCACTATTCCAGGGAATGGAAGTGGACGATATCCTGGCAGAAGGCGTGGTGCACAGGAAGGGAATGCCAGAGTATACGGAGTACTTGGTAAAGTGGAAAGGACTACCAGAGTCCAAGGCAACTTGGGAGCAAGGAGAATCTTTGTGGCGTTATACAGATCACATCAAGCGGTTCAAGGTACGATTACGCGACGAGGACGTCGCAGGATTGGGTAGGGGAGAATGACACGACCCGCGCGCGAGAATGACCCATGGAGGGTATTTATAAAAGGAAGTGGCTGACTCTCCTGCTTGGTGGAACATTCTAGAGTTCTCCAGGAGGCTCTAGACTTATACATATGTAGAGACTTCTAGAATAGGGTCTAGAATAGTCTTTATCTAGAAAGTTCTATTGAGGAGGTGGGGGAAGCTTCTAGAGAATGCTCTAGAACTCTCCTAGCATTTATTATCTTCTAGAATAGTCCATAGGAGCCTATAAATAGGAGGTAGGCCTCATTTGGCCAAGCCAACAGGTAGGAACTAGAAGAGATCCAAGCCTTGTAGCCCACAAGTGTTGTACAGCTTACATAGTGCAATACAAGTAGACTTTCCACAAGTGTCCGAGTGTGCTTTCCTTCTTTCCAAGCTTAGAGGTGTCGAGTAGGCTTACTTAAGGGTTCACGGATAGGGCGTGAAGTTTAAGTGCCGCATGGGTGTTGGGTCGAAACATCAAGCCCGTGACAGTTGGTATCAGACTTCTTTGACAAGGTAAAGGCCTTCCCTATTCCCTATGCCAATAGCTTGTGCATAGCAGAAGAAGGAATGTCCTGTATGGTGCCGATGATTAGACAAGCCAATACCAAGTCGAAGAAGATAACGGCCCATGCAGCTCTTAGGAAAGGGGGAGACGTTAGACTTGGCGACTTTGAAGGGAAAAGGGGATTCCCAAAAGTCAGCACAAGTTATACCCAAAGAGCTGTCGAAGAAACCACTATTCCAGGGAAAGGAAGTGGACGATATTCTGGCAGAAGGCGTGGTGCACAAGAAGGGAATGCCAGAATATACGGAGTACTTGGTAAAATGGAAAGGACTACCAGAGTCCAAGGCAACTTGGGAGCGAGAAGAGTCCTTGTGGCGTTACAAGGATCACATCAAGCGGTTCAAGGTGCGATTGCGCGATGAGGACGTCGCTGGATTGGGTGGGGGAGAATGACACGGCCCACGCGTGAGAATGACTCATGAAGGGTATTTATAGGGGGAAATGGCTGACTCTCCTACTTGGTAGAAGATTCTAGAGTTCTCCAGGAGACTCTAGCCTTGTACATATGTAGAAGTTTCTAGAATAGGGTCTAGAATAGTCTTTATCTAGAAAGTTCTATTGAGGAGGTGGGAAGCTTCTAAGGAATGCTCTAGAACTCCCCTAGCATTTATTATGTTCTAGAATAGTCCATAGGAGCCTATAAAAGGAGGCAGGCCTCATTTGGCCAAACCATCCAAGCCTTGTAGCCTACAAAGAGTTGTAAAGCTTCCATAGTGTAATAGAAGCATACTTTCCACAAGTGTCCGAGTGTGTTTTCCTTCTTTCCAAGCTTAGAGGTGTCGAGTAGGCTTACTTAAGGGTTCACGGATAGGGCGTGAAGCTTAAGTGCCGCACGGGTGTTGGGTTGAAACATCGAGCCCGTGACACTAGTCATAGTTGAAATCTAGCCATCTTGCACCAACTCAGCCGTCATTGTGTGTGCTAATGGTTAGAGAAGAAAGGGGACCTCCCATGGAGGTTTTGTTATCGTATTAACTTTTGGGGCTGTTGCTTGTGTCTAGGCTCACCTAATAGTAAAAAGTTTTTTTTATAGCATAACATAGTAAACTAAAACTATTTTTAATAGAAATTTTTCACATCACGAATAGTAAACTGTTATGATTTTCAATATGAATTTTTAATAGCACAAATTGCTCACAACATGTCCCATGGAGGTTCTGTTATCTTTTTGGGGCTGCTCCTTGTGTTTGGACTCACCCAATCGTAAATAGAGTTTTGTATAGCACAAAATAGTAAACTATTACTATTTTCAGTTGAAATTTTTTTATTGCTCAAAATAGTAAATTGTGACTATTTTCTATATAATTTTTAATAATACTCGATAGTAAAATGAGATTGTTTTCCATATAAATTATGCAACTTTTTGTAAAGAATATTTTTTTTTTATAAATTTCGCCTTTTTTCCTTTGATCTAAACATGACCTAGGGTTTTTTGGGGCCTAAAACCGTCACCATTATGGTCACCACATGGCATAGTCACCCCTTACAAGCTCTTTTGCCACAAAGCAGATCTGGGCGATGGGGTTTGGAAACGTAACACTGAGTTTTAAAGAAGAGAACGAGTAGAAAAAAGAAGAAGAAGAAGAAGAAGAAGAAGAAGAGATGAGGGAGTTGTTGCCATCTCCAATAGGATCGTTGGAGGTTAAAACAGCTGCTGGAAGTGGTGGTTGGAGTTAAAGAAGATATGAGGGAGTCGTTGCCGTCTCTGGTAGGATCGTTAGAAGGTGACAGTTGTTAGAAATGGTGGTCGGAGCTCATTGCGGTGGGAGTCATTGCTGGCGAGAACATGGGAGAGAGGCAGAGAGCGTTTGACTTCTCAAGAGATAAACTTATATGTGTAAAAGGGTATTTTGGTTTAAAAAGAGGCAAAAGAGGTTACTAGGTTAAACAAAATATTTTTGGAGTGATTGTAAAAAAACTCTAATAGTAAGGGGCTATGGCCAAAAATCCCAATTGGTTATAAGAAAGAAGAATAGCAGCTAATGTGATATCATGTGTACAAGAGCAGATAGTACTTGTAAGCACTTGGACATTAAGTGAGACATTGATGCAACAACACCTAAATGTATTAATTTACGGCAAGTAGATGATGACCATAATTCAGATCGTTATTGAGTGCAACTCATATCTTGTTAGTTATAAGCATGGTTCAAAGTCTCGGTCTCGGTCCCCGTCTCGTTTCGGTCTCGTTCATCTCGGTCTCGCCCAACACGTCTCGTCTCAGGCGAGATGCAACTTTATGCAAGAAAAATAGTTTGAAAAAATTCAAAAAAATCATAGAAAATTCCTAAAAAATATGATGATTACATTGGAACCATCAAATAAGCAAAATAATGAACTCAATGCATATAATATGGTAAAAAAATATAAAAATAGGCGCTAGCGCACTAATATATAATGAAATAACACTATATTTCTGTTTTAGATTAGAATATACATCCAAAAACATAAATAAATATCATATATCAATGATGGGTAATAACATTACATATTATAAAGAAATTGACATTAATAATTTTTTGGTAAGTAACATACCGATATAAAAGTTACTCCCATGTAGAGTGGCGATGTGGCTCAAAGTGTTGATCACCTTCTTGTGGGTAATATGAAGGGGGGTTGTAAAATATATTGAACGTTAGTGCAGCAATTGGATCATGAGAGGTATCTCCACTCGAACCTTGCCCATAATCACCATAATATGGTTGGGGTGGGGGATAGGGGATCTGTGTCCCACTACTGTTACTTGATGCATCATTGAAATAACCAGTAGGACCACTAGAAATGCTGGATCCCCGATCGAGATATCCATAGCCAGCACCAGTGCTAGTACTTGCAGATGTTCCATACCCATGCCCTTGTCCATGATCACCCCGATCATAGTAACCACCGGTACTAGTGCTTGTAGATGTATCAAAAACTAGTGGACCGCGTGGTGGTTGTGCATAACTATCAGCCTCTGGTACAGTAGGCACTCGACGGCCCCTACGACTACGAACACGACCACTAGTGCTAACAGATCTCTGGAGTGGGTGTGATGGTGGTGGACCGTATGCATCACCACCCCCTAATTGCATGCCACGCATATGAATGTTAAGCATTGTTGCCGGGTCGCCTACATAAATACCATAATCTTGTTGACTCGAAAACTCACCATGCCATCTTGAGTGCCTCCTCTGTTCATTACTCATGTCTTGTTGAGGCCTATCATAATCCCCATGTGTACCATAATGTCTTTCAGTGCCCTCAGCTCATTGTTGTTCTTGGCTTGGCGGTTGGTCACTATAATTGTAACCACCACCACCACCACTACCACCAATACCCTTACTAAAAAAGCTGTTAGCACCACTGGATGTGTCTGTGTCTGTGACATCATGTACCACATTTTTCTCACTACGACGGCTTCTTCTCTCACCCCGTGAACGACTACTACTGCTTACATCAGTACTTGCATCACCCCCTTGTGAATGACTGCTACTGCCATAGTAGGGCTCAGCAGTTTGATCTTCATCGTTGGCTAATACATTAACACCTTGCTCTAGTGCATTCTCATCCAGTATAGGCTGCTTTATCTCCCGAATCCAATCATCTAAGATGTCCTCATCATCAAATATATGATTCAAGTCAATGGGATTGTAGTATTCATCATTATGAGATCTATTCATTAAATTACGAGTCCGCAGCCTTAAATTGTAATGCACATAGACAAGTTCCTCCAACTTTGACATAGCAAGACGATTGCGAAGTTTTGTATGAATCAACGCAAACGTGCTCCAATTTCTTTCACATCCTGAGGAAGAACATGTCTGGGTGAGAACCTTTATAGCAATCCTTCGGAGGTTTGGAGCAGATTCTCCATAATTATACCACCATTGAGCTACAAAAACAAAGTTTAAAACATTTTAATGATTGTATATTTCTTTTACGTATATAAATTTGCATACGCAATAAATTATAACATTGCATTCTTTCTAACCTGGCTGAGTATTTTTGATTGATACAATTGTGAGTCGTTCTCCAAAAACTCCTTTCCTTTCCTTGAATATCTTTATCTTCATTTACATAAAAAATTGATTTAATTAAAATATTATTAACATTAATAAAATCTAAACACTATAATTGGTTTTAATAATTAGTCATAGAATTCTTAATATACTTACTTCATTAATTGCCCTTGCTTGTCTCTCCACATTTGGCTCCAGGCGTTTAATTACTTCTTTCAAACCTACCCACACCTCCTCGGCATCACTGAATTCTTGGCTATATTGGCATGCCGGATTTAGAAAGTATGCTGTTATGTAATACATGTAAAAATTTTAGAAGAAATTAAGTACAAAATAGTTCATATAAAAAAAATTGAAATTTAATTATGCTTACCTACAGCATGCAAGTGGCCATGGAGTTGATTATCCCATCTTTGATCGATAATTTTCCAAATCCTCTTCCATGACCTGTAGGAGGATTTGATTTTTAATTTGGCTCTATCCATGCAGTCGTATATTACAGCCAAAGTTGGTTTTTGGTCTTGATCCACAATCTTTAACACTAGCACCAGCGGTTCCATCAAAGAGCGGACCTCTTCTGCTCTACACCAAAACTGATCCATAAGAATAAGATCGGATACTTCCCTAGCCAACCCTTTTCTCGATTGAGAACCTTGCCGGGTGTATGAAAGCTGTTGCCAATCCTCAGATGAAAACATTCTCTTCAGATTTGCTTGATATCTTAATAGGCTTTCAATGGAAATGAATTCTGTGGCAAACCTAGTGATACCTAGTCTAAGGAGATCTCTACCATCTGTGTACGTCCTCATTAGATTCACAAGCTGGTCACTATTGTAAATAAAGCTTGTGATCTTACGAGCATCGTCAATCACAGATTTGACATTTGGCAACTTACCAATGTCCTCAAGAATTAAATCAATACAGTGAGCGGCACAAGGAGACCAAAACAACCCTTTTCTTTTATTCATAAGAAGTCTCTCAGCTGCCTTGTAGGAAGCCTCATTATCTGTAACAATCTGGATCACATTTTCCTCCCCCACTTCATCTACAACCTTGTCCATTAATGTAAACAAGTACTCAGCTGTTCTAGACCTAACATTGGTGCTATCCACTGACTTGTGGAATATTATTTCTCGATCACAATACACCATGAAGTTAGTGATAGGGTGTTTGTTACGTGCCGACCACCCATCACACATGATTGTGCAACCATATTCTGGCCATTTTTTCCTTAGCATGCCAAGGTAATTATCCAGTTCCGCCCTCTCTTCTTTTAAGTATGTTCCTCCTATCTGATAACCAGAGGGACCTTTCACACCTGGCCCACATGCTGCAATTGTATCAATCATTGTTTGGTAGTATGGGCCACTATCTGCTGCATTAAACGGGATTGCATTAAACAGAAAAAATTTTGAAATTGCCTTTCCCACCTTCTTCACATTTTCTTTTCCAAACAAATCCTTTAATCTTTTCTGTTTGGCTGGCTCAGGCCGGTACATGAAGGGATCACTCCCCCTCAACTGATCAGTAGCAGACCTATGAGGATCACGTGCTGTAGACAAGTTCCTCCTAAGAGGCTCACCAGCTGTAGAGGGACCAGCACCATCTTGGGAAGGTCTGTATGTACGACCTCCCACTGGCTGTGTGGAAAACCTGCGATTATCTGCCTCCATTTGGGAAGTCCTACGACTCTCCTTCATAGCCTGTCTCATTTGTTGCATCTCCTCCTGCCTTGAAATGTCCGTATGAGGATAAGCTTCATCATCATCCTCATCATAATCAGAAAGACCATGCATATGAACACGCCCATATTCTGCATCTTCTTGTAGGGATGCAAGTAGTTGTTCTTTCTTCCTTTTCATATCGGCCTTTTCTTTTACACATTCAGCAAGATGATGATTCATCATTCGAACAACCTCCTTTGGGCATTTAGTGCACGCAGCAACCTCCCTTGAAACCCCTGCAATGTGTTGTTTTAATCGTGTGATGCCAGAACTAACAACTTTACTACAATATTTACACTGGATTTTCCTTCTATCTGTACTGACGGCTAAACCATGCTCCCAACCAATATCCACTGGCTTGTTCGACATCCTTTACCAAGAAAAAAAAAACATTTGAAAAACAACCATAACTAATTAAATAATTAAACAAACGTTTATAAATAAAACAATTACCTATATATATTACCCAACCACTCATGCACAATTGCATGCCATATGTGTTTTAAAGAAAAAAATGTTTTCTAAATAATATTCCAAATTATTTATGTGTATGTGTCATTGTGTTGCCCAAATAATGATGCATTTTTTTGTTATTTTTAATTTTGGTTTTTATAAAAAAAATTTATAAAATAAAAACTTGAAAATTCTACTTTAAAAACAAGTACTCAGAAAAAAACAATTTTGCAAATAATTTATGCATATTTATAAGTGCATGATGATTACAAAAATGTTCTAACAAATTTCTAATTTAAAAAATCAGTATTTTTGAAAGTAAGAAAAAAATATCATTTATTAAAGAGATTTACCATTTATTAAGAAATTAGTATTTTCGTGATTTTTTTTTTTTAAATCTGTATTTTATGAAAAAGAGTTAGCATTTACAAAAAAAAATTCAAATTTATAAGTTCTAAATAATTTATGCTTAATTATGAGTTCATGATGATTAAAAAAATGTGTAACAATTTTCTAAATTTAAAAATTAAGATTTTAATAATTTTTTATCATTTATCAAAAAGATTTACTATTTATTAAAAAAAATTCACACTTATAAATGTATGATACATGATGTGAGAAAAAAGGCTAAGACTATAGGTATTCAATAGCATTTAAAAAAAAAAAAAAAAAAAAAAAATCCCAACCCACTTTAAAAATTGCTCAGCACTTATAAGAAAACATAACAAAAACAAAAAACAAAAAACAAAAAAAATAGGAGAAGGACGAGTAACCTCTTGTGTTTTTAAGTCGGTGGGTCTTCTCTCGACTGAGTACAAGTCGACCCAAAGCTCCCTCCTCCTTGGTGCATTGCGATTGCGAGGGAGAGAGAGGAGAGAAAGAGACGCGATGGAGAACCAGAGCTCCACCGCCCACCGCCGACCGTCGACCTGCTTGATCCGCTGCTTCTCCCGGCCACCGCAGCCGCTGTCGCTACCGCCGTCCTCAGTTGCCGTTGCAACTATCGCCGACCACAGGCACTGCCGCCGCTGTTGCTCTCGTTGCCGGCCACTGGAGACACCCACAGCAACACCACAGGAGTTGGATTCCACCGACGGAGACGACGACACCCACCAGCTATGCTCAGAATGAGAATGGGGAATAAAGAGAGAGAGAGGGGAAGATTGAGCTCGTTGGGAGAGAAATCAGGTAGGAAGTATGCTTTATTCGTAGGCATAGGTGCATAATTTCCTCCATTTCAAAGAGCTTTCTGCAAGATCACATGGGCAAAAAGATGCTCTCGTACGAATTGGACGAAATCTCGTTCGATTCGTCCCGAGATTTCGATTTCTCGCATGTCTCGTTTCGTCTCATCCGAGATCTCGACATTCTCGGCCGAGAAGTGCTCATCTGACGTATATGCTTGTCACGACCCTAGTTCTCGTATCGGAGGGCGGCGAGACCGGTTTGTCTCGGCGAGATCTCGGCCGAGACAACCGAAACTTTGAACCCTGGTTATAAGTCATAACTTCTAGATCAATACTGACCATAGAAGCCTAAAATAAATTTTAGTGCAAAGGATTTGATTCAAGAGTGAGAAAGTTGGGTCTCAAAATTATTGGGTTATGGTTATGAAATTGTCTTTAAGAAAGAAATAATGCAGTTGATGTGATATCATCTAGACAAGAGCAAATAGTACTTGTAGCCATTGGGACATTTAAGGGCCTTTTAAGAAGGCCCCACCTTCTTGGGTTGGAGTTAATGCAGCTATAACATCCAGAGAAGGTAGCTCAAGAAATTAGACTTATTTAGAATGTGGGAGACTTTGGGGCTTAGTTTACACTAATAATGGATAAATTTAATCTAAACTTGGATTAGAAACTAGATCAGGGGAGCCATTGTTATTAGGACCATTTCTGCTACCAGAGGACTGTTCTTTGTTGATTTGCCTGATTTAAGATGGGGAAGGTGAGTGAACCTGAGTTCGCTTGGTCTTTTAGCAAAATTTTGTGCCATTGGATTAGAATATGAATTTCAAACTAAGGGCTGGGAAAAAGGAGGGGTTGATCACGTGTGAATTTTACAGATTAGGGATCCAGCTAAGAATTCTTGGATTAGGGACTCAAAAAAATTTTCGAAACCAAGGAGAGCGTATATGTCAAGCACCATGTTGATTAGAGGTTTGAAGATGCTCAGGGGGATTAGAAAACGCTGGGTGAGAAAGATTCACCATGCTGAAGCCCAAATATAATGACATGCTAAAGTCCACTTGCAAAGTCGAACAGGGGCAACCTTTTTGGGTAAAAAGGTTGAAAGAGGCCCAAGTTCTGATGAGGACCTAATGGAGGCTGGCTAAGTTTTGTTAAAGGTATGGCTGAGGCTTTTGTTTCCAACGAGTGGAATGCAGCTAATTTTGTGGGGATTATTTGGCGTAGAGATGTGGGAGGGTTGGTCTAAGGTGCATGCAAGAGTCAGTATGGCTTCTCTATATAGGAAAGTCCTCAAGAGAGGGCCAATAGCACAAAATCGGAATTAGAAGGAAGTGAATAGGTTTTAGATTATAGCCACTGCCGGCTCAAAGGCATGGCAACCAGGGTTCAAAGTTTCGGTTGTCTCGGCCGAGATCTCGCTGAGACAAACCGGTCTCGCCGTCCTCCGATACGAGAACTAGGGCCATGACAAGCATATACGTCGGATGAGCACTTCTCGGCCGAGAATGTCGAGATCTCGGACGAGACGAAATGAGACATGCGAGAAATTGAAATCTCGGGACGAATCGAACGAGATTTCGTCCAATTCGTACGAGAGCATCTTTTTGCCCATGTGATCTTGCAGAAAGCTCTTTGAAATGGAGGAAATTATGCACCTATGCCTACGAATAAAGTATACGGCCTACCTGATTTCTCTCCCAACGAACTCAATCTTCCCCTCTCTCTCTCCTTATTCTCCATTCTCATTCTGAGCATAGCTGGTGGGTGTCGTCGTCTCCATCGGTGGAATCCAGCTCCTGTCGTGTTGCTGTGGGTGTCTCCGGTGGCCGGCAGCGAGAGCAGTAGCGGCGGCAGTGCCTGTGGTCGGCGATAGTTGCAGCGGCAACTGAGGACGGCGGTAGCGGTAGCGGCTGCGGTGGCCGGGAGAAGCAGCGGATCAAGCAGGTCGACGGTCGGCGGTGGGCGGTGGAGCTCTGGTTCTCCATCGCGTCTCTTTCTCTCCTCTCTTTCCCTCGCAATCGCAGTGCACCAAGGAGGAGGGAGCTTTGGGTCGACTTGTACTCAGTCGAGAGAAGACCCACCGACTTAAAAACACAAGAGGTTACTCGTCCTTCTCCTGTTTTTTTTTGTTTTTTGTTTTTTGTTTTTGTTATGTTTTCTTATAAGTGCTGAGCAATTTTTAAAGTGGGTTGGGATTTTTTTTTTTTTTTTTTTTTTTTTTTTTTTTTTTTTTTAAATGCTATTGAATACCTATAGTCTTAGCTTTTTTACTCACATCATATATCATACATTTATAAGTGTGAATTTTTTTTAATAAATAGTAAATCTTTTTGATAAATGATAAAAAATTATTAAAATCTTAATTTTTAAATTTAGAAAATTGTTACACATTTTTTTAATCATCATGAACTCATAATTAAGCATAAATTATTTAGAACTTATAAATTTGAATTTTTTTTTGTAAATGCTAACTCTTTTTCATAAAATACGGATTTTAAAAAAAAAATCACGAAAATACTAATTTCTTAATAAATGGTAAATCTCTTTAATAAATGATATTTTTTTCTTACTTTCAAAAATACTGATTTTTTAAATTAGAAATTTGTTAGAACATTTTTGTAATCATGATGCACTTATAAATATGCATAAATTATTTGCAAAATTGTTTTTTTCTGAGTACTTGTTTTTAAAGTAGAATTTTCAGGTTTTTATTTTATAAATTTTTTTTATGAAAACTAAAATTAAAAATAACAAAAAAATGCATCATTATTTGGGCAACACAATGACACGTACACATAAATAATTTGGAATATTATTTAGAAAACATTTTTTTCTTTAAAACATATATGGCATGCAATTGTGCATGAGTGGTTGGGTAATATATATAGGTAATTGTTTTATTTATAAACGTTTGTTTAATTATTTAATTAGTTATGGTTGTTTTTCAGATGTTTTTTTTTTTTCTTGGTAAAGGATGTCGAACAAGCCAGTGGATATTGGTTGGGAGCATGGTTTAGCCGTCAGTGCAGATAGAAGGAAAGTCCAGTGTAAATATTGTAGTAAAGTTGTTAGTTCTGGCATCACACGATTAAAGCAACACATTGCAGGGTTTCAGGGGAGGTTGCTGCGTGCACTAAATGCCCAAAGGAGGTTGTTCGAATGATGAAGAATCATCTTGCTGAATGTGTAAAAGAAAGGGCTGATATGAAAAGGAAGAAAGAACAACTACTTGCATCCCTACAAGAAGATGCAGAATATGGGCGTGTTCATATGCATGGTCTTTCTGATTATGATGAGGATGATGATGAAGCTTATCCTCATACGGACATTTCAAGGCAGGAGGAGATGCAACAAATGAGACAGGCTATGAAGGAGAGTCGTAGGACTTCCCAAATGGAGGCAGATAATCGCAGGTTTTCCACACAGCCAGTGGGAGGTCGTCCATATAGACCTTCCCAAGATGGTGCTGGTCCCTCTACAGCTGGTGAGCCTCTTAGGAGGAACTTGTCTACAGCACGTGATCCTCATAGGTCTGCTACTGATCAGTTGAGGGGGAGTGATCCCTTCATGTACCGGCCTGAGCCAGCCAAACAGAAAAGATTAAAGGATTTGTTTGGAAAAGAAAATGTGAAGAAGGTGGGAAAGGCAATTTCAAAATTTTTTCTGTTTAATGCAATCCCGTTTAATGCAGCAGATAGTGGCCCATACTACCAAACAATGATTGATACAATTGCAGCATGTGGGCCAGGTGTGAAAGGTCCCTCTGGTTATCAGATAGGAGGAACATACTTAAAAGAAGAGAGGGCGGAACTGGATAATTACCTTGGCATGCTAAGGAAAAAATGGCCAGAATATGGTTGCACAATCATGTGTGATGGGTGGTCGGCACGTAACAAACACCCTATCACTAACTTCATGGTGTATTGTGATCGAGAAATAATATTCCACAAGTCAGTGGATAGCACCAATGTTAGGTCTAGAACAGCTGAGTACTTGTTTACATTAATGGACAAGGTTGTAGATGAAGTGGGGGAGGAAAATGTGATCCAGATTGTTACAGATAATGAGGCTTCTTACAAGGCAGCTGGGAGACTACTTATGAATAAAAGAAAAGGGTTGTTTTGGTCTCCTTGTGCCGCTCACTGTATTGATTTAATTCTTGAGGACATTGGTAAGTTGCCAAATGTCAAATCTGTGATTGACGATGCTCGTAAGATTACAAGCTTTATTTACAATAGTGACCAGCTTGTGAATCTAATGAGGACGTACACAGATGGTAGAGATCTCCTTAGACCAGGTATCACTAGGTTTGCCACAGAATTCATTTCCATTGAAAGCCTATTAAGATATCAAGCAAATCTGAAGAGAATGTTTTCATCTGAGGATTGGCAACAGCTTTCATACACCCGGCAAGGTTCTCAATCGAGAAAAGGGTTGGCTAGGGAAATATCCGATCTTATTTTTATGGATCAGTTTTGGTGTAGAGCAGAAGAGGTCCGCTCTTTGATGGAACCGCTAGTGCTAGTGTTAAAGATTGTGGATCAAGACCAAAAACCAACTTTGGCTGTAATATACGACTGCATGGATAGAGCCAAATTAAAAATCAAATCCTCATACAGGTCATGGAAGAGGATTTGGAAAATTATCGATCAAAGATGGGATAATCAACTCCATGGCCACTTGCATGCGGCAGGTAAGCATAATTAAATTTCAATTTTTTTTATATGAACTATTTTGTACTTAATTTCTTCTAAAATTTTTACATGTATTACATAACAGCATACTTTCTAAATCCGGCATGCCAATATAGCCAAGAATTCAGTGATGCCGAGGAGGTGTGGGTAGGTTTGAAAGAAGTAATTAAACGCCTGGAGCCAAATGTGGAGAGACAAGCAAGGGCAATTAATGAAGTAAGTATATTAAGAATTCTATGACTAATTATTAAAACCAATTATAGTGTTTAGATTTTATTAATGTTAATAATATTTTAATTAAATCAATTTTTTATGTAAATGAAGATAAAGATATTCAAGGAAAGGAAAGGAGTTTTTGGAGAACGACTCACAATTGTATCAATCAAAAATACTCAGCCAGGTTAGAAAGAATGCAATGTTATAATTTATTGCGTATGCAAATTTATATACGTAAAAGAAATATACAATCATTAAAATGTTTTAAACTTTGTTTTTGTAGCTCAATGGTGGTATAATTATGGAGAATCTGCTCCAAACCTTCGAAGGATTGCTATAAAGGTTCTCACCCAGACATGTTCTTCCTCAGGATGTGAAAGAAATTGGAGCATGTTTGCGTTGATTCATACAAAACTTCGCAATCGTCTTGCTATGTCAAAGTTGGAAGAACTTGTCTATGTGCATTACAATTTAAGGCTGCAGACTTGTAATTTGATGAATAGATCTCATAATGATGAATACTACAATCCCATTGACTTGAATCATATATTTGATGATGAGGACATCTTAGATGATTGGATTCGGGAGACAGAGTAGCCTATACTGGATGAGAATGCACTAGAGCAAGGTGTTAATGTATTAGCCAACGATGAAGATCAAACAGCTGAGCCCTACTATGGCAGTAGCAGTCATTCACAAGGGGGTGATGCAAATACTGATGTAAGCAGTAGTAGTCGTTCACGGGGTGAGAGAAGAAGCCGTCGTAGTGAGAAAAATGTGGTACATGATGTCACAGACACAGACACATCCAGTGGTGCTAACAGCTTTTTTAGTAAGGGTAGTGGTGGTGGTGGTGGTGGTTACAATTATAGTGACCAACCGCCAAGCCAAGAACAACAATGGGCTGAGGGCACTGAAAGTCATTATGGTACACATGGGGATTATGATAGGCCTCAACAGGACATGAGTAATGAACAAAAGAGGCACTCAAGACGGCATGGTGAGTTTTCGAGTCAACAAGATTATGGTATTCATGTAGGCGACTCGGCAACAATGCTTAACATTCATATGCGTGGCATGCAATTAGGGGGTGGTGATGCATACGGTCCACCACCATCACACCCACTCTAGAGATCTGTTAGCACTAGTGGTTGTGTTCGTAGTCGTAGGGGCCGTCGAGTGCCTACTGTACCAGAGGCTTATGCACAACCACCACGCGGTCCACTAGTTTTTGATACATCTACAAGCACTAGTACTGGTGGTTACTATGATCGGGGTGATCATGGACAAGGGCATGGGTATGGAACATCTGCAAGTACTAGCACTGGTGCTGGCTATGGATATCTCGATCGGGGATCCAGCATTTCTAGTGGTCCTACTGGTTATTTCAATGATGCATCAAGTAACAGTAGTGGGACACAGATCCCCTATCCCCCACCCCAACCATATTATGGTGATTATGGGCAAGGTTCGAGTAGAGATACCTCTCATGATCCAATTGCTGCACTAACGTTCAATATATTTTACAACCCCCCTTCATATGACCCACAAGAAGGTGATCAACACTTTGAGCCACATCGCTACTCTACATGGGAGTAACTTTTATATCGGTATGTTACTTGCCAAAAAATTATTAATGTCAATTTCTTTATAATATGTAATGTTATTTACCCATCATTGATATATGATATTTATTTATGTTTTTGGGTGTATATTCTAATCTAAAACAGAAATATAGTGTTATTTCATTATATATTAGTGCGCTAGCGCCTATTTTTATATTTTTTTACCATATTATATGCATTGAGTTCATTATTTTGCTTATTTGATGGTTCCAATGTAATCATCATATTTTTTAGGAATTTTCTATGATTTTTTTCAAACTATTTTTCTTGCGTAAAGTTGCATCTCGCCCGAGACGAGACGTGTTGGGCGAGACCGAGATGAACGAGACCGAAACGAGACGGGGACCGAGACCGAGACTTTGAACCATGATGGCAACTTAGGCCATTGCCTAGGGCCTCACACCGAAGTACTAAAAAAAACACCTCACACCAAGATGGTCTTGTGTTTTTTGTCCATTACCTGAGGCCTTACACTCTCCTCATTTAATTCAATTCGTTTTTTTTGTCCTTCCTGGACAAAGCAATTTTTTTTTCTCTACATTTTGTTTTTCATTTCCAAAAGTAAGAGGAATTATTATTTTTAAACTATACAGAGAGCTTACTGATATAATGTATATATAGATATATATAAAGAGTATGGTACATAACAAGGCTCTATGGCCTTTCCTCTAAAATATTGGCAACTTTTTCTTTTTTTGTTTTTTTTGGTTCACTAAGGGTAAGATGGTAGAAGGGGGAAAGCCATAGGACCATACATCGGCATGAATGAATAGAGGTGATGAAATAGCATACAAGACTGAGAAGCATGCCAAGTACAAGTGACTCGTAATCTTTGGTCAATAATCTAATACAATTTCATGGACTAAGATAAATCCCAAAATTTAATCCCCATCTTTCAAAACTTTCCAAAATACTCCCATTAAAACTATACATTTTATTTAGCTTCTTGGCCTTCAGCTTTCATTCAAAGAAGCGTTTTAAATTCTTTTCGAGTATTTATTTAATCATCAGATTGGTATAAAGCGTATCAATTAGTCAAGTCAATTAGGTCTCAAACTATTAGTTTTTTAGTTGATAATGAATTATTTTTGTTTTTTATCAGCAATTGATAATGATATGTTGTGTAGTCATTGTTATTGTTGTTTCTCTCTTCTTCTTTTTTAAATATCTATTTTATGTTATTTAATTTAATTTATTTACATATACGTACAAAAGGTCAAAATCTATAATAATGTTATTTGTCATAATTATAAAATATCTTATGTTGTTTCGTGCATTACAAGGGTGACTCTAGTTAATATCTTAAATATTGAAGAGGCCTCGCTTAGGATTTTTGCCTTAGGCCTCAAAGTGTATTGAGTCTGCCCTAATTATAGTAGATTTAGGACATGGCTTAGAAGATGTGGAAGAGGGTGAGGTTACTAGCTCCTTTAGCAGTGAAGAGTCTTCGTAGATGGAAAACTTGTAGCTGATTTCATGTTTATAATTTGGGAGACACGTTTATTGTTGGAAATATACCACATCTCACATCAATTAAATATCGAGTTTAACATGTCTTCATATACCTGTTTGGGCTTCCACTTATAAGCTTAGGCTTGTAAGTTGGAAACTTAACATAGTATCAGAGCATGTCATTCTTGGGCTATTGAGCCCGTATTTGTTGCTCACGTGACAGGCCTATGTTAAGCTTGCATGTGAGGGGGAGTGTTGGAAATATATCACATCCCACATCGCCCAAATATTGGGTTTGACATAACTTTATATACCTGTTTGGCCCCTCCACTTATAAGCTGAGGCTTTTAAGTTGGAAACTTAACATTTATGAATAAAAAGAATGCTGTCTTTGAAGGCTTGGATTTTGGGTGACAGTTCAAAAATGTTGATGTTGAGAATCAGGTAGGTTGTTATGGTTACTTTGGAATCAAGGTGAAGTCTATAGTTTTAAGGGATGATTTGGTTGAATCAATTGATAGCACGGACCTTGCTTGTTCTTCGAATGAGGAATTATTTTTCATTAGCCTTCTAATGACTTTGCTCAAGTTCTTTCTACAAAATCACTTGTAAGATCCATTTATACTCCCCATGTAGAAGGGAATGGGTTTTTTTTTTTTTTTGGGAAATTAGCGTAAAGTCCATTATTTAAGACTAGACATAGGTTCATGGTAAAAACTTATATAGCCATAAGTCCATTTTTAAGTGAAATGGTAGTATATTTGTGAGTCTTAAGTACATAAAGTCAGTTGTACCCTTAAGTTGTTATTTTTATTTTTCAAACTTTAAAATAACATAACTTTTAATATATACATTGATTTTCAATAAAATTTATAATTTTGAAATATATTCGTCAAGCCCTTGGAAACAAAACCCATGATGAATATGAAATTACGTACAAATATAAAACAGTTACGTTGACTACATGTAACTGTTTGAAACAATTACATGTAACTATTTTAAAAAAAACAATAATATTTTGAATATTTGTGTAATTTGAGTTCAATATTATATTAAAACAATTAAATATAAGTGCTTGTGATTAAATTTAATTATTTAAAACGTTTAAATTTAAGTGATTGTGACTAAATCTAAAATTTTAAAATAAATTGTGTGAAACAATTTCATTTAACTGTTTTAAAATAATTTCAATTACAAACGTAGGAGAAATTCCACTTCTACACCCAATTGCCCTTATGTTCTTCCTAGAAAAGCTAAGTATGTGAATGGCATTACAAACAAATACTTTTTGCCTTATATATATTTTTAAAATGCTAATATTACCCCACAGATCCCAACCCCTCCCCACTTCTCTACCTCTCTCACGCATTCTAAAACAAGCCACTCCTTTACATTGTTATTTTTTATTTTTTATTTGTTTCCTTCTATTTACATTGTTAGTTTCTTGCTCTTGCTGGAAAAGAGAGAAATATGAGAGAGAAGATGAAAAAGATATGGAGTAAAAAAGAAGAGAGAAGTAGGGGTGGAGGGCACGGATAGGGTCTAACAAACCTGGAACAATAGATGGTCACGAAGCACAATTAAAGGGGCTGGAGACCAAAATCGACGACCAAATCTTTAAATGTAACAAAACTTTAAATAATTGTACAATATCAATGATAAAGATTGTAAAGGGAAGTAAATCGGTCACCACTTGACGCCACATGCAAAATTCCCAAAACTACTAGAAGAATAAGGAGAATGAGAAATCAAGGGAGGAAGGAACATAGTGCATTCCTTTGTTGGCGGTGAGATGTGGGCGACAACGGAAGGTGTTGATGAGCAGCGATGAAGAGTGAGAGAGTATTTGAAAGGGAGAGGTATTGAGTTAGAGGCAACCTCATGCAAAACAGTAGAGAAAGGTTCACAATGCAAGGGTGTTTTGGTCTAAAAAAATATAAGATGGACCTTTAGCTATTGGACCTTAGCTATTAAGATTTTACAGTGGACTTATGGTTGCATATGTTCAAATTTATGGACTTTTCTTTTCTTTTTTTTTTGGGATCATAGACTCTTAATTTTTCTTCCTAATATACAAGTCAATAAGTCATCCATGTGGGTCTAGCCCAATTTTTAAAATCTCTTTCCATGAGTGACAATCACTTTTAAAAACCTCTTAAATAGAACAGGTGTAGAAACCCCAATTTTGTAAGGAACTTTTTGCAAATCGCCTAACCCACAATTGGCGGTATAAACACCTTTGATTATTGAATACAACAATATAATTGATGATCGGAAGGCTCAAGCACCTTTGATCATCAAATTGGACATTCCAATTGATGATTGAATGGTAAACCTTCGATCATCAAAGTAAGCATTCCAATTGACAATCAAATGGCTTAAAGGCCTAAAATCATCAAATGCAAACCTTCTAACTGACGATCGGATGGTAATCACCTTTGATCCTCAAATTCCAACTTTTAATTGACGATTGGATGGTTCAAACACCTCCAATCATCAAATAAAACTTTTAAACACCTCTGATCATAAAATACAACATTCCAAAATACAACATTCCAATTGACAAATAGACAATTCAAACATTGCTTTTCATAAAATTTGTTTTCCATATTCAATGATTAAAGAAGTTTCATAAACACCTATGTAGACCTATCAATGGACTGGATTCTAGTCCAAATCCGATCCAAAAAACCGGATATGGGTAATGATTTTAAAATCCAATAACCTGAATGTCCGATTATTTAACGAATCGGATTTGGATTTAGGTTGATCCGATCCGTTAAGGATCCAATCCAACAAAGTGAATTATATATATATAGATAGATTGGGATGCCATTTTTTATGATTGTTTGATAGATATATTTATATATACACTTGTTATGGATGAGTGCGTTTCTATAATATAGATTGTTTGATATCATAATTGAGCAGATTTTTTTTTCTATGGTTGTTTGAATGATATGTCATCATTATTTTATTTATATTATTATTGACAGATTTCATATTTGTACAATTTTGTTGCACTTGTTCTTTTGGATTATTGGATATATTAGTGCTTTTTGGTTCTAATTGATAGGAGAAGTGGGATCAATTTAATTCATAATGTTTATTTTTTTCTTCTAATCACAAGTAAGCACTAGTTGAATTAGGTAGGCCGTAGGTAGATCTTTGAGACTTTTGTCACCAGAATTTTAGACTAGATATATAGGTTATTGTTACTCCCTTGATTATTGCAATAAACACCTATGCAAAATATGCAATATAATTGCACAATTCATGTAAAGGAACTTTCCCTTGTTTTCATTTTGTTTTCCTTAATTCAAGCTATAGTTGACTGATTCATAATTCTTAGGAAATCTTGATCTGGTAGGAGAGAGTTTCCGGATTAGTTGGGAGTAATTGTTGGCATTGATTGTTAGGATGCCTCTATATAATGTAATGATGAAAGATGAATGAGCAGAGAAGAATTATTCCAATTATTTTAGAGTAATTTAGTGAGAATTATCTTATTCCTTAGTGATTTCTTGTTCTGTTGTTCTGTGAACTCTTGGGTTCTTACCATTTGGTATCAAAGCATTGATCCTATCATAATGTCTGCACCACCTGGTTTTGAAATATTAGCAGACCACCCTGATGGCGATATGCGTGATGAGCTTGCAACTAACAAACGTGATGTTGGAGATCTAAGCACTCGAATGATTGAACTTACAAGGATTGTTCTCTCTATTTAGGCCAATCTTACCAATCTACTTTCTCAACCTCATCACCCTCCACCACAACCTCCACACCCACATGTTAACCCACCTATTGGTCCTATTCCACCATAACCACCACAACCTCCATCCCCACATGTTAACCCACCTATTGGTCCTGTTCACCCGCAACCACAACATGATCCACCCCCACGTGTTGACCCACCTATTCACCCACCCTACCCACCGCTGCGACAATCACCTGCCTTCAATGGCTTCCAAGGATGACCTATACAGCTCGATTTTCCCACCTTTGATGGCATTGACCTAGAGGGCTGGTTTTCAAAGCACAACAGTTTCGATCTCTTAATGGGATCCCAAATGAGCATATGGCGGACTTGGCATCAGTTCACCTCCTTAGTGATGCCATTCTATGGTATCAAATGCTTTTGAAATCAGCGGGGCGTCCCACCTGGTATGAATTCAGCAGAGCTTTGGTTTGGTTCCAATGAAGATGATGATCGTGAGGGCTCTATGGCTAAGCTTCGACAAACCATGACAGTTCGAGAATATCAAGCGAAATTCAAATGCCTTGCGAATCGTAGTCTTTTCTTACTTAAGGCATTTTTGGTTCATTGTTTCATTTCAGGTCTTCATGAAGATATTCGTGTTGGCGTGAAATTGATGAATCACACTATGGTCCAAACATATTCTATTGCACGACAACAAGAGGAAGCTATTAATGCCATTGTCACCACAATGTCCAAACGACATTCCACCAGATCTAATTCTTTACGGCCATTACCATCATCACTTGCATCGTCTCCGGCTCTTCCTGCACCTCCATCTAAATGGATTACCCTCACTTCATCCACTTCAACAACAATTCCACCCAGTGTTCGACGTCTTAGCATTGCCGAACAATACAAAAGACGAGCCAAAAATCTTTGCTTTAATTGTGATGAGCAATTTCAGCCTGGGTATGGATGTAAACGACCTCAACTATTGCTTCTAGAGATTGATGAAGGATCTGACGAGGAAGACTTACTGGAACAAATAGAGGAAAATGTTCTGCCTGTGGAAATCTCCCTTAATTCTATGATGGGGACGCAACACCCAGAGACTATTCGGCTACTTGGCTACATTAAACAACAACCCTTGATAATACTAGTCGACTCCGGATCAACTCACAATTTCCTCCACCCAAAGATAGCCAAGCTTTATGGCCTCCTAGCTGCTACTAATAAACCCATGAATGTTACTGTAGCTAATGGCTCCAAACTACAAAGTTCAAGTATTTGTGTTGGGCTAGACTTTAAATTACAAGGGTATAGATTCTGTTCAGATTTTTTTTTCTCTTGCCTCTATGTGGTTATGATGTTGTGTTAGGAGCTGATTGGCTTCGATCCCTTTGCATTATTATATGGGATTTTGGTTAAATGACAATGAAATTCAGAAATGGTGACCAACAAGTCTACTTAACTGGGTTAAGCCCTTCCTTTGAAGCAGTAAAGAGTTCAAGAGAATTTCACAACTTTATGATACAATAGAGGCAAGGGTTCTTTATACATCTTTTGCATGCCCAGTCCCTCAGCTGCACGAAATTGACCCTGTGGTCTCTTCCTTGCTTAATCCATATACGGATGTCTTTGGTGAGCCACATGGGTTGCCACCTAACCGAAACCAAGATCTTCGTATCCCATCGGTACTTGGAAGCACACCAACAAATGTTCGACCATATAGATATCCACATTTTCAAAAGAATGAAATTGAGAAGTTAATAAGGGAAATGCGTGACTCAGGCATTGTGCGACCTAGCACAAGTCCATTTTCCTCTCCAGTTATTTTGGTCAAGAAAAAAGATGGTAGTTGGCGATGGTGTGTGGACTACCACACCCTTAATCGTATTACAATGAAGGATAGATATCCTATACCAGTCATTGATGAGCTGCTAGATGAACTTCATGGGGCTGCAATTTTTTCCAAATTGGATCTTCAATCTGGGTATCACCAAATAAGGGTGCATGATGCTGACATATCCAAAATGGCCTTCCATACTCAGGACGGACATTATGAATTTCTTGCCATGCCATTTGGCCTATCCAATGCACCAACCACATTCCAAAGTCTCATGAATGAGGTATTTCGGCCCTTCCTTCGCAAGTTTGTGCTCGTATTTTTTGATGATATTCTCGTATATAGTCAAAATATACAGGAGCATTTGGTTCACCTACACCAGGTATTACAACTACTACGATCCAATCAATTGTATGTGAAGCAAAGCAAATGCCCTTTTGCCAAATCTTTAGTGGAGTACTTGGGCCATAAAATTTCAAATAAAGGAGTGCAAGTCGATCCCTCTAAAATTGAAGCAATGCAAAATTGGCTCAAGCCTTCTACTCTCGATTTTTGGGTCTCACAGGCTACTATCGCAAATATGTAAAAGATTATGGTAAAATTGCTGCACCTCTAACTCAAATGCTCCGAAAAGATTCCTTTCGTTGGTTTCTTGATGCCGAAAGGAGTGTTGAGGAACTTAAGACGGCACTTTCATCCACTTCTACACTTGCCTTTCCAGATTTCTCTCGTGAGTTTGTTCTTGAATGTGATGCATCAAGTTCAAGAATAGGTGCTGTTTTTTCTCAAGGTGGCCAACCCATTTCTTATCTTAGTAAGAAATTTGCTGACAAAAACCTTAGCCTATCAATCTATGATAAGGAATTGCTGGTCATCATTAATATTGTGAAGAAATGGAGAATGTATTTGCAAGGGCGACATTTCAAGATTCCAACGGATCATCGGACCTTAAAATACTTCATGAAGCAACGATTATCAACAATGGAGCAGCAAAATCGGCTCATAAAGCTTATGGGGTATGACTATGAGATAGTATACCGTAAAGGCAAAGTTGCTGCCGATGCCCTTTCCCGCCTACAAGGAGAGGCAACAACTTATGCTATCTCAGCTCCAGTATTTACTGCCATGGATGAAATTATCAAGGATAACCGTAGGACTCGTATATCACTAACATCATTCAACAACTCCAAGAGGACCCAAATTCTATTCCACATTAAACTTTTAACCATGGTGTCCTGCGCTACAAGGGTCGGGTTGTTCTTCATTTTTTATCAACATAGTGCCAAAATGTGTTTCATGAGTTTCATGCGTCCCCAATTGGGGGTCACTTTGGATTCCTCCCTATTTACAAACGTGTCTCAACCAATATCTATTGGAAGGGTATGAAAAAAGATGTAAAGAGATACGTGGCTGAATGTGATGTGTGCCAAAGAAATAAGTATGAAACCGTGACCCATTCTGGTCTTCTTCAACCACTGCCTATACTAACTGAAGTGTGGACAGATGTGTCTATGGATTTCATTGATGGACTTCCCAGTTCATTCTGTAAGACTTCTATCATGGTTGTGGTAGACCAGTTTAGCAAATCAGCCCATTTCACACCATTGGCTCATCCCTATATTGCTACAAGTGTTGTAGAACTCTTTGTTCAAGATGTTGCCAAACTCCATGGAATGCCACAGACTATTTTCAGTGATAGAGATGTTGTGTTCCTTGGTTAATTTTGGGAGGCCTATTTTCAAATGCAAGGTACCCAACTCCGCAAAAGCACCGCATATCATCCCCAAACGGATAGCCAAACCGAGGTAGTCAATCGATCCACTGAACAATATTTGCGGTGTTTTGCTGGGCATCACCCTCATCAGTGGACCAAATATCTCTCTTGGGCAGAATTTTGGTACAACACCTCCTACCACAGCTCCATTACAATGTCTCCTTTTCAAGCTATCAATAGGTGTCTTCCATCGAAGATTGACTCCTACATTCCAGGAACTACCAATGTTCATTCTGTTGATAGAGCACTTCAAGATCGTGACGAGCTTCTTAAATTCTTGAAAACCAATCTCGAGCATGCTCAAAGTCGAATGAAGATGCAAAGAGATCAACACCGTAGTGAACGGGAGTTTAATGTGGGAGATTGGGTCTTCTTAAAGCTCCAACAATATAAGCAACAGTCACTAAGGAATAAAGGAGGCCATAAACTAAACCCTCGCTTTTATGGACCGTATAAGGTTCAAGCTTGTATTGGATCTATTGCCTACAGGCTTAAGTTACCAGAAGGTTTACGCATTCATCCAGTTTTTCATATGTCCTTACTTAAGAAAAGGATTGGTGAGTTTGTTCCCACAAGTATCGTCTTACCACCAGTTTTGGATAGGGAAACCCAAGCATGGCAACTAACAAAGATTTTGGATAGGGGCATTTTTAAACATCAGAACAGAGCTGTTACTAAGTTATTTATTCAATATGAAGGACACCCAGCAGAAGAAGCTTCATGGGAGTTCTATGATGACATTGTGGCTCGATTCCCTAACTTTATGACTTGAGGACAAGTCAAAAAAAATGAAGGGGTGAATTGTTATGCCCTTGATTATTGCAATAAACACATGCAAATTATGCGATATAATTGCATAATTCGTTTAAAGGAAGTTTCCCTTGTTTTCCTTTTGTTTTCTTTAATTCAAGCTATAGTTGACTGATTCCTAATTCTTAGGAAATCTTGATCTGGTAGGAGAGAGTTTTGGGATTAGTTAGGAGTAATTGTTGGCATTGATTGTTAGGATGCCTCTATATAATGTAATGATGAAAGATAAATGACAAGAGAAGAATTATTCCAATTATTTTAGAGTAATTTAGGGAGTAATTATCTTATTCCTTAGTGATTTCTTGTTTTGTTGTTCTGTGAGCTCTTAGGTTCTTACCAGTATTCTAGTTGAGATTAGTCTATGGTTTTAATCTTTTTGCGAAACAGATCGGATCGGATATCCAGTAAATAAACAAATCAGATATGGGTTTATATATTAAGGATCTGTCGGATTAACGAATCGGATCAGATTAGCAATATTAATCAACTGATTGGATTCGAATATACCTTGATTTGGTTCGAATCCGACCCGTTAACAGGTCTACACCCATGTTTGAGCAATCGAGCCATTTTTAACCTCTTTGATAATATCAAAGTTCAATAAGGGTCTGTTCGTCTACTTGGGAGTTTTAACTCCCATGAATTTCAAACTCCTAAGAATTCGAACTCACAAGAATTTAAGTTATGAGACTTAAAATTTCATTGTTCGGAGCCACTCATTCGTTTTCCAGTTATGCATCTTCTCTCTCTTCACTAACAAGCTCTCTCATACGGTCTTTTTCATCTTCATCCATTCTTAATTCTTGTTGTAATGGTAGCCGTGGAAGGGAACCCAAATGAGGACGACAATATTTGGCCCTTTATCTTCAGAAAGGTGGTAAGAGGAAGAAGTAGAGGCATTCGATTCGGTGGTTTTTTGGCTCTTTTGGCAACATCTCCTCTTCGGTGGCTTATATTCGACGGGGATTTCCACGATGTGGGTATCCTTAGATCTAGCCATGGATGAAAATTCTAATATGTATATATCAATGTGTGTGTGTGTATATATATATATATATCGAGGGTCTAAAAACACAGATATATCGGATACATCGATGGATATATCGAAAATTTCTATATCGATTCAAAGATATGACGTATATTGTTAGTTAAATACGTATACTTTCATTGAAATACTGGGAACAATGATTAAACTTTAATAAACAGTTTAAAATCAAAATATTACAATTTAACTGTGTATTAGACAAGTATGTATTATGTAGGGTATAAAAATTGTGCCGCACTAAGCGAAAGAATGTATAATTTAACAAAGTAAATGAAACTTGTTACTTCATAACACTAATTTAGGCCATTAGTATAATTGAAATATTTATGTAAATCAATATTAAAAGAGTAAGAGGTGATAAATTTTAACACAATAACAAGAAAATGAATAACTCAATATTGTCTATATATATCCTTGATATAGTGGATATATTCGATATATCGATGATACCATGTGAAAGAAAGAATATATTATGGATATATCGAGATTTTATCAATAATATCGAAAATATCGACAATATCGTAAACATATTTTGCAAAAAAGATATATCAGTTAGATATCGTATCGAGGGGTATGGATACACGGATATATCGAAAATATCGTGGATATTTTAGTCCATGTATATCTATATCTATATATATATATATATATATATATATATATATATATATATAAAGCTTTGATCATGTGTGGGATATCTCGGATATCCCGTTCGATCACGGCCATTCGTGAGCAACACACACGGGCGCATGAATGCGGGTGTCATCCACAGACAGCCGTAATTGAACGGGATACTCCGGGATATCCTACACATGATCAGCCCTCTATATATATATATATATATATATGGTTATGTTCCCATCGGCACATATTGATATAAGCTATATCAGCACCATGCATTGGGGGTTGTACTCCTTGCATTGGTCCAATGTACCTCATATCCCACTAATGCACAAGGTACAACTCCCAATGCAGGTGGTGTTGTAAGTTATATCAGTATATGCTAACCTGATCATCATCCTATATCTATATATATATATATATATATTCTTATATAGAGAGAGAGAGATTGAGCTATGAAATAGAAGAATAAATGCAGAAAGTTGAATGAAAGTGGATTATGATTAGTTTTACATTTTTTTTGTAAGGAAAAAGTGGGCTAACAGCAATAAGAGACACCATTGAAGGAGGGCATGAGAAGGTCAAGGTAAGAAGCGAATAGCCATGGGTGTCAGTTCGGTTATAGGAAGGTTAGGGTTTTGTCAAGTTAGAAGACGGTGGAGGCTGCTAGACATCAACACAGGATTCATAAATTCCTTCGTTATTAGATGGGATTTGCATCTCCTGTGGATCATGAGAGTTGGATTGTCCTGAGAAATTAAAATCCCATCATTTGAGCGAAACAAACAACCCACTTTTTATTAAATCTCGGGAATTCACAACTCTCATCCCAAACTCTCGTGAAACAAACAAACCCTAATAGGCAATTCTTTCTTTCAAGACCCATATCACTTATGATTTGTATATGCTTACTACGAAACATGGTTTCATCATCTGTGGTCATTTATAGCCTTTCAAGTTTGCACCTAAAGAGAAACTCAAGGAAGTGATTTTAATTTGTAGGAAGTGGCCTAGAAAACTAGTCCTTACACTTGAGAAAAAGATTTATTGAAGTGTCGCCCTTTATCCCTAAGCTATAAGAAACTCCATTTTAATAATTTATTTCGAGTTAAAACTATTTTAACAAAGTTGCAGTTCTATGCTGATCATTTCTTAAGTAAAGGCATGTATTTCCCATCACTTAGGATACATTAGGTTACTATTGCATGGATTTAATTTTGAAAACATGAACACTGTGATATCCACCTTTAGCAGCTCGATGCGTTTAAAAAAGGTGGCTGACACCCTTCAACTTAAGCCTTGGATTAAATTTGAGAGCCAGTTGCATTTTAAGGATTTGGCCCAAACCTTGACATTTATCTTGGGTGGGAAGTCATCAAGTTCCATCTTTGTTTGTGATCTTTGTCCAACTCCTCTTGGGTGAATTAATTTTAAACCAACTTTGATTTTGTGACGAGAAATTTAATTATGACACATACTAAAGGATACAAAATACTTTCTATCTTTAACGGGAGTATTGCACTTGTTTTACCGATACATTATTAACAAAAGTCCCGATCCTGAGAATTTTATCAAGATTTACTCCTCTAGAAGCTCCAAGAGGAGGCGCTTGGGAGATCATTTTTATCTTCTTTGAGTTTGGGGGTTAAGAGTTTTTGTTGGGAGGTCTTCTTTTTGAGGTTATGGGGGCATTGTTTTTGTATAGTCGATTCAGACTAGGTTTTTGTATGGTTGGTTTGGTATTCCTTTTTAGGATTAGTAGGTATGTGGTTGGAGATAGGCTGGTTTTGTTTCTTGTTTTTTGAAGGAAATATCTTCTTTCTTTTTGTATCTCTTTTTCGATTTATAATACATACATTTTCCTATTAGAAAAAACTAACAAAAATCCAATTTCGAAGTATCATTTTAGAACTGTGTAGTGCAATTGTCAAAAGTACTTTGTACTTATTACCATGAGCTTGAGGTGAACTCTCACTTCAATTGGAACCCAGGGGTCTATCTTGACAAACACAAAGATTACCATTCACATCTCTAAATTAATGATTGGTAGCGGCTCCATAGCTCTCTCTATCTTGAGTATGTTCACGCATTCATCCTAGAGGACACCCTAGTTACATCCATAACTCTATGACCATACCCACAAATTAACATCCATTTTCAAGGAAATCACTTTCCATCATAGTGCACCTTCCCACACATACATGCCACTCAAGTCATCATTCTTCCACCATTACATCCATTATCACATGTGGGGGGTCTAGAGACAACCTTGCATCATGCATCTCCCCAAGGAAAAGGAAATGACAATGGATTTAGGGTTATTGGAATTCTATGCAGAAGGGAGGATATCCACAAGCCGGTTTAAGTTTTCTAAGTGTCTTAAGATCTATCAAAGGAGACGGTTTGCAAAGGTCAATATAGTCAGTGAAGGGACCCCATAGAGGATTCTGGGGTCCTAGAGCTTTTAATTAATGAAGATTTTCAGTTGAAATGTTAGAGGTTTAGGCTCTTCAAATAGACGGAGGTTGATTTAGTTGAGGTAGGTTCATTCTTCTTTCTTGTAGACAATTGATTTGATTAAATTCTTAAATCCTTACATGCACTTCCATTTCAAGTTTGATGTGTGAGATTTATGCCTACATTATAGATTTCATGTTTCATGAACTTTCAAATGGGTTTATTTTGTCAAATGCCTTATTCACGACGAATGAATGTATGTATACTTAAATGTGCACGTGAGATATTTTGGGTAGATTGGAGATGTTAAATTGGAAACATGTTGTAAACAATTTCTTGATGAATTTTTTTTTTTTTATTGCTTCATATTATGGAAATTTTTGAAATTTTGGGAATGACGTGGCATTAGGTTGGTTTTGTTGGTTATGAAATAAAGTATAACAATGATATTGGGGATGCAATTTACAATTTTCAAATTGATGTGCTATGAGAATTACAGGGGATTAGTGAACTATTTCCAAGCTTTTGATTATTGAGCTCATATTTTGTAAATGGGTTAAAAATTGAGGATTTTGAAGGTTAACGTTCTTGGCAATGGGTTTTTTTGGGAAATTATGGGTTTCTTTGAGATCACATTTTGAACTATTATGCCATTGGACTTGTTTGGCTAGATAATACCTTGAGTGATGGTGGAGGGTCATGGATTGTGGGTTAATAGTGTCTTCCCCCTTTTTGGTCCTAGGGTTAAGTGTCTTCCTTGAATTACTATGGTAAGCGTCCTTATATCCACCTGCAAGGGTCTTAGAGTAGGTTAAGTGTGTTTTTCCTTCATTGATCTTGGGGTTAACTATTTCTTTCCCATATTTAGTTGAGGCTGAGTTGGAAATTAGCCCCACAGATCATATTTGGCATTTAATTGATATAATACAATGGAAAATTAAATAGGATATGAAATTGATTATGACTTTGGGTTACAAATATGGCTTCAGGGAATCGTTAGTGGATTGGATCTTAAACTAAAAAATTGTGGGTGTTAAAATGTTTTGAGAAATCATGTATGCTCTCTATCCATATTGTTTACATTACATTGATTTGAATTATGATTTTTTCTAGGACCTTGCTATACTTGTAGAAAAATGTATCCTCTGGGGCGTTGCTTCACCCCTTTTATTTTGCAGATTCTACCAACTGACATTATGATGGCTTCTGATGATGGCATGAGTTGGTTGATGAGATGTTGGATATTATGTCTACCAAGGATAATGCTTGTTTCTTTTGTTTGGTTGCACAGATTCAAATTTAATGTGTTGTATTATTAAATAGCCCGAAAGTTATGAAACAAAAAATGTAATTTTACTTTGGGAATATGATGTAATTTATATTAGAAACGTGAATGGGCGTAGAAGCCATGTGGAATAATATGATGTCAATGATGATACTAATTGAGTATTTTCTAATGTTTGGTAGACAGGTGACTATTTCCATTAGTTTTTTGAGATGGAATAAATCTTTAGCTTTTCATAGCTTTCTTATCTCTTCTCTGTAAAATACCATTAGGTCTTTTTAAAAAAACAAATATATCTATATCTATATCTATATATATATATATAAATTTATAAGTAAGAAAAAGAAATGGTCAAATATTTATATCATCTATGTGTGGCTTAATGACTCTTTTGATGTAACGAGGAGGATGACGTGCTCCGCATGTGCCATATTGTTATTGGTGAGGCTATTTCCACATCCTAAATGGCTATTTTAACAACCCTCTCCCCTCCTTCATTATGATATCCCCATTCTACTCTTCTCTTTCCCCCCTTTTTCATTCCTTCACTCACTCTTTGGCATGGGTAAAAACCCATAGTTCAATTGATAGTTTTATTTTTTCATTTTTTTTTTTTTATAATTGGATTGATCATTGCATACAAGCACATACCCATGCTTTTATCTCTCTTTCCTTCTCACATTTACTTCACTGCTTGATTAATTGAACATTCTTTTTATTGAGTAGGAATCATTAAAGAATCAAAGAATTAAAGAGAAAAAGAGACCACCAAAAGGCTCGTGATGGCAGTGATAAGGGTGAAATTTTCTCAAAGGTGGGAGAAGGAGAATATGTGGGAAGAAGAGGAGCAACAAGATGCAAGTGGGATGGATAAGCTTTTGGCCGTATTAGGTGCAATTTACAAGCTCCGAAACCTAGACATGGTAGATGTAGCTCAAAAGCTTGAGCAACTAGAGATGGTCATTGACACAACTCAAGAAAACGGGATTATTCATCTCCCTTAACTATGACATGCATCTGGTTTTATTTTTTTAATTAATTTTTTTGGTTTTTTTTTTTTTTTTAATTGTGTGTGTAATGATCAATTCAAGTTTAGGTTTTCACCGATGTTGGGAGAAGTAGAGAGTGATAAAGAAAATAAAGAAGTGGGGAAAGAGAAGGGTAATATAGAAATTTCCTAAAGAGAGAAAGGAGAGGGTTGTGGATACAGCCATGTAGGCTATGGAAATAGCCGTGTTGACAATTATCCAAACAAGATGTTGTCTTGCTACTGCTGTAGAAGAATATGACAATAAATTAAATATAAAATTTCAATAAGCACTATGGAAAATAAAATTGAAAATAAAATTATAATTTTATCATTATGTTTCTTTCACATATTATGCCTTCAACTGCAACAAGCTTTAGTTGCACATCAAGGTAGATGATGTACATGAAGAAGCCTAGCAAAACCCATGTCAAAATGCCATGAAGCCTAACAAAGCCAATTAGATCATTGTAAATTACATAATTCAAAACCACCCCATGTGGAGCTTCAATTGTGTCTAGTATTATCTAGCCACCAACATCCAAGAATCTGTGTAGATGAAAATATAAGTGATTAGTTTAGGTTACAATACAATTTATGGCATGAGACAATAACAAGTTTGGAAAATCATTATAAGTCAATTCCATATTCACATTAGACAAAATAAAATGAACCAATAAATAATTTGTGTAAAGGATTGATTGCAATAAAAAGCCTATTTGTTCCAAGTTCCTATTTTTTAAGCTTACAATCTATGGTACAAGTATCAAAGAAAGAAGTAACCTACGTTTGTGTAACCCATAAATTGCACTTCCAAATCCAATAAAATGTTGGACCCATCACAACATACACCCAACAACAATCAAATCACTTTTTTTTTTCTACACAATCATTATCTAATTCTCAACAAATTCAATTGCTTCATTTCTCAGATTCCAAAAAAAAAAAAAAAAAAAAAAAAAAAAAAAAAAAAAAAAAAAGGAAATGTAGAAATCTAACATTTATGTAGACTACAACTGCAAAGAAATCAAAGCCCAACCAAACAAGTTAGTAACTTGTTTTTAAAATGAATGACTTGACAATTACTTTATCTATCAAGAACACTAGGATGACCAATGTGCTACACACGAATCTAATGTTACTTGCCAGGTCGTCCCATGATATTTAGGCAGTGATAGTTACAAATGAATGTAAAGTAAGCATTAGTTGCATAATGTGCAAAGTAAACTTCTACATCATTGTTCAAAAGAATTGCTAAGACATTATTTATTATATTGAAACAATGTTTGGTGGACAATGTTAAAATAGTATTTGACAATAAAGTTTGTATGATGAGGGTTGATGCCAAGTCTCAAAATTTGATTTTAGTCCACAAATTTCAGCATCAGAGAGTGGTTCTGCAAAAATAAACAAGTTCAGAAGAAAGCATCAGCTAAAATTCAATTTGGATGATCCTGGAAAAAGCCTTTGAAAGGTCAAACAATCAAGCAACATCATTTAGCTCATAGAGATTTCTGGGGAAAAAAGCATATAAAAGTTAAGGTAATTCCATCAAATACCATGAACACAAGTGATGATGGTATCAAATAAATGTAAAATTCACCTAGAACGACCCAAAAACAAAAGACAGAAAACCGAGCACACACAGGATTACATAGCAATAAATACACAAATAAAAACCTTGTTATACTCTCTCCGTTCAGTTCTTAGAAAGAAAATCCAGGCCAACAGAAGGAAAAATGCTCAAAAGCTTCTTTCATCCTTTCCTAGTTCTGTTGGTAGAGAGAATATAACAAACATAGTTGTTGCTTGGATCTACAAAAGATAAATAATTCAGAATAAAAATTGAGTCAATGCACGGTTAATTATCGAGGAAATTTAAGAATAGAAAATGAAATGAAAGTCATTTATTTGACTTTGACAAATAGAGTTGGGTAAATGTAAACCTCCCAACTTATCCCACAAAAAAATTAATAATAATAAAATATAAATAAAAAAAAAAACACCCCCATGTGATGTGAGAATTATAAAATAAAGAATTCTAGCCATAGTATTTAGCATAAAGTAGACCCTTGGTCATAATATGCACCATAAAGCATTATTGGTCTTTGTCAGCCTTACAATACATATAAAAAAACCCCTCAAGTTATGTTCATGTGTGCTAAATAGCTTCCCATTTTGGTACTCTATGAATCCAATCCAAAGTAACATTCTTTAAATCCTTCAAGCAAACTAACTAATTCAACATTGAATTTATCTCCATGACCGCCATTTTAGAGTCATATGAAAGCTATCCCTACAAAGGCCACCAACTCCAATCTGGCCAAGTTTCCCAACATCAAAAATTAAACTTTAACCCTGACAAAGAAGGGAACCCCTCAAACTCCTTGGAAAATAACACCCTAAAGAAGCCAATCAAATAACTCTATCCCATAAGGCATCGATAGCCTGCTCCAACAAAACATAATGGTATATTCCCCAACCAAATTACATCAATCACACCCAGGAGAACACTATCCACACCTAATGGTTTACAAACAAAACCAAAAGGGATGAAAACACAACCAAAAAGGATGAAAACAAGGTTTTTTGCAATTTTTTTGAACAAAATGAACCAGGAAAAAAATTATTTAAAAAAACCCATGGCTTAGAAACACAAGTAGAAGAAAATCACTTATTTGAGTGATTTGTTCACCTTTGATATATATTTTATGCAGAAAACAAAAAACAACAACCACAAACCCAAAAAATTCTGACCAAAGCACCCAAAAACAAGTATTAAAACAAAAACAAAAGAAAAAAAAGAAATTTTTTTTAAATCACAGCTTCGAAACACAACCAGAAGAAAAGAACATATTTTTTTTTTGAAACAATTTTCTCATTTAGTTGCAAACCAAACACAACCAAAAGAAACAAAAATAATTCCTTTTTTTTTTCCTTGTAATTAAAAAGGAGAGATAGTTTACCTCAGATATATATTCACAGTTACCAACCAAAGATCCCAAGCGAGAAGGGGAAAAAAGATCACTACCCTTCTAACAATTATGTTTCTTTCATAATGTCACATTAGCATGTCCCCATTGTTAAAAATTGTCTTGCTCATTGATCATGTATATTAGGAAGCTATTGGGCATGAATAATAATTAATAATTTGAAATAAATATTCACAAGAAATGGTGCATGTTCCTGACCTTTAAATAAATGGAATTGACAACATAAACATAGCAAAACAAAGTAATTTCCACTCCATGAAACCCAAGTGTGAGCGCCGTGTCCTAGACCACATCAGGCTCGGGAGTACGTCGCCACTAACCAGAAATGATTAGGGTGAAAAAGGAGTCGCCACCCGATTTGGCTTCGGGAACCAATCGACCCTAAGAAGGGTCTAACTTACCATAACCAGAGATTGTTCAGGGTTCGGAGCTAAGGTACGTGGATGGGAAGGTGTTAGGCACCCATCTACGCCCGGCCGAGGCCGGCCCCCACATGTACTTATTGGCTTTAATTAAAGAGAGACTTAATTAGGCTCAACCACTATTTAAACACTTATGCAATTGAAATCAATTAATGGCATGCAAATGATGAGAGAAAAAGAAAAGAAGAATTAAAACAAAACATGTGAATATACATATATGCAAGAAAGAGGATTTGAAAACTAACAAAAATGCTCATGCTGCCTGCAAAAGAGGAAACAAGTTAATCTGCAAAAGTAGAGCCATGCACGTACATGCATATGGTAAGCACGTACGTGCATCCCATGTGCACGCACGTACATGCCTCAATGCTATGCTACAGATCCATGCCCATCATGTCATACCAGATTTAAATAAACCTATGACCTTAATATATGCAGAAATATGTGATTCAAAAACAATGGAAATATCCTAAATCTAAATGACGGAGTAACTCACGCATATAAACAAACGATGCTCTTGTACGATGTCCTAAATCATGTAAAACTGAATGCCAGAATTAACTAATGGATCTTGTGCAACGCTATGCGTTTGAAACGAGTGAGGAATCCATTCAAACCTTAAATGCATAAGTAAATCAATGCCAGATTAAATCTACATAAGTAAATCAATGCCAGATTAAATCTAAGCACATCCTAAATGCGAGCATTAAATGAAAGGATATACATACAGATGCCATGTTCAGTTTATGCGATATTATGAATCATCATGCTAGATCATTAATTGAAAACGAAATTAAAGTTAAAAGCCATTACCCTCAAGTACGGGCAGCAACAGTTCTATCACCGACTTGCCTTCCGGACTTCTCGCAGTCACAACAATGAGTTTTCAGATCTTTCGGGGTGGAGGCTGGGTGCAAAAGTTGGGATCCCTTCTCTTGGTTGAAAGTGGGGTATATATAGGGAGATATTAGGGTTTATTTCGGAGTTCATTAGGGTTTCTTAGCCGCCATCAAGCAGCTGTTAGCATAGGGGCTTCACAAGGAAAGAAACGATTTGGGGGGAAAAGCTGAAAATTTTGAAAATAAAGGGCATGATCGTACGTGCATGAACCATGCTCGTACGATCATGGGTATCAAAAAGCTGTGTTGGAAAATAGAGGGCATGATCATACGTGCATGGAAGATGCACGTACGTGCATGAACCATGCTCATACGATCATGGGGTATCAAAAGGTATCAAAAAGCCACATTGTGCCTGCATAGGTCCTTCGGGCTCGCTTGTGGTAGTTCATCTGCTGTTGCCCTTCATCATTGGGCTTGAAGGTGGTCCAAAATGTCAGGCGGTACAAAATTGGGTGTCAACACCAAGGCAACAATAAACATTACTTTCCATGCATTAACATCATAAACGATTTAGAAAATGGACTAAAAATGCACATGCAAAAAGTTACCTTAGGGGGCTTGAAAGGGTAATCACTAATTAGGAAAATGTTGAATAGTGACTAAGAATAGACCTCATGCATATGTGCTATCAGTAGGTCCAATTATTGTCGCTTGCCATTGGAACATGTCTTCAGCTACAGAACCTAGCACATATTAACCAAATCCAAAGTTTACACAATATTAGGAATAATATATTGTGATTAATAACTCATGAACCTTGAGTAGAAATAATCACAACACAGATTATTATGTTGTATTTCTCACTAAACAAAAAGTATATTTTGAGCAATGAAAGGAAAAAAACGGAGAGAGATAATTCCTCTTTCATCAGTCTAATCAACAACACAGTAGCCAAGCGCTCCCAGATGCAAACTTTTACTTCTACTCCACTGTAGATGAACAGATGAAATAATTATCATTAAAAGGATCGAAAGACGAAAATAACTGTGCAGAAAATAACAATAGTAAAGAAATAAATGTGAGACAATCCCCAAAAAAAAAATGAAGAAAGGATTACGATCACACCAAATATGATAGCCAACATTGACCAAATAATTGATTGACTACATCACAAGACAACACACAAGCAACCAAAGGCAAGAATTAGATCCATAAGAGAAATTAGAAAAAAATGAAAAAGCAAAGCGAGACATAAAGCTCAGAAGTAAAGATCAAGCTGAGAAAGTGAAAGTGAACCTGTGGAATTAATCTCCAAATTCCTTAAGATCTTAAGGGTTGGAAGTCTCTTGAATACTGCCCACCTATCCATATTTACACTATGAAAAGAAAAAAAAAATCCACAAATCAAAAACCTAAATAAAACAAATTAAATGGAACCACGAAAGCCAAACAAAAACCACAACATCATAATTACCCTCGAAATTTATTAAAAATAAAAATAAAATAAAATAAAAAAAGCTAAGAACAACAGAAACGCAAAGCCAAACTATGATCTATAGCGACAAAGAACAAATAAGATAACAAAATCGTGAAATTCACAAAGAGAAGCAGCCACACAAACATAAAAACACCACCTCCAGTAGCTAAGAGGCGAAAAATGGATCAAACAATTAAATGGAACAGGGAAGAAGAACAAAGAAAAAGAAAGGAGTAATACCTTGACACCAAGGTAAGTGCGTAGAATGAAAAAATTTGCAAACACTCACAAGTTGGCATGTGTCTTAAAGTCAACTAAATCATGGCAAATTAAATTTGGCCGCGTGTCTTCTTATAAGCTGAGTGGGATATGTTTATAGCAAATAAATGTCTGCCATGTGTCTCTTATTACATAGCATTGGCGAATCCCAAGTTGCCATGTGTTTTAAAATTGCTACAGGTGACCAAATCAAATATTGCCACTTGTCAAGTGAGACCAAATAAAAGAAGACAAGTAATTCTTCCAATCAAATATTGCCACGTGTTCTGGTTAGGATGGCTATCAAATAATTAATATTTATCCTTTTATAAAAGATAAATAAGGGATAATTATTAAGAAGTCAATTCTTACCAAAATACTCTTCCCCCTACCACTATAAATATAGGTGGCCCCCAAGGATCAAAAGAGAGACATTCAAGCAACGAAGCTCTGTGACACCAAAGCATCAAAAGCTCTGTCACAACCAACATTGAAGCTCTATTGGATTAAAGCCTCAAAAGTTCCATAGAACTTCTACACCAAATACTCAAGATGAACTCGCACCAAAGCTCATAGTCTCTAATACGCTCAAAGCCTAGAAATTCATACAAAAGATCAATTTCGCCTACATCAGAGGAGATTTCGCCTGTTGAATTGAGAACAAGTTGCTCAAGCCCTCAAGTCAAAGTTTCAAGGAGAGAAGAATCAAAGGATTACTTTACTTTGTAAACAAAGTCTACATAGAGATTGTATTCCACTTCTATTAATTAATAAAATTATCATTTGTCCATTTTTTGGTTTACTTATTTTTAGACACAAAATTTGTGTGTACAAAGTGATTAGAGGTAGATTAACGATCACAAACAGAGAAAAAATGGGTTGCAATTTCTGGCTTTCTCCACAAAATTTTCTTCTTCTGATGAGGAAGCACCGTATCAAGAAGCTTCACAAAGCTTGAGAATTAAGACAGTATGGCTGTTTGATCAATTGGAGAAAAAGTTGAAAAGTTGATTGTCAACTTACTACAAACTGACTATCAATGTGATATACTTCACAAAGCTGGAGAATGGTTGTCTGATGATGAATTAGAGAAAAAGTTGAAAAGTTAATTTTCAACTTGCTACAAACTGACTATCAACGTGATATGCTTCACAACAAAAGTATATGCTTCACAAGTCTTGAGCATGGCTTTCTGATCAATTGGATAAAAAGTTGAAAAGTTTGTATAGTAAAAGCTCTCACAAAATGTGGCATGAATAGTGGATGAACAGTAAAAGTTTTCACAAATGTGCTATGACCAGTGGATGAATACTAAAACGCCTTATTCTCTTTTATTAAGGTGTTAGATTAGATGTTAGATTAGAAACAGCAAACCAAAGAAACATGTAAAATGAAATAACAGGTTTGTCAAAAATATTTCAATCTAACATGAGTAAATCAACGCACATTTCTGTAACTTTCTTGCAAAATGATCAAATTATTTACAATAACTTTTAGATGATGAAAAAAGCCCACCTTTCATATAGCAAAGTAGATATGATGAGTTGTACCTTTCTACTAAATTTTTTTTTCGAAGTGATGCGTCGCTTCCTCTACTTGTGAGTCGAAAGGCACAAGTCCAACCCAATTAGACCTTGTGCGTACGATTCATCAACACACACACGAAAAATTAAACCTTTTTATTTTCTTTCTAAATTTAGAAGAGGAAATAAGTAACAAGATTGAAAATCCACTTACATTCAATACACACATACATACATATACATAAAGAGAACATGATTTCTAAGATCTAGCATGAGAGAGTGAGCTTTACCTGCGTTAGCATGCTCAAACCCTAAAACAAAAACAAAAACAAAGAAGGAAAAAAAGAAATGAGAAGCCAAAAAAAAAAAAAAAAAACCCTAATCAAATGCTTTTCTCACATAAACAAGATAGAGAATGAATGAGAATTGAACCTTTTACGGGCAAAAGTAGAAAAACTAGTACAAAAAGAAAGAGAAAAGGAGGGAGAGAGTAGTAACATGCTTTTCTTCTCTATATAAAAATGAATATTTATTTATCTATTTTTTGACACAGAAGGTTGCAATAATGGACCGTGGTTCTTGACAAAAGTTTGAGTGTAGCCAACAAAGGTTGGAGGTGGTGCAAATTGGGTCGACTCACTGAGTTAAGTGGTTGTGGCTAAAACTCAAAATTACCTAAATAGGGGTAATTCTGTAAATTTTGTGTCAAAAGGGTTATGGAGTCTACAAATTTATTTATGGGGTTTTTTTTTTAAAAAAAAAAAAAAAAAAAAAAAACTCTTATAGCATGGGGCTATGGTCTAAAGTCCCAAAATAAATAAATAAATAAATAAAGACTATGCTTTGATCTGGGTTAGTAAATTAAAAATGTTTTTGGACACAAGTCCGTAAAAAAAACTTATGCAGGCATAAGTGCAGGAAGAAATCTTGTATAACCGTAAGTCCATCAAAAAATAAATAAACGAAATTAACTTCATTTAAAAAGAAGTTACCCAAGATTGTGTGCTTAGGCACACAGTCACGGGTTTGGTTTCCCATTAGGACAACCCAAGATTTAAGTGAGGGGCCATAGCGATGGATTGCTACGCTAGTCTTTTCGAGGGTTTTGGTTCCAATGGTGGGTTCAAAGTGCCCTACTATAGGATGGTTCCCCTGTTATCAAAAAAGAAAAAAGGAAAAACGAAGCTACCCTACCCTCTCCTTCTCTCAACAATTCCCATCCACCCCTCCATGGCTCCAACTTCTTCTCTACCTCTTCTTTGCATAGCTAACACACTCCATGGCCAACTTAAAATCCAACGTAGGTGGCGAGGAAGGTAACATGAAAACCTGTCATTGGTCTTTCGAGGAAGATGAGTTCCCCTCAACTCTCATGGCTATTTGTGCACTCTACCTATAACTTAGGTATATGGGGAGAAGAGTGATGAGTTTGGTCACATGCCGTGATGTAGAAGCTCATGGCCAGTCGTTGTTAGACCAATTAGAAGCTTAACTATGCCTAGATGGTTTACTAGCTTCTCATGGAAGAAGAATCCAATGGAGTTTGTTGCTTATGAAATGTGTGGGGCTCTTTTGACGATGCCAGTGGAGCTTAGGGAATATGAAATAAGAAGAGAGAAGGAACAGGAACAAATCTTTTGATTGAAGCTTTTAAGCTTCAATACACTATTTTTGTTTTTTAGTTTTAGTTAGTTTTTTTTTTTTTTTTTTTTAGTTACTAAAATTTACAATTAGACACAGCATTTTAACTTAACTGCTTTTAGTTTCAAATATATAAATTTAACTAATTTTATAAGTTACATTGGATAAATTTAATTGTTTGTAGTAGGCAATTGAACCTACCCAAAAATAGTTACATATAGTACTTATGTAACTGTTTTTGTGTTTTTTACGTAATTTTATATTTATTATGGGTCTTGTTTCAAATGTTTCGACAAATAGATTATAAAAAGACAAATTTTATAAAAAACAAATGTGTAAGATTGAAACTTGAAAGTTATATCATTTTAAAGTGAAAAACAAAACATAAAAACAAAAACAACTTGTAACACCTGTAAATTTTAAATAAGGTATTAAGGGTTTAATCTATGATTAACATAGTTAATCCCATGATTTGTTAGATGACCAGTTGTATAGGTAATACATGTATATGATGTTAGGATGTTATAATTGAATTTTTGTGATCGAGGGTTCTTTGTTTGATTGTGTTAAGGTATGTTTTGATGAGCTACGTACCTCTTTATTGTGCATGCTGAGTGTTATAGTTGACTATAACCCTTCATAGTTCACTATAACTAACAGAATATCTCTTTTGTACCTATTGGGTGTTATAGTCGACTATAACAACTTATAGTCAACTATAACAAATAGAATGTCGCAATACTGTTCATTGGGGAGTTTTAGTTGACTATAACTCATTATAGTTGACTACAACACACGAAATTTCTGTTTAAAGATAAGATTTTTATGGGGTATAAAGACCATTTTACCCCTCCCTTATGTTTCCTTTAAAACCCAACTTCTAGAAGGTTTCTCACCCATTTCTCAGCCAATAGAGAGAGGGGAGATAGGAAAGAAAGAGAGAGAGGGGACAATGGAGAGAGATGGAGGGTTGTCCACCCATTTCGTCCCTTGCATGCATCTTTAAGGAGTAGATCGGCTCCTCAATCACTCATAGTTGCACTTTGGAAGTATGGGTAGTCTTTATCTTGCATTTGAGAGGTAATTTATCATGTATAAGGCTAGGGTTTGCATTTCTTCTAGATTTTAGTCATCATATCCTCATATCTTGTATTTATTCATGCAATTTGTGAGGTTTGGTTGCATTTTGGAGTTGAAATCTCCATTCTTTCCATTCAACCAAGTCATTTGGGAGATGGGGTTTGGATTGGGAGCTTGCATGTGCATTATAGGGCTTGGATTTCACACCCACGACACACAAGGTTGCATTTTCCACACATTTGGTTGAGGTAGGGGCAATTTACATAGGTTTAAACTATTGACATGATAATATAGTATATATTATCATAGTATTTGTTATTCTTGGAATTTAGAATATGGGTATAGATGATTTATGGAATAAATCTTGAAATGGAACTTTAGATAAATGATGATGTAAATTGGAAATTATGTTTATTGAGAATTATGGGTTATCCTATGCTTTTTGGGAACTATAAATGTGTGTAATTTATGGGTATGTTTTATTGTGTAATTGGTATTTTCAATTTATGATTTTAAGGTTGTAATCATAAAAGGGTATTTATGTTGTTATCATAACTTGGTATAATTATGTGATTATTTTTCACTATGGTTTACATGGTATATTTTGGAGATGATTTTAGTCAAAAATCATTTTTATGGTTAATTAGCGATGTATGTTGGGCATAATCATGTATTAAACGGACTTAATGAATACTAGGTAAAAGTGTTGTATAAAAAGGTCACTGGAATTGGACTACTAATGGTCAAGGGACTTAACATTGTTTTCCTTTTCTTTGGTCTTGAGTTGCTTGCGGTCGATGATAGCTATGCTTCCTGAATCCGAGTACTTTCTGGTTCCAGGTAGGAACCTTATGTTCCTGAAGAAGAGGCTGCTTTCCATCCTTGAGAGGGTATAGTGTTGTCCTCTTGGAGGTTGGGTTAAATCATCCCTTTCCGCGCAAAGACTCCTGCTGGAGTGGTCGGTAATTGATGGAATTAATGTAAATTAGACATAGGTCACATGCATTGGGTATTATGCATTATTTGTTTTAAGTTATGGATTATAACTTATTTTGGATTTATAATATAATTGGTTAGTATATTTTGTTTAAATGATATAATTGGTTATATTTATATCATTGCTTTAGTTTACTATGTTAAATTGTATCCACTGAGTTGTCAAACTCACACCTATTTTCTTAAATGTTTTTTAGTATTACAAGATATGATTTATGAAGTTTATGCGGAGGCACGCTTACTTGGGATTTATTAATGTGGTTTATTAATGTATTTCCATGGGATAAATGAATGTATTTCATTAATTTTTATTTGGGTCAATGACCAAATGTAAATATAAATTTGACCAGGATTATAATCTTAATTATTTAATGTTATATATTCGTGGAATGCGATGCATGAGATGATACCACACTTATGGATGACATGAAAATTTTTATAGAATGGATTTTTATAATAGGTTTATAGTGGTATGTCTTATCTATGGATAGGTCATGTCCGTAAAGATGAATTTTTTTTTAATGATTGAGATTTTGACACCTGTTATCCTCTTCTATCAAATGATTTATTGAAATAAAACTTGTTTTATTACTATTGATTACAGTTTAATTATTTTGGGTCGTGACACAACTTACTTAAGGAAGATATTGACTTTATGTGCTAAACACCCTCACAAAAACAGTAACATTTTACTCAAAACTTGAATTGTATCTACATAAGTTTTTACTTGGACTTTTGCCTCCGTAGGTTCTATACAGTAAACTTCTTGCTAATTTTTCTTTGGTTGAACACCTTTGCTTTGGAGAGAAGAAGACTCCAATCATTTCAACACGATAACTAAATGTCATAATAGTATACAAGTTTTTCTTATGAGACTTTGCATAGAGTTGGTTTTATATATATATATATATATATATATAGGATTAAGATTCATGGACTTAGTTTTTACACTTCATTTTTGTATTTAGCTGATTTGTCAAATGGTGACAAGAGTTTGGTCACGTCAACCTTCTATATTACCATTAGATTTTGTGAATCCAAGACTTAAAAATGAGGTGCAAAAATGAAGTGCAAAAATTGAATCCATGAATCCTCACACACACACACACACACACACACACACACACACACATATATAATACCCTTCTTATGATATTAACCTGGCATAACTTTGCATGAAGTTACTTCCATGTGACTTGAATTTTGCAAAGCCAATTATTGAACTAGATTTGTCTTATATAAAGGTCATGTACACTAAAAATCAAGTTAATCCAAGATTAAGAGTTTTTAATCCATAAATGTTCACAATGAATGATGGTTATTAATCAATAAAAGTAAATTTTGATTGCTTCTTCCATAAATGTTTAAAATGAACAATTGTTATTAATTAATAAATGTAAGTATTAGATTGAATAGAAATCAATCTCGGATTCACTTGATTTTTTATATGCATCACTTATATAAGAAGGTTATCTAATCTAACGGTTGACTTTCGTGAGATACAAGTTATAAGTAGAGTTTTGAAAGGTCACCTCACGCAAAGTTGTGTGAGGTTAACCTCACAAGAAGGGAACTCTATATGAACTTAATTCCAGAAAACGCGTTTTTGAAACCCAAACCAAACATGACCTTAATTATGTGATCGTGTGCTATTATATAAACAAGGTTCCCCTCGTATTGTTAGGGTTTCTCAGCCGCCGTAGTCGATAGGGTTCTGCAGTGTCCTCGCTCCAGTAGCAACCATGGTGGCCGCCAAGAAGACCGTAATCTCTCTTTCTCTCTCTCTCTTCCATTTCTGTATGTCTGATTCTGATATTAACGTGCATCTTGTATCAGTCTCTCACTCAACTGTGGTTAAGCGATTATTGGGCTTCGGTTGAGATGAGTTTTTCATTTCCAGGAAACCAAAATTTTCTTTTTCTTGGTTTTTCTCATTAACCAAACGCGTTTTTGCAGAAGAAGACTCATGAGAGCATTAACAATCGCCTGGCTCTTGTTATGAAGAGCGGGAAGTATACTTTGGGGTACAAGACCGTTCTCAAATCCCTGAGGAGCTCTAAAGGTAGCATCGTTCTCATATATGCCCATACATATGCAAATATGGTTTATTTTATTTTATTTTATTTTATTAATGTATTGTGCTGCTAATGCGAATAATGGGTAGATCGTCCTGATCTGGCCAATGGATCTGCATCAAATTATGGTCTGTTTGCCTGTTGTGAGTAACGGGCTTACGGATCATGAGCTCGCGTTGAATTTTCTGCCAGAATGTGGACTAGGTTTGCAATTGACTGGCCTGATTTTGCGACTTGCCAAACAGCCGTTATCAACACTGTTATGGTGGTTTATTTTGAGTGCGACTGAGAGATAATACTTAGATGGTGTACTCGAATTTTACACTAGAAGAAATGCAAAAGACTGTTTTGAATATATTAATAAATATTTCTAATATTCTTTTTATGGTTTCATACAGTGGATTTGAAATCGAATGTAGTTTCAAATAGTAGTAGTTTTAAAGCTGCGCATGGCTTGATTTTGTGTAGCTTCTTTGATTTATTTTTTCTGTATGGATAGGTTTGTTTTGTGAGCACATTTCTGATTTTAAAACTGTATCATTGTCTCTCTTTTTTGATGATTTATTCAAGTAATTGATTTCCTTTATTCCTTACAGGTAAGCTGGTCATTATTGCCAACAACTGTCCTCCTCTTCGTAAGTCCGAGATTGAGTATTATGCAATGTTGGCGAAGGTTGGAGTTCACCACTATAATGGGAGTGAGTTTCCTACCTCAATTACATGCTTATTATATATAAATGGTTATTATACACACACACACACACACACACACACACACACACACACACCTGTTTTACCTTTTGGCAACGCAATCTTATTTTTTGTGTTATTATTGTTTTTTTAAAATAATATATGGATGAATGGCTGATCATATACTCTGTTTATGTGTTTTAGCTCCTAGTCAGTTAGTCAAAATGTTTATTTTTGGGATTTTCGTATGCATACAGGATGTTTATTGGCCAAATTATGCTGCGGATGCATTAGTAGGAACATGGAAAACATGCCAAATCATGTGAAAGTAGTTTAAATCAGATGCATTAGTAGGAATTTGAATATCACATTTTTAGTGCATCTAACCTGGAAATCAGTTCTCTAGATCCATGCTAATATTGATCTGGTTATAACCTTATTGCACTATTTTCAGCTCCTTGGCTGGATTATACTCAAGTAGGGACTTTCTTTGACTTTAATAACCTCGTGTGTATTACACATGGAGCAGACTTTATGTTATAATATTACATGTGCAAAGGAGTGGAGGAAATGGATTTGTGATGCTTTAGTGTTTTAGTCAACAGGCTTGAAGTTATATGATTTTGCCAACAGTACTGAACTGCATTTTAACTAGTGTCCATGAGAACTGGATAATTTGAGGGAGGATTATCTTTATAGCTTTGTGGAGAAAGAGGTATGCTGCAAGGTAGGAAAATACTTGGATGACCTTATTTCTAGCCATGCTTTATGATACACAGTAGGTAGTGAGGAAGTAGTATGCTTTATAATGAGCGTGTTAGAGATGAAGATGTTAGTACAAGTGAGTATCAAGAAGTATATGCCTTTATCAGTAACAAGATGATAAATCAGCTGAGGTGGTTTAGTTATGTGTGATGAAGACAAATACACCGGTGAGGTTTGATGTGGTTTAGGTTGAATGTGTGGTGCTGCAAGGATGAGGGGAATACAAAAAGGATATAGATAGGTAGTAAGAAAAGACACGTTGAATTCTGTATAACTTGAAGATATGTTCCTAGATGGAGTGGCAAATAAGAGTCCTGTTGCTGACATAGTTGAGATAATATTTAATTGAATTAACTAAAATGTTAATGTCTTTTCTACTCATTAGTTAATGAGTTGGCGAGCATGCACACACACACACACACATTTCCCCCACAAAGCGGTTTAGTTGGAATTTGACAACTTATTTGGGTTGTAGTTGTGAGGCCATCCCCCACAAATTCTTGTAATGTCTTTTCCCTTGTCTGGATGCTATAGTTGTTTGACCAGGGAGATGCGTCAAGTCCAAGACCTAGTTTAGGTTATGGTATTTATGATTATAGAAAGAATAAGAAGCTGAGATTCTTATGAAGAAATGTCTAATGAAAAAGCTAAAGATTTCCCACTGATTGAGCAGTCAAGGGGTACAGGTTATGGTTTTTATGATTATAGAAACGTAGTTAAAAAGAGTCAAAGATCAAGGGCTTTCTTTTTTTTAAAGTGGAGAATTCAGGATTAGGGCTTCAGTTACTGCATGACCTGAGAGAGACAAAGAGATTGAGAAAATAATGTCGGGAGGTATCAAACAAAAGGCAAGGGGTTGAGTCCCATCGCATAATAGTAGGGACCTATCGCTACCCTAGGCAGAAGAAGTGTTTGAATCTGATTCGAATAGAAAAATGTCAAGAGAATATCTATGTTACATGGACTCGGGTATGGGTGTTGGGTGCGGGTATGTGTCCAATTGTTGGATTCGTCTACTTTCTAAAGATTTCTCACTATTTTAAAGTGTCCGGTAGGAATACCCACACCCATGTCACATGTGTCCGACACGGGTACTTCACACATTTTGAAGTGTCCATGTAACATAGCAAGAGATTAATACTTTTGGTCTGTTTTGATTTCTCAGAGAAAGAGGAAGAGGAATGAAACTTGAACTTATAGCTAATTAGGTATAGGGTGGTGGTTTAAATCTTTTCCAATATCCAATAGAAATTGTTAACAAGAAGCAGTTGGGCTTTGTTTGATTGCTGAATGAATTAGGGTTCTGTTTGATTTGCAAGTGATTGAAAGAAAAGTGAACTTAGAATCTTACAACCATCTGGTGAGGGAAGCTGGTGCAGTGACAGAAGTTCAATTTTACATTTGTTGGGTTAAGGCTCATTCATTCTTTCTATGGTTCTTCTCATTCGTAAGCTCAGTAACCACACATCTTCCATGGATGCAGTGTTGCTTAAATTATGGATTCATTAACTGTCTTTTGTGATTCTCTGTTGATTGAATGTTATGATCTGTTATTTTTTCATAAGATTAGGCAGATGTCCTCGACTTGTCTTGTAGTTGAAAATCTAAGTTCATATAAGTTTTATGTTTATTGCCTCTAATTAATGAACTTCAATGAGAAACAAATTTAACCTTATGCTTCAAATTCAGAACATGCTTTACAATTCATGGTCTTTTTGCCCCTAAAACCATTTTCTTTTGTCAGATAATGTGGACTTGGGGACTGCTTGTGGAAAATATTACAGGGTATGCTGCCTCAGTATTATTGACCCAGGTGGGTATTATGGCTGTTAGATTTATATTTATATTTTTTTAAAATCTTTTTTATAGCACAAATTTTATTTTATTTTTTTAAAAATCTTTTTGATAGCAGAATATTGTGTTTTAATTGTGTCAATGTCATGCTTTTCAGGCGATTCTGATATCATTAAGAGCATGCCTAGCGATCATTGAAGGGGGGGCATGAATTATAGCAACTTGTAATTCTTTCTGGGTAATTTCTGGTTTGTTTCTGCATGGAGGATCAGCGTGTTGTTTCTTTGTTTAGGGGTCCACTTAGTGTAGATGAGATCCTCTCCCTTTCCCTCTTTAGATTTCTTTCCATGCAAATTTTGATTCTGTTGAGTTTGTGAGAACCTCTTAATTGGAAACTGTTAATCTGCTTCGTTATCCTCTTCATGCAATGTGGAATCTTGACCTAATGTCCTATACTAGGATTTGCTTGAAAATTTTAAGACTTTCCTAAACAATTATATTGTTGTGGTTTTATCCAGTTTGCATTATGGAAGCAACCACACTTCCATGCAGAGAGTAATTTAGCAAGCGTTGAACCAAAAGAGAAAAAAAAAAATCAATTAGTGTTTGCTGCATTAGAGAAGTCATGGGTTGCACATATCGTAGTTCTTCTGTAGTGATCTATGGATAGTGTTACGGAGTGCAAGCGAGTAAATATTCATGACCTAGCGTAGGTCTCGTGATTTTAAGTTGAATTTTGCTTGGCCTCTTTAAGATATTTAACTGCAGAAGTAAGTAGCTACTGTTTACCCTAGTGTCGACTGTTATATTGCTCATGTGATGCGTGCTACCAACTGATGTCCCATTTAGGTATCCCCAAATCCCATTAATTTAGTCAGGTCAAATTACCCCCTCAAATGATACTTTCAGAGAGAGGTAGTCTATTTCTTTGAAGCGAAACCCCTCAACCAAGAAGCTTGAAGTTCGAAGACAGGAGGAATGCTTGAAGACGAGTGAACTTTTTAAGAGCATCACCAAATGGTGAGCATTATTCATGCCATAGTCAAATTTTAGCTTTCTAGTTCAAAAATGTTGCTCCAATGGTCATCATGAAGATTACCATGCCAAAGTTAAATTTTAGCTCTATTTAAAAATTGTTGCGCCTATGGTCGTCTTGAAGAGATTTGGCTTTCCAGTGATTTTGCCAATGGAGCAGACGAGTCAACATGTATGACTCGTCATCAATCTCTTTCCCTCTCCCTTAGACCATTTGAGTTGCTCTAAATCTCCAGATTCAAAGCGATGCAAAATCAAGCAATACAATCCCAATTCATAGCGGGCAGGGTAGTGTACCGTTAAACCTTAACAAATTGTTCAAAAATTAGTCTAAACAAATCAACATAATTCATAATGTAAAAGCTGTCACAGGCAACCATTGCAAAGCTTGTATCCATCGAGCCGGAGAAAAAAATTCTGAATGCAAAGCTTGTATCCATCGAGGACTTGATTTTCCATGTGGGGGGGAATATGCCAGTCCAACCAAAAAGGGGAAAAAATAAATAAATAAATAAATTTAAAATCATCGAAAAAAAAGGGCTATGCATACGACCAAGTGACCAACTAAGAGAAAATTAGTTTTATTCATTAAAATAATGAGCCTAAGAGTGTTTTATTTTTTTTTACAATGGATGGAACCTACTCTTACCCCTGAACCCCCTCTTGATATCAGCAAATTGATATCAATGCTTTTTTATAAACTTAAACCCAAGATCATTAACTTAATAAGTGATAAAACAGTTTTATTCAAATATTTAAAATCGAGGATATATGACATAATGAAGACACAATATTAATAAGATATAAATTTTATAAATATAACTAGATAACATTATTCGGCATCACATCATCATTCAAAATGGATTCTTTGTATCATGTTTGGAAAGTCTAGGGAAATTATTCATTCCTAAGATGTGACAAAATGGAAAAGAAAGAAGCAAAAAATACAAACAATGATGGAAAAGAGAAACGTCCTATCAGATAAGTGTCATTCATATTCAATACTTGTCTGATACTGTAACTGATACCAGTCACGACAACTTTAAAATAGTATTTGTACTTCCTTAATCGGCCGTCCTTTAGGGTTCATTTGGATAAACTTCTACTTCTTATTATTTACTTTCAAAAATTAAATTAGAAAAAAAAAGTTTTGAGTGTTAAAAACTTTGGAACTTACTTTTAAAAGTTTAAGAAGATATTTCTGTTATCCTCAACTTTTAAAAGTAACTATCAAAATTTTCCAAAATTAAAAACTATAAATAAAATAAAATAAAATTTTCATTTTTTTACTTTTAAAAGTAAAAAACATAAAATAGAAGTTTATTCCAAACAGGTCCTAGGAATTCGAAATTGGCGATTAAGTCCATATTAATTATTAGGGTAAAATGCAATAGACCCCCTATTATTATTACACATTTTTCACTTTACCCCTTTCTATTTTAAAACTATATAAAAAAATACCCTATACTGTATCAAGGAAGTACGCCGTTAATGGCAAAACAAAAAGTCCATTTTACCCATATACAAAATTAATTAAAATATTGATATCTTTTTTTTTTAAAACCCATTTATATAAAGACAAAAGACACGCACGGCCATGGGCAGTGATGCTACAACCAAAACCCACGAATCCTCTAATCACCAATCTTCCTTGCAATTAGGCCTCATCAAAAGCCCAAGGCCCATGGGCAGCCCGAAGGAAAAAGCACAGCCCAGATGTCCTTGGGCTAGGCATGGGCCTTTAGTTGAAGCCCGAGGCTTGCCCGAAGCCCGACACTATAACAATATTAATATTTTCCAGTTTTTCGAAAACATTACTTTTTGGTGATAACTTCCCAGATTAATACCAATAAAAGAACATTTGATGTTAACTTACTACAATAGATAGTCAACGTAATACAAAGTGACTACCAATGTCCTCTGTTTTGGTATTATGATGGGAAGTGATTACCAAAATGTAATTTTTTCACTTTTTTTTTAATTTTTTTATTTTGTTACACATTAACAGTAGGTAATATAGCTTAGGCCCTAGCCCGAGGCCCAAAGCCCAAAAAAGCCCAAGCTAGTGGCTAGGCCTAGGCTTCACATTTTCCTTCATGGCCTGGCCCGATGAATAGTGCAAGCTCGAAAAGGCCAACTCGAAACCCAGCCCAACCTGAGAAAAAAGGGCCTAAGCCCGGCCCGATGTCGAGGCCTACTTGCAATGAGTTCCAACTCTCTTTTTCACATCCCTTGACCCAAACCCTAATCTTCTAGGATTAAGATCTGACTTAGTCTTCGTCACAGGAGTTTTTCGAAGATAGAGAGTCTCCACCTTGCTTCAAATTTAAACGATAAAGGTGTGTTTGGTTCGGAGAATGGGAATGTGAGTCCTGGGAATGACCCATTACTTGGGAATGGGAATGTTTGGTATTGATACCCATTCCCACGTTTAGTTCGTGGGAATGGAAAGTAGGATTCCCCTCAACATTCCCATTCCCACGTTTGGTTGGGTGAGGAAACTGATTCCCAAATATAGTAAATTCCCACACTACCCTTTACTTTACTAAAATCAAATCTCGAGTCGTCTAATACCATTTCATGAAATCTTCATCGCTGATAGCCAAACAACAATAAAGATCGTCCACCCTCTTGCTCGAGAAGATCAAATAGACGAACCTAGCTTGTGAAATCTTCAATCTTCAAGAACACAAATTCGCATTCTCTTACGTCGTCCAACATCTTCCTTACCAAATATCATATCCACAAACCAAGCTTCCGAAATCGTCGATATTCAGCAAATAAACTTCATATGCTCATACATCGTCCACCCTCATGATAGTCAAGAACAGATCCACGACCCAAGCTTCTAAAATCATCGATCTACAAGAAGATTGATTCTTGTCATCGTACATCATCCACCCTTGATTTGCATCGAATCGCCCCAAGGTACGTATATGATTGAATCGAATTGCCCCAAGGTACGCATAGTATTGATTGTTAGGGTCATTAATTTATTTATGCCCTGAACATTTTTTTGTTAAATTTGCCCATATTGATATGTTTAGAGGGTCATCATGCAATATGATGAGAACTACGACCATGTTTTTGATTAAAAAAAAAAAAAATTCCTATTTATCTACCCCAATATTTGTGTTGTACCATTAGATGAAAATGAAAAAATATGGTGATTATTGGAATAAATATATTGAATATTGTATACTGTTTCCGAAAATGATATTTGATAAAATTAATAGAAATTGTAATATTGTATATTATTTGGGGATACTTCTATATTTTTTTAATCACATGTTTGATGAATTGTGAGGTGAAAATGTTTTAAACTAAGAAATTCATATTCAGCTACCTTTTTTTATTTGTTTAGTTCATTTGTTTAATGAAATGTGAGTTAAGGTTTTGAAGTGATAAACAATGAGTTATAGCTACAAACCTACAAACCCATCTACGCATCTATTAACACATTTGAACGCATTGAAATATTTAAGAGTCTTATAAAGAATTTAATGTTGGAGTTGCATTTTATACATTTAACTATAAATGAACATATCACTATTAACAAGATGCAATGAAAATTGTGACAACAATCAAAGACACCATAATGTGTGTTAGTTATGAACCAACACAAATTTTGAATTTGATCTTTTCTAATGCTAAAGATCATCCACATTGATGGATGGCATGATAAATTTACCAACATTTCTAATATAGAATTACAGTTGCATGGGGGCCACTTTTATCCTCATTGAGTTGATTTCATTTGATATTGTCCTTTGGCTGCTGAATTTCTATTATGGTTATGTAGCCAATTTCTAAAGCTAAATATCATTCACATTGTATGATGAGTTATGTTGGAGCCATATTTTTGTCAGCTTGCTATGTAGTATACAAGAATGCTTCAATATAAGTTTCAAAGATCACTGGGTGCAAAAAAAGAGGTAATTAAGGTTCATCAATTCGATCAGAAATTATTTAAGAATCAAGGATTGTAATATATATAAACACGGTGTTCATGGCACTTACAGTAGAAGGGCAAAATCCATCAAATGGTGGGTTTGCCGCTCAAATAACCCTTGCAAAGAATGAAAGGAAACTCAATAAGCTTAGCATATATTGAGTGTCTAATAAAAGACAATATTTAATGATAGAGAATGGTGAAACATACAATGACTACAATTAACAAAGAATAAACAAAAAAATAAATCAAAAAATTAGTAAATAAGACTTGTAGATGGCATCCAACTACAAAGTTCTTAATTGGATAACCTCAAGAAATATAAAAAGTATTGTGTACTTTGCATTCCATTGATTTGGAGAGATGGTGATGCATCAATTAAGTCCTACTACAAACCATGCCAAATCAACATTGATCAAATGATCCTTATGACTAATTTGTAGAAGACTTTTTATCCAATTTTACTAATACATTCTTCTTCTTTCTCCATCTTCAGCATATATAGAAGAATGTGATGAATTACATAACTAACATAAGTTAAAGTCAAAGAATGTGATGAATTACATAGAAGACTATCAAATCATTGTGGCATTAGGTAATAAAAAAATTTCCAAAGCTATTATTGAACTCTAAATTAATGAAGAGATTGTTACACCACTTTAATTAAACATTGGCAAAGTAAGATTATCACATACATGAAATTTTTTTCTACCACAATAAAAACCACGAGAAGTAAAAAAAAATATTGTTATTATACAAAGTAATGAGAGGAGACAAGGGAAAAGAGACAATGAAAAAACAAAAATTATGAATTACACACTTGCTAATAGAATAGAGCTTTGAAAATCTCAAGGCCGAGGAAATTGAAAACCACAACACAACATGCCGAAGGGCTTGGAAAAAAGAAGAAGAAGAAGAAGAAGAAACCCTCGCTATACAAATAAGTAAGTTAGAAAAAAAAGGAGGCTGAAAATAAGCAAACTAAAATAATTAAAGAAATGGCTAAAATTAACTAACTAAATGTCTTGTGTATGGTGAACTTCTCTAACCATACCCATTAATGGTAAAATGCTCATATAGGGCTAGGAGCCATATATTTGTGGGGATGTATTTGGTAATTGTAGTTGTGATTACAATATAGGTACCATTTTTATTTCATTATTCTTTTTTATAACATTTGAGTACTAATTTGTAGAAAGTATTACTCCATAAACATGCAAATACCATTCTATATTTTTATAACAAATTGGGTTGATGAAATTATATTTTGTAAGATTACTTTGAAGGTGTAAATTACTAACTCTGAACAAGTGAACTAATATCGTCTACGAACAACCACCCGCCACCCAAATGCTTGAGAGCGGCTCCTAAGTTGTGTGATTAGTGGACATCGAGCTATCTTGAAGGTATTGCACAAGAAATATAGTAAATATTACTTGTTTTCTTCATGCCCCAGGTTACATTGTGAGTAATATGCAACTTGTGAGATGTTATAATTTTGTAAAGTTATTTAACTTTTAACAATGTCGAAATGATGCAGGAACGGAACGGGTCTGATTGCTATTTCTTCTATTGGTGTGAGGCTATAGATGGTGCGCATAACAGTGACGATGACGCATCATTCACATTCCCATCAGATATAGAACATCATTATAGATATAATAGCATTCTACCTATGTCAATGGAGTTGAGGACTATTGTCCTAGTGTCAATAGTGTTGATGATTATGTATTAGTTTGTAAAGATGCTATGAATATTTGTAAATAAACATTTTGGATATCGTAGTTGTTCATTTTGGATATTATCGTTGTTGTATTGAATTATCCTTATTGGCAATCCACATGCATTTGGTGATTTCACATTTCAATATTGAAACATGTAATATGTGCTCAACAAAATAGCATGCTGATATTCAATTTAGTTAGCTATACAACAGCCGTTCGGCCTGCTTGCATTTGGGTCTGGCTTGGACAAATTTTTTATACATAATTGCAATAAATCATCAACCACATGATTGAACCATGCAACCTCCATGTGACATGCTCCATGCTTTATGGGCCTCACTTGATAAGATATTTGATATTAATTTATGGCACTACTATGGATTAAAAGGAATATGAACTCCTTGTAGTAGGTGATTGGTAGGTAATTACCAATCATCAATAAGCATTACTATTTTATCGACATGGATTGGAGCCCACCTAAAGCATATTACATGGGCAAAGCAAGTATTGGGAGATCATCCAAATTCACAAAATTTCAAGGGTTTATTGCAAGATCTATGCATGTTTGAAACAAGATTTTCTTAATGCAGTACTATATTTCCAAAAAACCATGTCATTTGACTTGTAATTAGCTTCTATTTTTTATTTCTTATTATTTATTGTTCACTTGAGTGGCCTCATATCATCATATTCACTGTCTGACAATATAGCCAACTACACTAACATGTAGTTGACTGTATTGAATGGCCTCATTCACCCTACTCTCGACCTGACAATATAGCCAACTACACTAACATGTAGTTGACTATATTGAGGGGCCTCATGTCATTATAATCTCGGGCTGACAATATAGCCAACTACACTAACATTTAATTAACTATATTGAGGGGCTCATAAAATCCCAAAAAAAAAAAAAAAAAAAAAAAATTTAACCCAACAATTGTGTCCAAATTGGTTTACTATAACCATAAAATAGTTGATATAGAAAGGATATTAAACCCCATGTAAGAAAAAAAACGAGGGAAATACTCTAACCCAAATCAATCTACCTAACAGCATTAATAGTTAAAAATTGAACTTGTAAATTGTAATGCTATCTCATAATCCTATTCGTTTGGGCATTGACCATTTTACAACCCACTTCAAAATTTCTAATGTCTATAAAGCTCACCAAACAATATGATACTGCCATTTCACAAATCCATACTTTTAAAAAATGCACATATAAGGATAAGCTTTATACATGAGTAACTATATATCAGTCTTGCCTTTGTAAAACTAGACTAATATCAAGTCTGATTCGGAAGTTAATTCTAACTTGCATTTTTCATTATTATGTATCTTACTGTGAAAATAGGGTGAATATTTGTTGAAATTCAAGTAGCAATGACTCATTCATTTTCATACATATGGGCTAAGATAAAGTTAGTACTAAGTTTCTTGGGGATTTTCGATGTTCTGTCAAGGAGTCTTGTGTGTAGGCCCCGTAGGGAATGAGGTCCAAACAATATAAGGTCAACATAAAGACAGAAATTTTCATAAAAATTATAATTGTTTTTGTTTCCATAAATTTAACTGACACTCAACTTCTAAAATTTTCATGAAAATTTAATACGTAATGGTTGAGAGAGAAAAAAAAAATGAGAAAAAGAAAATTCAATACGTAAAGCTTGAAACTTGGTTGGCTTCTTCCTAACCTGACCTTCCATTATAATTATTTATGCTGCCTTGCAATATAGCCAACTACACTAGCATGTAGTTAACTATATTTATGATTCATATCATCCAAGTGTCGACCTTGCAATATAGCCAACTAGATGTTAGTGTAGCTAACTATTTTATGGGTTTCATATCATCCAACTATCTGCCTTACAATATAGCCAGTTACACTAGCACGTAGTTGACTATATTAATGCTTCATATCATCCAAGTCTCTAACTTGCAATATAGCCAACTGGATGTTAGTGTAGCTGACTATTTTATAGGTTTTATATCATCCAACTATCTGCTTTGCAATATTGCCAGCTACACTAGCACAGTAGTTGACTATATTAATACTTCATATCATCCAAGTCTCTGCCTTGCAATATAGCCAACTAAATGTTAGTGTAGTTGATTATTTTATGGGTTTCATATCATCTAACTAGCTGCCTTGCAATATAGCCAACTACACTAGCATGTAGTTGACAATATCAAAATTTAAAAAAAAAATTAACTATCTGCATGGAAATACAGTCTACTATAATACCATGCAGTTGACTATATTGAGGTTTTAAAAAAACATTTTGACATAATGTAATTGATTATGGCTATCATCAACGCAACAAAAACTTAGAAACTTATTATTAGTACCTGATAGCATAAATGGAAAAAAACACACCTTCATAAGCAACATTGCAATAAAATTAAGTTGCAAAGAAAAGAAATTTCCAAGTCAACCTATAACACTTTCAAGTATATCACAGCACATCAAACTATACTTGGAGTGACAACAATAAGAGAAATATGCCACAACACTTCAAGTTTTGAATTTAAAAAATAAGAATTCCAAATTTCATAGCCACATACATCATATGCTATTGCATATAGACCATTATACATGATTCATATACTCGATAATATCCCACATCATATGCCATTACCATAAAATTAAGTTTAAAAAAAAAATCAAATCCTAAACTCAACCCATAACATAAAATTTTAAATCAATTGCCAGTTCAACCCATAAAAAGAGAAATATGCCACAACACCTTAAGAAACATGGTTCATATACTCGATAATTACGAACATTAATATTTCATATTTCATTAACCAAAACATATGGTAGATAACCATATCAAGGAAATCAGTACAAGATCCACAAGTCAGATTTGATAAATTCACATTACATATTTCATGTTTACTCGCCCACATGATAAAATTTGCACAGCGACATCAAAAAGTTAAACAAGTAGCTTAAAGTTCCTAATCTTCATAAGTCAATCTACGTAACTCAACCCATATTGTTACGTCTTTTCAGCACCTCAAATACCATCTCCTTATGCTTATCATTGGGTAGATTGAAGAACACAGTGGCCATATATAAGTCACTACTAATGTCTTTTCCTGCATTCAGGATTTCAGTAAGAGTTAATCCAAGGATTTTCTGTAGCTCCTTGGCAACCTGTTTTTTTGTAGTACTCTCCTCGCTCATAGTATTACCTATCTTATCAAGATATACCATGGTTTCGTTGATGAGCTTCTTAATAGATGATGACACCTCAAACATCCCGTGTGTCTACCCATCTATGCTTTTACGTTTTTGTTGAGATGTCTCGCGGGGGACGATCAGGGTTGTGTACTAAAAACTTTAATGCCATCAAGACCCCCATCATCAAATTGAGTACTCGCATTGAATTCATTGGCAACAACTTTAATTGCTTCCTCCTCTACAGTAGGAGTTGTAGCACCCAATCTACTTGCCCGATCCTTCCCAAAAATTTTTAACAAAGTGTCATAGTGAGGGAAAGGCTTATTTTGTATGCCTTTTGCAGTAGGATGACTCTACGTATATTAAACATTATCAACTAGAATGTAATTAAAGAAAATAATAAACGTATAAATAGACACACACATATAGCATTACCTTGACCCATAAATTGAAGACTGACTTCTCTGCTTTAACCATTTTATCTTCGTCATTTCATGAGAAGCCACTTCTAGTTGTGAACATATCAGCGATTGCCATAGTTTGTTTTTTCAAAGTCTTCACAGGAGATTCAATGTGTGGGGTAGCTCTTACACCAGATCCAGGAATCTTTTGTGCCAACATCTTCTCTAGTTGAAGTAAGTAACCAGACTTGAAGCCGGTATCACACTTCTAAGTCCCCATGGTGTACAATTCGTACAAACTCTCAACTAATTTTTCATCTTCCACTGGTGTCCATTGATGTTTTAGGTTCCTAGCAGGTGTACTGGCAGTTGAGTCTTTGTCTTTACTTGTAAATGCCATCCTATATATGTGCAACACAAAATAAAGCATATGCACTATAATTTTTATGAGGTCAATAAATTATGAAACAGTTATACATCGTGATATAATGTAATGTTATAACATATATGCCTCATGTAAATACACATATAAGTTGCACTAATAAAATAGTCAATTACAAACCATTAATTAATAACTGAAAGTTAGTAGACATAAGTTCACATCTAATTGGAAAAAAAAAAAAAGATTATTGTTCAATACATAAAACAAGCCACAACAAATGTAAATTATGCATTTCTATATGCCCGTTACTCATTGAACATTTTATGTATCCCTCCATGTTTGCCATTGGTCAAATGCATCAACATATTCAATTGGATCCTTAACTGGCTGACTATAATTCTCAGTAAAAGGGAGCTCTCTAAATGGGTCTGTCATCACCTCTCTGGTTATATGGTTATATAGATGAACACATGTGACAATGATCTAGTTGTGGGTTTCCACGGGATAAAAAGGACTCCTTAGAATGGCCCACCTTCGCTTAAGAAGCCCAAAGCATCTTTCTGTGATATTCCTGGCACTTGAATTATTCATGCTGAAAAACTCTTATGAAGTGTGTGTGGGGGTATTTCGCCTCTGAGCTCGCCCAACTGAGGGTTAGTTGCTCGCTAGCATTCCCCCCCCACTCGAAGGAATTGTTTATTTGTCCCACATCGGAATGTGGGCGCCTTCCACCCCCCCCATATTAGCCTGAGCGTAGGTGAAGGGTGTACCACTACTACTAGCTTCTAGAAGTAGTGGTACACCCTTCACCTACGCTCAGGCTAATATAGGGGGGGTGGAAGGCGCCCACATTCCGATGTGGGACAAATAAACAATTCCTTCGAGTGGGAGGGGAATGCTAGCGAGCAACTAACCCTCAGTTGGGCGAGCTCAGAGGCGAAATACCCCCACACAAAAAGGCGCCTTTTTGTGTGGGGGTTTTTTGTCGCTGCGCATTCTTACGCGTGGACTGTTGTCGCTGTGCATTCTTGCGCATGGACTGTCCCCCCCCCACTTGAAGGAATTGTTTGTTTTGTCCCACATCGGAATGTAGGGCGCCTCCCACCCTGCTATATTAGCCTGAGCTTGAGCGAAGGGTGTACCACTACTACTAGATTTTTGTGTGGGGGGTTTTTTGTCGCTGCGCATTCTTACGCGTGGACTGTTGTCGCTGTGCATTCTTACGCGTGGACTGTCCCCCCCCCACTTGAAGGAATTGTTTGTTTTGTCCCACATCGGAATGTGGGCGCCTGCCACCCTGCTATATTAGCCTGAGCTTAAGCGAAGGGTGTACCACTACTTCTAGAAGCTAGTAGTAGTGGTACACCCTTCGCTCAAGCGCAGGCTAATATAGTAGGGTGGGAGGCGCCCACATTCCGATGTGGGACAAAACAAACAATTCCTTCAAGTGGGGGGGGACAGTCCACGCGTAAGAATGCACAGCGACAACAGTCCACGCGTAAGAATGCGCAGTGACAAAAAACCCCCACACAAAAAGGCGCCTTTTTGTGTGGGGGTTTTTTGTCGCTGTGCATTCTTACGCGTGGACTGTTGTTGCTGTGCATTCTTACGCGTGGACTATCCCCCCCACTTGAAGGAATTGTTTGTTTTGTCCCACATCGGAATGTGGGCGCCTCCCACCCTGCTATATTAGCCTGAGCTTGAGCGAAGGGTGTACCACTACTTCTAGAAGTCTAGTAGTAGTGGTACACCCTTCGCTCAAGCTCAGGCTAATATAGCAGGGCTGTGCATTCTTACGCGTGGACTGTCCCCCCCACTTGAAGGAATTGTTTGTTTTGTCCCACATCGGAATGTGGGCACCTGCCACCCTGCTATATTAGCCTGAGCTTGAGCGAAGGGTGTACCACTACTTCTAGAAGTCTAGTAGTAGTGGTACACCCTTCGCTCAAACTCAGGCTAATATAGCAGGGTGGAAGGTGCCCACATTCCGATGTGGGACAAAACAAACAATTCCTTCAAGTGGGGGGGGACAGTCCACGTGTAAGAATGCACAGCGACAACAGTCCACGCGTAAGAATGCGCAGCGACAAAAAACCCCCACACAAAAAGGCGCCTTTTTGTGTGGGGGTATTTCGCCTCTGAGCTCGCCCAACTGAGGGTTAGTTGCTCGCTAGCATTTCCCCCCATTCAAAGGAATTGTTTATTTGTCCCACATCGGAATGTGGGCGCCTTCCACCCCCCCACCCCCATATTAGCCTGAGCGTAGGCAAAGGGTGTACCACTACTACTATGGGAGTAGTGGTACACCCTTCGCTTACGCTCAGGCTAATATGGGAGGAGGGGTGGAAGGCGCCCACATTCCGATGTGGGACAAATAAACAATTCCTTCGAGTGGGGGGGAATGCTAGCGAGCAACTAACCCTCAGTTGGGCGAGCTCAGAGGCGAAATACCCCCACACAAAGTGGTAGGTTGGTGATGGGTCCTCCAACCATTTAAGTGATACCGTTGGTGTAATACCCCGAATATTTATTGATTTATTTTACGTGTATATTTAGTGGAATTGTACACAGGGGGATAATTTTAAATATTTTTTAGGTTAGTTGGATGTTGGGAGACATTACATTAAATTGCTTTGTGTGGAGAAAGATGATTAAATTGTGATTGTGATTGTGATATATATATATATATGGAGGAAATAAAAGATAAGAGAAGAAAAAGGAGAAGAAAAGTCAAAAGGATATAATAAAGAAGGAAGAAAAGTGGTGTGAGAATAGAAGAAAAAGAAGGAAAGGTGGTACGTAGGTGTGGAAGAAAAGAAAAGAAGAAAAAGAAAGAAAAGAATTGGGAGAAGGGACGGATTTGGCAGAGATTGCGTGAGAAGAGAAGAAAGAAAAGAAGAAAAGATAAAGAAGAGAGAGAAAGGGAGATAGGGACGTGAGTAAGAAAGAAAGAAAGAAATAAAAAAAGAAGAAGAGAGGAGAGAAAGAAAGAAACGAGCAGGGGAGAGGGAGGAAGCTGAGAGGCAGAGGCTGACGGTCCGTTGCCGGATCATGGGAGCTCTAATCCCACATATGCAAGTATGGATTTTATATTTTTTGGAGCAAATCTACGCGTCTACATTTGTGGTTTTTCATGTTATTCACTCATTTTTGAGGTAGGGGTTTAATTCTTGTACAATGAATGATGATCATTTTGAAGCATATGTTAAGATTTAATTTATGCAAGGTGATAATTATTGATGGTGATATTATTTAATGTCATGGATTATAATGGTTGATTTTATTGAGGCCAATACATTTGGGAATTGAATTATTATTGATCAGTGGATTATATTTGAGGTATATGATTTGGAGTTCGTATTATTTGATTTATATATTATTTTGAATATATAAATATTTGCATGTGATATTTGAAACATTATTTATTGTATAGGAATTGGATTTCCTATTGGGCTGTTATTCACTCACCCCAATATATTTTCAGGTGATCATTGTTGGAGGCACGTAGTAGAATTGGGGTCAAGATTTGGAGAGACTATTGTGTACATGTATTTTTATTTAAAACTGATGTAATTTTATCCATTTGGTTGGCCAATGTATATTGATGATGATTTTTGGGTTAACCATGGCTACCCACAGTTGCGCAATGCTCTGTGTTTTTAAAAAAAAAAAAAAATGTATTTTTGAAAAGGTTTATTTGTACGGAGCTCATAAAAATTGTGTGTATTTAATGTGTATCAATTTTGGGGCATTACAGTAGGCCTCTATATGGGACAAGAAATCCCTCCCCATTGGGATATCTAGCATCAACAAGGTAATAAAAACCTAATAAACGAAAAAGGTATAATATTAGTATTTTATATAGTACTAACATCACATTATTTGTATAACAATCGCCTGTAATGTACCACGAAGGACCTTAAGACCATGTTTTCTACTAACAACATCTCTTAGTACCCGAGAATCAGCAGTAAAACCTTCCCAACCTGGTAAAACAAAGGTAAATTGCATGTCTTGGGAGCATACTCCTAATACATTAGTTGCAATATCATTTTTCCTTATTCGGTAGCGAGGTTTGTCAACTTCAGGCACATTCACCTTAATATAAGTCCCATCTAAAGCTTCCAAACAGTTCTACAAAAAAAATGGTGTAAAAACAAAATAAAACAACTAGTACTACAATTTTAAATACTAATTAACATATTTTAACTTCTTAAAATAGGCTTCTTTGAATTAAGTTAATTCAATATAGAAATATTGTAATAGTGTTTGGTATATGTACCTTAAACCATTTCCACCTTGCATCAATTGAGTTTTCTGTAACAGCTTCTGGTTATTTAAGCAAATGACTTTACAATCGGATAACTCCGTTCAAAACTTCATTGAAATGTCTACTTATTGTCTCATCGGAACGCATGAATCTATTTATCATCACTCTATTCTTCACATGGTGAGCAAGAACGTGTACAAACAATGCAGTCATCTCCTTCACTGTCACGTGTCTAGTGTCTATTAATTTCCCTATGGTGGGAAGCATATCACATAATTTGAAAAATGTATACCTATTCATACGCAACTAACTTATACACATGTCATTGTGAAATATAATATTATGAAGGTTCAACATCTAAGATTCATGTGTAAAATAAGATTAGAATTTCAATACATAATCTTTATAATGTTTGCCAAGGAGTAGGCATAATATGACGTGAAGCAAGGAAATAATATTCAGTAGAAAGTGAATACTTTCCAACATACACATAATTTGTTTCTTCTTGGACACCATCAATCTAGCCATATCTGTACATCAATAATTGAAACACATAGGTCGATAAACGTATTGCCACTAACTAATCCTTACTACGTACAAGCATATGTATTTCAATCCAATTAAGATGCAACAATATGATATGCAAACCAATATAAGATGCAAACCAAATTCTAATTAACCTTGTATTAAACTATCAAAGAGATCAATATATATTGAACAAGAAGTCCAACCAAAAAGTTAAAAAAAATACAACAAAGGCTAAACACTACCAAAACAACATGCCACGAATCACATTCGAAGAACACAAGTAGCCCTCTCCAACAAGACGATAGGCAAACCAAAATAAACTCCAACAGACCTCAATGAGATGCACATGTGTTTAATGGTTTAATCGATCAAATATAACAACTTCGATTTGGTTATAACCTTTCACAGTAGCCACTAAAGATATGCAATATCATGATATTCAAAGCATAATCATATTTCAAAATTTAAGAAAAAATATAAAGAAGAATTCACATCTAGAAAAAAAGAAAAAAAAAAAAACATATTTGAGATATTTAACATGATACTAGATAGAAACATATGGAATCAACATCACATATGAGAAAAATTAGAATCATTTGAGATATTTAACATGATATTTGATAAAAACATTTGAAATAAACTTCAAAACACCTCAAGGAAGGTAAAAAGAATTCCCACTTGCTCTAGTCTTAACAATCTTTAATAAAATACTACAACTTGCATTAGGTTCTAACTCTTCACAGTAGCCACTATACATATAGAAAATCATGATATTCAAAGCACACTGATTTTTAACATGAGGTTTAACATGATACTATATAAAAACATATGGAATATACTTCACATATGAGAAATATTAGAGTAAAAAAATATATTTACATAATATTTGAGAAAAATATATGAAATAAACAATACGTCTGACTAAATCAAACACAAAATTAGATATACAAGAGAGGATAGATCGATAAGGAGTTGTTGTGGGTCGATGCGAAGATAGAGATTTGTAAATGAGATATATTTGAGATATGTAACATTACGTGTGGGATCACAATATGAAATAAAATTCACTGCTAGAAAACAATAAAATTTTGATACATTTCATGGTATATATGCTGAAATAAACATCACATACGAGAAAATTCCTACAAATCTTTTATAAAATACATGATATTTGGGAAAAACATATGAAATAAACAATACGTTTGACTAAATCAAACACAACAATGTAGATCTACAAAGAGAGGATAGATCAAGAAGGAGTTCCTATGGGTCGACGCATAGATGGAGATATGGCAGATTTGGTTTTCAAATCAAACAATAATATATGTATCACACAAGAAATAAAGTAGATCAAAGAAATCATGCCCACACAATCGATTTGTGGAAGCAAGGGTCGTCAGAGGTTAGCATAGTTCTCTTCCTTCTCTCGTGATATCGTCTTGTGTGGGAGAAAAGCTAGGGCTCCAGATGCAAATCGTGGTTTTGGGGGGTTGAGGTTAGACACGATTAGAATATTGATTTGTTGTAGTTGAGAAACAAGGGTATGCTCGTCAATATGAAAACTCATAAAACACTTACTTGGGATTGATTTTCACAAACCTACCTCTCCCGTGTCATTGAAATGCCTGCCTTGTGTGGGAATCTAAGACCAATAGGAATGAAGCTTTCCCAGTAATGTGGTTATGCCAAACGGGGTAAAGGGGAATCAAACCCCTTTTCCTGAGAATGATTCCTCCCAACCAAACACTGCCTAAAGGTTCATCAAGGTCTTGGTTTCAATCTCCAATGGGCATCGTAGAAAGAAGAATGTTATCAATGAGAACGTTAGCAAAACGAAGATTGTAGTTAAGCTTAAGCTAGACCCTCCATCGATTACCTAACGACACTCTCTTAAACATCTACCAGATCAAACGATCTACCCAATAACAACCACAACACCTTCTCGTAAATCCGTTAGTATCACACAAGAACCTATGGACATTGATCATCAAACTTAATCGAGACCTTATTTGGCCATAAGACTATTGAAACCCTCCGATAACAAAATTTCAAACACTATCGCACTACTTGATCAAAAAAGGGGTTTTGGTTTTGGTTATTGTGTTAAAGATTAGGATTTTGAATGTTTGGGGGTGGAGGAGAAAAGTGAGATTGATGGCAAGAGATCGATGGTGTTGGGAGAGAACGTTGCACCTTTTTCTCTCTCACCTACTGTTTGACAATGACCTGTTGTCCGATGACAATATTTATCCATTTCTCTAACATACTTCTTTTTCTCTTCCCTTTGCTGTTCAACGTTGATGGAAGGGTTATCGGAGTTGTGGCTCGGCAATCTTTCAAATCAATGAGATTAGCAATGGCCATGGAAGACGAGAGAAAGGAAGAAAGATATAGAATTAGATTATTAATTACATTATCAAGGGCAAAAATGTCATTTCATTAGGGCAAATAGCATTTTTGTCTTAAAAGTCAATAAATAACGTCACGTGCCAATCACATGATTCATTTCCGTTAGTATAAGGCCCTTTTTTTTTTTTTTTTTTTTTTTTTGAGTTTTAGAATAAAGAGAGTAAAGTGAAAAATGGATAATAATAATAGGGGGTTTTATTGTATTTTACTCTAATTATTAGTACTTGTAATTGCCAATAGCACTTCGCACTCCCCCATAAAAATACGGTTCTCTATTTTGTCCAATGATTTGCAGTCACAAGTGTACACTGTTGCTCTTTAATGTGGAACCAACGTCATAAGATCACCTAGTAGACAGAGAGAGCACTATACGATATTACGCTTAGGGGTGTTCATAATTCAGTTTAGTTCGGATTTTAGCGTAAATTTCAAACCAAACCATACTATAAAAAAAAAAAAAACCAAACAAAAAAATTTCAATTCGGTTCGATTCGGTTTCGGATTTAACCTATCAAGTAACAACAAATCATTATGGAGAATTATTTATCCCTAACAAAATGAAAAAAATGATAATCTAAACTCCAAATAAAAACAGTTTTAATAAAAGCATTACATTAGCAACTAAAAAAAGGCATTAAACATTGTATCAAAATGGAGAGCGAGAAGCGAGGAATAGCGAGCAGAGAGTAAGAGGCTAAGAGCAAAGTAGCAAACTTTAGTTTGACTATTAACTCAATAGGTTTTGTATTCCTACTATGATGCTACCTACTTTACCCTTCTTTGAATAGAAAATTTACAAACTAAACTTTAATATGTAATATATAATTATGATTATATGTGTGTGTGTATATATATATATATATATATATATATATATAAATATGCGATTATGTTCCTATCAACACATGTTGATATAAATTATATCAGCACTATGCATTAAATGCACAAGGTACAACTCTCAATACGAATGTTAATGTAAGTTATATCAGCACGTGCTTACCTGATTATCATCTTTTATATATATATATATATATATATATAGATATAGATAAAATATTTTTTTGATTTTTTGGTTCGGTTTTTTAAAAATAAAAAACAAAATCAAACCAATTTAATATAATTTTTTAAAATTAAAACAAAAACAAAATCTAAGGAAAAAAAAAAAAAGAGCAAACTAAACTCATCGATTTGATTTGATTTGATTTGATTCGGCTCTCGATTTTAGCCCATAGCATGAACACCCCTAATTACGCCGATCGCTGGCGCGCTGATTGCGACATAAGATCCAACAAGTTCGATCAATCTTTACCACCAGCCATAAATTTTCTAATCCTACGGTCGTCATTCTTCTGTGACGTGTATTACCCTCTTCTCCACCGTCTGATTCCTGCCCATTTGAACGGTATTGGAACCTCCATCCAACTTCTTGGACTCCAAATCTCTCTCCCTCTCTCAGTTTCTCTCCCTTCAAATCCCTAATCCAGAGTCCTATTACAGTCTCACGTTTCTGCTCCAAAGCTCGTGTTTTCATCTCTGAGGTAATGCAAATCCCAAATTTGTTTCAATTTTTCTAGGGTTTTCATTTCTTGAATGCATCTCATTCTTTTATAGGATTAGATTTAATTCGATTTTATTGAACTGGTTTCTCTGATTTTTCTTTCTTTTCTCTTGATAATTGCCAGATCCTTCCTGTTCTTGTCCACCATCTTTCTCTTATTTTTCTACTCCAAGATTATAGGGTTTGACATCTGAGGTTTCTTTCATTTTTTTCCCCATAGTTTGAGATGTCTCTGGATTGGATTTTTTGTTAGGACTTTTGGGTTTTCTTCCAATTTTTCTTGATTTTGCAGGCTTCTATTAATTTTTACAACTGGTGAGGTATAGAATTTTCGAGGGTTTCAGTTCTTGAGAAGTTTTGCAGGAGAGGGATTTAGTTTTTAACCCTTTTAGTTCAAGTCTAGGGGAGGATTTATTTTATGGCATTTGAATGCCAAGAAAGTACTGAGGTTTGTTTTACGAAGAAGTTGCTAAATTCGATTGACAATTCTTGGAAAGAAGAAGTTGAATCAAATCAAATTAGTACCTCTACTGATAATCACATTGCAACATTTGATTCTAAACCCGAAACCGAGGCCAAGGAAGTTGTTGACCCGAAACCCACATTGAAAGTTTATCCAAATAAGGGAAGTACGAGCTCGAATTGTTCGAATTTGTTGCCATCTAATGATGTTTTGTCTCATTGTCGTCGATCAATCACCGACCTTCCTCCAGCCTTGATATCCGAGATCCTTAATTGCCTTGACCCTAAAGAACTAGGTATAGTTTCGTGTGTCTCGAGCACTCTCTACAGGCTTGCATCAGAGCACCATGTTTGGAAGGAATTTTATTGCGAGAGATGGGGATTACCAGTGGTTCCGATGCCTCAGAGTTCAGCATATCCAGATGAGAAGTCATGGAGGGAACTGTTTGTGGAGAGGGAGTTTAGGAGCAAAACCTTTATGGGACGTTTCAGCGTTGATGTTTTGTATGGTCATACTGAAGCAGTTCGCACGGTATTCCTTTTGGCTTCTGCGAAGTTAATTTTTACTTCAGGCTATGACTCGATTGTTCGGACATGGGACATGGAAGATGGGTTGTCAATTGCGTCTTCACGGCCCCTTGGTTGCACTATCCGAGCAGTTGCAGCTGATACAAAACTCTTGATTGCTGGGGGAACTGATGGCTTCATCCATTGTTGGAAGGCTGTGGAGGGGATCTCAGTATTTGTTTGACCTTAGGGGCTCACAAAACCAGAATACTGAGTTCCGACTCTGGGAACATGAAGGGCCCATAACTTGTCTTGCTTTGGATCTTACAAGGATATATAGTGGTTCGTGGGACATGACTGTTCGTGTCTGGGACCGTTCTTTATTAAAGTGCGTTAAGGTTTTGAGGCATAGTGACTGGGTTTGGAGCCTCGTCCCTCATGATACGACTGTTGCAACTACATCAGGCTCCGATGTGTATGTGTGGGACACTATTAGTGGTACTCTGATTGCTGTTATTCAGAATACCCATACTGGTAACGCTTATTCTTTGGCACGAAGCCATACAGGGAATCTCCTTTTTACTGGTGGGGAAGATGGAGCAATACATATGTTTGAGATCACAAGTCGTTGCATGGAGAGGGATGTTTTGCAGGTTGCAACATGGATTCCTCACTCAGGTCCTGTGAATTCCCTTGCATTTGAGTTTCCCTGGATTGTTTCAGCTTCTAATGATGGAAAGCTGTCGCTAATTGATGTGAGAAGGCTGTTGAGGGCTAGCGGGCGTTCTTCAAAGAGGAATGTTTCAAGGGTTAACCAAATGGACGAGGGCTGCAAAAGTGTGGAGCCCCCCCAGAGGATGTTACATGGGTTTGGGTGCAATTTATTTGCAGTAGACATAGGTGCTGATCGTGTGGTATGTGGAGGTGAGGAAGGCATTGTTAGGGTCTGGAACTTCTCACAAGCTTTGGAAATTGAGCAGAGGGTCCGTGCTTTAAGAGGAATACGGTTGGAGAACAGAATGAGGCGACGTAAGCTCCAAATAGAGATGAACAATAAAGGGGGTCGTAGTGATCAATGCTCAGTTGCAGCCAAGAAGAATCCAATTAATGGTGTTAGGAATGGTGCCTGGCACAATAGGCGTGGGGTGAGTGGCAAGCTGAAGGCATGATAGAAGATCTCAGCCACCACATCTTTTTCTGGGTTGTAGGACCCTCTTTACTCTTTGGGTAGTTATGTAACAAAAGTATATTATATGGCTTAAGCAGGTATGATAACTTCTAGTTTTTTCCTTTTACATCAATCAATACTTGGGTTTCAATTACAATGTTCATTTGATTGGGTGGGGTGGGGTGGGGTGGGTGTTAGTTGCTTTCTTATATAACCTGCTAAAATTATGGTATTTGTTTCTCAGCCGCACATGGTGATTATATCATTTCAATTTTAAGGGGTAGACCAATCTGAGTTCTATATTCACAGATTGTCTAATTTTTTGTGGCCTGAAGTTGACTTTGGGCTGGCGTTTGAGATTTATTGGACCAGGTTGAACTCAATCCATAGGTAAAAGTTTATAAATGTCATAGTCTAGATCGATGAACAGTTCTACGCGGGTATTTTATTTGCCCTCATGCTTTTGTGAATTAATTTGGTTAATTTGATTATGAACGACGTAATTGAGGTTTCAGTGCTTGCGAAATGCTTGCATTAGTGTCATGGTGTCATGTTATTAGGCAATGGATTAGATTGGGTATGTCTTCATATACATGGCCAACCAGCTTGTCAATTGTCACATGTTTATGTTGTTTTTTGGATTGGTTCAACAAAGGATTCATGGTCTAATTTACTGATGTTTAAAAAAAAAAAGGTGGGATTAATGGTTAATTTTGTGTATAAATCACCACCAACATTGTATTAAGGTTAGGCTGCTTTTGTTTGACTTCTTGATTGCCTTACTCTATGCTCTTTGTATTTAGTGGGAATTGCATTTTAATTTGAGGCAATGACAGGATGGATTAAGCCACTGGGGCTAGCCTAGTGGTGTGGGAAGGTGGGGAAAAGGGTAGGAGTAAGATAGGTTAAGGGTTCTAACTCCTCCCAATGTACCCAAAACAAGAGAAGGGGGGGGGGGGGGGGGGGGGGGGGGGGGGGGGGGGGGGGGGGGATTGGCGATTATTAGTGCATAATGAGGGGCGGTATTAGAATTTTTTGTTTGGGTCGCCAACTACGTACAAACCTACGTACACAAACGCATATATATATTAGGCAGAGAGAGTGAATATGTTTGTATGTCGTGTATATGGATGAATAAATAAATTTGGAGGTGTCACTTTATCAAATTTGGGGATGCCAATTCATCACATTAAACATATTTTAAAGGTTTTAAAAAAAATTGGGGGTGCCATGGCCCCCCTCCCCAAGCTTGTATGTAGTTCTGCCCCTATCCATAATTAAATAAAATTTTAGAAATTAGTCAAACAAGAGTTTTTCTGACTCAATTAGTCAATGAGGTAAAACTTATTTAGCAATTAGTCACTTGTTTTTTTAAAATCCCTGGTTTACCCTTATTATTATTATGGACCCTCACTTTTTTGTTATTAAGGGCACCCTATGTAACTACCTTAGTTTTTTAGTGTTCCAATTTTTAGAAACTTATAAGTTGTAATATACATATCCGTTTTTGAAAAAATTATATTTTTGAAACCTACTCATTGATATCTTTGAAACAAAATCCATATTGATTAGGTAAATATTAAAAAATTGAAACTGTAAAATTTTACTACTTTCATAAAGTAGTAAAATTTTACTACTTTACAACTTGGCGTAATCCATTTCATAAAATTGTAAAATTTTTCTATTTTGTAAAACTCTGTAAAGTTTTTCATTTTTGAGTGAACAAAACACAAATTTGGCCATGTAGAAAAACACACCAAGCTTAATTTTGAAAACCCTGACCTTCAGCTCCAAACGTTAGGACCCTTTTTCAGGATCACAGCCAAAAGCTTGGAAACCAAGAGGGAGCTCGGGAGGGCTGAAGGACTGATAAGGGTGTGGTTGGGAGGGAGAATTCTTCACTTGGAGTCCATTAAATTGAGGAAAGAGGCATTGGGAATGGAGAGATCTATATTTGGTATTGGTTTGTTCATTGGAGCTGTCATGATTCGATATGGGTATGAATCTGGCTGCAGGACGGCTGAGTTACTCGCCATCAATGACTGATCTTTACCATTCCAAGGTTCTTGTTTTCCCTACTATCTTTTTCTTCTTTTTTTCCTTTTTCTTTTTCTGTAAGTATTGAAGAACTAGCTATGGGTCGCTCTGGACAGAAATTCTATTCTGCAAGTGAGTTGTGACTACACTTATTAAGGATGAGGGTAGTTTTGTCAGATTTGGAGAAATGGATTGTTTGAGTTAAAAAAACTGTTCCTTGACTAATTGCCAAATAAGTCATATATCTTGACTGATGGCCAATTCCCACGGCCCCCCCCCCCCCCCCCCCCAAAAAAAAAAAAAAAAAAAAAAAAAAAAAGGACTAGATGGATGGAGTTGGCTACCAACCTACCAACACCTCTTCTATATAGTAACCACCTACATCTATCATTATAGGGGAAATTTTATGTGATCAAGCTACAGGGAAAAAATTACACTTAAGCGCTATTTGCTACTAACTTCCTAATAAATAACTACTAACTTAAATAACAATGACTACCGATTGTAATTATTTTCCCCATAGGGCGACCAATCTAAAATTTCCCCATCATTATATAGTGGTTCAGTTTAATGTGAAAGCAAATGAGTTAATTGCTAACAAAGCTATTTGTGGGTGGTAATTGTTACTAACCAACTCAAAAAGCTCCATGCTCTTCTCCCCTGAAGTAGCATTTTCCAGTGAAAGCCTTCTCCTGTGATTCCATTCTTGTGCCCCATTCCTTGCTCCCATTCTCGGTTCTCACACCCCCTCCCTTTCCTTTTTCCTTTATCAGTTTTTGTTTTCTGACTCTCTCTCTTCACCCTGCTCTCCCTCACTTCTCTTTTGATCCCTGTTTTTCCCTCCTTCCTCATTTATTCTTCTCTTTATTACATCTGCCCTCTCCACTAACCTTTTCTCTTGTTTTTGTGGGTGATTTTATTATTATTATTTTATTCTCACCCCTGCTGTCAGTATGGATGCTCACTCTGTTGAGTTATCACAACTCATCTCTCAAACGGCTAATCTAAGCTGCTTTGATGAGATTAAGGATTTGGTACCGACTACTAGCTTACCCAATGAAGTCATGGGTTTGCTGTTTGTGGGAAAAATAGTGGCTGAGAAAGGCTTCAACAAATAATCAGTTATTTCCATTTTGTCAAAAGTGTGGAATCAGCTTGAATCTCTCAATGTCACTTTCCTTGCGCAGAACACCTTTCTTTTTGGTTTCTCAAAAGTTGAAGACCGCAACAAAATTCTCTCGTCTGGTCCGTAGAATGTCAGGGGTTTTCTCATGGTGGTGAAGGAGTGGTCCCCTAGGTTAGTGCTAGAAGAAATTTCGTTTTCTCTTTCTCCTTTTTGGGTTCAAATCCATGGATTACCCCTTGATCTCAAGACGGTGGATAATGCTTCCAAGATTGGTGGCAGATTTGGGGCTTTTATTGAGGTTGATGATAGATGGGCAAATCAGTTGGCTTGGAATAATTTTCTTAGAATTAGAGTCAATATTGATATCCTCAAACCGTTAAAAACTAGATTTCTTTTTAAGAGACATGCTTTGCCAGTGATATGGGTTCAGTTTAAGTATGAAAGACTCTCAGATTTTTGTTATAGATGTGGTCATTTGAGTCATATTGAATGAGATTGCAAGGGTGAGGCCCCTACTATAGTGGCTGACTCTGCTAATCCTTCACATGGTTCCTCGATGTTTGGCCCCTGGTTGAGAGCTGTTCAAAGGACCAGCCACATAGATGCTAAGCTCCCTTTCGACAGATACACCAGGCTTCCTGTTGGAATTGCTGCTCCTCCGCCTCATAGTTCAGCAGTGAGTGAGGCCCAACTACGCCCTCTGGATACTGCTCCATCCAACTCTCACGTGCCTACTCATAGCCTCGCTGAGTCCACATTTGCTGTTTGCCATAATGAGAGTTTTACCCTGCCCACTATCCACACACCTGCCATCAGCCACCTCGCCGATGATCACGTGATTGACTCTTCTATACTTGATGATATGGCATCCCTCCACCTTGATCCCAAACACAACGCTAGACCCAAAACCAACGACTCAAGTTTTTTTTTAACTAACAAGTCCACTTCTCTTGTTCCAGTTGGTCCTCCTATTTATCAGATGACACCCTCTACTGTCATACATCCCACTGATATTTCTGAACAATGTCCCACTATCCCCACCTCTATTCTTGCTAACCTCTCCTCATCTCTTGTCACTCTTGTCCACCCCGTGTTTCTCACCCCAACTCCACATGTCTCTCACCCCAGTAAACAGAAGACTATTATTACTACCCTTACCACTACCCCCAAAGGAAAAAAACCCAGAAGCTTATCACCTTTACCTCCTCTTTATCCTCGACAACATGAATCTTCATTGTTTACTTATTCTTCTATTATTCTCCCCCCTCCTCCTCCTCTCTTGCCGAATCAACCCACCCCATCCTTATTCTCTATTGTCTTTCCATATGCTCATGTGCCAAAATCTTCTAGGATAAATCCTAAACGAATGGCGTGGAAAAAAAAGGAGTCTATTTCTAGTAACTCCCCCTTTATTCAGTCACTTACTTTGGGGCTTGTCCAAACCCATGATACAGTGGCTAATAATTTGAATTGTTTAGAGGCAGTGGGTTAGCCTGACCAGCGGCGGTTCGATCCCTTTGGGCTTTGGTGCGCGACTTTCATCCGAATGTTATTTTCTTGGCTGAAACAAAAATCCAAGATATGAAATTGAATCGTTGTCTTTCTTAATTAGGCTTTCTCAACTTTGTCTCGGTCCCCCCATCAATAAGTTGGTGGTCTTTGTCTTTGTTGGAGGAATGGGATTGAGATTGAAGTTATAGTGTTCAACACCTACCTGATCAATGCTCTTGTGTTCTCTGCCCCCCCACCCCATCGACTCCTTGGATGCTCACTAGAGTTTATGGTCCACCATATTGGCAATGTAAAGATGATTTCCTATCCCAGATTGATCAATTAGCTACTTCTTTTGCTAGTCCTTGGCTTTGCTTCGATGATTTCAACTGTGTTTTGGCCCAATCTGATAAACAGGGTGGTAGACCTTTTGCTTCTCCCTCTTCTGGGGGTCTTGGGGGGATTATGGATACCAACGGCTTGCTCGACCTTAGTTTTATTGGAAACCCTTTTACTTGGAACAATAGGAGGTGCAATAAGGCCAACATCCAAGAACACCTTAATAGGGGTATTGCCAATATGGAGTGCCGACTGCTTTTTCCTCATGCCTCTTTGACCCATATCCCTGCTACGGCTTCTAATCACTGCCCCATCCTGATCAATGCTCTTGGCAATGGTAATGTTGTTAAAAGGCCTTTCAAATTCCAAGCTATGTGGACTTGGGATGTTTCAAGTTCTCTTGTGATTGAGCACAGTTGGAAATCTTTTTGTTTTGGGTCACCCTCATTCAAGCTTTGCCACAAAATCAAATCTTCACGGAAGGCTCTGTCTGATTGGAATAGAGATCACTTTGGTCTTATTTATAAGAAGATTGTTACCCTTAAAAATAAAATTGGTAACATGCAACGTATAGACCTACTCCTAGTTGTTTAGAGATGGTTAGTAATTTACAGTTGGAACTTGATGAGTGTTACAAGAGGGAGGAAATTCTTTAGAAACAAAACTCTCAGGTCAAATGGCTTAAGGAAGGTGATCGCAACACTATATTCTTTCACCTTTCCACGGTTATGAGAGGTAGAAAAAACTCCATTGATTTTATCAAAGATGATTCTGGGAACTAGACTTCTAATCGTTTGGCTATTGGAGATCTTTTTAATAGCCATCTCCAGGCTCTATTTTCCTCATCCAGACCTGATGTTCCAGTAAGATTGGAGAATCTGCTTCCCAACTGCATTACTATCGAGGATAATGAAGCTTTGTGTTTAATTCCTGATGATGCAGAAATTCGGAGTGTCATCTTTTATATGGGATCCACTAAGGCCCCAGCCCCTACTGGTATGTTGGCTTTATTTTATAAGCATTATTGGATTATCATTAAAGCAGATGTTGTTGCTTCTTTTAAAAGTTTCTTTTTGGGTGGGTTTATACTTAAACAACTAAACCACACTAATATTGTTTTGATTCCTAAGTCCTTAGCTCCTTTTATGGTCAAGCACTTCCGACCTATTAGCTTGTGTAATGTTATCTACAAATGTATTGCAAAAATGTTATCTAACAGATTGTAGCCCCTCATGTCGAAAATCATCTCCCCATTGCAAGCGGCCTTTGTTCCTGGGCGTGTTATTTCGAACAACACTATCATAGTCCATGAAATTCTTCACACGATGAAAAAAAAAACAGGCAAGGGAGGTCTTATGGCTATTAAAGTGGATATGGAACGAGCCTATGATAAGATTGAATGGCCTTTCCTTTTTGAAGTTATGGCATGTTTTGGTTTTTGTGCCTCTTGGATCAATTGGCTTAGACAGTGTGTGACAACCACTTCCTTCTCTACTTTGGTTAATGGTGGTCCTATTGGGCTTTTCATTCCGGAACAGGGACTCCGCCAAGGGGATCCCTTATCTCCTTTTTTGTCATTATGTGTTCTGAGGTGTTATCCAAACTTTTCTTGCGTGCGGAAGAGACTAGTATTATCCATGGCATTAAGATATGCAAAGGTAGCCTTGTAATTTCTCATGTCCTTTTTGCTGATAACCTTGTGGTGTTTAGCAGGCCTTCTGAAGCTAAAGCTGGAGCTATATCTCAATGTCTTCACTGCAATGAAAGCTGGTCTGGGTAGACTATTAATTTCGAAAAATCTAAAGTCCATTTCAGCACAAATTTTCAAGGCCATGAAGCTGCTTCTATTTGCTCCACTCTCAATCTCCGCAAAGCGCTTTTGGATTCCAAATACTTGGGCCTCCCCTTTTTTCTGAAGACTGCAAAGTATGCCTCTTTTAGTGACATCATTGAGAAAGTCCAGAATCGCATTAGTGGGTGGAAAGCCAAAACTCTCTCCCAGGCTAGTAAATCCACACTAATCAGGGCTGTTGTATCGGCTTTGCCTATGTATGCTATGTCTTCTTCTTACTTATCCAAGCAGGTGTGTCGGACTCTTGATGTTAGGATCCGTGACTTTTGGTGGGGCTTCTCTAAAGACAAAAAGGGTCTGTATCTCAAAGCTTGGGATTCCCTCTGTTCTCCTAAAAGTGTTGGCGGTCTAGGTTTCAAAAGAATGGAGGATCTAAATTTGGCTCTATTAGTTAAGTTAGGCTAGATTTTTTGCATTGCCAATGATAAGCTTTGGGTTCAAATTCTTAAAGCTAAATATTGTAGATACAAAACTTTCTTTAAAGGGAATTGTTCTTCTACTGATTCTTGGCTTTGAAAAGGGATCAGTAAAAGTAAGGACTTGCTTTCCAAGGGCATGTGTTTTTTAGTTGGAGATGGTACCTCCATTTATTCCTGGGTTTCATCCTACCCCTTTTACCCCAAGTGGAAATCATGAATTAGGTTGCAATCTGGTTTCTGATTTCATTATCAAACCTACATGGATATGGGATACTATAAAGCTTCAGAGAGTTTTTGATCAGGCACATGTTGAGGATATTACCAAGATTCAAATTACCCCCAACCAACCCCAGGATCGATGGGCATGGATTCACAACTCCAAAGGGGATTTTTTAGTTAAGTCCACCTTACAGACCAACAAGTAAGATTTTCTTCTCCTAGTTACCATCCTAAGGAAGTTTGGAATCTTATTTGGAATTCTCACCTACATGAGAGATATAAAATTCTGTTTTGGAGATTGTATTGGGACATTCTCCCTGTTAAAGGCATTTTTAATAGGAGATTTCCTATCGATGATACCTCTTGCCCTCTATATGGTGCTGAATTCGAGTCTACTAGGCACTTGTTTATGGAATGTAAAGTCTCAAAGGTCCTATACTGTGTTCAAGATGGGCACTAAGATTGCACTCTTTTCACCATCTTAATCTGGAGGATTGGCTGACCATTATTCTCTCTAATGGTCCAAGTCTGCACTTGGATGATTCTGATGCTAACCATTTTCTTTTTTTTGCGGTTGTTTTAATGGATATGACTTGGTTCTCCCGTAATAGAATGGTCTTTGATTAGGTTGAGTTAAACCCAAAAGAACTTTTGATTTCTATTGAGAAACTTTTGTTGGAGCACCTTAACTCTTGCTACAGTCGCTCTCGCCTGTTGAAGCCGTTCCTAAGCCTTTTTGGACTCCTCCTCCACACAGTTGGGTCAAGATTAATTTTGATGTGGCCATAAGAAACTCTTTTTCCGTCCTTGCTGCTATTGTTAGAGATCCTGCTTGGCACTTCCTTTTTGCTTGGACATCCTTGGAAGGTCCCCTTGAACCTATGGTTGCTGAGGCAAAAGCGGCATGTTTTGCTCTTTCCAATGCATGGTCTTCTCATCTATTCAACATTATTCTGGAAGGTGATGCTACTGTTGTGCTTGATCCCCTTGCGCATGAAGATTTGGCCCCCCTTGGGCAATTGCCTCCCCTATATTTGATGCTAGAGTTTTGTTTAGTAATTTTATTTTTTGGGTTGTTCGTACTGTTCCTTGTAGGGCCAATTCTCCTGCCCATGAATTGGCCCAATGGACGACGCGTTGTAACCGTTTTGGTCCAATCCCAATCTCAGATTTATCTCGTTTTGTCATTTTTGCAGAGGATGAGATTGGAGATGGCCCAATTTTAACTTCTTAATATATCTATTTCACTTGCTTTTCAAAAAAAAAAAAAAGTTTAATGTGAAGACACAAAGCTAAGGGGAAGGTCAGAGTAGACTACGACTAGACTGAGGGGTTGAGCAAAGCATGTTAGTCCTATTAATCCAACATGGCCGTAAGAGATAGGTCTATCTGACTAGTAAAAGAGGGTTCTTGCTGCTTAAAGTTGTTGGAAGATAATTATTCTAATTTTTAGATAAATTCGGATGTCCTATCGGGGACTCACATGGTGTGGGGCCCACCCAACTAATAGTGGGTGGGGTGACCCACCAACGGTGCCAACAGTGAGTTGACTTGAAATCGGATCAGCCACTCTAAAGTAGCCACACAAGTAATTGATACCCGCCAAGCCAACTGTGGTAAGCTGAATTGAGAATTATACCTTTTTCTGTTCTTTTTTTTTTTTTTCCCTGTTGGATTATGACCACGCAACAGTTTCATGTTGCTGAATGATTTGGCTATATTGGCATTGGAGAAATAAAAACAGATGACAGTCAGGTGGGAACAGGTGTTGTATAACTTCTCATGCATTAGTAAATTACGGGATACATTAGACAAATATACAGAATGTAATTCTTAATACTTAGTACCGATATAAGTTATATTAGTATATGTTCACCTTATCAAAATTAAATTAAGAACATCGCCCACTAGGGGTGCAACTTGGTTCGGGAAATTCCGAGGATCGGACCGTTTCGAGCAATTCGGTCCGGTCCGGGACGGGATGGGACAAATAGTGTTTGGTTCGAGACTCAGGACCATTTTTAAAAACCGAATTTTTTCAGGATGGGACTTGGTTTAGGGGTGTTCAAAACCGTCACGTACCGAATTCCCGAACCTAATACCGAATATATATATATATATATATATATATAATATATATTATTTCAATATTTTGGGGTGTTTGCCCACTGTTTGGTTTTGAATTCTGAGTATAATTATGTTTGGTTGTAAAATAATGCTATGGACAAGTGGACTTATTAATTTATTGTGCTATCACTACTACTAGTACAATGAATGAATGAATTATAATTAATGATTATGTATTTATGATTTTATGATTTTATGTAGCCCATTTTTGTGGCTAATCAAGTTGACAATATTTGATTGGAAGTAGTCATTTTTTAATTTTTTCCTCAGGAAAACAAACTAATAAATACTGAGAACCGGACCGTTCCAGACCGGTATTTTTTGGAACAGGACGGGACGGGACGAGACAATATGCAATTCGGTCCAGTTCCGGTATTAATTTTCAAGTCCTAAATTATTTCGAGACGGGACAGAAATACCCTTATCCCAGACCGCCCCGTACCGAGTTGCACCCCTATCACCCACGTTGCCTCACTCTTGTTTTTTCTTGCTTTTTGGGCTTAAAAGAAACTGGAACATACACAGGGGAGGGGAACTCGACGGGCAGAGTCCTAGGACCTCACTTTTGTCTTTTTTTGTTTAATTAATTTTTTTATCCACGCATATATTCCAAAAAAAAAAAAAAAAATCTGGAAAGGACCAGAATACAAAGAAACAAAACATATGGAAAAAGACCCTAGTGGTCCCTAGGACCTCATCTAAATTAGGGAGCGACTTGGGCTGGGTTTGAGGTTTGGGCTTTGTACTGGAATGGGGGCCCAAGGTTGAAACCTGGGTAGCGGTCTGCATTCCCAGCCTGATATGGGGCCCTTTTTAAGAGGGACTGATCATATAACGCTACAAAGGGGAAATCAGCTGTAAGTGAAAAAGGTGCTCCAGCCAAACCCATTTTGAGAGAGAGAGAGACAGAGAGAGAAAGAGAGTATGAGCAGTCAGTTCTGGGCTTCTGGGTTTGTATTACTCCGTATACTGTAGTCTCTAGCAATTGGATTCAAGAAAGAAAGTAGAGTGATATATGAAAACAAAAGCAACAAAGAGGAAGAAAGACGAGACAACGAAAGACATGCAGAGTTGGAATGGGAAGAAGGGGCAGATAACAGCCACAACAAGAAGAGGGATGATGCAGGTTCTTGTTGTTGTTGCTCTCTCTGTTTCCATGGTGGCGATGAATGTGGCTTATGGGCTATCTCCATCCGCGAAGAGTACTTCATCTGTCTCAGCATTATACGTGTTAGGGGATTCCTCTGTCGATTGCGGTGACAACACACTCTTGTATCCTCTCATTCGCCATAATCTCTCGTTACATCCTTGTAATGGTTCCGATACAACTCTTCTTCCCCATCTTCTTGGTATGTTTGTATTTCCTCCTCTCTTTCTTTGAATACATGTATGCATTGTCTCTTCCCTTGTGTGTTTCTTGATTTCTTTCCTGGAAAATTTGGAGTGTTATGTGCTGCTTCTTTTTCTTGAAATTCCGGTTGCTGGGGGTTACCTTTTCTGGGTTCTTTTGGCTTCTCTTGAAATTCCGACCTGAATAAAGGGAATTTGTCTTTTATTGTTTCATATATGCTTTCCATTTGGTTGCTGAGAAAACCAAAGAAAATGAAATTTGATTCTCTGTTTTGTGTTTCCAGTTATTTTGGAAAATCATTCCAACTGACCTAGTATTTGTATTGACTGTTTTCTTGGGTTCCAAACAGTGAAAATGTGAGAGAGAAAAAAAGGCAGGGCCCTAACCGGTTAGGAACTGGTCTGGGTCCACTTTCAGGGCCTCATACGGCCAGGCCTGGTTTTTTGAGAGCCCGAAATTAAATTCATTCAAAGCTTGTGCTTGAAAATATGAGCTTTGCACATTTTCAGAAATAATGTTTTTTAATGTTATAATTTGTTAATTGACAAATATAACTACAGCTTTTATGATGGAATTGTTTGCAAGATTGTGTTATATTAACTTAGCTCAACTGTTTGAATTCGTCATTTACTTTATATTAAAGCATGTCCCCTATTTCCCCCTTGATGAAAAAAAAAAAAAAAACTAGAAGGCCGAACTATTTAAGCTCAAGAAGAGATGAATGTAGATCTGCCCTCCCAAAGACACTAATCTCAAGACTCCCAATTGTCCAAAGAAACCACTACCCAACTCTATCACATGTGAGTACGGTCCCCACCCACATGATGTTAGGTTCACCTCATTTAAGAGAATTGAGAGAGCTGGGATTTGAAAGCGTTAAGATGCACATAATTACTGTTGCCCAAATAGTTTTCCAATGTGCACCAATGGGAGTCTTAGGATCAAATTTGTCGAGCTCAACAATGCCCATCCAAATTTCAAACTGGGCCTGCATTTATCCTTATTAGCATCATTGAAATTTCATGGTTGATGCAGCTGAGAAGATGGGCTTGCCACAGACCCAACCATTCTACAGTCAGAATGGATCACTTGAAGGGCTTCTAAGTGGCCTAAACTTTGGGTCAGCACAAGCAACAATTATGAACCTTGGGGGCCAAAGGCACCAGTCTCTCAATCAACAGCTACGCCAAGTATTTGAGACCTTTCAGCTGTTGCAGCTGCAGCTTAGCCAGGACAATGCCCACCATTTCATCAAATCCTCCATCTTTTACCTCTCCTTGGGCAAAGACGACTACATTGACCTCTTCCTCCGCAATGCCTCCGGCATAATGCTCAAGTACAGCGGCCAAGAATTTGCCCGCATGTTAGTCAACCAGATGATGAACGTTATGAGAAACCTTTATGGTGCTGGTGTGAGGAGGATTATTTGCATGGGAGTATTGCCTTTGGGATGTGCACCACGGACAGTGTGGGAGTGGCGTAATTCGACGGCTGGAGATGATGTTGGAAGAGTTGATTGTGTGGGGGAGATCAACGAGTTAATTGTGGCATATAATACAATGCTGGAGGAGCACGTTGTTGAGCTCAAAACCGAGTTGCCTGATGCTCAGATAGTCTTCTGTGATGTCTACCAAGGGATTATGGAGATCATAAACAACCCGAAACACTACGGTATATAGAATTAAGCCCCTTTTTAGCCACCATCATTATTGAACTCTAATATATTATATATATATATATATAGGACTTGAGGTTATGAATATCTCTGCCGGCTTATGCAGGATTTAAGGACGTGAAGACTGCTTGCTGCGGCCTGGGTTGGTTTGGTGGGATGATTGGGTGCCTCTCAATTGAGATGGCCTGTGAACAAGCTTCAACTCATGTCTGGTGGGATTTCTACAACCCTACACATGCAGTCAACTCCTTGCTTGCTGATTCAGCCTGGTCTGGCCATCCCTTGCCCAACATTTGTCGCCCTACTACCATTCGTGAGCTGACATACCCTTTAACGGCACATCTAGGCATGTAACCTGAGCCATGTTCTTCATCTTGTGATTTTTCCCTTCTTTTTGTTGCTGTCGTTGGATTAATTGGCTTTGGTTATGAAAGTTAGTAAATGATAAAGATTTTCAAATTGAATACGAAGTTCTTTATTGAGTAAGCCACTGGTCCTGCACATTCACCAGACCTCCATTTGATTGACAGTTGCTGGAAAAGGGACAGCCCCATTCCCCTCTTTTTACCTTTTTTTTCTTATAGTTCATTCTCTTACATAAGTTTCTTGACAATTAACAGAGCTTTAGATCACAATATGGGAGCTTTTCCCATGTAATTCACTAATAGTATGTTTGGATAAGAAATTTTTAAATGAAATTTATTTTTAATTCACTAATAGTAGGTTCCTCTATTGACTCTCCTCTCCTTATTTGCACGACATTGTTATTTTATTAGAAACAATGCTATGAATAAGAAGAATATTCGACTAGCTACTTACGATGGAGGAGTTTCTTTTTTACTTTTACTCATTTTCCACCGTGTGTAGAAAAAGTTTCCGAGAATCAACAAATGTTTATGAATCTCCGCATTTATGCGCTGATTGGACAAAAAGTTAACGAGAATGGACAAAAATTACTTCTTATTTAAAATTGTCTGAATATAAAACTTTTTCTTTGTGATTTTCGTTTTCTTTAATATAACCAGTTTTTCTTGAACTTTTTGAACTCAAGAATTCCATTTTGAAAATTTGATTTTCACCAAAAATAAAAATAAAAGGGAGGTAATTAAAGGGAGAAGTATACAATTTCATTTTACTTGGACAGAACAAAAATGTCTTTGTCAGAACTTGTTTTTTTAATAAAATAAAGTAAAATTTTTTAATGTTAACAATCATGCAGGCCCCTTTCCTCTCTCACCTAGCTGCAAAAGCACCCACACTCCCACCATTTCTTATTCTCCAAACTCAAAAACCCTAAACTGCACAAAAACACCATCAAATAAATGACTACACAAACCCAACACCACCTCCACTCTCTCCTCTCCTCCCTCCACACAACCCTTAAAACCCCAAAACCATCCTCAAAACCCCACTCTCTCACCATAACCTCCACCTCCAAGAACCCATCCCTCTCCGGCCGAAAGCTCCGCGCCGCCGTCATCGGTGGCGGCCCTGCCGGCTCCTCTGCCGCCGAAACACTCGCCGCCGCCGGCATCGAGACCTTTCTCTTTGAGCGCAGCCCGTCCTCCTCCAAGCCATGCGGCGGCGCCATCCCTCTCTGCATGCTCCACGAGTTCTCCATCCCCCTCCACCTCATCGATCGCCGAGTCACCCACATGAAAATCGTCTCTCCTTCCAATCTGACCGTCGATTTCGGCAAAACCCTCAAACCCCACGAGTTCATCGCCATGCTCCGCCGCGAGGTCCTCGACTCCTTCCTCCGCTCCCGCGCCGAAGCCAGCGGCGCGAGCCTCATCTCCGCCCTCGTCACGCACCTCGAGATCCCATCCTCTCCGACCTCGCCTTACGTCGTGCACTACACGATGAACAACTCCCGGCGCGCTCTAGCCGTCGACGTGGTGATCGGCGCGGACGGCGCCAACAGCCGAGTCGCCAAGTCCATCAACGCCGGAAATTACGCCTGTGCCATCGCCTTCCAAGAGAGGATCAAATTACCGGACGACAAAATGGCGTATTACGAGAATCTGGCGGAGATGTACGTCGGAAACGACGTCTCGCCCGATTTCTACGCCTGGGTTTTTCCCAAATGCGACCACGTGGCGGTGGGCACGGGTACGGTGTGCTCGAAGCATGATATTAAGTTGTACCAAAGAGCCATCAGGGAGAGAGTGAGTGACAAGATCAAGGGTGGTAAAGTGATTAAAGTGGAAGCCCACCCGATACCGGAGCACCCGCGTCCGATACGTGTCCGAGGGCGGGTCGCCCTCGTAGGGGATGCAGCTGGATACGTGACCAAATGCTCAGGCGAGGGGATATATTTCGCGGCGAAATCGGGGAAGATGTGCGGTGAGGCGATCGTGAGGGCATCGGAGGGTGGGGATCGGATGATCAACGAGGATGATTTAAGGAGGGAGTATTTGAGAGAATGGGATGCGAAGTATATTAGCACTTTTAGATTTTTGGACTTATTACAAAGGGTGTTTTATGGGAATAATGCAGCGAGGGAGGCATTGGTGGAGTTGTGTGGGGATGAGTATGTGCAGCGAATGACGTTTGAGAGTTATTTGTATAAGAGGTTGGCAGAGGGGAATAGGTGGGAAGATGCCAAAATGGTTTTGAATACAATTGGGAGTTTGGTTAGGTGTCAGATTGTAGGGAGGGAGATGGAGGTTTTGACGGTGTAAGAAGGACATCAGTGGGTTTTTTCTTGTTTGGTGTCTTTGGTCTGTACTTGTTCTGACTTGGTCACTCTCTTTTAAATTTATTTTATTTTATTTTGTTTCATTATCTTTATCTCATTGAAATAATTTTCTTTCAAGCTCTTTAATTGGGATTTTCAAGTTAGACAACATTAATTTATGAAAAATTTACAAGAAGATTCAAAGCGAAGAATTCTGAGCATTTTGTGAGATGTGATAGGATTTTCATGTTATAGTATTACAATTTATGCTCACTTAGAGCATCTCTGGTGATGTGAGTTAAATTATCTGTATTATTTCTATTTTAGCACATACTATAGTGTCAAATGTTATAATTAGGCATAAGGTGCTTCAATGGTGCAAATGACATAGTGTGTTATTTTTTGTCACGATTTCTATTCCCTTCATTTTTTTTTTATAAACTTCCAACTTCCATTGTTTCAATCACAAAATTAGGATGCTAATTAGATTTGCCTGTGTGCGACATTTTTTTATTAAAAAAAAAAAAATCTACTTATGATGCTAAGTAGATTTGGCCGTGTGTAATTTTTTTTTTTTATATAAGATTTTAATATTATTTTTGAAAATATTGTATTTATTTACGGGCTATTTGGTTACTAAGAAAATTTTATAAGAAAAATATTATATTTTTCACAATTGTTGGTGTGTTTGGTGGTTGAGAAATTGAGAGAGAACTGATATGGCAAATATAGTAATAGTTCACCCGTGTGCTATATTTGGCACAAAGGTGAGCTATTGCTATTTTTAGCACAGGTTTTTAGCACACCATTGGAGCAACCCAACTTGTGCTAAATGTTATAATATAACAATAGTACAAATTATAGCTCACCGCTAGAGAAGCTCTTGGAGGAAAAGGGCTTAAGTCATTTAAAGAAGATGGTTAATGATTAATAAATGGCAATTGATGACCAATAGACCTCTTAGCCATTGGACTAAAATCCCAAGAGATTGGACTCAATTTGCAAAAACTTTAATTTTTGAAAACTAAGATTTCAGATGTCCAAGTATATTTCAGACATCCAAATGTCAATTCAAACATCTGAAATGGCAACTCCAAACGCCTTCAAAATCTTTAAAGACAAAACTCAAAACGAAGATAAGGACACATTCTTGTCCCATTTTTCTCTAAAGAAGAGTTTCTCTCTTCAAATATTGTGCTGTTCTTCTCAAGCCACACCATCCATAAAATTTTCAAACTACCAAAGAACTCTACCTTTATACTCTCCCTCAAAATCCCAAAAAGAACTCACCAACAAATGGTTTAGTCTAAAGGGCCACCCAACTCATCCCAACCAAGAAACCTTTGCCATAACTTGTAAGCAATTAAAAAGACTGCAAAATGCCAATGAGTTATAGCTCAGATGATTCCATGTGGGATGGGGATTAGGTAGGTTAGGGGTTTAACTCTCCTCTAATGTAAACCTAGTAAAATTATGGACTACAAGATAAATGGCTTACCCTTTCACGGCTTTAAAATGCGTCATACTAGTTGGAGAGAAAAATCTACATATATAATACAATAACTTTTTCTAGCCAAGCGATGTGAGATTCCAAGGTATTACATTTGTTTTCCCATAGAACCACTATTGACCTAAATGGTTTTTAATCCCGTAGTTTTGATGATAACAGTACACAATAAGGTGTTTAAGGTCTAAGGAACGTTTAAGTGATGAATCTAGACAAGGTATCAAAGCCCCAAAATGTTTCAAGAATCAAGGATCAAGTCGCAAAAGCGCAAGAACAATGAACAAGAGCTAATTCGTCATTTAAAGAGATATCCAGCTTTGCTTCAAGTCCATATGTGAGGAATTTAGGAACTTAATGTAAGATTAATTTCAATTCTTGCTCACACAAGTTTAAAGGGCTTAAAACTTTGCTAAATTGATAAGTATAAAGGCCTTATGTGATCCATCTTGAGCCTAAAGTTGGTAAATATCTTTATCTGAAAACAGAGAGTTTCAGACGGCTGAAATATAGTTCCAGCCTGCTGAAAATCCTGTTTTAGCAGGCTGAAAATGCATCCATCTGATATTTCAGTTCTCTAGCATTTTCAAACGGCTTTTTAAGCCAGCTGAAAATTCACTTTAAGCCGGCTGAAACTGTTGTTCAGACGGCTGAAACGTATGCCCCTTGAACTACAAATATGACCATCTCTGGAAACTTCAGCAACCTTATTCAGACGACTGAAAGGGAAGTTTTAGACGGCTGAAAGTTGTTTTAGCCGGTTGAAAACCTCGGGCAAGGTTCTAACGGCTAGTTTTCTAATGGACTTTTGAAGCATTAAATGCCCACCAAACTCCCTTTCCTGGCATTTATTGCTACAGAACAGCTATTTTGGACTCCTTGCGTATAAATACAAGCCTTAACCTCATTTATGAGCATTTATTGAGCTACAAACAAGAAAAATTAATTACAAGCCCTAATTTCTCTTGTGAGCATTCATTGAAATCAATCAATAGCTGAGTGTGCTTTCATTTTCTGTGTATCTACTCTTTGAGAGAACTTTCTTTGAGCACAAAATCATTTCCAAACACTTTGTATCAAAGGGTTGTGTGAACCCTCACTTGTAAGCACTCTAAAAGTGTATATTTGGCTAAGTGTTGGTGAAGAACACTTGATTTGTAAAGGTTTGCTGCTCCACCTTGAAGAAGAGTGATAGTGGATTGGTGAGTCCTCGAGTGAGCTCTTGAGGCGAGGATATAGGCGGGAGGTTGAACCTCGTTAATATCGTTTGCATTCTCTTTCCCTTAATCTCTTTATTATTGTTCATTTTTGTTTGCAATAATCTGATTTTGAGATTGCTATTTATTTTTAATTTGGCTTATAACCCTATTCACCCCGCTCTAACGTTATTTACTTAGGGACAACAATTGTTATCAGAGCCCAACTTCTTGCATTTGACATATTTGTCTTGCGAGGAACGATATGGCCAACTATAGTGATAATGGATTCACCGAAGGACAATCGTCCAATAGACCACATCTTTTCAATGGAGATGCATCTCTATACAATTTCTGAAAAATTATAATGCAAATTTTTATTCAATCCACTAGCTATGAGCTGTGGAATATCACTTCTAAGGGTCCTTTGATCCCTACTAAAGTGGTAGATAGAGTTACACTTCCTAAAGTACCACAAAAATACACTACAGCTGATCACAAGTCTCTTGAACTTAATTCTAAAGCCATTGGCTTGCTATATTGTGCTCTAACTAATGATGAGTTTAGCAAAATCTCTAGGTGCACTAGTACCAAAGAGGTATGGGATACATTAGAGGGCACTTATGAAGGGACATCTCAAGTAAAAGAAGTAAAGATTAACATGCTTATTTGTGAATATGAAATGTTCAAAATGAAAAAGGATGAATCTATTAGAGACATGTTTACTAGATTTAATGCTATTATTAATCCTTTGAGTTCTCTTGGAAAGACCTACACTAACTTCGAATTGGTGAGAAAAATTCTTAGGAGCTTGCCTAAGCAATGGGATGTCCTCACCACTACTCTACTTCAATCAAAGGAGCTATCATTAATGATCTTGAGTGATCTTGACGGCAACCTAGTCACACAAGAACTCGCATTCAAAACTCGTGAAATTGATGAAGGGAAGACATCTAAAAGCATGGCTCTTAAAGCCTTACAAGATGAAGAAGAACCACCAAGTGAAGAGTGTGAGAATGAAGAAGATGAAGACATTGCTTTTATATCTCACAAGTTCAAAAAGTTCTTTTCTAGAAGAAATCAAGGAAGGAGATTCAACAATGGGTGACTCCTCCAAAAGGATTCCAAATAGAGGAGAGATCTCAAATAGAGAACCATAAGTGTATTTTGAATGCAAGAAGCCCGGACATATCAAGATAAATTGTCCTCAACTCAACAACAACTACAACAAGACGAGTCACAATAACAACAACTTCAAGGACAATAGAAAATTCAAGAAGAAGGCTTTCACCGTCACTTGGGATGATGAAGCAAATAGTGACGAGATCTCTTGCGATCAAGAAGTTGCAAACTTTTGTCTTATGGCAAAAGAAGATGAGGTAATCGAACCTAATTCCATTGACTATCCTATAGAAGAACCTCTAACTTATAAAGAGTTGTAAGATACACTTGAAGACACCTTTCTTGAATTAAAAAGATTTTCTCACAAAAACAATGATTTGAAAAAGAATATCACTTCTCTCCAAGAAGAACTAAATGCTTTAAAAAATGAAAACTTAGAGTTGAAAAGTAAGATAGACTCACCCCCTACCATCTCTCATTCTAGTCTTGAAAGTGAAAATGTTTCATTGAAAGAAAAGATTGAAGACTTGACTAATACCTTGGCCAAGTTTACTAATGGAAGGGATATCTTGGATAAGATATTAGTTAGTCAAAGATGGTGCTTTGACAAGGCCGGTATTGGTTATCAAGAACATGTTAAACAAAAATCCTATGTTAATTTCTTTCCTAAGCCTAAGGTCTCTAACACACCTAAAATCTCATGTACCTATTGTAATAAGGAAGGACATAACACCTATACTTGTAACATGAGAAGAAGACCTAAAGGTTTCATCAAGAAGGTGTGGGTAATTAAGGGAACCTCACCTCCTATAGCTAACCCCTATGGAACCAAGAAAGTATGGGTACCAAAGAAAATTACTTGAAATTGGTGTGTAGGTATGCTTGAAGTCTTCAAGCAATGAGAAATGGTTTCTTGATAGCGGTTGCTCAAGACACATGACGGGTGATAGATTAAAATTCATCTCATTGAAGCCCAAGGACGACAGCTACGTGACATTTGGAGACAATGCCAAGGGTAAGATAATTGGCATTGGCAAGGTTGGTAAGAATTCCTTACTTTGTGTTGAGAATGTTTTATTAGTTGATGGTTTAAAGTATAATCTTTCAAGCATTAGTCAATTATGTGATAAAGGTTATATAGTCACTTTTAAATCCAATAAATGCATAATTGAAGATGATGTTAAGACCCTATTTGTTGTATATAGGATAGGTAACATCTATGCTATAAAGTTCGAAGAAATCGCATTAGAAAATGTACATTGTTTATCCGCTTTAAATGAAAATCATTGGTTATGGCATAAAAGACTTGGACATGCTAGCATGGATTTGATTTCAAAACTTTCTAAGCATGAACTTGTAAGAGGTTTACCAAAAACAAAATTTTCAAAAGATGGAGTTTGTAGTGCATGCCAATTTGGAAAACAAACCAAGTCTTCTTTCAAAACAAAATCTTATATTTCAACTACAAGACCTTTACAACTTATTCATATAGACTTATTGGAACCCATTGCTATTGCAAGCCTTGGAGGGAAGCATTATGCATTTGTGATTGTTAATGACTACTCTAGATATACATGGGTGTTCTTCCTTGCACATAAAGATGAGACTCATGCTACATTTGTTAGATATTGTAGAAGAGTCCAAAATAAGAAAGGCTATACCATTACATATGTTAGGAATAATAGGAGGAGGGAATTTATCAATAAGGATATTGAACAATATTGTGATGAGAATGGTTTTGGTCACAATTCCTCCGTTCCTGGAATTCCCCAACAAAATAGTGTGGTTGAAAGAAAGAATAGAACACTTGAAGAAATGTCTAGAACCATACTTAATAGACACTCTTTACCTCAATATTTTTGGGCCGAGGCCAGTTAATACTGCATGCTATGTAATGAATAGAGTACTATTAAGATCTAAACTTGGTAAAACTTCCTTATGAACTATGGAATGATAAGAAACCCAACATAGGTTACTTTAAAGTTTTCAGGTATAAATGCTTTATATTAAATAATAGAGATAAACTTTCTAAATTTGATTCTAAATCCGATGAAGGTGTATTTCTTAGATATTCTATGAAAAGTAAAGCATATAGAGTGTTTAACAAGAGAACATTAACCGTTCAAGAATCTATGCATGCTGTATTTGATGAAACTAACCCTCTTGCCCCCAAAAGGAATGTGGATGATGATGATGATATAGGTATAAGCTTACAAGAATAAGTTGAGAACTTGAATCTTAATGACAAGCAAGACCCACAAGATAAAGGCAAAGAAAAGGAAGAAGATGAAGTCATTGAAGTCAAAAAGCCGGAAGAAGAAGTTGAAATTAAAGACACTCCACTTATCCGGATGTCACCAAGATTTGGAAATTTGTAAAGAATCATCCTAAGGATCAAATCCTAGGTGAACCCTACATGGGGTAAGGACTTGTTCTTCCATGAGAAATATATGTGATTATCTTGCATTTTTATCTCAAATTGAACCAAAGAATATTAATGAGCCGAAAGTGATGAATCTTGGATACTAGCTATGCAAGAAGAGTTTAACCAATTTGAAAGGAACAAGGTTTGGACCTTGGTTCCTAGATCATATGACCATGGTGTAATAGGCACCAAATGGGTCTATAGAAACAAGAAAGATGAATTGGGCACCATTGTTAGAAATAAGGCATGACTAGTTGCCCAAGGTTTTAATCAACAAGAAGGCATTGATTATGATGAAACATATACACCAGTTGCTAGGCTTGAAGCCATTAAGATGTTACTTACATTTGCATGTCATAAAGATTTCAAATTATTTCAAATGGATGTCAAGAGTGTTTTTCTAAATGGTTTTATTGAGGAAGAAGTTTATGTTGAACAACCTCCTGATTTTGAAAGTCATGAATTTCCAAACTACGTGTTCAAATTATCAAAAGCTTTGTATGGTTTGAAACATGCTCCTAGAGCTTTGGTATGAAAGAGTTAGTGGTTTTCTAATCAAAAATGGATTTAAACTGAGGAAAAACTTGACACCGACACTTTTCATCAAAACCATTGATAAGGACATGCTTATTATTCAAATATATGTTGATGATATTATCTTTGATTCTACTAATAAAAGTTTGTGTGAGGATTTTGCTAAAGTTATGCAAGAAGAATTTGAAATGAGCATGATGGGCGAACTCAATTTCTTCCTTGGATTACAAATCAAGCAAACAAAGGAAGGAACCTTCTTAAATCAATCCAAATATGTCAAAGATTTAATCAAGAAGTATAGATTGGAAGATGGAAGGAATTTCGCCACTCCAATGAGCACCTCTATTAAACTTGAGAAGGATGAACAAGGTAAATGCGTGGATCAAAAGAAATACCGAGGTATGATTGGTAGTTTACTTTATCTCGCCGCTAGTAGACCGGATATCATGTATAGCATATGTTTATGTGCTAGATATCAATCATGTCCTAAAGAATCTCACATGCTTGCCGTTAAATGCATATTTAAATATCTTAGTGGCACAATTAATTTTGGCATATGGTATCCTAAATTCACATCATTTGACATGCTTAGTTATTCCGATGCGAATTTTTCCGGATGCAAAGATGGTCGCAAAAGCACAAGTGGGACTTGTCATTTTCTTGGACATTCCCTAGTTTCTTGGTTTAGCAAGAAACAAACTTCGGTTGCTCTTTCTACAGCCAAGGTCGAATACTTAGCGGTCGGAAGTTGTTGTGCGCAAGTGTTGTACATAAAACAACAACTTAAGGACTTTGGACTTCATTATGATTATATTCCCATAAAATGTGATAATATAAGTGCAATTAATCTCACTAAAAATCCTATTCAGCATTCACGCACTAAACACATTGAAATAAGGCATTATTTCATAGGAGATCATGTTCAAAAAGAGATGTAGAAATTGAATTTGTTGGTACCGAACATCAATTGGCAGACATTTTTACAAAACCGCTTCAAGAGGATAGGTTTAATTTCATAAAACGTGAACTTGGCATGTGCTTAAGTGATAAAATTTGATAAATTAATCATTGCCCTAATATTCTGTGGTTAAAATTCCCTTTATTTTTTATGTCTGGCTTTTTCAGACGGCTGAAAGAATTTTCAACCGGCTGAAAATACTTTCAGACGGCTGACTTGTGAAGTCAAACGACTGAAAGTCATGTTTATGAACATCAATTTTTAATGGTTCTCTGATTTTTTCAGACGGCTTGTTCAGCCGGCTGAAAAATGGAGAAGATGATCGAAAGTGGACTTTCAGACGGCTGACTGGAACAGTCAGACGGCTGAAAGATGGTCTTTTGGTTATCCCATTTTAGGGTTGTCTGGATTTCTCAGATGGCTTATTCAGTCGGCTAAAAGAAATCTAAACCGACCGAAATGGGACTTTTAGACGGCTGATAGATTCTTCAGCCGGCTGAAACCTTCAGGGTATATAAACTATTTCAGCCCTAAAACTATTCATCTTTTCAAAAATCTCTTCGCGGCTTTTCCACTTCTTCCTCTTCGACAGATAAAACCCTAATCTCACTGCCATACCTTTCTTCTACCTCTTCTTCTATGGCGAATCTGAAGAAAACGGACGCTCAATCCATCTCCTCCAACCGATGAAGGAGCCTCTTCCCGTCCCAAACGATAGAAGACCATGGCCAAGAACACCCATCGCAGTCGTCCACGACTAAGCGAACTTGCCGAAGTTACAGACACCGACACCCTAGCAGCCTCCTCTGGTCACTCGACCTCGAACTCGTCAGAGGTGTTCCCCAGCCACCGCCTAGCATCCCAGTAGCCTCCACCACAGCACCAGGCTCCTCCATCACCGATAGTACCTTCCCAGCCCGCCCTCTGACCCGACAATCCTTCGTATGACTCAGGCCATAAGCCTTCAGATGAAGAACCCCCTACTGAGCCCACGAATCCTCCTACCCTATCTTACCCTGGAGCACGGCGTCCTCTTTGCTCATAAATTCTATAGCAAGAAGGTCGTATATCCGAAGATCGTCGATCCTGATTTTCTAAATTAGCACCATTTTTGGGTATGCACACTATTAGAGGCCGTTGGATTACTTGACTTCTGCTGCACTCTCACCCCTACTACAACACTACGGTCCGTGTATTTTTCACTCACTTCTATATGCCTACTGTTGGCCTGCACCACCTCCTATCTCAAAGGGAAGCATATGGTCCTGACTGACAGCCTCCTAAATGATCTTTTTCACACACCCAAAGATGGAGTGGTCATCACCGAGACTCATACTTGGCCCCGTATTGATGGTTTCCACCATGTCGACTCTCTCAAGCTCATTCTTGGTCGCGACGACATCACTTGAGCCCTACAAACCCCAGCTAAAAGAACTTAGCCTTGAGTGCAACCTGCTCCACAAAATCCTATTCTACAATATTGTGCCTCGAGAGGGTGGGAAAGACCTACTGTGACTTACACTGATATTGGACTCTTATGGTGCATCCTTACTAGGAAACCCATTAACTTGGGTCACCTAATGCTATACCATATGAAGTCCTTATGTGGAAAAGACTAAACATGAATCCAAAGGTTCCAAAGCTACAAAGGATGTTGAGGGTCGTAGTATCTTGCCTTATGGAGCCTGCCTTGACCGTTGTGTTTGAACACTTTGGCATTCCACCCATGATTGGTGATGTTTTTCATCCCACCTTCCGAAGTAAGATCAATGCCTCATTATGGGATGGATAAACTACACTCTAGTTCAAGGTGTTTGGGTCAAGAAGGGTGCACTACCTGCTGAAGATGACGATGCTGAGATTAATGAGCCTCCTGTAGGACAGACCCTCCCATTCCACCTCCACCTCCACCACCTATCTCTACTGACTCCTTCTTCCTCCATTATTCCCCCTACTGACCCCCTACTACTCCTACCCCACCCTCTACTCCCTTTCCTTCTGTTCCCCTGCTACTATCCGAGATATGTTTACCTCTCTTTCTCAGCAGATGACTGATTTGAAGGGGTATTTCACTGAGAAGATGGAGGGCTTACACAATCGCCTTGATATTATGAGTGCTGACATTGATGACATCAAACGCACTCAGACCCAAGTGATTTATCGCCTTCGGGATTCGCTTCCTACATTCTTTCTATGATTTTTTTTTTTATTATGGATGATAAAGGAGGAGAAAATATTGATAGATGTTTTTTACTGAATAGATGTTTAGTTCATGGTTTGATGTATTTTTGTTCAAATTTTGATGTATCTTTGTTCGGATTTTGATGGATTGGAAACTTTGATGTATTGAACTTAATCATTATCAATATAGTTTTCATTTCAGCACTGTTTATCTGTTATAAGGATGAAATTTCCTCTTTTTCTATATTTCACTTTAAATCAAATGACATCTTTCTTGATGTATATAATACTAACAGATTCATGATTCAAAGCAATGGGCTTATTTGCTTATCCATGTGATAACTTATGATGCATAATGATAGGGGGAGCCTATAGCATAATGGAATTATCTTTTCTGTACATTAATGCTATAACTATTTAACATTAATACCAAAAGCAATTTAAACATATGTATGTTGATAGGGGGAGTTTATTGCTTTAGCTTTACATATTTTAACCTACGTTAAACATTTATGGATTGTCATCATCAAAAAGGGGGAGATTGTTGACCTAAATGGTTTTTAATCTCGTAGTTTTGATGATAACAATACATAATAAAGTGTTTAAGGTCTAATGAACATTTAAGTGATGAATCTAGACAGGTATCAAAGCCCCAAAATGTTTCAAGAATCAAGGATCAAGTCGCAAAAGTGCAAGAACAATGAACAAGAGAGATTCGTCATTTAAAGAGATATCCAGCTTTGTTTCAAGTCCATATGTGAGGAATTTAGGAACTTAATGTAAAATTAATTTCAATTCTTACTCACACAAGTTTAAAGGGCTTAAAACTTTGCTAAATTGATAAGTATAAAGGCCTTATGTGATCCATCTTGAGCCTAAAGTTGGTAAATATCTTTGTCTGAAAACAAAAAGTTTCAAACGGCTGAAAATCCTATTTCAGCAAGCTGAAAACTGTTCAGCATGCTGAAAACTGTTCAGCAGGCTGAAAACTATTCAGCAGGCTGAAAATATATCCATCTGATATTTCAGTTCTTTGGCATTTTCAGACGGCTTTTTAAGCCGGCTGAAAGTATTGTTCAGACGGTTGAAACGTATGCTCCTTGAACTACAAATATGACCCTCTTTGGAAACTTCAGCAACCTTATTCAGACGACTGAAAGGGAAGTTTCAGAGGGCTGAAAGTTGTTTCAGCTAGGTTGAAAACCTGGGGCAAGGTTCTAACGGCTAGTTTTCTAACAGACTTTTGAAAGCATTAAATGCCCACCTAAACTCCCTTTCCCAGCTATTTATCAGCTACAGAATGGCTATTTTGGACTCCTTGTGTATAAATACAAGCCTTAAGCTCATTTATGAGCATTCATTGAGCTACAAACAAGAAAATCAATTACAAGCCCTAATTTCTCTTGTGAGCATTCATTGAAATCAATCAATAGCTGAGTGTGCTTTCATTTTCTATGTATCTACTCTTTGAGAGAGCTTTCTTTGAGCACAAAATCATTTCCAAATACTTTGTATCAAAGGGTTGTGTGAACCCTCACTTGTAAGCATTCTAGAAGTGTATATTTAGCTAAGTGTTGGTGAAGAACACTTGATTTGTAAAGGTTTGCTACTCCACCTTAAAGGAGAGTGATAGTGGATTAGTGAATCCTCGAGCGAGCTCTTGAGGCGAGGACAGTAGGTGGGAGGCCGAACCTCATTAATATCGTTTGCATTCTTTTTCCCTTAATCTCTTTAGTATTGTTCATTTTTGTTTGCAATAATATGATTTTGAGATTGCTATTTATTTTTAATTTAGCCTATAACCCTATTCACCCCCCTCTAGGGTTATTTACTTGGCACAACAACCACACGTTCTCGTGGGGTCAATGGTTCCCACCAGATCATTGTCATCGGCCAAAGCCATTATCACCGAGTCGAATGTAGTAAAGGTGCACAATATGGTCCCACGTGGCCCACACACTACGAGGCTAGTCTAGTTCTTATATCAATTGTAATGCCCACTAGCATAATATTTTCTACTTTAGATTACCCCTTACTGTTAGTTGTATACCTGACAGCCAATTATAGAGATGATATTTTAGGGATAACGAACAATCATATGATTTTATTAATTGTGTGTCACATTTATTATTAATCTAATAAAGGGCTTTATTCTATCATGTTTATCATATTCTTTATACTAACATAAAATGTCCATGGAGTTAGAGTTGAGAATATGAAATCATAAAGAGTTATGATTGTGAGACTATAAATATATCTCTATACTAAACTCCTAAATCATTCCTAGTTGAAGATTCACTAGAATGGACAATAATGAATCATAGGATTAGCATATGTTAGGTTGGCTCTATAAGAGGATAATTAGTGTCAAGCTACTTGTGTGGAGATACTATAACCAAACATGTGGGTGCTTGTCATATGAACAGGTACACTAAATGTGACAAAAGTATTTTGAGATAAACTAAATGGAGTTTTATCTACCTGTCAATCAGTTTCTCATAGTTGCAGTGGTACAAGTAATTTTTAGACCTGAGACACCATAATTGTCTTATACATGAAGTTTTAGAAGTTTGATAGAACTAATTGTATATCCTAACAGGGGTTTACAAGGGTGTTCATTAGCCCTACTGCTTCATATGTGAAGGCATGTGAGTGATCAACAAGGAATCTATCACTCTAAGTAAAAGGAAAAAATATCTCATATAGCATTCACTAATATAACTCGTGAAATTCCATGACCATGGTAGGATGACTATAGAAATGAGTTTTCATAGGTGCATCATTAGTTTGATACTTTGTGAATGAGTATAAAAGTATTAAATTAGGGACTTGACAGACTTCCATGTCCTATTGGTTTAATCAGAGGCATTGTGTTGATGGAAGGATGTAATTGTAACCTTAACTATAACTGAAGGGTTTTTTTATGTTATTATTCACCTCATTTAAGGCGATACCATGAGCCATTGTTAAATTTACTCATGATTAGTAGAAACTCTAATTGATGTAAATTAGTTATAATCAATTAGAGAATTGGAAGGTGTTCCAATTAGACCCTTAATGGAAAGTGTTTCATTGGGCACTTCCTTGTGCCATTACCTACTACTAGATGTTGTGAATCCAATGGGTCACATACCAATAAGTAAAGAGGGACTTTAAAGTTGTGAGAAAAAGGGCAAGAGTGTATAAAAAAGTTCTCAAGGGGCATACTTACATTTGATGTTAAGTGGAGGGGTTAACATGCCATTTGAGTAAATTGCTAATCCCACACAAGGTGGGACTCCCCATGGCCGGCCCTATTAGTGTGGCTATTTAAAGCACACTAGCATGTGCTAGTCACACACTAATTCACTCTCTCCTTCACCCTTGGCTAAACCCTAGAGGAAGCTCTCTATCTCTCTTTTTCTCTTTCTCTCTTCTTCTTCTTCTTCTTCTCATTCTCTAGCAAACCTTAAGGAGAACTAGAACGCAACTTGAAAGCTTTTGCTTAGTGTGGATACCATAGAAGCAGTGCGCTTGTGTTGCTACTTCGAGGATCAATTATTCATTTCAAGGACCTATTGTAAGTTCTAACCTTCTTTTTGTAGTTAGGGTTTATTATTTTGTATGAACCATACTTAGATTCATGGGCTATAAGGAATTGATAGAAATTTTTGTCATTTATTATGTTCTGCATTGTTATTCTTCTCTACATCAATTCCCTACACTCACAACTTTAAAACGCGTCATACTAGTTTGGGAGCGAAGTCTATATATATAACGCAATCACTTTTTCTAACTAAGTAATATAGAATTTCGGGGTATTATAGTCTCGCTATTACTCACACACAATCACACAAATATTATAACAAGGAGCTCTAATGATCCAAAAATCTTAAGGATTCATTCTTTTTATGATCTTCATTTGTATCAAATGAAATTTTGAATAACACGATGATGATTATCAATATCGACTAACATATTGGTAGGTATCAGTAAGTTCATGTCACATAATGAAAGTTTCTTCCTAAAAAAATTATTTTTTAGCGCCTATCACTTTTAATCGGTAAAATCTATTGAATTTAATGCTTACTTTTCCTTTTATATTTTCCTAGGCAAGTAGGTGAAGGAGGGCTTTTAACTCAAGTGGAGATATAAAACTAAGTTTATCATAGAACCAGTTAGAACACCACTTGATCCCAAAAGATTAAGCTGTTAGGGAATGGGTCAATAATGTATATCAAGCTAATACTCTCCCTCACGTGCGAACCCACTTGCATGTGGAGAGATGAACTAATACACAGCAATGAGTTAGACTAAGTTGAATCGATAAACAATATGAAGGGATAAATGAATAGGGGAAGGATGTTAAGACTTGAAATCAAGACCTCCTAGAGACCAAAGCTTTGATACCATGTTAGAACACCACTTAACCCTAAAAGCTTAAGCTGTTAGAGAATGGGTCAACAATGTATATCAAGCTAATAGAACTTCTAATAAACTTTAATAAATAAATAAGCTGGCATCTTTAGTAGAATACTCAATTAATCAGCAACAATTCACCTTTCTTCAGCATCAACATGTTGGTCCTCCTTTTGCCTCGATCTACTAAAATATTGTATGTACATATACCACACATACCACACATTACAAAGTATTCAAATCTAGTTGTCTAGAAGTGATTGTGTCAAATTGAATGCAAGCTTTTGTTTTGTTTTTTTTTTTTTTTTTTTTTTTTTTGGGGGGCGGGGGGGAAGAGATTGAAAAAATTATATCTTGCAACATGCTTAACAACATACAAAAGGACCTTTCAACATAATCGTCCTTTTAGGAACCAAGTGCTAGACAAAACAATCCAACCTACATTTATCACCAATTCCAAGCCAAATACATTGAAGGTAATTTAACAACACGGATTTTATATATAAAGAGATGGAAAGATTTATATACTATAGTTCTCATAGGAGATTTACATACTTAAAAAATAAATAATAAAAAACACCGCTAAACATTAGGTTAGATTCACAAATTTTTAAAGAAAATAGAACATGAAACAGAAGAAAATGGACAAAGGGTTCATGAATGAGAGGGAAGATTGTATATAGAGAAGGATAGGGACGTCTGCTTACGATGCACCACTTGTGAACGGGTCACCACCCTTTGCGCATGCCCCAAGCAATAGATTGTTGCGCCAACTTTGCAATACTTTATGTTCTCATTGATCCCCTTTTCGTTATTGGTGTTTGGAATGACTGTGAAAACAGACAAGATCAAGATGATAACAAGTGACTAGGCAAGTGACCCATTATAGTAAGACATTCTTGCTAATGTATGAGAGAGAGATAGAGAGAGGTTTTAGGAATTAGAACGAAGGTAATTAAAGGTGCCACCTAGTTTTTTTGTAGAGCCTTTAGAACTTCGGTTCTTTGCTTGAATAGCACTTTAAGGAAATAAAAAAAAAAGAAATGAGACATTCACATAGATTAAAAGGAAAAGGAGGAAATAAAGAAAAAAGTGATTAACATTGACTCAGTTGGATTTAGATATGAACAGAGCAAATGTGATAGGTGTTAGGATTATGCCCTAGAGCCAATCATAGAGATGATTGTTTAGGGATTAGGAACAATCAATTGATTTCATTTATATATGTCACATTTATTATTGATTTAATAAAAGGGCTTATTCTATTATGTTTATATGCATCATTTATATTTACATAATATGTCCATGGAGTTAGAGTTGAGAATATGAAATTACAAAGGGTTGTAATTTTGAGACTCTAAATATATCTCTGTACTAAACTCCTAAATCATTCCTAGTTGAAGGTTCACTATGATGGACAGTAATGAACCATAGGACTAGCACTTGTTAGGTTGACTCTATAGGAGGATAGCTAGTCTCAAGCTATTTGTGTGGAGACACTACAACCAACAAGTGGGTGCCTATTATAAGAATAGGTACACTGAATGTGACCAAAGATATGAGATAAACTGAATGGAGTTTTAACCTGCCTGTCAATCAGTTTCTCATTGTTATAGTGGTACAAGTAATCCTTAGACCTGAGACACCATGGTTGTCTTATACATGTAGCTTTAGAAGTTTGATAACACTAAGTGCAGATCCTATTCAGGGGTCTGTAAGGGTGTTCATTGGCCCTACTGCTATGTGTGTGAAGGCATGTGAGTGATCAACAAGGAATCCATCACTCTCAGGAAAAAGAGAGTGAATGTCTCATACAGCATTCATTGAATATAACTCATTAAATCCATGGGCCCATGGTAGAATGACTATGGAAAGGAGTTTCCATAAGTTCATCATTGAGTTGATATTAATGAATGAGTATAAAGTAATTGAACTAGGGACTTGACAGACTTCCATGTCTTATTAGTTCAATTAGAGACATTGTGTTGATGGAAGGATGGAATTGTAACCTGTAAACTATAACAGAAGGGTTCTTTGTAAATGACTATTCACCTCATTAAGGACCACACCATGAGCCATATGCTAGGTGTTACTCATGGTTAGTAGAAGCCCTAATTGATATAAATGAGTTATAATCAATTAGGGAATTGAAAGGAGTTTCAATTAGACCCTTAATGGAAAGTGTTCCATTGTGCACAACTTGTGCTGTTCCTACTACTTGATGATGTGAACCCAATGGGTCACACACTGATCATGCTAAGAGAGCTTGATTGTCTATGAGAGAAAGGGTATAAGTGATTAAAGAAAAGTTCTTTAAGGGGCTAATTTGTATTTGATGCAAACTAGTGGGCTAATTGTGTAATTAAGAGTAATTACACAAATTAGATTAGGGTTTGGAATCCCCCCTTGGCCGGCCCTAGTTGGAGGCTATTTAAAGCCTCTTATGATGTGATGACATCATCACTTAATGCACTCTTGGAGGCTCCCAAGTGCTGGCCGAAAATTTCACAGCCCTCCCTCTCTCTCTCTCCCTCTTCTCCACCTCTAGCAACCCTAAGGAAGAAGAAGGAAAGGACAACTTGCTCAAGCTAGGTGTGGATACTGTTGGAGGCAGTACACTTGGACTGCTCAATCAGAAGACAAAGCTTGGAGCATAAAGGAGAAGACTTGAATCAACTGTAAGTAATTCTACCCTCTTCTAGTTAGGGTTTATGGTTTTTGTATTAAGCATAATTAAGATTCATGGGTTTGGGAATCATAGGAAAAATTTTAAATTCCGCCTTCGTGTTTTTCCTCTCTAGTTTGATTCCCAACAATAGGATCCTTTCGGGAATATGGGAAATAGTTTTGTGGTCCAATGGTAAGTCGATGTTGTTAGGACCCAAATTAATTAAGTCGTGATCAATAATAATAAAACAAGCTTATTTTTAATAAATCATTTGATAAAAATAGGGTGACACGTGTCGAGAATCTAAACCATTTTAAAAATTTTCAAGCATGACCCATCCGTAGATGGGATATACCATCATGAAACCTGTTATAAAATTCATTCCATAAAAATTTCCATGTCATCCATAAGTGTGGTATCATCCCATGCATCGCATTCCCATATATACACAATCATAAATAATTAAAATTACAACCCTAAATTACATTACATGTAAATTGGCCATTGGCCCGAATAAAAACTAAATTAATACATATTCCTTTCCATGAAAAATACATTAATAATTAATATAATGAAATTTCCATTAAGAGCATCTTCTGCCTATGATAACAAAAACCAATCCTTGGATTATCTGAAAAATATTAAGATAATAGACGTGAGGCCGACGACTCAGTAGATACAATTTGACATAGTAAACTAAAGCGATGATATAAATAAATTCCAATTATATCATTTAACTCAAAATATACTAACCGAGTATATTAAAAAGAATCCAAATCAAGTTATAATCCATAACTTAAATTAAATAATGCATAATACCCAATGCATGTGACTCATGTCTAGTTTACATTAATTCCATCAATTATCGACCACTCCCGCAAGAGTTTTCGTGCGGAAAGGGAGGATTGAAACCCAACTTCCAAGAGGACAATGCTACACCCTCGCAAGGGTGGAAAGTAGCCTCTTCTTTGGGACAACATAGCACGACATTCCTACCTAGGACCGCAATAGCCCGGATTCGGAAACACAAGGGTTCCTACTTAGAACCGAAAAGCACCTAGGACCAAAGAAAAGGGAAACACCGCAAAGTCCCTTGACTGTAAGTAGTCCAATTTCAATGACCCCTTTAATGCACTTTTACCAAGTATTCATTAAGTCCATTTCATGCATGATTATGTCCAACATGAAACGCAATAGACCATAAAATGATTTTAACCAAATCATCTCCAAAATATGCTATATAACCATAATTAAATAATCTCATAATCCCATTATGATTATAGCGTTAAAATCATGATCGAAAATATCAATTAAACATGGAATTAACCATAAACCCATACATTTATACTCTATGGAATGTATAAAATTACCCAAACTCATTAATAAACATAATTTCCAATTTATGTTATCAAATACCCAAAGTTCCATTTCAAGATTTATTCCATAAATCATCTATACAAATATTCTAAATTCCAAGAATAACAATACTATGATATATAATATATACCATATTATTATGTCCATAGTTTAAACTTATGTAAATTGCACTTACCTTCATGAAATGTGTAGAAAATGCAACTTTTGATGTTGTGGGTATGAAATCCAAGCCCTATGATGCACATGCAAGCTCCCAATCCAAGCCCTAGCTCCTAAATGACTTGGTTGATGAAGATAATGGAGGTTCCAACTCCAAATCACCACTAAAACTCCCCAATATGCATGAATAAACCCAAAAATGTAAGAGTGAGATGATAATCCAAAATAAATTACAATCCTAGCTCTAAAATGTGAGAAAAATACCTCTAAAAATGCAAAAGGAGTTGATGAGGATGAAAATCCATGCCAAAACCCATGAAATCCAAGCTCAAGCCACTATGAGCAAGCTCCAAACTCCACCAAGAGGTTGGAGAAGATGAATCCATCTATAATAATGTATTCCCAAGCATTAAAGTGAGGTGAAGGAGTGAAAAACCCACACATGCAAGAGAAAAATGCACTTTTCTCTCTCCAAACAAGCCATAAGTCCCTCATCTCTCTCCTCTTTCTCTCTCCTTCTCTTTCTAGCTCTATAAGCCCAAAAAGACTAGATCTGGTCTTGAAGAGTCGAGTTTAAAGGATTTTAAAAGAACCCAAGGGTACATGCGTCATTTGACGCATTATAAAAAAATTTCAGCATTCTGCCAACCCTGATTGATTGGGGCTAACAGTACCCGATAGCCATTTCTAGAGGGGGTCCAATCGATCAGCCCCCTATCTCGATTAATCGCTGCCCTCACGGTTTGTGAGTTTTTGTCGGCATTCAGTAAAAACTCATCCAAACGCTTCTAAATCACCTAGAACCTTCCCAAAACCATTAAAATGACTTTTAAACATAAAATAAATATGCCCACTGTCACACCCCATTTTTGCACCACCTTACTAGGGCTCATCATTTCATGCATGTTTTTGTTTTGTTTTTGAGTCTAGTCACTTGCATTAGTTTTCTAGAGTCACAAGGACAATGGATATGAATTTTGGTTCAAATTGAAGTTGATCTTGAGGGATAATAAGAGCTTTTGTGACTTGAGGGGCATAATCGTCTTTTAAGTCCCAAACTTTTCATTTGACCTTGGAATGATCTCCAAATTGTCAATTGGAGTTCATATGGATGCATATGAGGTATTAAGTCCCGTGGCCCTGATGATGAGTTTAGTGTGGTTATTTACGGATTATCCTTGAAGAATTAGTGCGAATCACAGCATGAGATTTTTGGTTAAAATGAAAAGAAAATTATTTTATTAAATTAGCCATTTTTATCATGACACTAACACGTGTACGTATGTGATGAGTGTGTGTACGCACATACGATACATGTGCATGCGTGTTAGCGGTCAGTCTCCCAATTTTTATAAAAGACAATTTCCTTTTCCTATTCAGATTAGAAGTCTTTTATCATTATAAAATACCTTTTGATTATTCTCCAAGGAAACCTAGTCCAGGAAGGAAAGGGAAACTCCAGATTTCAGCTATAAATACTCTCTTAATGTCTTTAAACAAGGGAGAGGAGAAGAGGGTTTTGGAGGGAGTGAAATTCGTCATAATTCAGCAGCAGATTTTCTGAAAACCAGCAGTCGTATTTTAATTATAACTTTTTCATCCGAAGTCAGACTTTGATGAAATTGGTCTTGTTAGAAAGATAATTCAATTCTCTACAACTTTGTATTTCACAAGCTTTGTCCAAATCCAACGTTTTCATACCCAAAAACGCGATTGAAGTTGCTGCTGCTGCAAAGTGACGAAAATCACTTTTCTTTTCTCTTGTTCTCTTTTTGTTTTCTATTTTCTTTTCAAAGTTGAGTGAGTTTTGATCTCTTTGCTGTGATACCACTTTGACAAAGAGGAGGATTCGTGTTGGTTTGATTCACTCTAAAGACCTGAGGAGCCACGAACAATTACAAACACAAAGGAAGGCCCTTCCTAAGGTATTCTCCTTCTCTATTCAAGCTTAAACTAGGTTTTCATATGGGTTAGGCTTATTGCATGTTAAAGGTAACTTTTTTATCATGTATTAACACTCTAGCTAGTTAATATACATGGAATATCTATTTTTTATCTACTGTTTAGCATGCTTTAGGGCTGTCCTTTAGGTTTTTAATGCATAGTTATGATTCTTGTGCTCCTGTTTGTCCTTGTGCTAGGATTAGTGTCATTGCATATTAGAGTTAGGATTTTCATCATGTTATATTGCTTTAGTTAGTTAATATGCATGATTTAATTTCTGTTTAGTTTGGTTTTAGCATGATTAAAGTATGTCTTGTGAGTTTTTAAGCATATTTGTGAGTTTAGGGTTTTAGAGTCATTGTTTCGTGTTTGTTTTCATATAGCATGATAAAGTAGACTTTTTTATTGGTTTTTCTTCGTGTTTGCTGTATATGTCTTGCATATAGAGTAAACATGATAGTTTTGCATGCATGTTAGTATGTTTTAGGGTTTTTATGCATGATATGGTTCTAGGAATATGTTAGGACTTATTATTGTTCGCTGTTTTTGCTATTGGCATGCTTAGTGGATGATTTTAGGTCACAATATTATTCTGTCCAGATTTGCATGTTAGTGTTTTCGCATGGTTTTGAGCACTTGTAAGGGTGCAAATAGGTGTGGTATTTGTCCTATGGCAAATAGGGCTGCTCAGGTCTGAAATAGCTAATGCTTGGAGCTAATTGCGCTTAGGTAAGTGGGTGTGAAGGTGCCCCAATTCACCTTTCTTCCTTATCCCTTCTCTTCTCCCTATCTAAGGTTAATTTTTAATATGATCCTATGGTTTAATCAAAGGTTTCCTTCATAAATAAAATTCTGGTTTTTATTAAAGTTTCCATTTTGTGGATTTCTTTCCTAAAATCAAACTTTCTATCATATTCAACTCTTTTGATCAAATAAGGAAACCTAGGGTTTTAACCATAGGTTTATATTAGGTCTTAACCCTAATTCTAATCGAACTACGTGGACTTTGATCCATGTATTTCGTTGCATGGTACGTAGGCGCTCTTCGTGAGGCTCAAGTCCGTTCTAGGATCCAAGCATCCTAGGTTTATTTTTGTTTTCTTTTCTTCTTTTTCTTTTTCGGTTTTTATGTGCTTATTATGCATGGATGGATGAATGAAATATATGATGTGCATGCAATTCTTGTGATGATATACTTGCTGATTTTTGTATGGAAAGATCTTGATTTAGCCCAAATGAACTGAGAGACCGAAAGGGTGACATGGGTGCCTATAGGCTTTGCCTAGAACCTTCCCATGTCATAACTTAGCCTCCGAATCCCCGATTTCTTTGGTTTTCAAAAGATTGGTTTTTGCCTTTCCTTTTTTATGGAGTCATTCAAATTGTTTTCCTAAAACAAACTATTTTTAGGGTTTTCCTTGTTTCCTTTAAAAAATAAGGTGGCGACTCCTTTCCTTTTTCTTTTTCAAACCCATTTTCTTTCAATCCCTTGTGGGCCCAATTTCCGGGGTTCACAGTTTGGCGACTCCGCTGGGGATGTTGTAAAGTTTAATTGGGCTAAGTTAATTTCTTATGTTTAATTAAAATCAATCACATTGCATCCGCTTGATTGTGTGCTTTCATTTATTGCATTGTGTGCGCAAACTCTTGCATGCTAGGATCGATGTCCCTCGATGTATCCTTGCCAACGATCGGCCTAGTCTCAACCTTGGTTTTCCTGATTCCATGTGTTGGGGCGAAAGCTATCAACCTCTCTTGCCTAGTACCCTTGGGCTTGCCCTTGGGTATATTAAATGAGTTAATCACGTACTGCTAGACCCACGCGGCGTTCCTGATGCCACATGTGGTTAGGTATAAGGATTGCTCAAGCAAGTGAAGGACCCTAGCCTACCCTTATCATTAGTCCATATAGACAGACTTGTAGGACACTACGGTCTCACCTTTATGCACCCACAATTGTTTGTAATGATGCTATGCCGTGTTTGTGGTGTGAGGCTTTATATCTTATGCCCTTAATATAGACCTTTAAACCCTAGCCTTCGTTAAGGTCATGGGTTAGGAGGAATAAATTAAGGAAATAGGATGTAAAGCTATGTTTGTGATGTGCTAGTCCTAGGGGATTAATTAAACCTAGTTGAAGGACTCTATGCCCTATTCTTTAAAACATACCCTTAATCCATGATCCCTGTAAAGGTAATTGGATAAAAGGAATGAATTAATTGAACATGGTGTAGAGACCGAGTTCATTAAGGAAAATATGGAGGTTTAGGACAAGTCCTTAGGCTAAAGGTTAAAACTTTTCTATCCATAGACGTGCTGGCTTGGATCCACAATCCACAAGGGCGTCTAGTGACTGTTGAGTCTACCCATCAGACAGACATGGCCGACGAAAGAACTAGTGAGGGGCACTTTGACCTTGAGGCTTGCCTGAAAGCCATCATGGCCAAGCTTGACCATATCGCCGAGACATCCGATACCGCATTGAAAATGGCTCAAGAGAACCAACAGAAGATGGCGGATCTTGAACAAAATGGCTCTAAGGCCCATTCCTCGGGTATACCTCATGGGGCTGGCACCGAAGAGGGACCTCAATCCAATGAGAACACCAAGACAAGGGGGGAAAGTAGCTCGAAACCTGAGGTCACCAACCTAGAAGGGGAAGCCAAGGGGAAAGGTACTAGCAGTGATTCCGTGTTAGCTAGCAAGGTAGAAGCTTTGGAGAGAACCATAAAAGGGATTCGCAGGGCTGATGACATGGTCGATGTGCGGACTCTATCCCTGTTTCCAACGGCTCGTATTCCACTACAATTCAAGATGCCGGAGTTAGAAAAGTTCGATGGGACGGGTTGCCCTAAGACTCATTTGAAGATGTACGTGCGAGCTATGCACCCTCGAGGGGCTACTGACGAGCTTTTAGCTCAAATGTTCCATGAAACCTTGGCCACTTCTGCTTTGAAATGGTTCTTATCCTTGGATGAGAATAGAACCCGGACTTGGGAAGACATATGCAATGAGTTTTCAGAGCACTACAAGTATAACACAGAGGTGGACGTTACTCGAAGGGACCTAGAAACTACCAAGCAAGGGGCTCATGAAACTTTCTCCGCTTACATTACAAGGTGGAGACAAAAGGCGTCGAGAATGACGGATAGGCCGAATGAGGAGGACCAAATTCAGTTAGTGGTTAAGAACCTGCTGCCCGTGTATCACAAGCACCTATTTGCCCACTATTTCCTAAATTTCAAAGCTCTCATTGGGGCTGGCACACAGGTTGAAGATGCTATCAATGATGGGACAATCAAGACTGAGGAAGTGAGGAGTCGCAAGACAAACTTTACTGGGCAGAACAATGCCGAGGTCAACACCATAACTCAACCAATCCAACCCTTTTCTCTCAATGATGTCAACCCACCTCGCCAATTCACTGACCTATTCATGCCACTCGAAAGAGTCCTTGAAAAGCTCATAAGTCGTGACCTATTGAAGCCACTCGACCCAAGACCTCCACCAAATCCCTTACCCAAGAGCTACAATGAGAATGAGTACTGCAAGTACCACCAATCCAAAGGCCATGCCACCAATCGCTGTATTCGCCTTCGCCACCAAGTCCAAGACCTCATTGACAAGCAAGTCATTTCACCACCAACCCGTCCAAATGTCACCCGTAATCCTCTCCCATCACACAACAACACACCCCCACCTAACACCATAAATGCCATTGGGGTTGAATCCTCTCGCCCTCGCCATCCCATAAGACAATACACTCCGCTCCCCATGACCTTAACCCGTCTCTTCACCATTTGCCACAATAACAGCCTTATCATGCCACTTCCACCAAAGCCAAGGCCCTCAACCCCTCACCAATATTGCCAATACCATTGTGCACCCGGCCATGACACCGAGGCTTGTTCTATACTAAAGAAGATCATCCAAGACCTCATTGACCAAAAGGTTTTGTTGTTGCCAAAGAAATCTATCCAACAAGAGCTGAAAGAAAGATATGAAGCAGGGGATCCTCAGGTTGGCCTATTAGGTGAAGCGTCGGGGAAATATGATTACTATGTGCTGTACTCAAGCCCAAGTCCGATATCAGATGAGCCGATAGTCCCTTCAGGTTGGGATGACTTGCCGACAGAGATGGAGAGCATCGACATGATAGAATGGGATGACTTGATGAATGACTCCGAGGAAGTCCATGACATATGGGCTAGCGATGATGAGTTGGACTATATAACCAGAGGGGGTCGTCATTTCAAGCCCCCCCACCTAGAATCTGAAAATCCGTTGGAAGATTTGGAAGGGCAGAGGCGTCCTAGCTTGCAAGAAGAAGAGGATGAAGTGCTTAGGCAGCTGAAGAAGACCAATGCCAACATTACTATTTGGGGCTTGCTCATGGCCTCGCATAAGCACAGACAGACCGTGTTGAAACTGTTGAATCAGATACAAGTGCCTGTTGACACATCCCCCGAGGGATTGGTACAGTTGGTGAATCCAACTCCCAAGAACTCAACCATCGTGTTCACCGATGTAGACCTACCTAAAAGCGGGCCGAGCCATTCTCAAGCTCTCTATGTGACCGTTGACACTATGGGGAAGAGGGTTCCCACCGTTCTTATCGACAATGGGTCCGCACTGAATGTATGTCCTCTCCGAACTGCCACTGTTTTGGGTTTGGGACCCACTGATTTCACGCCATCTGGGCAGACCGTAAGAGCTTATGACAACACCCGCCGAGAAGTAATAAGGGTAGTTACTTTGCCTCTTATCATGGGACCCACTGAATTTAGGGTAGAATTCCAAGTGTTGGATGTGCCGTCATGTTTCAACTTGTTGTTGGGCCGACCTTGGATCCATCCTGCTGGGGCTGTGCCATCTTCACTCCATCAAAAGGTGAAGTTTCCTTATGAAGGAGCCATAGTAACACTTCAAGGGGACTATGAATTGAAACTCGCAGGTGTGCCTATATGTGAGATACAACCTGAATCAGCACCGCTATCTGGGTTTGACTATGTCCAATGCATTGAAAAAGAGCTCGAAAAGGGTGAATTAATACCCTTGGACTTTTGCCCCCATGGCAACTTGCACGTCGGTGAAATAATGAGAAAGATGAGTTTCTTTCTAGGCATGGGGCTAGGGCGTCGCCAATAAGGGATCCCTACGTCTATTCAAAGCCGTGTCACCTCATACACCTTCGGGCTAGGATATGAGCCCTCTAGAAATGATCATGCGGAAATGCTGAAGAGGAACAAAGAGAAAGTAAGAGCCAAAGCCGAGGGAAGGGTGCCAGACCTGAAGATCTCGCCATATCGACCTACTTTGAATGGTTACTTCGTCAAAGAAGGGGATGATTTTCTATATTGCGGGTTTCCAGAGCCCACCTTTGACCAAGCTACCAAGATCCGAGTTCCGGGTTTTGAAATCTTCTTCACCGAATGGTATCCAATCACAGCTGAAATGGTGGATGATGATGCCATCAATGATGAGTTCTGGGAAAAGAAAGAGGAGGACTGGGCAGAGAACCTTGATGCAGGGGCTATGACTGAAATGTTCCAAAATATGATCCTCACCGTGGAAGACTCGACCATTGAAGAACTCCAGGGTTCGTCCATTAGCCATGCTACCTTGCCACTCCTAAATTGGTACCTTGAATGTGGTGTCGTTGCGGAGATCCATGAAGAAGAAGACCTTGGCCTACCTGATAGCAGCTTGTAGGTGTCTTAGTTTAGTAATATTTCCCTAAATTCAATAAGATGTATCTACTTTACTCACTTTGTGGAGTCATAGTATTGATACAGATTTGTTTGTTTTCCTTCTTTCTTTTGTGTGTCATTCCCATTATTCCTAGTCAATAAAGTGTGCTTTCTTTCTCTATATATGCAGTGTCTCTTTTCTCTCCTCTATGGATATTTATGGCATGGATATAGATCCTAGGAACGATGTCCCCCCGGAGCTCGTTGAGCAAAGGAAAAGGGGCGTCACCGAACCTAATATGGATGAATTGGAATCAATCAACTTAGGGACGAATGAATTGCCAAGAATAGTTAAAATTGGGAAAACCCTCTCCCCCGTTGAAAAAGAAAAGATGATTTCCCTCTTGAAAGCCAACATTATGGCTTTTGCATGGTCTTATGAAGACATGCCTGGCATTGACCCCGATATTGTGCAACACTATATCCCCACCAATTCCCTAAAGCAGAAACTCAGAAGATTAAAACCAGAATGGGCTCTAAAAGTAAAAGAAGAGGTAACTAAACAACTAGACGCGGGTTTCCTTCAAGTTGTGGAGTGCCCCGAGTGGTTGTCGAATATAGTGCCTGTGCCTAAAAAAGATGGGAAAGTAAGGATGTGTGTCGATTTCCGAGATCTCAACGCCGCGAGCCCTAAGGATGACTTTCCTTTACCCCATATCGACGTGTTGGTGGATAGTACAGTGGGACATGCACTCCTCTCCTTCATGGACGGATTCTCCGGGTATAACCAGATAAAGATGGCGCCTCAAGACATGGAGAAAACAGCCTTTATCACGCAATGGGGAACGTACTGTTACAAGGTAATGCCTTTTGGCTTAAGAAACGCTGGGGCTACTTACCAAAGAGCAGCTACGACCCTATTGCATGATATGATCCATAAGGAAGTCGAGGTTTATGTCGATGATATGATCATAAAGTCCGTGGATAGAGAAGGGCATTTCAAGGCACTAGAGAAATTCCTAGAGCGAGCAAAAAAGTACAATCTCCGTCTCAACCCACAGAAGTGCGCTTTTGGTGTCACTGCAGGCAAGTTATTGGGGTTTATGATCACTCAGAGAGGTATCGAAGTGGACCCAGGGAAGATAAAAGCTATTGTGGAGATGGAGCCGCCTAGCACTGAGAAGCAGATCCGGGGTTTTCTGGGAAGAGTTCAATACATAAGCCGATTCATTGCCAACTTAACCATGGTTTGCGAACCAATCTTCAAATTGCTTAAGAAAGGTGTGCCAAAAGTATGGAACGAAGAATGCCAAGAGGCCTTTGAGACCATTAAGAGATACTTGAGCAATCCTCCAATCTTAGTTCCCCCACGGCAAGGTGCGCCACTTTTGTTATACTTAACGGTCACCGAAACCGCGACGGGGGCTATGTTAGCTCAATATCTCAAAGGGTCTACAAAGGAGAATGCCATCTATTACTTAAGCAAGAAAATGACAGACTATGAAGTGAAGTACAATGCGATTGAAAAAGCTTGTGTGGCACTAGTATGGGCGACGCAGAAACTCCGACACTACATGATGTCCTTCGAAGTGTTCTTGATAAGTCGCATGGACCCGTTGAAGTACCTGGTAGAAAGGCCAGTATTGTCATTCAGAACTGCTCGATGGTCAATTCTCCTCAATGAATTCGACATCAAGTACGTGAATCAGAAGTCTATCAAGGGAAGCGTCATCGCAGACTACCTAGCCAACTGTCCGGTGTCATCATCCGCTCCGTTCAACGATCAATTCCCAGATGAGGACGTGCTAGAGATTGGTAGAAAAACTTGGAGAGTATACTTCGATGGGGCAGCCAATAAGAAAGGTTATGGGATAGGAGTCCTACTGGTCTCACCCGAAGAGGCATTTACACCGTTAGCGGTCAAGTTGGGGTTCGAAGCTACCAACAACATTGCTGAGTATGAGGCCTGTATCCTAGCACTGGAAGCGGCACTTGAATTGGGGATCAAAGAATTGGAAGTGTTCGGGGACTCAGCACTAATCATTTGCCAGATAAAAGGGGAATGGAAAACTCGAGATGAGAAATTGTTGCCTTACCATGCCTATCTGGAAGCTCTAACCAAGGAGTTCTCAGAGATAGAGTTCAACTACCTTTCAAGAAACAAGAACCAGTTCGCCGATGCCTTGGCGACCCTAGCATCCATGGTGGAGATACCTGAAGGGGGAAATGTGAAGCCGTTGGTGATAGAATGCCGAGACAAGCCTGTGTACTGTTGTGCAATCCGAGGAGGAGAGGTAAATGATGGCCACCCGTGGTTCCATGACATAATGAAGTTCATTGAAGAAAGGGAGTACCCAGAAGGAGCATCTCGCATTGATAGAAAAACCCTAAGGCGATTGGCAAGTCACTATGTACTTTGTGGAGGAAAGCTATATCGAAGGTCATACGACGGGATCCACCTGCTGTGTGTCACCGAGGAGGAAGCCGAGCATCTGATTAAAGAAATCCATGAAGGAACAGGGGCTCCGCACATGAACGGCTATATGTTGGCTAAGAAAATCATGAGGCTAGGCTATTATTGGTCCACCATGGAAAGAGACTGCCACGCACATGTCAAGAAGTGCCACAAATGCCAACTGTTCGCCAGTGGACAACATTTGCCTTCTATGCCTTTAACGAGTATGTCATCACCTTGGCCATTCGCGGTATGGGGGATAGATATCATCGGACAGATCAAGCCAAAGGCATCAAATGGGCATGAATACATCCTGGTCGCCATCGACTACTTCACTAAGTGGGTGGAAGCAGCGTCCTTCAAGACCTTGAATTCCAAGAAGGTAGCACAGTTCATACAGCACAGCATCATCTATCGATATGGGGTACCGCATGAAGTTATCTCAGACAATGGCCAGCACTTTCAGAAAGAAACCCATGAGCTCTTGCAAAAGTATGGCATAGTTCACCATCTGTCGTCACCATACCGTCCTCAGACTAATGGAGCGGTGGAAGCAGCTAACAAGAACATCAAGAAGATACTACAGAAGACTGCGGACTCACACACAGACTGGCATGAGAAGTTGCCATTGGCTCTATGGGGTTACAGAACATCAATAAGGTCGTCAACAGGGGCTACCCCTTATTCTCTAGTTTATGGAATGGAGGCCGTGTTGCCAGTTGAATTGGAAGTTCCTTCACTAAGAGTTGCCGTGGAGAGCCAGATAACAGAAGTGGACTGGGTTAAGAGCCGCTATGATGAGTTAGCTTTGCTGGATGAAAGGCGTTTAAGGGCGCTGTATCATATTCAGGGGTATCAACGGAGAGTTGCCAGAGCATTCAACAAGCATGTCAAAGATCGAGGTCTAAAGAAAGGGGATGTAGTGCTGAAAGAAATCAGAGCTCCAGTGTTCGATCCGCGGGGAAAATTCAAGCCAAGTTGGGGTGGGCCATACATTATCAAAGAGATATTGCCAGCAGGGGCTGTTCGCCTCATGGATTTAGATGGAATTGAGTTCACTCGTCCAACTAATTTGGATCAATTGAAGAAATATCATGTTTGAAGCCTGCTAGGTTGAAAACCCGTAAGGGCGGCCTAGGCAAAAGTTAAGGCATAAGAACTACGTAAGACCTGATTCTCCATTCAAAAACAAAAAACAAAAAAAACAAAAAAAAAAAACAAAAAAAAAAAGAAGAAAAAAAAAAACCATGGAGATACGTAGGCAACCCATAAAGTTACCTTGGGTGCGGTCTAAATCAAACAAGAAAATCCCAAAATTTGATTTATTATTGGCAATTTATCCAAAACTAAAATTGATTGACATAGCAATTCATCGGTATTAAGTTAAAGAACTATAAATATGCCATAAATATCCTATTCTATTGAGTCTTCAGTTTTTCTTGGGCTTCTTTGCAGCTCGCTCTTCAGCTTTCTTCTTCTCTCTTTCATGTCTTCTTTTCTTCCTCAAGTCATGTTCATAAGCTGTTGTCACTGCTTCCATAATATCTTCTCTGCAAGATCCAAGTTCATTGTTCTTGATAAGTCCAAAAATCCTTTCTCTTCGAGTAGTCTCTCTCTCACCTAAATTGCTTTTCAACCATTCCTTATACTCGGGGCTCATCATATACGGACCATCAGTATTCGTAACTTGGGTTAGTATCAACTTGCTAGGCCATCGGTCTTTCGCCCAAGTCACTACAGAAAGACCCGCGGGCACCACAGGATAGTCACCTTTCAAGGAAGTGGGTATGGTTTGCATGGCGCCCATCTGACGCAGAACCCTTGAAGGCCAATAGAAGGAAGTAGACCTCAGTCCTATGAGTCTCACCATGGCGCATCCAGAAGTCCGCAGAAGCACCTAGTCACTGCAGCCCCATATGAATACAAACCACTTGACACTCCTCCAAGAAAGGGTTTGGAAGTAACCTAGCCAATCTCTCAATGAAAATTGCCCAGGTAGTTCAATGCGGCGAAGGCAGTAATGCTGGGGCTTGTATGGTGTAATGGCAACTGGTGACAAGAAATTCAGTCTTTCAAGCAACCACATTTGCAGCAGAATGGGGCTACCTCCTAAAGGAACCTTTGGGTCCTCATGGACTTTATCCAAACTATTCAGGGTTTCAGCTAGCACCATGGGAATCAAGTTATAGCCCTTGGCAAGGAGAGGAATCAAGTCACAAATTTGTATGGGAACATGTGGAGTACCAGTTGAAATAAGGAAACGACCAATGAGGCAAAAGGCAAGAGCATGCTTAATAGGAAAGGTAAAATTCAGAATACCTTTACTATCACAAGCTAAAAAAGAGGTTGCCAATTTCATCAAGTCTACCATATGGTCCTTTACAAACGTAGAGGCATATTGTGAGTGAATCCCAAGTAGATTGGAGAAAGAAGTAAGAAAGCTTGGGCGAGGAGTAGGGAGAATGAAAGGACCTACCGTTGAAACTCCATACAATGCACAGAATTCCTCCATGGTTGGGCACAGTTCTTCATAGTTGAAGCGGAACACATGAACTTGAGGATCCCAAAAATATGTAGCAGCAGTCAAGAGGTTCGTTTCAAGCCTCACATGCCTCAAGGAGAGCAATGGATCCAAGCCAAAGCACTTGAACTCAGATTTTGCTTCAGCACTCATAACTCTCAAAAACCCTCCTAAAAATTTGTCTAGAGCCTCCATAATTTCTAATGAATGAATACAAGTAGGTTTAGGAACCTCTTGGATGTGTTTTTATAGGGAAAAGGTCACAAATCCAAGTTCAAATAGGAAAAAACCCATCAGAATAGGAAGTTTCCTATTCAAAGTGGGATTTCCGCTTTGGGCTTGGGTAACCACCCAGGCCTGGGCGGCTAGCCTCCCGAGGCCTGGTAGTCACCCAAGCCACTTTGTTTTGGTTTTGCTTCTCGCTTTGTCTCGCCTTGACGCGTGATTAAACCTCCTTCCAAATGAGATATTCAACACTTTTTGAGCTTAAAATCAATCAAATTCCATTTTGAAATCAATTCCTTGAATTGATTTTATGTTCAAAAGGGTTGAATATATTTCCCCTGTGTCATGCCAACTCAAGTGACAATGTGTTAAGTCACTTTCCTCTTGCACCATGCCTGTTCAATCTTGATAAATTGATCATATATCCTCATTTCAAATCTTGATTTTTCATCCCACTTGGTTGAATATACTCATCACTTGAATATATTCTTCCATTTCAAAAGTGTATTCACTCTTTGAATATGCTTCTCGGTTTCAAATTCTCATTCCCTATCCTACTTGGTTGAATATACTCATCACTTGAATATATTCTTCCATTTCAAAAGTGTATTCACTCTTTGAATATGCTTCTCGGTTTCAAATTCTCATTCCCTATCCTACTTGGTTGAATATATTCATCACTTGAATATATTTTTCCATTTCAAAAGTGTATTCACCCTTTGAATATGCTTCTCAGTTTCAAATTCTCATTTTCTATCATACTTGGTTGAATATATTCATCACTTGAATATATTCTTCCATTTCAAAAGCATGTTCGCCCATTGAATATGCTTCCTAGTTTCAGATCCTCATTATCACTTACTTGGTTAAATATATTCATCACTTGAATATATTTCTCCATTTCAATGGTATGTTCATCACTTGAACATACTTCTCAGATATTTTGTCACTTACTTGGTTAAGTATATCCATCGCTTGGGTACACTTCTCCATTTCAATGGTATGTTCATCACTTGAACATACTTCTCAGATCATTTGTCACTTACTTGGTTAAGTATATCCACCACTTGGGTATATTTTTTCCATTTCAATGGTATACTCATCACTTGAGTATACTTCTCAGATATTTTGCCACTTACTTGGTTAAGTATATCCATCGCTTGGGTATATTTCTCCATTTCAATGGTATGTTCATCATTTGAACATACTTCTCAGAATATTTATCACTTACTTGGTTAAATATATTCATGACTAGAATATATTTCTCCATTTCAATGGTGTACTCATCACTTGAGTACACTTCTCAGATTATTCTCTATCTTACTTGCTTAAGTATATCCATCGCTTGGATATATTTCTCTATTTCAATGGTATGTTTATCACTTAAACATACTTGTCACTTACTTGGTTAAGTATATCCATCACTTGGATATATTTCTCTATTTCAATGGTATGTTTATCACTTAAACATACTTGTCACTTACTTGGTTAAGTATATTCGTGACTAGAATATATTTCTCCATTTCAATGGTGTACTCATCACTTGAGTACACTTCTCAGATTATTCTTATCTTACTTGGTTAAATATATCCGTCGTTTGGATATATTTCTCCATCTCAATGGTATGCTCATCACTTGAGTGTACTTCTCAGCTTACTTGGTTAAATATATCCATCACTTGGATACATTTCTCCATTTCAAAAGTATGTTCATCACTTGAACGTACTTCTCAGTCTTTTTCAATCATTAAGTATACTCATCACTTGAGTATATTTCTCAGCATCTTTTTCATCACTTGGTTAAATATGTTCGTGACCTGAATATATTTCTCCATTTCAAAAGTACACTCATCACTTGAATACACCTCTCAGATTATTCTTATCCTACTTGGTTAAAGATATCCATCGCTTGGATATATTTCTCCATTTCAATAGTATGCTCACCACTTGAGTATACTTCTCAGATTTCATTCTCAGATTACTTGGTTAAATATATTCGTGACCTGAATATATTTCTCCATTTCAGTGGTATACTCATCACTTGAGTATACTTCTCAGATATTTTGTCACTTACTTGGTTAAGTATATCCATCGCTTGGATATATTTCTCCATTTCAAAGGTATGTTCATCACTTAAATGTGCTTCCCAGATTTCATTCTCATCACTTGGTTAAATATATTCGTGACTAGAATATATCTTTCCATTTCAAAAGTATGTTCATTCGTAGTGGCTTGAATATGCTTCTCTTATCAATTCTCAACCCTCAGTGGTTTAAGTATACTCATGACTTGAGTACACTTCCTTATTTCAGTCTCAGGTTTTCAACCTCCCATCATTGTTGGTATCAGTGTGTGATTTCTCCGGGCTTTTTGGCCAAAAATGGGTTGTTCTTTATCATTGGTTCACAAGTGTAACTTGTTCGCCAATGAGGGGCTTCTGTCACACCCCATTTTTGCACCACCTTACTAGGGCTCATCATTTCATGCATGTTTTTGTTTTGTTTTTGAGTCTAGTCACTTGCATTAGTTTTCTAGAGTCATAAGGACAATGGATATGAATTTTGGTTCAAATTGGAGTTGATCTTGAGGGATAATAAGAGCTTTTGTGACTTGAGGGGCATAATCGTCTTTTAAGTCCCAAACTTTTCATTTGACCTTGGAATGATCTCCAAATTGTCAATTGGAGTTCATATGGATGCATATGAGGTATTAAGTCCCGTGACCCTGATGATGAGTTTAGTGTGGTTATTTACGGATTATCCTTGAAGAATTAGTGCGAATCACAGCATGAGATTTTTGGTTAAAATGAAAAGAAAATTATTTTATTAAATTAGCCATTTTTATCATGACACTAACACGTATACGTATGTGATGAGTGTGTGTACGCACATACGATACATGTGCATGCGTGTTAGCGGTCAGTCTCCCAATTTTTATAAAAGACAATTTCCTTTTCCTATTCAGATTAGAAGTCTTTTATCATTATAAAATACCTTTTGATTATTCTCCAAGGAAACCTAGTCCAGGAAGGAAAGGGAAACTCCAGATTTCAGCTATAAATACTCTCTTAATGTCTTTAAACAAGGGAGAGGAGAAGAGGGTTTTGGAGGGAGTGAAATTCGTCATAATTCAGCAGCAGATTTTCTGAAAACCAGCAGTTGTATTTTAATCATAACTTTTTCATCCGAAGTCAGAATTTGATGAAATTGGTCTTGTTAGAAAGATAATTCAATTCTCTACAACTTTGTATTTCACAAGCTTTGTCCAAATCCAACGTTTTCATACCCAAAAACTCGATTGAAGTTGCTGCTGCTGCAAAGTGACGAAAATCACTTTTCTTTTCTCTTGTTCTCTTTTTGTTTTCTATTTTCTTTTCAAAGTTGAGTGAGTTTTGATCTCTTTGCTGTGATACCACTTTGACAAAGAGGAGGATTCGTGTTGGTTTGATTCACTCTAAAGACCTGAGGAGCCACGAACAATTACAAACACAAAGGAAGGCCCTTCCTATGGTATTCTCCTTCTCTATTCAAGCTTAAACTAGGTTTTCATATGGGTTAGGCTTATTGCATGTTAAAGGCAACTTTTTTATCATGTATTAACACTCTAGCTAGTTAATATACATGGAATATCCATTTTTTATCTACTGTTTAGCATGCTTTAAGGCTGTCCTTTAGGTTTTTAATGCATAGTTATGATTCTTGTGCTCCTGTTTGTCCTTGTGCTAGGATTAGTGTCATTGCATATTAGAGTTAGGATTTTCATCATGTTATATTGCTTTAGTTAGTTAATATGCATGATTTAATTTCTGTTTAGTTTGGTTTTAGCATGATTAAAGTATGTCTTGTGAGTTTTTAAGCATATTTGTGAGTTTAGGGTTTTACAGTCATTGTTTCGTGTTTGTTTTCATATAGCATGATAAAGTAGACTTTTTTATTGGTTTTTCTTCGTGTTTGCTGTATATGTCTTGCATATAGAGTAAACATGATAGTTTTGCATGCATGTTAGTATGTTTTAGGGTTTTTATGCATGATATGGTTCTAGGAATATGTTAGGACTTATTATTGTTCGCTGTTTTTGCTATTGGCATGCTTAGTGGATGATTTTAGGTCACAATACTATTCTGTCCAGATTTGCATGTTAGTGTTTTCGCATGGTTTTGAGCACTTGTAAGGGTGCAAATAGGTGTGGTATTTGTCCTATGGCAAATAGGGCTGCTCAGGTCTGAAATAGCTAATGCTTGGAGCTAATTGCGCTCAGGTAAGTGGGTGTGAAGGTGCCCCAATTCACCTTTCTTCCTTATCCCTTCTCTTCTCCCTATCTAAGGTTAATTTTTAATATGATCCTATGGTTTAATCAAAGGTTTCCTTCATAAATAAAATTCTGGTTTTTATTAAAGTTTCCATTTTGTGGATTTCTTTCCTAAAATCAAACTTTCTATCATATTCAACTCTTTTGATCAAATAAGGAAACCTAGGGTTTTAACCATAGGTTTATATTAGGTCTTAACCCTAATTCTAATCGAACTACGTGGACTTTGATCCATGTATTTCGTTGCATGGTACGTAGGCGCTCTTCGTGAGGCTCAAGTCCGTTCTAGGATCCAAGCATCCTAGGTTTATTTTTGTTTTCTTTTCTTCTTTTTCTTTTTCGGTTTTTATGTGCTTATTATGCATGGATGGATGAATGAAATATATGATATGCATGCAATTCTTGTGATGATATACTTGCTGATTTTTGTATGGAAAGATCTTGATTTAGCCCAAATGAACTGAGAGACCGAAAGGGTGACATGGGTGCCTATAGGCTTTGCCTAGAACCTTCCCATGTCATAACTTAGCCTCCGAATCCCCGATTTCTTTGGTTTTCAAAAGATTGGTTTTTGCCTTTCCTTTTTTATGGAGTCATTCAAATTGTTTTCCTAAAACAAACTATTTTTAGGGTTTTCCTTGTTTCCTTTAAAAAATAAGGTGGCGACTCCTTTCCTTTTTCTTTTTCAAACCCATTTTCTTTCAATCCCTTGTGGGCCCAATTTCCGGGGTTCACACCCACGCATGTAAAAATCAATATCATGCCATGCCCATGCATGAATACAAACCGACAAAATCCAATAATATGGGTACTAATAAAGTATTAAACCCTTAATACTTTACTTAAAAATTATGGGTGTTACAGATGCACTTTGTCACGCCCCAAAAATAGCCTTGCTAAAGCTTAGTGAGATAGTGACAGCTCAAAACCTTATCCATTCATTCTCCAAGAGACACTATGTTGACAAATATTACGTTACATAAATATTAATTTCATTATTACCTCATATACTAAATTATAATTATTACAATGCATCATTGGTTGATATTACATCACATATGTCAACTTATCAAAACTAAACAATTATCGAATCAAGAAACTATGCTCCTCTATTCATGTCTTCTCAACAGCTCACAAATTTCCAGATCCTGAAAAATAATTTTTAATAAAAGAGTGAGCAAACCATGGCTCAGTGAGATAATTCATCCATGAATGTTTAACATTAGTATACAACAGCTCATCGTACATTTAACAGCATCTCTGTAACATCTCATACTGCAATGATGTTAATAGCATTTCTCAAAATTTATGCCACTCAAGCATATAAAATTTGTATACAAAAACTCATCTTACATGTAACAACATCTATACTTAACATTAGTATAGAACAACTCATCTTACATGTAACAGCATCTTTGTAACATTTCATACTATAATGATGTTAATAGCACTTCTCAAAAGTTATGCCGCTTAAGCATATAAAATTTGCACGTACCTGTGCCTCTGTTGCCTGCTGCAACCTGCAAAAATAATCATAGCATACCTGTCTGCTCATATAGGATATACTATCTATGACCATAGCACACACCTCTCATCATGTGTGTATGCTACCCCACTGGCCTTTTGCCCTAAAAAATGGAGTAGCATATTAGTGCACTAATTGCAGGACTTTCTCAACCCGGTCGTCTCATCTCAGCATCTCAACATTTCAATCTCAGTTACAAGTATAAGCAACTTCACATAAACATGTCACAAAATAGATTTATACATGCTTGTTTTTCATCTCAACATCTTAATCTCAATTACAAGTATAAGCATTCAACTTCACATAAACAGATCACTGAATAACTTGATACATGTTTGTACATGCATTAATAATCATATCGCTCAACATATGGATGCTACTATCATGCACGTACACTAATTAATCTCAATAATGTTTTAATTTCCAATTATGAATATGAATTATTATTCATATTATGCTCTACCACCATTAACAATCTGTAATCAAACTACTCAACATAAATCTTAAAGCCAAATATTCAGTTTGGGGAAATTTTGGAACTTTTCATAAGTTCAGAGGCTATATTGCAAATATAAAAATATGAGGACTATGATGACATCATAAAAATATTAATAAAAAGTTCCTGAAGTGTTCTACTTCTCATAGAAATTGCATAGGTTCGAACAAAACTCAATTTGGAATCCATTTGAGCTATTTTTAGTAAGTGGGGGTAAAATAGTCATTTTACACGTGAATAAAATAATACCCAAAATTAAAACATCCATTTTACCTCAAAAATACTCTTATGTAAATTTTGTTGATATGAATCCAATGGTTCAATTCGTAACTCAATCAGAATTCTGTACACTTTGTTTGAGCTAGTCAAAGTTTGAAAATAAACTACACAAAAGGGTTAAAGTCTCCTAATTTTTGAAACCCATGTTATCATACTCTTATGGGTACAAAATTATAAACATAAGTTTCTAGTATTTTTATAAGATTTTTAAAAATATTTTCAACACCTAATGAGAGCCTCACATGGCCAATTGCACTAGGGTACACGTGGCCTATGGTGCACGCTGCCACACTCAATCACACACCCTTCTTCTTCCCCGCGCAAGCAGAAACCCAGCTGCTGTCTGGAATTTTTTTCCACATTTAATCAAAACTTTGAAAATTCATAACTAATTCATTTCTCAACCTTTTTCGATGATTCAAAAGCCCATTTTGCTTAGTTTTTCATGTAGAATCTTATAAAAATATCAGAAAAATAAAACAAGTTACGAATTCATACAGATTTTCATATCTGTGTTTTGGGTTGTCCAATTTATTTCTCACAACTTACAAGGTATTAAAGCCTAAGATTTATACAAAACCTTCTCTATAATATCATAAAACTATGGTAAAAATTTCGTAGAGTTTCATTTACTGTGCATAGAGAACCAATCAAACAAAGTAAGAGGGAAGCCATTGATGCTTCTTTGAAGTTCCAAAAATTATCCAAACATCAACCAATCCTCATGAAACTTTTAGAACCTATCCTATATCATTCAAAGATGAAAAATCTCACCTCAGGTTTGTAGAAAAATGTTTTGAAGCTTTCTTGGTTTGAGCTCCCTTATTTCTCCTTCTTTCTTTCTCTCTATTTCTCTCTTTTTTTTACACTCTCTTAGCAGCTCCTATATCACGAAAATGGGCTGAAAATTAGCCCTTTTATACCCCCTCAAGTCAAAGGAAGTCTCCCCTCATTAATTTGTGAAGATTCCCCTTATCCCTTTGTCCCCAAGCAATCAATTTTCTTTTTCTCCAAGCAAATGTAGCTGATTTGTTGGTTTTGTTTTGTTTTGTTTTGTTTTGTTTTTATTTTTCAGCAATTCATAAAATTTAGCCACCTATCCCTTCCCATGTAAGCAATGACCTCATCTTAAGGATTAATTACATCATTAATCCTATTAATATAATAAGTTAGTAATTTTTTTTTGTTATATATATATCCTAAAGCTTTGGTGATTAATAATAATTATAATTATGACAACAACAATAATAATAATAATCACACTAATCAATTGATTATTACGGGGCAAATATTTGGGCTATCACACACTTCATTTTCAAATCTTGCCACGTCACATTTTACTTTTAGCTAACTTTTTTATTAGAAAGAAAAGTTGCATTCTTTGTGTTTTGTGGGCATGTTTATGCTTCATGCCCCTTTGTCTTGGGCCTAAGGATTCATTTGACTTAAAAAAAAAAACTTATGTAGTGTTAGTCCCAAGGGTTCAATCCCATAGATTTTGATAATAACAATGTAAAGATGTTTTAGTTGTTAATTATATGTGAAGTTGTGCTTGAGATAGGTTTAAAAAGATTACTTACTAATGGAGCTCTAATACAGCTTATGGAACTCATGAAGTTGACAAACTAATACAAATAACAAAAAAGGGAAATTGATATCCTATTACTAACTAGTTTGTAGCAAGTTGATAGTTATGTGTTTTTAGTTTGGGGAGCAATCACCAAAGTGAAAATTTCCTTTAATATATATAAGGAACCTAACTCAATAAAATGTAATATTATTATATTTTTCACATTGGAATTCTACAAATAAATGAAAAAAGAATCATGCATACTTTTCCCATTGAGTTCATCTCGTTAGTAAAAATTCAACAAAAATATGCAAAAGTTCGCTCACTTCCACTAGTGAAAGTTGACAAAGAAATGTTAGGGGTTGTTTGGGAATCTGGAATTTGTTTTAGACCGGTTCAAAACTAGTTTTACCTGTTTAGTTCATGTTAAACCAAATTTATATATGAACTATTTTCAGTTTTTAGGGTGTTTGTCAAAATTAGGTTCAACACTAGTTTATTTTTTCATACTGTTTGGTTTCACATAATCTTGTAATTAATAGAAGAAAAAACAAAAGAGAAAAAGCGGAACTCTATTGGAAGAAGGTGGTGCTTGATGATGAGGATGTCTGATTCAAGCTTTAGCTTCAGATCCGATTGGCCATCGAAGCCTAATATAGAAGAAGAAGAAGAAGAATAAAAAGAAGTATGGAAAGCCATAAATCTGCTTTGAATCACGCCACTGGAATAATGAAGGTTGCCCTCATCACCACTGCTCGTCGTTATCCCCTGTCGTTCAGATTTGCTGTTCACCGTTCATATTTGTATGGCCGAAATCCCCCACTTTGCCTTTCATCGTTACCCTGCTACCATCACCTCCTCTAGATTTGCAACTCCAACAAACTCCCACTTATCGTGATTTTGGGGTTTTGTGGTGCTTATTGGTTTTTCTTCATCTTCTTCTTCTTCTTGTTTATTTTTATTTTTATTTATTTATTTATTTTTTTTGAGTTTGAAAGATAGAAGGACAACAAATAAGCAAAACCTTGCATACAAACACCTAATTTGCTAACAAGGAGATCAGCAAGAAGCAAGGACTTAAATATCGATATCGATGAATATATCAAGGGTCCAAAAACACGAATATATTGGATATATCGATAGATATATCGATAATTTCAATATTGATTCAAAGATATAATGGATATTGTTAGTTAAACACGTATACTTCCATTGAAACTCTGGGAACAATGATTAGACTATAATAAACAATTTAAATATGTATTAGACAAGAATTAATATTTTAACAAAGTAAATGAAAGTTGTTACTTCATAACATTAATTTAAGCCACTAGTATAATTCAAATATTTATATAAATCAATACTAAAAGAGTAAGAGGTGATAATTTTGACAGAATAACAAGAAAATGAATATTTCAATATTGTCGATATAATGAATATATTCTATATATCAACGATATATATTGACGATACCATGTGAAATAAAGAAGATATTATGAATGTATTGAGATATATTGAAATTTTATCAATAATATTGAAAATATAGACAATATCGTAAAGATATTTTGCAAAAAAGATATGTCAATTAGATATCGTATTGAGGGGTACGGATACACGGATATATCGTGGATACATTGAAGATATCGTGGATATTTTAGTCTATGGCAAGAAGGGCGTACATCAATCACCACCATGAAGGTGATTGCTGGGGTTTCGAGCATATATAAGAGAAGAGAATTAAAAAAAAAAAAGAAAAAAAGAAAAAAGAGAGAGAAAGAATACGAATAGAAGAAAGGAAAAGCAATCGATGACGTCTTATTGGGTGATTCTCCAATCTCCATTTGGTTTTTATGAAACCATCTACCACTTGGAACAATGTTGACCTATTTTGGGACCCAAATTAAAACAAGTAAAAGCCGAAATAAGGGACTTGAATGGAGTTACCAAACACTTGGCCAGTAAATTTGAACTGTTTTTTTACCTAGAAAGCCAATTTTCAAGGTTGCCAAACATCTCCTTAGGTTCATTCAAATAGAGCAAGGATCAATGTTGAGTTATCAAAACTCAGCACCATGTTGAGGTGGACAAGGACCATTAGATGAGGTGGTAGAAGGCTCGAAAAAAAAAGTCTAAAAAGTTGCCCATTGTGACTGTTTTGGCTATTTCAATCGTAAATTTTTCAACTTCTAATTTAAACCATCGACCACCTTATCCAGCACTGCAGCTCACCTCAGGTGACTCAACACCGAATCCTGGCTCATTCAAAGGTTCCACCAAACTCACCAACCAAAAGACCAAAAATGACACGCCGCTCGTGTGAAGTTGATGTGGAATTCTCTAACGAATAGGAAACGAAGGTTGGTTGGCACACGTATCTGAGTCACTGCAGCGCGTGACATTCTCCTACAACAGAACTCCATATCGCTGTAAACAAAAGCAACATTTGGAATCAGAGAAGAAATCTGAAAAAACCTCAGGATACATTCCATCGGAATCATCCACAGCCAAAGGCACTCGAGACAATGTGATACTACAAAGTACAAATCATCCCCTTCTGCATCCCCAATGCTCTTGCCATGGACGTCTCAAACCTCCAATCTAGGGTTTCCACCGCCTACATCCCACCCCACCGTACCCAGATCCACCCTCGCATCATGCACTCCTTCTCTTCTCCATCACCCCCTCCTAACCCTAAGCAACAACAACCCCAACTCAAATGGCTCATCCTAATCGCTTCTCTCTTCACCCTCCCTTTCCTCTTTTACCTCTTCACCACCGCGCGCAAAATTCACCACTCCTCCAAATTCCAAGCCCCCAAGCCCAAATCATTCGGCATTGTCATCCACTCCGGCCCCACCGGATCCCGAATCCGGGTCTTTGAGTTTCTCAATGAGGGGCGAATTCCCTTTATTGGGCTCGACGGGTCGGGATCCGATTCGTTGATGGTTCGACCCGGATTGGCGGGGTTTAAGGAGGAACCGAAGACAGCCGGGGGTTCGATTTTGGGGTTAATTGAATTTGCGAAGAGAAGGGTGCCCAGGTCGGAGTGGGGGGATACTAAGGTGCAGCTGATGGCTAGTGGGGAGTTGGAGAACTTGGGTAGGGATTTGAGGGACGCCCTTTTGGAGTCGTGTCGTCGGGTTTTGAGAGCGTCGGGGTTTTTGTTTAAGGACGAGTGGGCTCGTGTGATTGAAGGTGGGGTTTTTGTCTATAATTTGAAGTTAAATTCATAGTTTGTCTGTGTGTTAATTTTTGTTATTGAAATGCACCATATCGGTTGTAGTAGATGTTACACATGCTGTATTTCTAACTCAATTCAACTGAACAAAGTCCGAATCTATATATAATAGGAATGTAGATTACACAGATATTGAAACAACCCAAAATTCAATCGTTGAGATGATGTGTTTGAGGCGATACATATGGTGGGAATGTTCTGTGGTATTGGATGCTACATTGTTCCATGTGGTGTCATGACATTGGCACAGCCAATAGTTGGTGACTAATATAAATTGGCACGGTATAACTTGTTTGGTGTAGCTTCATGTCAATTACTTCTTGTTGCAAGATGTTAATAGTCAAAATCAAAATAGCTTCTTTGTAATGTGAGATCAAGAGGCCTCTAACTTTAGTGCTTATCGAATTGAACTGTATTATTAAATACTGTTGAGTTAAATGTCATAGGATATGATCTTGAATATTCTTGATGCAGGTCAGGAAGAAGGTGTTTATGCTTGGGTCGCTGCTAACTATGCTCTTGGAACATTGGGAGGTGAACCTCAGAAAACCACTGGGATAGTTGAACTCGGTGGTGCTTCTATGCAGGTTCTTTTCGTTCACCAACTATCTTTGCCCATTAATTATATTATATACATGTAATATATATGTAAGTGTTTACTGAGAATTCTTCTTTGTTTGACTGGGAGCCATTTATTTTCATTAGATTTTGTCATTAACCATCTTTAGCTAGATTTCTGTACACCCAAAAACATCTGCATGATGCGTTACTTTGAAATTTCTATGTTCTCCTTTGTAGCCATGTTTTCATTGTTTGCTGGATGTTGCATCTCCTGTATTGTCCATGGGCAGCCATTGATCCACAAAAGTCACAGATCAAAATTTTAATTTTTCATTCTAACACATGCTCCATTTCATAGGCAGGATGGAAGATTGAAAGGAAGGAAAGGTAGGAGGGATGGACATTTTTATCCCTAGGGAAAGGAAACCTTCTTTCCTTCCTCTAAGTTTGGTAAGCAAGGAAAAAGAATAATTATATTATTTTATCATATTTCCCTCACAAACATCCCTAGGGAAATGAAATCTTCTTTCCTTCCTTCTTGTTTAGTAAGCAAGGAGGATGGAAAGCAAGGAAAATGAATAATTATATTATGTTACCATTATACCCTCACAAGCATAAAGGGAGGAAATGAAGTAAAATGGTATTTTTGTCACGGTGAGTAACATTCATCCTTCCTTCCACTTTTTTTTTTTTTTTTTTGATAAGTTAATGATTTATATAAAATAAAAAAAGGGGGAAACCCTTGTACATGAGACATATACAAGAGAAGAAAAACCTAAACTCCAAAGAAAAATGATGAGCTTCCAAAAGCCTCAACCCCCATCAAACTTACAAATAGAGGGAGTTGACAAAAAGTAAGAAAGAAGATTTACAACCACCCTTTAACTACAATACCACCAAAAAGGAAGTTTAACCAAAAGGGATTTGAGCTCAACTATAGGTGACTCAACTTCTTCAAAATTTCTCAAATTATATTCTTTCCAAATGCACCACAATATAGCACGGGGAACCATCCTCCAAACAGTCTTTGTGTCTTTTCGGCACCCTTTAATCCACCAACTCGCTATCAAGTCATGCGTAGAGGAAGGCAAAACCATTTGATACCAAAGAGGTGGAAGATAAGCTCCCATAAGCACCTCGCCACCCCAAAATTAATGAAAAGATGATCTACCAATTCCGCTGCCACTCTACACATGAGACATCTATTAGGTAACTCCCACCTCATTCTAACCAAGTTGTCAATAGTAAGACACTTATTGTGGGAAGCCACCCAAGAGAAAAAAGCCACTTTAGGAGTAACTGAGGGGATCTAAACGTTCTTAGCTGGTAGGAAAAAACTCACATTGGAGCCCAAAGAGGAAAAAAAAGATTTCACCGAGAATGAATCCTTTAAGGTCATTGCGCCACATCAAGGAATCATTCCCTTTTAAAGAAATCTTACATTCATATAACTCATGAAAAAAATTCAGCACCATCTCTATTTCCCAATCATTGAAACTACGACAAAAAATGATGTTCCAATGAATTCTACCCCCCTTCATCAACAAGGTAGCCCATGATCCAAGCTTCTTTATTCAATGCTATCTCGAATAAACAAGTAAACTCTTCCATGAGGGATCTATTGCCACACCACACATTCTTCCAAAATTTAACCCTATTCCCCTTTCCCACTTTAAACCTTGTTTGTTTAATGAAAGAATCGAATCCCAACATTATAGCTTTCCAAAGGCCCGTACCATGTGATCTTCCATTATTCTTTGTCCACCAACCCCCCCTTCCTTCATTCCATATTTCCACCCTGTAACATCCCTCCATAAGCCTTGATCATCATTCTCAAATCTCCAAATCCACTTCCCAAGAAGAGCTTGATTCATATTCATAATGGACTTTATACCTAACCCACCACTTTTGGGAAGAAAGATTTTGGTGGGCTGGAAGGAAAGCTCTCCCTCCATTTTTTTTTTTTTTCCTTCGATTTTTCCTTCCTAACCAAACAAAGGAAAAGGTCTCCTTCCATTTTTCCTTCTCTACCAAATAGGCTCTCAAGGATGGCAATGGGTGGGGTTAATCAAGTAACCTGGTCTGCCCCTAAAGGGGCGAGGATGGTACACATAAAACCAGGGTAGGTAGGGGATGGGATCTCACCTTGCAACCCATATTGGCTATGGGACAGGATTGGGTTTTGGTTGTCCTTCCCTGCCCTGAATATGAATGTACACACACACATTTTGATATTGTTTTATATGAAATTTATTAAAATAAGTAGGGTTGTTTGGCGACAAGAAGAGTCTTGCAACAGCTTTGCATGGAGAAAGGGGAACGGGTATTTGCTTAATACTGCCAAACAGTGTTTTCAAAAGTGAAGGTGTAAAGTGAACTGTTTCCCACCTTTTGAGGTGAGATTTCTGCCAGAGGCATGTTGTAGGCCTTCCAAATTTTGTATTTTTATAAAAAAGTTTAAAAAGAGTACAGAGAATATGTAAATGACAAATAAAATTTATAAGAATAAATAAATTTAGATATGTACGTAGTTATTAAAGGTGCAAAGCGCACCTTAGGTGCCAAGTACTCCAGGGGCCTAGGTGCAAGGTGCAAAAAAAAAAGAAAGAAAAAACAAGATCTAGCATGAGCAAAGTGAGGCACATGTTTTAGAGAAAAATAAATTAGAAAGTATTTAATAAAACACAAAGCCAAATCCTACACTCACAGATCACACTCTAAACACTAAACACAGCCACAACAAATAAGAAGAAGAAAGAAGAAAAAAAAAGAAATATGCAACAGAGAAAAATTTGTGGCAGAAAAATGTTTGCAGGAGAAGAAATTTTCAGAAGAAGAAATTTGCAGCAACAAAATAACGATGAAGAAAATTGCAAAGAAGAAGAAAACTTGAGGTAGGAAAAAATGCTCGTAGAAAAAAAAAAAAATTGATCACAGAAACTGGTTTATTGCCGAAGAAAGAAGAACGAAGAAAGAAGAGGATAGAAGAGTCATACCATAGGTTTTATTGTAGAATCGTTGTTGACTTGCTGAGCTGAGAAGAAGAGCTGTTAGGGTTTATCCTAGAAAGTAAGAAACGTTGCTGAATTGCTGGGCTGAGGTGAGAGGTTCTTCTCTTCTAGAACTGGACTCAATCTAACGGTTGATCTATTTAATATAAGTACAGTTGGGCCCTCCTTGGGGGGAAAAAAGGCTCTAGACTATGCTTGGATGCGCCTTGTGCCCGAGGCACACTTTTGACAATTATGGAGATGTAAACTGTTTCCAAAATTTTAAAATCAATCTGGGCTTAAAAACATAGTTGAGTAAATACAAGGCATAAAATGGTATATATAACCACTACAAACTTGCTGACCATCGGTCTTTTGGGAATGAGGTCCATATTCTCCATTGGACACATGCCAATCACAATGTGGGCTCATTGAATGGGCGAATGGGCTCATGGCCTGCAGGCTGCAGCTGTGAAAGTCCAATAGGCACCATGAGTGGGAGGGTCTTCCATTGGTTAGAAAATTCAAACAATAGACCACCACATGAGAGGCCTGAATTCCTTATATAAAGGTCATCATGGTTCATTTGCAAGGATTCACAATTTTGGAATTACAAGACCAAGAGAATTCCTACTATTTGGATCCTCTCATCTTGCTACACGCCTACACCTCAAGGTTCCTCTTTGATTGGCTTTTACCATCTCATCAATTCGGATGCTAGTAACTCAAATAGTTCACCTCTTGCTCTCCCACAAGAACTTACATATCAAAAAAGAATTAAAAGGTACTCCCTCCGTCCCACAAAGATAGGCCAAGTTTAACAAAACACGCAGTTTAAGAAAAATCATCATTGCATTGACTTGTCATTTTTTAAGCTACGTCTTTCCAAAAATACCCTCCCCTACTTGGTATTGTATTTTGTGTTGAAAATAATTATTGAAATAACAAAGGGTATTATAGGAAAGTTCAAAAAATTTATGATTTGACTTTTCAAAGTGGACAAACATTTTGGGACAAAAAATCCATAGAGGAGAAGTGCCTGTGTCAAACATGTGTAGGACACTTAAGCTTCTCAGACATTTTTTGGACTCGTGTTTGTCGTGTTTTGAATGTGTTTTTAATTTTAAATCTTTTACATCTTAGATATTCTGGAGCTCAGCGAACTTGCATTGGACATGTAGTGCTTAATTTGGGATATGGCTTTTTCTTTCCTTTTAAAAATAGAGTATAATTTCAAAACTAAAATACTTTTTATTTTTTTATTTTTTTATCAACAACAAAGAAAATTTTATTGAAGGAGAGGAGTACAAAGGAGGACGAGGTGTCCAGCAAAAGAGAAAGAAAAGAAAAGAGTAAAAAGAAAAAAAAGAAAAAGAGAAGATGGTTGCAAATGGAGTAGTAGTCAACCCTACTTTACTCTATAAAGCTTTATTCCCAACTTCAATCAAAGTAAATCAAAGGAATAATAACTCTCTCTCTCTCTCTCTCTCTCTCTATATATATATATATATATATATATATATATATATATATTGTCATTTTCTTTTGTCCATGTTATGTCAAGTTTGTGCCTTGTGTCTGTGTCTATGCATCATTGATACTCTTTATCCTCTTATTTTTCTCTCATATACTCTTCATTCTTCATGTCCTCTACAGAATGAAACCCTAACAGTCTGTGTGAAAGATCTTGCCATCATAAGGCATAGAAAACTTGAGACTCTGCATTACATTGTTAAGAATCTCCTGGTATCTATTGATATGAAATGATGTGGTGTTCAGATGTTGCATTGGAACATGTTTTGAAGCCTATATTTGTGTTAAACAAAAGGGTTTAATAAATGTTGCTTAGGACTGAGTTTTCTTAGAACACATGTTCCTTTCCAAGAGCTCATTTTAAAAAAACCAAGCGGGCTTGTTTTATTGTTTAACTATTAGAAGTTGTGGAGACCATGTGTTCCTGTCCTAGTAAAGTGCAGGGGTTAACAATGACCTGCAAAATGCCCTTGTTAGTTCCTTTTTCCTTAAAGTTTTGGGGCTAGTAACAACTGGCAAGATCTGCTTGCAACCAATTTTCTCATATCAGTAAACGCAGGAGGAAAGTACTTTTTCTCTTAATATTAATCCGTTATTTTTAAATTTATTTTTGGGGGTTTTTTTTTTTTTGGGGGGGGGAGGGGGGGGGGGAGGTGGGGGTGGGTGGGAGTTTAATGTATGTTTAAAAGATAAATCTTATCTTGACATCCTTCTGCTGCTTGCTTATTTCCTTTTTAGCCATCATTGCGGAACTTGGTTCACTTTTGCAGCTGATTAGCAAATGTTTCATTGAAATGGTACTAGTATTGGAGTGATTTGAGTGATATATGCAGGAAATTTGACATATCCTAAAACTTAATTTGATTTCTGGATTATAACTTCCTGCCTTCCTCTGTTATAAACATTTGGTTCATTTAGAAGATGCTGTATTGAATTTGGAACCAATTGCTTGCAGGTTGCTTTTGCTCCAAGAGAACCACCACCAATGCAATTTTTGAGAATTATCAAATTTGCTGGAGTTACCTACAATCTTTATGTTCAAAGCTTGCCACAATTTGGTCAGGTGTTTTTTGTTATTTAATTTTTATCGCATTAAACATGAACATTTTTTGTATAATTTATTTTTGTTATTTAATGTTTGTCGCATTAAACGTAAACTTTTTTAGATCAATTGAGTTTTTGATATTTTACTTCATTGCTACCAATATAGATAATTTATTTGTTACAGTTTTGCTTTTGCATTGCTGACACTGAATTCAACTACTCAGTGAGAAAGGAAACTGGATTTTTTTTTTCTCTCGTTATAGTATTGGTTCCACGGTTCCACTCAATTTTTACAACCCTTTCTTGAAGCACTTAACTCCATTCATCTGTTAACTCTGTGAACCCCAATCTTTTCTCCCTTAAAAAATATATATATAATTAAATATGAGAATAAAAGTCAAGAGTCCTATACTTTTAAAAGGCAAGGGTTTAAGACACATTGCCTTGGTAAAGCACTGCTCCTAGATTTTTGGTTTAACTGGTTGATGTAGGACTAACTGTGCATGTGCACAGTTAGCCATGTAAGTGACTGGATTTTGATAGGATCATCTTGGCGTATATTCAAATTTGTATATGTATATTTAGAGTTTAGTAAGCAGATTGATTTATTAGAATTTTTTTTTTTTTGGATGAAGAAATTCATTTATTAGATATTCATTTTGCTTATCTATCCGATTTTTTATTTGTTATTATTATATTTATATATATATATATATGTATATATATTTTTTTGGGGGGGGGGGGGAGGTTGGGTTGGGTTGACTCAATGGACCCAAAATAATGGAAATACTAGAAATTGCTTAAATTATTATGTATTATGCATTTATTGTGTGTGTGTGTGTATATATATATTAAATAGATATCGGATATTACATTTTAGGATTAGGATCAGGGAGCACAGAATTTTACATTATTTTTTATACAAAACATGAGCCGTTGGATTGAGGGAGACCAGGGCTGATGTGGCCACTAGTTTTAGTTGTTGCTGACAGGGTGCTGACATGGCATAATTATTATAGGAGAAAGAAAAAAGAAAATCAGATCCAAAAGCGAAGCTCTTCTCTGCCATTTCTATCTGCTCAGTTCTCCACCATTGTTCTCTACCCTGGTCTCACCAAACCCTACCTTTGTTTCAGATCTGACGACAATGGCAAGAAAATGGTGGTGAGACTCTGACGGGACCTTTAGTTGCAATTGCTGATGAGTCCCTTGCTATGGCATCTGCCCCTTCTATCCATGATTCGGTGCTATGCATCCCATGTTGAACTCTAAGAGTAGGGCTGGTATGTCTATTGCGTTGAAGAAGGGTAGAAAGAAGAAAGTAATGGTGGATTTAATGAACCCATGTAAAGGGGGTGGGGGGCAGATTGAAGAAGTGGTAAACCAGAAAGTGTTCTCAAATTTTGGTTTGGAATAAACAATTTTAAAGGCGTTAGGAATAAAAAACTCAACCATCAGAATCCCGCCATTGTCATCGCCGTCTGCCATTGCCGTCATCTAGATGCTACCATCTTCGTCCCGCGAACCAGCGCTAGGGTTTTGTATGTGTGGCAGAGACATGAGGATGAGAGAGTGAGATCGTCTTTTGGTTTCCGAATTCTGATTTAAAATTAGCTGTAGTTAAATTAGTATCCACCTCAGCGTTAATCTTCACCATTGGATCACTCTCAATCCAATGTCTGATGGTTTGTGTCAAAACTTGTGTAAAATATTGTATCCCTTGATCCTATCCCTACATTTTATATAGTGCATATTAGATGTATATAAACTTGGGTTTGATTTTAAATGCATCGGATTCACCTATATTCAAACTTGATAGGTTAGTTATTGGATCAAATGAGTTTGGGGTGTTTACAGATTATCTGATCACAATATCTTACCGAAACCAGCTAAACTGTTTAGGCCCTGTTTGGTTCTCATTGCAAATACATTTTCCTGTTTTTAAAAATGAAAAAAAGAAGATGAAAGGAAAACATTAAAAAGTTGTTTTCTGCATTTTCAAAACCTTGGACCCTCTGATGACTGAAAATGACATGAAAACAGCAAGTTTTCAAAAAATGATTATTTTTATCTTTGGAAATGAAAACAATGTTGGAATTTTTTTTTTTGATTCATGAACCAAATGGGACCTTGGAGTTCGATTGGATTAGGATGAAACATCGATCATGTTCTAGCAGCAGTAGAGTAGTCATGGAGGGGTGGTGCTGATTGAAGTGTGGCAGTGTTGGTGATGGTTTATATCTGTCTGTATATGTATATAGAGGGATGTTCAATTGCGGGATATCCCACACAATCACGGCCATTCATGGATGACATGCGCGTGCACGTGTCGCTCACGGACAGCTGTGATCGGCTGGGATATTTGGGAGATCTCGCACATGATCAAAGCTGTATATATATATATATATATATATATATATGCTAAGCACGTACTGATATAACTTATATCAACACCCGCATTAGGGGTTGTACTTCGTGCATTAGTGGGTTACGGGGTCTATTGGGTTGATGCACAAGGTACAACCCCCAATGCATGGTGCTGATATAACTTATATCAACACGTGCTAACTTGATCAGGATTATATATATATATATTCTATAGTAGAGTATATATATAGGACCAATGGTTAGCAAAGATACAATGTTTAGTTCAGTTAGCAAAACTTACCTATATCTTTCATGGCATAGAGACTTAGGTCAAATTTTCCCCTTTCAATGACATTGATGATAGAGTGGGAGGTCTTTAACCTAAAAGTTTTTGATTATTGTCTTTGTACAGGATGCAGCTTGGGAATCACTTGATGAGCTACAAAATTCTGGAGATTTGGTATCATGTAAGTTTTGGTTCATTTCTTCGTTGTAAGGTACTGAGGGATAAAAATTGTTTTTGTCATACTTTGAATGCAAAAAGTCCATATATGGTTGCTTCATGCTCAGCTGTAAGACTTCTGAATGCCTGTCAATTTAAGTACTTAATAATTGATGCTTTTGCCCATCGTTTTAAACTTCTACATCATTAGTTCACTAAATTCTTCAGTTTGATTTCACGAATATTTTATGCTTTTGTAGGAAGACTATTGCGATTAACAGTCCTTCAACTTACGGGACTTATGATTCTAGAGCAGTATTTTTCATTTCTTCTCCAAGCCACATCGATGAATTATAAAAAATTGTGGTGTAGCTGTGTAGGCATGTAGCTTTTGTTGCATCTTTGGAAGGCATTCACTATACAAGTTCGATGACAACAGTCTGAATGCTATACATAAGAACTTAAGGCATCTTATTATGCTATTGACTTTGTGGGGAACTTGTTTGAGTTGTTATGTATCTTTGAGCTAATAATGCCTTTGTTTTTACTTGGAAACTTGTTCGAGTTGTTTTCTTATTGTTGCATTGTATATAAGCTATACTGCCCAAGTTTTATTCTTTAACATGACCTTCTTGACCCTTAGTTCAGCTACGAAGTTGACTAATGCCGTATATTTTCCATTTGATGGAATAACATTGTGTTCTAATCTCCTTTTGTTAACCAATTATTTCTTTTCCTCCTTGAATTTAGTCTTGATTTCTGAGTTATAGGTGTTTGGTAATAGCTCTTTTCACATTTTCTAAAATTCCGTAATCAGTGCTAGGGATGCTAACAAGATGACCAATGAGGAGGCAGTTGATCCTTCATCAACTACTATCCACAGGGGGGAGTCTCCATCAACAAAAATATGGGATATTCCCATGTTTCTAGCCTCTCAAAGACCCTCAAGAACAGCAAGAAATTTTGCTTTGGTCGCATCACCCCTACAAGTTAGCCCCATGGATTCTCATCCACACAATAATTTTCAGTATCACTCATGTCAGAAAAAAGAAAGAGAAAAGAAAATGGGGACTCACCAAAGATTCTTACATTTATTTCTTACCAAGCCGTCCACATAACTGCCAAGTGCCAACAAAGCATAAGACCAAAGAAGTTCGCCAGTATCCCCTCTGCTAACCAACCGAAAGACATTTTGAACAAGCCATGGATCTTCTCTTACATTGTTAGTTTTATTTATTTGGTTTCTCTCGGTTTTTTTTTTTTTTTTTGGTTCGTAGGACCTCAGGGAAGATAAATGGGCATTAAGACATCTTGATCATCCATCTCCCCTCTGGTCATTATTATGGGCAAAGCTTTAAGTGCACTATTCTTTATGCTGAGGATGCAGTGCTGTTGGAAGGCTTCTCGGTTGGTGCAGGGATCTCCAACTCACAGATTGTCTTAGTATTTAGGTGCTAGCGTTGGACTTAGGTTTCAGGGTAGATTCCTTCTTGCCACTTATCTAGGTCCTAGAATTTCCTTTAGGTTCATCTTTTGAGTTGATCATACTATTTCCTCGAAAATCCTTCTTTGAATGGGTTTCAAAGTTCATATTCCAAAATACCATGAATTTTTGCGAATAGAAATATGATAGCGTTTACATTTTTTTTTTTGTTGGTAAAAAAATACAAAGATTATAAAGGGTTTTTTGCAATCATTCTTCTAAATGGTGAATATTTTATTTACCTTATGGTTCTGGTTGCTAAATAATTATTGATGTTTGACTATAATGTTGAGACAGCTTAAGAGTTGTATCCTCACACAATGTAGTTAAAGTATTTGGTTAATAGCTTGGAAGTTTTTCCTCTTTAGTTCAGGCATGGCCTAGTGTACTGACGACTCCTTGACATTTTTTTTTCTATGTTTATGTTCAAATTATTGGTACATGTTGCACATGTGAAATTTGGGAATTAATCTGTTATCAAGTCTCATGTTGCTTCAATGAGTCTTCTAGGCACTAAAAAATTTGAATAAAATTTGAGAATGCTATACAAGAGAAAAAGAATTTAAATACCCAACTTAATGTTTCATGCTCATAAAAAGCCAAAATGCTTGTAAAAGCATGTAGTGTAGTGCCTTTGCTTGACTTATGACACAAATGCACCAGACTTTAAAAGATCAGATTCATACTTGTTAATTGTCTCATATAGTGGTATTTTCAATCAGTAATTGTTGAAAGTAAGGGGATTAAGACCTACAGTTTATGTGTCCCATTTAAAAAACCCACATGGATTGGCCTAGTCAATTTACTCTATTTTTTGGATTATGGAAACCTTGGTGATTGCCTTATTGCTAGGTGTCATCTACACTTCACCCAGCTATGCATGGCTATTGCCACCCACCAGGGCTCAATCCAGTTGGCGGTGGTTTGGCCAGGTGAGGTGACATGGAACTAAGATAGGTTTTTTTTTTTTTTTTTTTGGTAAATCATGAGTAGATTATTAAAGAAAGAGAAGAGCTTTATAAGGGAGCTTTGGAAGTTGATATTTTGACTACTTTGATATATTTGAAACATAAACCAATTGTGTGATGACAATTGGATTGTAAATCAAACCTTATTTGGCAGTGCACTACAGAACATTTGGTTTGGGGTACATGCCAAATAGGCAGGAACTGCATGATTACCACATTAGGGTTATATCTTGTATTTTAATGTATTGCATGCATGGGAGTTTTGCTTTTGTTGAACTTTTATGTCATGCATTTGTGTTAATTTCATATTTGAGTATTGTAATTGAACCATTGCTGATTTGTAAAGATTGGTTAATTATGCAGTGTCAAGTTCTGGTGAGGCATATCCAAGTAATCCTTGCATTCCCAGAGGATATGAGCTGACACTAAATGCAAGTGATCTGAAACTTTTAGCATCCCATCCATCTGGAAACTTTTCTGCATGCAGATTGGAAGTGTCGGCATTGTTGAAGAGAAGCCAAGGTGGCATCCCTTTCTACTCCTTTAATTTGATATGTTTGTTTTAGCAGCTTTTGATTTGATTTAAAAAAAAAAAAAAAAAAAATCTCCAATCTCTTATTTCTTTTGACGTATTGAGGACACTGAAGCAAAAAGTACTGCTTTATTATTACACATTTACACCTTTATGGGTGGCATTAAACCGCTATATATATGAGGGCTGATCAGCTCTGGGACATCTCGCACAGCCCCCAATTATGAATTATCATTTATGCGTTAAAAGCTAAAACTCTCATTATTTATTTATTTTTGATCTAACAACAAAATAAATTTTATTAATAAAGAAGAGGAATACAAAGAATGGAGGACAAGGTCTCCTCAACCAAAAACAAGAAAGTAACTCAACAAAATAAAACTACCCACTACAAACTGACTTCCAGGCATGCTTAATCAAAAAAATTAATAAAAAGCAGAGGAATCCCAACAAAAGCTCTAGAAACCGAAGCCCAAATAGAAGCTGAAAATCTAAATCTATCCCACAACACCCTAGCATTCCTCTTCCCCCAAGTAACCCAAAACACTGCCATACTGACACATCTCCAAAGAGTTACTGCTCTCTTACTCAGTCTTTAAAATCGTCGATACCAGCGATATATCGTCGGTATATCGACATATCGATGAGGTTCAATACAATACTTCCCTACTATTTCTTTTTGGTAATTTATCAAGAGATGTATCGTTGTATCGATGATATATTGTAGCATATCGGTAATATCGCAATATTTCAGGAAAAATACCATTTTTTAGCATTTTATCCTAAGAAGCACAGATATGGATATGGATACGGATACTGGGATTCGATATGATATGGATACACTGATTTGGCATTTCTAAAAAAATATAGGATACGATATGGCGGGGATATGTTAATAAATAAATATTTTAATATTTATATTTAGTCTAAAACATCAATAATAAACATAAAAAATAAAAAATAAAAGTTTTAAAGCATATATGAAGTCAATTAATATGCAAAAAAAATGACCAAATAACACATGTTACACATCTATACTCCATAGTCATCAACTATGTCCATCATTACAAATTACAAAATGACATCAACTGATCAACATTACAAAATAACCATCTAGTCATCTATGATATAATAGAAATGAAAGATGGACATCAATACATCATCAATAATGTCCATCTTTCGTTTCTACCAAAAAACCAACTCCAAGTTCAACTCCCCACAAAAAAAAAAAAAAAAAAAAAAAAAAAAAAAAAAGAAGAGAAAAAAAGAGAGAGATTATTTTCAACTTTAAACTTTAAAGTGGCCCAACTCTAACAACTCAACAAGTAATAACATCATCATCATCATCATCATCATCATCATCATCGCCTTCATCAGTAAAAAGCACGACCTCCATATCTGGTTCGTCAAGTGAGAGATTTGCAATCTCAAGTATCCCAGCACCTTCCAATGAATCAAAAGCATTTCCTCCAACATCCGACATCTTGCTTGGTCCTCGCAAATAATTCTCAGTCTTCCTTGATAGAAGACGAAGATTAGTATGCACAAATACTAAATCTTCAGCATGTTGTGGTTGTAACTTGTTCCTCTTAATTGAATGGATAAAGGCGTAGGTACTCCAATTCCTCTCACAACATGATGATGAACAAGGTTGCCTAAGTAGCTTTAAAGCTATATTTTGAAGCAATGGTGCTGCAGCCCCATAAACCATCCACCAAGCCTTTAAATCCAAGACTCCCATCATGTAAGCAATGAAAGGAAGAAAACCCCTCACCAGCTCCCGAGAAACGAGCATACTCAAGAATTGCCATTCTCCGTTCCTCTGCATTTTGAAAGTATCTTTTCAAACATTTATTTCTCTCTTCTTGAATTTCCAAATCCTTACGTGGAGGAATCACAATTTGGGATCTCATTAAGCCACTTTTCACTATAATACCTAGAAATTAGAAAACAATAATTAAGTTTGTTCACAATTAAAGAAAATCAAAACTAAAAAGAATAATTGAATAAAGTATGTTATATTAAATTTCAAAGTTACCTAGGATTTAGTGAATGTGCTAAGCAATGAAGTAGTGTGCTATTTTTGTTCCACCTATCCACAAGTATTGCATGCATCACCGAATAGAAGGTTGATTCCTCGTATTCTTCTTTCCCTTCATGTTGGCAAATGGCCTTCTTTACTTTTTTAATCATTGAATCCCACATATCATAAATAAAATGAAGAGCGGGCTTATCAGTATCGGCATACCGTAACATGTCATAGATGGGTCCCGTGAAGGAGAGTATGTACTCAATCTTTCCCCACCAAACATCACTCAACACTTTTTCTTTCACAAATGTTGCTTTCCCAACATCATCCTCTTTATAAGATGACCACCGGTCACTAATGACCATTGCTTGGAGACCATGCTTTATGAGTTTGAATCTTCTAAGCATAATAATCGTCGAAGCAAAGCGTGTTTCGGCAACCACAAGTAACTTTAAAGTCACAAATTCATTGAAAATTGCTAACCGCATTTGGGATTCATAATAAAGTTCTTTATCACAATGGCATCCCCAGAAACCTCAGTAATCCAATGACATTCAACATATGTAGCCTCATTTTTTTGAGAATCTACAGCTGCGCAAATATTCCTAAGGGCGAGGTTTAAAGTAGAACCACACATGGGGTCCAAAAGACATGAGGATATTGGCTCTCAATAAGCATCCTTGCAGACTTGCATACTGGGGCATTGTCAATTATTACTTGCACCACATTTTGGGGTCCAACTTCTGCAATTGTGTCTTTAATCAAAACGGCAATATAAAACTTGTCTTTATATTCGCCCTCGCAATTGATACCTTTTAAGAAAACATGGCCACTTTCTGTCACGGCCATAAAATTTATCAGTGGCCTCCTCTGTGCATATGACCATCCATCAGTGACAATGCTTATCCCTTTTACCTTCCATGTGCCCTTTATTGGTTCCAACAATTTTTCAATATTAGCCCTTTCTTTTTTGAGTAGTGTTGTCCTCAATGCATTGCAACCCGGAAAGGAACAAAACCACAAATCATGTTGTTTGCAGCAAAGTGTATGAACTAACATAATATGGATTTCTATCCAAATGAAAAGGCAAGCCGGATGAATAGAACATCCTAGAAATTTCACCTTTTAATTGGTCTCAAGTCTCAAGATTAAAAGCTTTCTCCAAGGGGGAATTTCTTGAAGCCTTCCTTTTCTTTCGCTCAAAACCCTCCTTCCTCAACCCCAAACCCGCATTTGCAAAAGATGATTCTTGGGTATTGCTAGAAGAAGAAGGTAAAGGGACTTGGATGGGTTTCAACCGTATATTAGCTTCATCTATAGCCTTTTGCATTTCCGCAAGTTGTGTAAATGTCACCTTGGGGCATACTTTTATTCCTTGACCACCATTTCTCATTAAATGAGCTTTTACTCGATAGTATGATCATGTAAAAGTCCCTTGACAAAAATTACATTGAAATCTTGTGTTTCCACCCCTTCCAACCAACTTTTCTAATTTTTTAACATATTTCCACAGAGGCTTGGTATCATCTTGGTCACTAGTAAGAGCACTTGCACCGCTAGAACTCATACTTCCCGAACCCAAAGTCACTCACCTATAATGAATAACTATTAATAAAATCCACCAACAATATAAATTGAAAAAAATCAAATTAAAAAAGAAATTAAATAAAAATCAAGATATATGATAATATGACTTTATTTTGAACACAATACAACATTATAATAGAGCCACAAATACAAAGATGTAACCAATATTTATGTATCACATATTCACATATCAATATAGCATCATTAAATCATTAATTATGAATTAATCACTACTATAAAAACATGGCCTATTTATCCCATCAACAAAAAAAAGAAAAAAAAAAAAAAGAAAAAAAGAAAATCCTAAAAAAACCAACAACTGACCTTCATGGTAGCAAATCAGCAACTCCTCCTGAGCTGTCGATAGAGAGAGTCCAACCCATTAGAATAGTACATGGAAGAAGGAAGAAGAAGAGAGAGAACTGAACCTCAAAAAGAGAACTGAACCTCAAAGAGCACAGCACAGAGTAGAAAATGAACTTCTAGTCTCGAGCTTGATGATCGCAACACCTTTGAGAGACGACCCTAAAGGCTTTAACTGATCCCAACACCTTCGAAAGAGAGGACTGAAACCCTAGAAGTGAGCGAGAGAGACTGAAGGGATGAGAAACCCTTCAGAATCCAGACATTACAGTAGAAGGAATGGGTTTCTAACCCTTCGACAGTAGTGTCGAGCGAGATGGGTTTCGACCCTTCGGCAGCATCATTGCATAGCAAGAATGGGTTTCCACCCTTTTGCAACATCGTCGCACAGCAAAAATAGGTTTCTACCCTTTGGAAGCACAATTGATAGAGAAGAATGGGTTTCTAACCCTTTGACAATAGGAATCGAGCAAGGCGAGATGGGTTTCGACCCTTTGGCAGTGTTATCACACGGCAAGAATGGGTTTTAACCCTTTCGCAGCATCGTCTCAAAGCAAGAATGGGTTTCTACTCCTTGGAAGCAAAATCGACAGAGAAGCAACTCACTCAGAAAGCTTTCTTTTGACTTTGAAGTGATGCTGGGTCTCAAGTCTGAATGCCTAGCGCTGTGCTTGAGAGGTATGGTGGTTGTATAGATTTTTTATTTTAAATTTTGACATTGTTGCATTTTAAAAATCTCATTTAAGCCCCCATTTTTTTAAATAATAATTGCGAAATGACCCCAACTATATCCCCACCGTATTTGTGCCGTATCCTTGGTGTATCGGGACATATCCGATGCCGGGACACTGTTCCGATACATACGAAACGTATCGGATACGTATCGGGGGCGTATCGGTATCCGATACGGATTCGAAAGGGGTTTTGGAGTATCCGTGCTTCCTAGATTTTATCAGACCGATAAAAAGATATTTCAACAATATTTTGAAAATATATTGACGAAATATACCAATATATCGTCTGCTTTTTCTCTGCTGCTGTAAATATGTATAAAGCTTGCAAACTTGCTAGGAACAGGTTGCTTTGTCCAGCCTTCACGTGAACATATTAGACTGCTTCAGTCAGCATTAAATGCAGGCATGACTTTTTGACTTTTTGTTTCCTACTTCCCTTTAATCATCAATCGTTTGACCATTTCTTTCTTGTTTTGACCATCTTTTTGATGCAAGTACTCTTATTTAACTTTAAACATGAGATGCTTGGTTGCTTGTGCATTTCACAATTTGGTAATGCATATATATATATATATATATATATATATAGATTATAATATATAGATATATAATGAAATTCTCGGTCATATGCTTATGCTATTCTAAGTCTGGTTTCACACTTTGACATGCACTCACTAGTGGATGAAAAGAATGGATAAATTTTCATAAGTTTATATGATTTATTTCCTCAGTGCAATACACTTTATATACCCTATACAATGCATAATTGTCTTATACATATTTAAATTGTAATTTTTTGATTTTAAATTTTTTATTAGTCTGAATAATTGTTTTCCAGAGTTCCAATGAAAATATTTGTGTTTAACTAATAATATCCGTCGTATTTCTAAATTGATATCAATATTTTCGATATTTCCATCGATATATCCGATATATCCGTGTTTTTGGATCCTCGATATATCCATTGATTTCAATATTTAAGTCCTTGCTCTTACTCTTCCCAAAACCCCTAAAATCAATCTCAAACAAATTGGTACAAGACCTTGGAGAAATCCAACACAAATCAGCGTAAAAGAGTCTTTGCCACAACTTCATGGCAATCAGGCAATGAAGAAAGTGGTAATCCGCACTTTCTTCATTCGTCTTGCACATAATACACCACTAAAGAGAAAAACTAGAATAGGGTCTTCTCCTTTTGTAACATGTCATTGGCATTGATTTTCGTGTGAGCTACAGACCATGCAAGCACTTGTGCTTTTCGAAGGAATTTCTGCTTTCCAATTCATTGAAGAAGGGTTAAACTCTCATTATAAAAGCATGAAGAAGCATAAATCATCAAAACAAGAAATTAGGCAGCAAAGATACTAGGTCTAAGTCGCATGAAAAGAGAAGCAATATGATTGATGATGAATTGTATTGTGAAAAACCTAGAAGATCCACAAGAATGATGCAAATGCTAATGAAGACATCAGTTCTAATTCTGTTGTTTGCATCATCACTACAAGTATCAATTAGGCCTTTAATACAAGAAATTTATTACCTTGTAATACTCTGCATATATAGAATTATATCAATGATACTTTTAATGAACTAAATATGCTGCTAGACTTATATGTTGTTGGAAATTTTTATGTTTCTATTACTATTTTTACATGTTTTTATTTATTTATAATTTTTAATTAGTATCATTAAAGAGAAAATGGCTTTAATATAGGGAGTATACAAAAGAAAACAACACAAGATAAAAATCTACCTAATCCAAGAAACAACAATCCACAAACTCCAAAAGGAAACTCTGTAAAATTTGATGCCCCAAACCAAAGAAATATGGTCTTGAGGATAAGTTCTTTAATCTTCCGAATAGGAAGTTATTCTCCTTTAACAATCCTTCTGTTTCTCTCCTTCCACACCACCCACAAAAGACACAGAGGCAACAAGTTCCCGATCACCTTCTTTTTTTCACCATCTTTAAATTACCAACTTCCAAAAAGCTCCATCACTGAATTGGGCATATGAATTGTATATGTTAATGGATATTTGATATATGAACATGTCTGTAGACATCGAAACTCAAATGCCAGTGGACATTTACTGATAGATTTTAGCAACATGTTGATATGTATTTGGCATATTAAATTGATACATCTACATATTCGATGGACGATCATGTTGATATGCATTGAATACAATAACCTGAAGTACTATGATCATGCATTTGGTAAAGTTCAGAAGGCAATGAAGTATCATGTACAGTACACAAGGTATAGATTAAACTGATGTATTAGGCATTTGATAGCCAAAATTGTTTGGGTGTGATTCTTAGCCATGTTCTTGAAAAGCATTCCATTTTTATGGGTGCTACAAAAAGCATCTCTCTCTCTCTCTCTCTCGCCTGATCATCTACTGACACATGTTTATTATTCTTCTATTGTTTGTATCTTCCTATGAATTTTCTTCTTTGTGCAGTCCTTCTGGTCTGAATGACAACTGATATATTGAGAACTCATTGCTTCTTAAGTTTAAAAATCATCCATTGGAAAATCATATTTACTGATGATCTCTTTACCTTTAATGCAGAGAAATGCTTGCATCCACATTGTGAAATCATCTCATCTTTATATATTGAGTTAAGTGGCAAGCCTGTTCCTTTAGAAAACTTCTTCTACATTTCTGAGGTTAGTAAACAATGACGTAAGCTGGAATTTTATGGTTAAAAAGTTTGTACTTATTATATAGGCTGCAATAACATCTTCATTCCATGTGAAGAACTTTATTTGTTTGTAATTTACCCTATGCCAGTATTAATAATTTGGTGTGAAAATTTGTATGACAATCTTGTTGGAGGTTCAACTTTGTAAAATTTTTGGAGTGTCACACTTGTCCACGTATTATATCGGAGACAATTTATAGATATTGTACAATATGGAGAATTATATTATAACACTGCACTCTCATTATGTATTTAGTCTAGGATGATATAATCAATTTGGAAATGAAATATGCATTAGTAGTTGATTTGCCAAAATCTGATATACAGCTTCATTTATTTGATATGTTTGGAAACACAGTGTACACATTTATATACGTGTATTTTGAATTTTAACAATGTGAATAAACGTTGATGAAGAAATTTCTCTTTAGTACAAGATTTGCATGTTTAACATGTTCAGTTTGGTAGGATATGATAGATATTCTCTTTATGAGAATCTACGGAAAAACTGAGGATGGAATGGAAGTCATGTCAAAGTTGAGGATAAATTGATTCAAGTTTAGCACAATCCACTTTTAATCCGGCATGTGGAAACTGAATCATTTTGGTTGATATGTGTAGATGAAGTCTTATGGGTTCCATTCTTGCAAGCATCCGCTCCTTGTTATTATGGGTGCAACTTGGGTAGGTTGGGAGGTCTGCCCATGCTCAACCTTGGGGGGGGGGGGGGTAAACCCCTTTTCCATGCCCAAGGCAACCCAAACATCAACCTGAGGGTGCATGTGAAGTAGAGCGGAAGAAATTTAGAACAATCCTTCAGTTGTGAGAATTTTATTTTCTCACATCTTTCTTTTTGCTGATCACAAGCCAAGAGTATATAAAGCATTTTTTCACTGTTACCAGAGAGCTTATTTTCCAATCTTGAAAATTTCTTCTAAATGTTGGAGACCATTACCCCTTTTAAATTTAGATGAACGGTTGCTAAGCAAACTATTGATTTATCTTTACCATTTTAGTGGTGTTTCAAGAATGTCCAATGGAAGGAACTTCATCACCTTAAAGATTGCCCCAATGTTTGATTTATCTTTACCATTTTACTGCCTATCACAGGTCCTATTTCCCTCCTAAAGAAAGTTGATTCTAGAAATAGCTCTCCAAAGGTTGCATCTAAACGGCCAAATCCCTCCCACGTATCTCACCTGTTAGTGGTTATTCAGTATTTGCTACTATCTATTTCCTCTACAGCTTGTTGCCTTTGACCCTTTACTTTTATATCCATTTACTAAAAAGGTTTCCTTCATGGATGATAGCGAAACAATTCAACAGATTAGCAACAAGTGCTGGATACCTTAAAGGAGAATCAATTGTGCATTATTTTCGAAAGCGCACCTTCGCTATCATTAAATTTAACTTTTAGGGGGATATTGTTTCGGAATAAGGGATTATACAGGGTGGATGACACGTGAAGTTGACCCACACCTATTTTCAATGGTGATGTACTGCAATTTTTTCTGAGAATGGTCAGTGATATATCTAAAATAATAGTACTGTGCTTGTTTGTTGGTAATTTTGTGTTAAATAGAGCATTTGTTTAGGAGGAGAGTTTTCAACTCGTTACTATTAAGATCAGCGGATATGTCTTTACTTTATTGGACATTGACAGGGTATTTGGGGTGGACTGTGATGCTTCTGTTTTAGGCATTGCAACCATGCATCCAGGAGCAGCCCAATACAAATTGTGGCCTAAGGCTAAAATTGTAAATGAGGCCTAAGGCCAAAATTTTTATATGGGACCTTTTGTACAGGGGCTTTTCAAGCCCTGAAAAGCCACAACAAAGCTTTGAAATTGCTGCTGTCCAGAATTTCCAGTAGCTTCTTCCTGAGATTCCAGCAACTTCCAACCTACATACTTTAATCAAATCTGACCCCAAATCATCTAAGAATCCTACCACTTCCCAACCTTTGATTTCTCCCCTAGACATCCTACATCAAGCATATTTCAAAATTCAAATCAAGATCTCTATAAAAAAATTTGTTTTGTGCAAAATGAATAAGGGTGTTTATTTAGAAAAGATAGGAGTAACTGTTGCCTAATCTAACATCTAACGAAAAAGGAAATTAAGAGTGTCACATTTACACAAAATTTGAATGTGTTATGTGTTACTTTCCACACTCCTCACAAAATTATGTCACCTTTGAACGGATTTCGTACTTCGTGCGTTGTTTCTTTTATTATTTCATATCTGTTTTTCTAATTATTGCACCTTATTCATTTTTAAACCTTCTACAGTTTTTTGGGCTGGTTCCTAAGGCCTCTTTGTCAGAAGTGGAGGTGGCTGGGCAGCACTACTGTGAAGATGGTTGGGATAAATTGAAAAATCAACATCGGAGTGTTGATGATTTAGATTTGTCTAGATATTGTTTCTCTTCTGCGTATATAGTGGCGCTGTTGCATGACAGTCTTGGATTCCCTATGGATGATAAGAGGTATTGTTTCTCTTTATAATTAAGTAGGCACAATAGCAATCTTTTTATTATTTTATTATTTTATATTTTTCTTTCGTATTTGGACCCACCTTTTTTTTTTTTGTTTTTTGGTTGGTCAAATGACATTTATTTCTGGATTTGTTTCCACTAAAATTATAATAATACATATTTATTGGACCTGAAAGTGTTCAGGAGCAAGAAGGATTTGTTGTCAGGTTGAGTTTTTCATGAAACTTTCTTTCAGTTAATATTCTTATCATTCAACGCTGAACCTTATCATTATCATGGAATGGGCAGTCTTTATGGGTGGAAAACATGGATGGTGCTCCATCCAATGTTCCAACCTTTGTGCCCTGGGAAGTGATTGTTCACCAATCTCTCTACTGAACCTGAAAGTCAACTTCGTGGTTTTACCTAAGCATTTATAAGGATTATGACTGTACTCTATTGAGCTTGTTATCTGAATTTTTGAAGTATATATATTCGACCCTAATTATCCGTAAGTACAAATATTCACATAATACTACGCAGTAAATGCTAGATTATAGTGCTCCCCTTGAAATGCCTATGTACCTTGATGTGCTTAGTCCAATCATGTTGAATGGGGTTTTCTCTAAAATGGTAGCTGTAGTATTTTCTCAGTACAAATTCAATTGTAATGGGACATTTGTACCTGACTCTTCAAGATGCATCTTTACTTACATTAGTCTACATATGTCTACATTTGCCATGTGCTGAGGCTTGAAACTTAAAATCTACACTTGACTTGGCCACAATGGACTGTTTTTTTTTTTAAAATTTTTATTACTTTGCCATGCCCTTCGTTAAGCAAAGTATAACTGTCTACTTTTATGGAAGTAGATCCAGCCCCATATAGTCATGCTTCAAGCATAGAATTTCCTTTCTAGTTGTAATTTTTTTGATAAAAACATTGTACGGGGAAAAATCCGAACATTCGGCGGAGCGCTTTGCTTATGGTGGTCCAACGATTTGGAGCGCCGTGGCACGGAGGTCAGGAGAAAGTTGCAGTCTAAGGTAGCACTTGGGCTCTCAAATGAATAGTGGTGCTAGCTGGCTTGATGAACAATAGCACTAGGTGCTTCGATGAACAGTGCCGTTTGATTCTCCAGTGAACAGTAACCTAAAAACAAATAGAACGGTCAAGGGAAGCCAAGGGTCGTCTGGCCTAAAACCCTCTGACGCTCAAGTCAGTCTCAGTGTCTAGAGAGATAGAGCAGAAAGAAGGGAATTTCTAAGGTTTTGTGTTGTGGCGCACTTACCTCGCTTCTCATGAATAGTGTTCCTTTTATAGGAAAAGACTAGGTTTTAGGCTGGATTGTCATTCTAACTCGACCATGGTGAATTTAGGGCTTGGACCCAACCACGGTTAACTTGGGGTTTTAGGTATGATCACGGTTAACCTAGGGCTTTAGGCCTAGATGTCGACAATTGTTCATCCCTGACTTAGTTATCAAGAGCGTGCTCTGATCGTGGCCAGACTTTCCTTGTTGGATCTAGGAAGTGGGCAATTCTAAGGCACATGAGGCACATATGGCTAGGCCCAAGGTGCTTGCTTGGCCCGAAGGCCTTCATTGGCCCAAAGGAAAACTGGCTTGAGGGCACCTTGGCCCGAGGGCGTTTTGACCCGAGGGCAGGGTTCATCTCATCGAGAACCCCCTCGTCTCTCGGATATATTACTGAAGGCCACCATGTGTCAAGGCTTCATTCATTGGTTACAAATATCCCACACAAACATGTAGCACTTTGTCACTTTCTTTAAGTGGGTTACTTAGAAAGAAGGCGGTTGTCTGAGTACCAAGAGTTGGATATCCAAGTGCATATAGTATTATTCCACAAGCCTTGAAAGTCCCTCTTACGTTGAATAGGCCTCAGCTTAGCACTTCTTCAGCTAAAATCAACAAACTAGGTTTAAAACCCTTGTTGCAGCCCTTGAGAAGCTAGAAAGTACCCATGTGGCACACCACACACCATCCACAAGCACTCAACTAACATGCTCAAATAGGCGCTTTCTTTAACCTTTTTAAGCTACGCCCTCTTTTCAATCCTCTTTTTGATGCTCGGGTCACTATTTTTTATTGATGACTTGAGAAGGGAATGTAGAATGGAGTAAGGCTGACCTTAATGGAATGAGGGGGAGTAGATTTGGGGAAGAACTGGTAGCGAGAAAAGAAATCACTTGTTCTTGAATAGTTCTTTCAAAATAATCATCTTATTGATGAATCATAAGACAATTTAGTTTTCAGGTGGTAAGGCCAACCTATGCTTTTTCCTCATTGTCACTGACTTCTCATGAATTGGATTCAAACCAATCAAACTACTTCCTTTTAGTAGATTGTGAGTGGCTTTGTCGTCCTCCTCATTATAGTCCGTCCTATCTTGACTTTACATTGCTATGACTTAACATTCGAACTTTGACGTACTACTTCGTATGTAAGACCAACTAAAGCATCTTGAAAATACTCATTCCGCAAGAAACAAAGTCAATAAAGCCACTTCTTTTATTCTTCCTTTTCAACAAAGTGGATGAAACCCCCTTCGTCAACAAATCAGGATGTTGAAACTCTTCAGAGGTTGGAACTGAATCTTGCTTTGGATTGGGGACTGAAAATGGGAAGATGTTCTACCCATTCCTCTGAAATGTGGAGAGGTTGGTCCCACCAGTTTGTGGTTATTAAATAATTGCCTAGACCTTAGCTTGCACTCTCTTTTCCTGCTTTTTCTTTAATAAAGCTGACCTCTATCTTACTAACCAATACACACATGCTCTTTCTTAAAGAGGCAAGCTCTTTGATTGTAAAATTCTCCCATGAAGGTTGGACCAAAGGCTGCTTTCTCATTGGCTCCAGTTTGAGATTGTGGATCAGCTCAGCTTCCTTTGAAGCAAGGCTTGCACTTAGGAAGATTGGGCAAGGGTCGACTTTTGTTCTTAGGTCCATTTGACAAACTTCATCATATGTGGTTGGTGTGGCTTTAAGGTTTTCTCAAGGATCTTAAGAGGGGTTATTTTCCCAAGGCATGATTTCTTACCATGATTTGATTGATAACACAAACTCTAGAAAAGGGAAGAGGGGGGGGGGGGGTGGGGTTGTAGGAGGGCATGTTGATGGGAGAAATGATCATATAATTACTTTGCTTGATCTGTCATCTAAGGCTATGTGCTATGTTATGAGTATGGGTGTGGGTGCATATCTAGGACTTAGACTCGTCATAATTTTAAATTTAGGATCAATGTTTTAAACTGGTGTGGGCTTGAGGCAGGGTGTTTCTCTTTCCATGGGCTGAGACGTAAGCCTCGAGGCGTGGTGGGGTGTAGGTTTTTCGAGCTTTTTTTTTTTTTTTAATTATAAAAAAATATAGTTTTTATCTTTTATATATAAAAAAATATAATTTTTATGTATAAAAACTTATATCTATATATATATATATATATACGGTTATGTTCCCATTAGCACCATGCATTGGGGTTTATACCCCTTGCATTGGTCTAATGCACCTTATATCCCACTAATGCATAAGGTACAACTCTCAATGCGAGTGTTAATATAAGTTATGTCAGCACGTGCTTACCTGATCATCATCCTATATATATATATACAGTGGTGTTCCAGTCAGCTATAACTGACTAACCACTATATTAGCTGCATGCCATCTGACCGTCCATTTGTTTTAAAGCAAATCTAACGGCTCAAAAAGAGATCCGGTTGCAACACGGATCAACCCATGAATCAAACCAAAACCCCCTCTCACCTGAACGATTTCGCCGCCTCCATCTCCCTCTCCTTCTCACTGTGATGAAGCCCCTTACCATACATTTTCTTTGACTCAACTTACATGAAGACAAGGGTAGCCTCCCTCCTCAAGCAAGTGTTAAAAATCAAACATCTTCTTGAATCCATAATGATAGATATGTTGTTAACTTAAACTAGAGATTCAACCTTAAAGGCGTGAAAATTCACAACATGAAAATTCACAAGGAGTGCAAAGGCATGGAGAAAAAAGGGGAAAAAAAAAAATTGCTTGTGGTGTGGCTCACGCGAGAAGGTCGCCGACAGTGAGTGTCGGATCCGCCAGAATGTTGCCGGATGGAGAGACTATTGCTGCGTGCTGCGACTTTAATAATGCTCCCAAGTGCAGGATGTCGTGAAGTAATAAATTTTCGGTGAGTCCGAGGTCGAACCACAAGGAAGGGGAATAATTAGCAGAGATGATTGAGAAAAGATTTTAAGAATTTGGTTGCTTGATTGCAAAGAATTAGTTTGATTGAAAACAAAATTTAAAAACACTAAGGTTCAGAGGTCCACTCACAACAAGTATTAGATATTTGTTAACGACTCAATTTTATAACTCAATTGAGATTCATACGAAGGATGATCCCAATCGGATGATGTAACAATTAATTTTATTCAAAACAATTCTAAAAATATGGATTCATTAGATTGATTGATTTAATGCATGAGAAAACTAGTAATTTAATTCACAGGGAATTCTAAGCATTTACCGTACCCGGAGTTAACGATAAATAAAAGAATTATACAGAATAAATACTTTGCAAAATAATCAAAATCAATCAAAACTATGAAAGCTTACATTAAATCCATGAAAGAGTCATTAAACACATACCAAACAATTGTTGTAGCTTCACTCCTAGCCTTAGCAAAAAGTTTAGCTACTCATGATAATTGAAAACTAAAAAACTAAAGAGAGGTAGAAGAAGAAGAACAAGAGAGAGGTGGGAATAGAAGAGAAGAGGAGAAGTAATATATATAGGTGCAGCCGCCTTTTCCTTTCCATGTGCTCTTAGGGTTTCCAAGAGAAAGAGGAGAAAAATTAGGAAACAAATTGGGAATCTCGGTTTTTTCTAGCAGGGCTAACTTGTAACCCGTTTTTGACCTACTAAATGTTGAAATCATGAAATATTCGTGAAATACAATATTATAGGGCTTCAAATCAGCTTTCCAGGGACACCAATTTCGCATTAATTGAATTTCGGAGTCAAAAGTTATGGCCAAAATACGTAACTGCTCCAAACTTCCTTTTTAATCTTCTTTTCAACTTTGAGGTTGCCAATTTCTTTGCTAAAATCTCCTAAAATTAATTTTTTTTGATGAAATAAAGTATGTATTAATAACAAAGGGCAAGGCCCAAGTACATGAGACATATACAAGAGCAAAGCTCCAAGACACAAAAAGATCCTTTTATATCTTTAGGGATTCTAAGAATTGAACAAAAGATAGTTTGCAAATCTTAGTATAGCTAAGGTACCACAAAAAAAGATCCTTAGTAAATCCGGATTTAAGATCAATGATCAACTTTTCAATCCCTTCAAAGGTCCTACGGTTTCTCTCCCTTCCATAGGCACCAAAAGATGGCATGAGGAGTCATCCTCCAAACCACTTTAGCCTCAATATTACCCCCTTTAAACCACCAAGTAGAAAGAAGAGTATAAGTAGATGATGGAAGAACCCAAAGAATACCAAAAACATTGAAAGCAAACATCCAGAGACTCCTTGCCACCTTGCAATGAATGAAAAGGTGGTCCACCGTCTCTGCTTCTTCTTTACACAAAATACATCTATTGGGCAAAATAAAACCTCTTCCAATAAGGTGATCCAAAGTCAAACACTTATCACTACCCACCAACCAACAAAAAAAAGGCTACTTTAGACGGAACTGAGGCGATCCATACAATATTCACCAGTAGAAAAACACTTCCAAGAGGCTTTAAAATATTGTAGAAAGATTTTACGGAGAATAACCCTTTAGAGTCCTTACGCCACACCAAGGAATCATTCTCACCCACCAAAATCTTACTATCATAAAGCACTTGGTAAAAATTTAAAACACTTTCCAACTCCCTAATCATTGAAGCGTCTAGTAAAGGTGACATTCCAAAAAATAGCACCACTATTAACATCTAAATAATCTTTAACCAAAGCATTCTTGTCTCTTCTAAAATTAATGCACTTCACCCTTGCAAATCTTTCATATAGTTCCAAATAAATTAAAGAATGCTTGACCATAGGGAATTGGCTTCCTACAAAAATAAAACACATTAATAACCACTTTAAGTATAAGAGCATGTATCAAGAGAATTCATGTATAATGTGTAAAATGCGGAATTAAGTGTCAAATAAATGTGATAATGCTTACTAAAAGTATAACATTAATGCAATTTTAAGCTATTATCACTGCGGTGTCACGACCTTCATCGGTTGGGATGGAGATGGAGAGGCTCATGTGGTGAGGGGTTGGAAAAAAAAAAAAAAAAAAAACAAAACAACACCAGATCTGAAAAGTGGAGGGCTTTCCTGGATGGTATGCTTCATCGGATGCTTTAATGTGCTTCACCTAGATGTGAGTGGGAAGGAAAGGGGTCAAATTTTTCTTTTCATGGAGAACGAAGGGTCAGCGAAATGTGCCGTCTCCACTGGTTGGATGGATGGGTCTGGTAAGGGGTTTTTTTCGCCAATGAGAGGGAAAGGGAAAGGGAGAGGAAGGGGGGGCTTCATCGCCAGTGAGAGGGAGTGGGAGATGGAGACGGCGAAATCGTTTAGGTGGGGGGGTTTGGTTTGATTTACGGGTTGATCCGTGTTGCAATCGAATCCCTTTTTGAGCCATTAGATTTGCTTTAAAACAAATGGACGGTTAGATGGCATGCAGCTAATATAGTGGTAAGTCACTTGCAGCTAACTGGAACACCACTGTGTATATATACATATATATACATATATACATACATACATATATATACATATATATACATACATACATATATATATATATATATACATACATACATATATATATATACATACATATATATATACATATACATATATATACATATATATACATATATGTATATATATGCATGTATGTATGTATGTATGTATGTATAGTCATTTTATCATCAAGTGCACTTGATGTAACTTTGCATCAAGTGCACTCCAAAACTCTTAATCGCGAATCATATTTTTTAAACCAACCGTTGGATTAGATAGCCTTATTATCATGTAGGATATCCTTGCCAAAAATCAAGTTTATCCAAGATCGATTGCTATTCGATCCAAAACTTGCATTTTTCAATCAATAACAATCACTCATTTATAGATATTTATGGATGAGGCAGCTCTTAATCTCGGATCAACATGATTTTTGCCATGCATTACTTACATACGAATCAAAATTAATCCAACAGTTGGTTTCAAAAAATATGAGTCGTAATTAAGAGTTTTGGAGTACACTTGATGTAAAGTTACATCAAGTGAACTTGATAATAAAAGGACTTTATATATATATATATAATGGGAATTGATATATAAATAAAAAAGAAACAAACTGAAGACATAATCCTTCTACTGACTTATAAAAGGAACCCACTCAGTCACTCAGCCAGTAAAAGGAAAAAGAGAAGAAAAAAGTCACAACACTAACACATGTTGGCTGAAGTAATAAAGGGGATTGGTACTCCTTTTGGACTAAATGCATCGTTTCTCTTTTAGACGGAGAACAAAGGGTTTTATGTCGGTCTTCTCTCTTCAGTGTGACTGACAGTCATTGCCATCATCTTGTTGACATTGTCGACCCTCATATTTCCATCGTCTTGGCTGACTTCAGGTATGCCTTCTCTCTCTTCTCTTCTTCTATTATCTTCTTATCTCTCTCTCTCTCTCTGTCTCTCTCTCTCTCTCTCTTCTTCTTTTTTTTTTTTTTGGCACTTTGGAGGCTCTTCTTTCTTCTCCTCCCCGCTTCTCTTTCTGTTTTTTTTTTTTTTTTTTTTTGTTTGTAATTTGTGGCCATCTTCTCTTCTCTTCTCGTTGCCGTAGTTTCTTCGTTTCCTTTGTTTGCAAGCAGCGTTTTGGTGTTTAGTGTTCATCAAATCTTGTTGGGTGTACATATCCTGCTTAGGGCTGCAAAAAAATGCGTCTTTTGGTCCAAGACGTGTGTCTCGTGCCTAGGGTGTACGCACCGCTCAATTTTTTACACATTGAGGCATATTACCCCCCAAAACAACCCAAGACGTGCCCTGAGCATGCCTGGAACATGTTTTTTTAACACATTGTTTAGGATACGAGGACTCTGCCAAAAAGGATCTAAAAATGGGGTACAGGTGCGGGGATACAGCGGATATGTATGTGTGTGTGTGTGTGTGTGTGTGTGTGTGTGTGTGTGTGTGTATGTATGTATTTATTAATATTTTAAATAAGGCAAATATGATGAGGGGCATTTTTGTAAAGATTTTGATATGTGGCAGTATTTCCATAATAATTAGATTTGGTGGGGTTAAATAATAAATTCAAATTTTAGTTTTTTAAGAATAAATGAAAGATAAGGATTAAATTGAAAAGGTGAAAAATATAAGAAGGTTTGTAAGGAGGGGGGAGGAATGGGTTTCATTCGACAGAAGCAAAACCATTGCCCTCCCACGTCACTTTCAGTAGCACCACCACAGCTGCCTCCTCTGGCAAGACTTTCGACACACCTCCGACAAAGGTTCTGGCCAGCATAAGGTATGCTCTTTCTCCCCCTCCTCTCTCTCTCTCTCTTTTTCTTTCCTTCTTCTAGCCTCCAGTTACGCCATCGCTGCTATCGTGCTACTGCTACTGCTGCTTCTTCTTCTTCTCCTCCCTCTGCCCCTAGTAGTCTTGTCTGATTTGTAGATAAGGTATCTGTCATAGATCCTATACCCGTACCCTTGTCTCGACATGGGTACCTTAGGGCTAAAATGAAGAGTTTGTGTAAGACAGGTCTAAAGAATAAGGGTGGTTTAGGCATGGGAAATTCTATCCATAAGGATATTATGCTTATTGGGATATGGTTGCGGAAATTCCCCATTGAGCTAGATTATTATTGGAATTAAATGAAAATGTGAAACCAACCCAAAAGCCAAAGCTATTAAGTGGAGGGCCTAAAATTGGTATATGAAACCAAATCAAACCCTAGTATTTGGGTAACGTGGGATGTGGGAGTTTCCAACAATTGACATTCATGCTATGTTTAGTAGGAAGGATGGAAAAATGGGAGGAAGGAAATGGAGGCGGGATTGACTTTCCAATCCCTAGGAAAGGGAGACCTCTTTCCTTTCTGTGTGTTTGGTAGGATGGATGGACAGATTGTTGTCTTCCTTCCTCTCTCCTTCATGTGTGTTTGGTAGGATGGATGGATGAATACTAAAAAGTATGTATTTTACTATTCTACCTAACGTATAAAGAAAGTTGAGAAAAATTGAGAGTAGTGTGGTCATTTTCGCATGGATACCCTTCTTTCATTCCCTCATTCGTCCCCAAGTTGGGAGGATGAGAAAAAGTCACTTTAAGTCTTTAAGAGGTCCCTCATTTGTCCCCAAGTTGGGAGGATGAGAAAAAGTCACTTTAAGTCTTTAAGAGGTCCCTCACCTTCCTACCAAACACACCCCTTGAGTCATTTCCTTTCACTTTTCCCTCTTCCCCCTTCCATCCTCCCACTCATCCCTCATACCAAACAAGGGGTTGGCAATTGAAAGGATGGGAATGGGTCTAGAATGCGCTTTTGGTAGGTGTAGATTTCTTCCACTCCTTTTTGTTTGGTTGGGATTTTAATTTCTTTCATAATCTCAGTTTTCCACATATTTATGATCTCGTATTTCTCTTTTAAAACTCTTAATGGTGTTTACCTTTCTCCTTTTGGTGCAAGATAAGAAACTGTTGGACCCTTCATCATAATGGTGAGTTCAATTGTACATGCTTTCATTTGTCTATCACCAATGATCCCCCTTGGCATCCCTTTATAAAAAATAAATTTAAAAAAAAAGAAGAAAAGATTTCCAGCCTTCTAAAGTGATTTGGAAGATGAAAGTGCCTCTAAGGTCGAGGTATTGGCTTGGCTAGTCTCTCAAAAGAAGACTTATAATGCTGATGTGCCTCCACCTAGAAAATGCCTATACCAGATATTTGTATTATGGGCAAAAAGTGTGGGAAGACAATGGAGCATCACGTCATTGTGTGGTACGGTGGTACCCAATATTTCATAGAAAATTTGTTTAGCTTAGTGGAATTGTCTTGGGTTGCGTCGGCCCATATTACCTTGATGTTTGATTTTGATTTTTGATTTTGATAAAGGTAACTATAAATTGTATTAAAGAAGGCAAAAGCCATGTATACAGGGTGTATACCAAAAGGAAAGAAAAAGAAAAGAAAGACAAAAGAAAAGCCTAAAAAATCAAGCTGTCCAAGAAATCATCTAGAGGTGCCTGGCGAGAAAAGCAGCTAGGATTGCCCAACTTAAAAAGGAAATCAAAAATACAATATCTCAGTCTTTCTATTCCCCATTCCCCACCCTCACAAGTTCTCCTATTTCTCTCTCTCCATATAGCCCATAAGGTAGCAGTTGACACCAACTTCCAAATAGTCAATGGTTCCTTTTTTTTACTTCTGCACCACCTGGAGTTGATAAGTTGTTCTACTGACTTGGCCATCACCCATTGGATTCCAAACTGTAAAGCATGTTGTCCACAATTTTTTATAAGTCTCACAATGAAGTAGCAAGTGGTTAACAGATTCCACCTCTTGTTTACACATGATGCATTGAGTTATTACTATAGACTTGAGCTACATGTAATCAAGATTTTAATATTATAATATTATTTAGGTTCAAAATATTCCTTTTAGGTTCCCTTAAAAATATTCTTAAGTCCTAGTTGGGGCTTTAGCGAGTGCTTGTATATATCTCATGTACATGAGCTTTGCCCTTTTGTTAGCAATACAAACTTTACCTTCATAAATACCTATACACACACACACACACACACACACACACATATATATATGTGTGTGTGTGTGTGTGTGTGTGTATGCTTTTTAGGTTGCAGTATAGTTTAACAGAGAAAAGTTCATATAGATTTGATTTTTAAATTTTTATTTTTATTTTTTACTGTTTTTAGTAATGGAAATTTGTATAAACATTTTCATGGCAGCTAGATTCATTGCTTTTTGGGTCCTACCTTATAGATTACTATATTAGAGTTTGTCTAGGGTTGAAAAGTAAACCAATACAAAGGCTCAAAAAGAGTGATGAAGGAGTTCAAGAATTTTGGTAAAACAAAATGTGTTAAAGAGCTTTCTTCTTTTGTCATCAAGAGGTTTGGAAGACCACTTTTGCATCGTCATCTTGGAATTCTTCCTTGTCCCATCTCTTGCCCTTTCTCTTTTGATCTCTCCTAGCCAGAGGTTCAAAGTCTTGTTTGTCTTGAACGAGATCTCACCAAGACAATTCGGTCTCGCCACTGGACGATACGAGAAATCCCACTAGTACAAATATATCAGGAGAAGTATCCCTCTCTGATGAGATTGTCGTGATCTTGAACGATACATGATGAAATGGGCGAGAAATCGAAGATTCGGTTGGATTCGAACGATTTCTTATTTGAATTGTACGAGAAACATATGGCCTACCTCAATAGTCAATACTAGCTTGAGTATCCCCTCTTTCTCTCTCTTTCTCAGACAAACAGGTTTGGTGAAGTGGTCGAGGCACTCGAGGGTCAGACGAAGAGATTTGGGTGGTCTAGGTTCGTAATCGATTTGTTTCCTTCTCTCAAATCTAGATCTGGCTTCTGTTATCGCGTGAGATTGTTGTCTCCGGTGGTTGGCAGTGGTATCTCTTGTCTCAGGTTGGCTATCACGGTGTCTCAAGCCAGTCGCAGAAGCAGCTAGATTTGGTGTTCATGCCCTCTGACGCACTCTCTTAGTCTTTCTCAACTCTCAATCTCGACTCTCAATTGGTTCGAGAACAATCGAGGAGGTAAGGATATGTTTTGGGGAAATTTGTTAGTTAAGTTAGTAGTCGTTTTGTTATAAAGGTAGTAAAAAATGACACTCAACTGTAATTTTTTTCCCATAGCCCCACCAATCTAAAATTTCCCCCTTTTGTTTTCATTTTAATTTAATTTAATTTTGTTTCTTTTTTATTTATTTATTTTTTAAAAATTCCCCCAACAATATTTGCGCTCTAGCGCCTATTTTAATGTTTTTGACCATATTATGTGCCTTAAGTTCATTATTTTGCTTATTTGATGGTTCCAATGTAATCATCATATTTTTTACAAATTTTCTACGAATTTTTTGAATTCTTTCAAACATTGTTTCATGCGTAAAGTTGCATCTCGCCTCGAGACGCGACGGGTTGGGCGAGACTGAAATGCATCCCTGAGACTTTGAACCATGCTCCTTGCCTTATTCTCTATTCTCTTTCTTATTTCTCATTTTGAAGATCTTTAGTGTGGGATACGTCAGTTGATGTTTGTGAAGCTGTGCTTTGTTGGCAGTCATTTGGGTCATTTGGATGGCGAGTAATGCTAGAATATTTTGGAATAAATGGGGGAATGTGATAATTTTTTGGGAAAGGCTAAGAGTTGCTGAATCCTTAGCTTTTTTATGGATATTTATGACTAGAGAGTTTGAGGGCATCCCTTTGATGCTGATTCATAGAGATTGGAAAGCACTTTTTCCATTGCTATAATTGGGAGGCGTTGTGATTGATTGGAGACTTCACTAAGGTGTTGTAAAGCTCAATTTTGATGTTGCTCTCTTGGAAATCCGTGTTCAGTTGGAGTGGATGAAAGTTTGAGGGATTATGATGAGGGAATTATTTTGTAATATTCTTATCCAGCTGGCCAAGGTGATGCTATCATTGTTGAGTTTCTTAGTTTTCTAGAGACTTGAAAGAAGTCGCTCCCTTGTTGTGACACACCTTATCGCGGACGACAAATCTTTATGTAGTTGTTGGGTTGGGTGAGAGAGAGGAGAGTTGTAGGATATGCGATCACATTGTTCATTAGGTTATTGACATGCTAATTTGATGCATATTACTTTTGGATGGGACCCTAAATACAAGGATGTGGAGGTTGACTTCTTGGTCAAGTGGGCTGCATTTACAGGAGAGTACTTTTATCCTCCATCAGTATTTTTCGGAGAGTGGTTAAATATGTTCTTTGTTTTGATTATTAGTTAGCCTTTGAAGGACTCCAGCTTCTTAGTGTTCTCATTTTATTTTGTTTCCTTAAAAAAATTTCGTTTCTTTAGTAAAGAAAATATCAAGTACATATGCGGTATCAGAATACTGAGTAATAATATCTTATGGGTTGTGGGGTCTATTATGGGCTCAGGGTTTGTTCCACCTTCCCCAGACCTAAAACACTTTTATTGATGATTTAGCCCCTTTTGATTCAGGTTCTCTTAGTTGGAATTTCCACTTTCGTCAAAACTGTAATGATAGAGAATCAGAGGAAAGCGTTGTTGTTACATTCCATTCTAAGTGTGTTCCTGAATCAGTCTAATCCGGATAGAAGGCACTGCACTTGTCATTCTTCGGGGTTTTTTTTCTTGTAAATCATTCTTTGATAATCTTGTTGACGATCCCTCAATCCCTTTTTTTCCTTTGCTATGATAATTTGGAAAGTGAATTCTCCCTAGGTCAATCTTGTCATGGTTGGCTGCTTTGGGTAGGACAAACACCGAAAACTTAGTGGAAAAAAAGAGGCCGATGTTTTATTTGTCCCCCCAGTGGTGTGTGCTATGAAAGAACAAGGCGGAATCTGCGGATCATGTGTTCCTTCACCCTGGGTTGGCTAGGGACTTGTGGAGTCGTTTGTTTGAAAGAGCGGGTTTACATTGGGTGGCTCCAGCTCACATATCAGGGATGATGGAGATTGACTTTTAGGCTTGGGCAAATCCAAGAGAACTTGTTCCTTGTGGAGCAGTGCTTTGTTGGAAGTGCTTTGAGTGATTTGGATGGAAAGAAACTGCCATAATTTTCAAGGATAAGCTTGAAGAAATGGAAGGATTGTGGGATAGGGTGGTCTTTTTTGCATCACTTATAGGCTTCAGTTGATAAATCTTTAGAAGGAGTTCCCCTGTTCATGATTTTTAGGAATTGGACTGAAGTGTGCTCTTCAAGCTGGCGTCGACATGGGTTGAGAGTTTTATTTTCTATTTTGTCTAATCATGGATTTAGTGAGTTTTTGTATAGAGTGGCTTTTCGGGGTATTACTTGTATGGTTGTTTTGGTTGTATAGAGTGGATTTTGGTGGTATACTTGTATGGCTCTTGGGCCTGTTGCCTGTGGTGGGTTTTGTTAGCCTTGCGGCGGCTCAAGTTTCTGGCCTTTTTGCTGGTTGGACTCTTGGTCCAATTCTATTTCTTTTTTCAGATTTATAGTACATTTGTTTCTTATATAAAAAAAAAAAAAAACAAAAGAAACAAAAAAAAAAAAACAATGCCAATGTTTGTCTGAGCCAAAACTATCTTGCCAGTCAAAATATTGAAGATTCCAATCTTTCCATATTGCCAGAATTGAAAATAGAAATTAAAATCAGAACCAAAAGGCTTTTGTTAATGCTCCTGACCACCATATTTCATTGTCCTCAAATGAGATAAGTGTGCTATCTTGCATATGAAAAAATCAGTGCTAAAATTCAAAAGCCCTTGCACAAATTATCAAGAGGTTTTCCTCTGGTTGAAGAGCTTCCTTATGAAAATTGACGTTGTAATCTGAATATCCTTCCACAAATTATAGAAGATGGCTAAATTATCCTTTCTTCCTTGAGTGAAATAGTTAGGATACTTACCAGAAAACTGATGAGTCGACTCACACTTCCTGACCAAGGCGGCCTGCTCTTTAGTAGGAAAGCATTTTTATGGAAAATCAGCTCAGTTCTGTTCTGCTAGGTGACTTAAGAGAACCGTTATGTTCTCCACTACCAGGGAGAATGTTCTGAAGTACCACAGTGGAAAACCCAAGCTCTTATACATCTTTTATTTCCAATGATGGGAAACATATGGCAGAGCAAGACAGAAGAAGTCTCTTTCTGTTTGGTGGAGAGTTTCTTCGTTTGGCTATACAGGCTCTTCCCAAGGAAAAGACCTTGTAGATTTTACAAAAGACGACCTCTGTACAGGCTAGTTTCTCAATCCTCTATAAAAGAATACTCTGGGTTGCTATAACATTAAGCTTTCTATCTCTCACAACTCATGAGTGCAAAAAGCTAGAAGAGCAAAAGAGAAACAAGAGTTTCTCAAGAGAAGTACTGCTAGACTTGGTGGAAGTCTTTGTGCTCCAACGAGAGACTCAAAAGGAGAGATTCTATGCTCAAGAGAATGAGTGCTGGTATTGTTGCAAGTCTTGGTGCTACCATTTGAGCTTAAGAATGAAAAAGTATAGAAGAGATAGAAGAAGAGAGAGGAAAAGATAGAAGAAGAGAGAGGAAGAGTTGCTATCATCCAAGTTAACTCTTCGAAGAAGGCACAGATAAAAACAGTAAAAGTTGATTCTACCTCAAAGAAGGATCTTCATCAACCCAAGAACACAGAAGCTATCAACCTTTTTATAGGTTGCTCTTTGTAATCATCGCAATCCACACACCTTGCAAGGTGGAAGGTGGAGGAGGCCTTCTTTGTGTCGTGAAGAGTTTAGGGTTAGCCTTGGAAAACCTCCCATTTGATTCCAATACACACCTTGGAAGCCTGATGGAATTGAGAAGCCTCTTCAGGAGTGTACTTAGGCACATGGTCGAACCACTATAAACCTTTGTGGAGTTCATCTCTCTTGGATGAATGTTGTCTATCACATACATGCTTAATTCTAACAATCATGCAATGCGTTTGATAAAAAGATTAGGACCTTACTTAGCTCACCCTTCTTAGGATCACTTTGTGTGACCAATATTGCGTAATGGTCTTTTTATGTAAATTGCATTACTTGATAACTTGTGTTTACAGAATCCATTTAGTTGTGTCTTTGTTTAACAACTTGAATATATCTGCTAATCATTAGATTAAGAAGTTGCAATTTAAAGTAAATTGAATAGAGAGTTAACAGTACATGAAAAATAGAGTTGTCCTATTCAATCCCCACCTCCTTTCCCTTTCTTCTATCCGCATAGGCCATACACTAGGGAATGCTTTCAATATTGTTCCCCCACTAAAAATGTGCTCAAGTTCTTTATGCTTGGGATATAAGTCCCTTCAGGGGGAGATGAAACAGAGACGAAATAACAATGATGCAACTCAGACTGCTCATAATGTTGTCCTCTTGATTAGATGTTGTATTTCATTATTGCTTGCCACTTCTTTTATCCCAATTGGTATCATCTTGAATCAGCGGTCTCCTTCTCTTCGTTCAAACCTGAATACCTTTTTAATATCGGTGTCTGAATTTCTTTTTTAAATTTCATGTAGCGAAGCATTTGCCTCGTTTAATTTCTTTAAGAGTTGATATTATTAATGGGGTCAAGCTAATAGCTAACTGAAATAATTCTCTTTAGCAAGTGATTTTTGATATTGACTGTCATTTAAATTTACTTTCATTGGAAGGAAATTTTTTGTGAAATTGAGATAAGAAATTACTGTTTTCAGGATTGGTTTTGCATATCACACTGGAAGCATTCCCCTTGACTGGATGCTTGGAGCTTTCATCCTCCAAACGATGCTGGAGCCCCTCGAAACGGATCCAGAGAACCTGGGTCAGATCGGTGGAAATGAGTCTGTCATGTACTTCTCATTGTTTGGTGTTCTTTTGATAGCTATGTTGGCTGCAGTCTTTGTGTTAAGATGGCAAAAACCACAATTAAAGACGATTTATGACCTGGAGAAGGGACGTTATATTGTCACCCGTGTACCAAGGTAATTTTAGTTCTCCACCCTTCCTTCCCTCCCCTCGCCCCCCTTCCCCCTCTCTTTTTTATTTTTATTTTTATTTTTCCCCATTGAAAACTTGTAAATTTAGCTTTATTTTTGAAGATCAAATGGGAGTTTTCCTACGAAATTTATGTGAGAGAGAGAGAGAGAGAGAGCTAAAAGCTTGAGACCACTGTTGCCATGTCCAATATACGAAGGGAATGAACAGCAAGGGCATCCCCACTCATTTTTGTTGCTTCACGTCTTCCATCTGCTCCCTAAAAATATTGAATATGAGAACCTTGAATGATTTTTACCAATTTCAGGGGAGATATCTGGATGACATCTAGCACACTCTAAAAAATGGTAATTGATAGACATCAAATTAACATAATGTGATTAAATTTCTGGACATTAGCTGTGCAAAATTCTAAGTCGCAATGTATGTATAGTTTGGGTGAAAAAAAATGTTATTTCTTGTGTTAGGACCAGTGTTATTATTGTTGAGGTTTCACGAGGCAAAGGCAAGAGGCAAGGTTTTAGGAGAACTGATTGTCGAGCTTTGAGCTGTAGGGTGCGAGGCTTGGACCTCATGCTTTTCAACTCTGAAAATTTAGAAACCCCAGATATAAAACCTTGCTCCTCATTGTTTTAAAGTATAAATTTACAAAAAAAACAAGCAAACATTTGGGATTAGTGGTTAAAGTTTTGCAAATGTATAGTCATTGAAGAACCAGCCCTAATGCTCTTGATGTCTTGAAACTTATTAATGCCCTGGGTGATCAAGTGTTTGGGTCAGATTTTGAATGAATATAAGGGAAATAATTCAAATTACTCTTATCACAGATTAGCGAATGAAAATTTGTAATTAATAATTTTCACAATGCGTATGCAATTGAACTGCTGCCATTTCCTACATGACTGATTTAAACCAAAAATTGTATAGGAAAAAAAAGAGCAAATCAGTCTCCACCGGATGAATGGCCATGCCCTTAATGTCTGATGTTAGTTGTATAGAACCTAGATTTTCAATGGTGTCACAATTTTGCTGTACATTTTGGATAAGTAATTTCCTGCAAAACCAAGAAATGCATTTCAAAGAACGCCGACTGCAATTATACCTTGTCAAATGGACAAGAATGGAAGGACCGTTGGTCTGTGTTTTGCGAGATGTCCCAAGTTATATCATTTACTGCAAAGAGAAATTTTTTGATAGGTAAAATTGTATTCACTAGATAAATGCTGATAACCCGTGTACACGCTAGCTATACACAAAAGGAAATGCAAAATGAGATTTAATAGTGAGAATGCTGTTATGGTTTCTAGGGTAAATGACATTTTATCCCTTGAAGTTTAGTCATTTTCACTTTTCCCCTTTATAGTTCAAAAACTACATTTTGCCCCCTTCGATTTACCTTTTGACCAAGCTAATGGTTAATGAAAATGACTTAAATGCCCATACAAATGTGTCAAAATTTTAAACATAAAATATTCTGACATTTGACATTCAAAGCCACATGACACATAATATATATTAATATCTTTGAAAACCCACATATTATTTTAGTCACCATGGCTAACAATCCACGAGTACATGGCCGACAGCCATAGGCATTACCTCGCCCCCTTTCTTTTTTCCCTCGAATTTTAATATCTCGATGGATCCTGCACATGTGATGAATCTCATAATCCAGAGGATGGCCAAGACTCGTAGTGGCTCAGACCAGGTAGACTAGAGCATGTCCATTAGGTTTCGTACCAGAATTGAGCATCTGAGAGGCATTGACATTAATCTCTAATTGATTATCAACTTTAGAGAAGAAAATTGAAGAGGATGAAGCTCCACGCCGCTACCCAAGCATGGTTATTGTGAATGGCGTCACCAGCATAGTCGACTACAGCCGGTATAGTCGAAGAGGAATGGAGAAGGTAAATACTGACATGCAAATCTCGACGAGTTTGATGAGGAAGACACGCCGGACGAAGAAGTTTACGGTGGGAACAATAGCCACAAGCCCAGCACCATCAAATGGATCTTCATCAAATCATCGGTATTGGTAGAGTTTTTGGAGATCATCTTGCTGCAAAAACACGACCGACATCTTGTTCGAGCGACCATTTCTTATGCAAAAGAGAGAGAAGAGAGTTTCTTCAATCTGCCATTGAAGAGGAAAGAGAGCTACTTCTCAGAAACCCTTCGAGAGAACGGTCACGACCAAAAAGAGAGAGAGAGAGAGAGAGAGAGAGAGAGAGAGAGAGAGAAGAAGGGTCATGCGTGATTGTCACGTGATGACATTCAGGGACCTTAAAAAAAGGCACTTAAGTCATTAAAATGTCACATGCCAATCACGTGATATTTTTTTCATCCATTAAGCTGATGTGGTGTTAATGGAACGGGGCAAATTGAGAATGAGAATCTATAGAGGTGATTTGTCTGGTTTTAAATTATGGAGAGAAAAAGTGAAAACGACTAAAACTTCAAGAGGGTAAGTGTAATTTACCCTAATTTCTAAATCATGTCTGAAGTCATTTTTGTACGTAAGCCAAAGTGATCTCACATCAACCTATAGCTATGGGCCTACTTAGAAGAAACAACAGCTCGAATTGGCAAAATCAAAATTAAAATATTTGTGGGGCATGTTTACATTGGTGAAGCTTTAATCTTGTAAAACAGCCATTGCATGGTAAAATTATGTACATGTTTTCTAGCAGAGACATGGGAGAATATATATATATATATATATTTTTTTGTTCATCAGGGCTGTGTAGGAACCCTTAATGTTCCTCCATTGGTGCAAAGCTTGGGGTCTAATGGGGCAAGACCCATCTACGGTCATTGCATGCATCCAAAGCCATGATGGATGTCAACAGATGCCACACCTATTTATATCTTCTTTTTCTTTTTCTTTTTTGGTTTAGACATTAGAGGGCTTTATCTATCCTATCCGGTGCCACATGAGCTACGCTGCATTGGCCACACTTTTGATTTATTTTTACATTTGGTATTTTTAAGCCGTGACGGCCACACCTATTTATACTACATGAACTTGAAGTTGGAATTTGGGATGGTAAGACGATAATTGAGCATTATGCCCATACTGTTGCTGTTCTAGTTTTATGGCTTAGCTTCCATCGAAATATTCCAATTCAATATTCATGTTCAAAAGACTTATAAATTGGTGGCCTAATTCAAAACCTAAAAACGAAAAGGTAATAATTATAACAACAGCACAGAAGATTGAAGTGCCAATTAATTTTTCCAATCTTTGTCCTATTTCTGGGTTTGGGACTCCTCTTGGTGGATCAATTTTCCCTAATATTGCATTAATTATGCTTTTCGACTCACTATTTTTTATTTTCTTTGGGTCAATGATTTTTGAGCCACTAAAATATGAAGATCTTGAAAAAAATTTAGTGTTTCAATTTGTTGAAATAATAACACTGTAAGAGTCATAACAACAAACTATTGTTGGTGAAGGGGAAGGAAAAGAGAGTTAAGATATGATTTAAAAGCAAAAGTAAAATTCCATTGTTCATTTATAAATTTCTCACCATTCATTGAACAGTAAAATTTTATTGTTTTGCCCCCATATAACACAACCAACTTTATATATATATATATATATATATATATATATAGGTCTGATCTTATTAGGGATATCCCATTATGGATATTTTCGGGAGAGTCAAATGAGAACCGTCGGATTTCATCCAACGGTTCCAATCGATAAAGCCTAACAAATGCTGAGGCAAATGAATAAAAAAATATTTTTTGAATAAAAAAATCTTTATTTTTGCAAACTTTGTCCCTTCTCCTTCTCTTTTTCTCTCTCTCTCCCTCTATCCTTTTGAGGCAAAAGATGCAAACCTTGTCCCTCCCCCTCTCTTTTTCTCTCTCTTTCTCTACCCGTCTCATTCTCTCTTGTACTTTCTTCCTCTCCTCGTCGGACCAAGCCATAATAGTCGGTGGCCATGGCTGCATTATGGATTTTTCTCCCTCCCTTTTTCTGCACACGACGGCCATGGCTGTTGGGGTTTGCATTGGTTGTCTTTTTTTCATTTTTTTTTTGTTTTTGTTTTTTCTTTGATTAAATTCAACAAAAAAAAAAAAAAAAATCCACCGGAAAAAAAAGCAATTAGTGCGACTACTACCACACATATGGCCGGCAAACTCTATGCCCAAACCCAACCCAACCAGAGTCATCACCATCACCACCAGTGGACCTCGTCGCCAAAAAAAAAAAAGGGAAAAAAAACACAAAGAAGAAGGAAGGAGACCATGGACGCCGGCATCCATGGCCTCCCCTCCCCCCGCCCCTTCAAATCATCGCCCCCCCCTTCTTTTTTTTTTTTTTAATCAGAGATTTTTACCCCCCCCAAAAAAAAAAAAAAAACAAAAAAACAAAGAAGAAGGAAGGAGACCATGGACGCCGGCATCCATGGCCTCCCCTCCCCTCGCCCCTTCAGATCATCCCCCCCTCTCTTTTTTTTATTTTATTTTTTTTATCAGAGGTTTTTACCAAAGGAAAAAAAAAAAACAAAGCAAGCCATTCAACAGATTTGAATTTTACTTTAAAAAAAAACAAAGAAGAAGGAAGGAGACCATGGACGCCGACATCTATAGCCCCCCTCCCCCCGCCCTTTTTTTTTTTCCTTTTCTTTTGGTATCCATTTTTGTAATGCCCTGCATTTCCGTAAATTATTAATTTATTTCAAGTCTAAAATCTTAAGTTTAAATTTGATTTTTATTAGGCTAATTTTATACTACACTGTTTGGGTTAAGATATACTTGGATTAGGTAAAACCAATAACCAAACACTTTACCCTAATTGGTTAGTATATAAGAATCCTTATCAGAAGAGTTTCTTTTTTTAATAAACTGTCAGAGTCACAAAGAGGCAAGCTTAGAACCCTAGAAGACCCCTTCGTATTCCCAACAATCTGCATATCAAGTGAGTACAATCTAAACTCTGCCTAAGTATGTGATGGTTTATATATATATATATATATATATATATATATAAATGTATATAGGTATGTGGTACTGGTACATCCCGTAGTACAAAAGTTAAGGAAAAAAAAAGTAAGTTTCATAAAAATGGTAAAGTTATTATTTTATAGTGATATATATATATATATATATATATATATATATGTGTGTGTGTGTGTGTGTGTGTGTGTGTGTGTGGGTGTGTGTGTTTTGGTTGTTTGTAGTGTAATATGTCCGTACATGGTAAAGGTTGGAAACTTGGCTGACAAAGAAAAAAGGAAGAGTTGGGAGTTATGTAAAGGAATATAATATGATTATATATATATAATGATTTGACCTAAAAATTAGTAGGCATCCTGTACATATTGTATATAGGGTTAGAAAGAAAAAAAAAAAAAAAAAAAAGAAAAAGTAAAGAAAGATTGGACGGTACACAAGTGGGTGTTGGGTGGGGAGATGGCCAATAATCTTACGTGGTCAAATATACAAACCCAATTGTGTACTAAGTATATTTACGACTTTGAGTATTGAATTATCACTAGTTAAGTTGATTTCATTGTTGCCTAATTAGATGAGCTGGACATAATGGACTGCGTTGAGGGTCAGACTAAATAAATTAATACATTTATTAACTTAGACTATAATTTATTGATAGTAATATTAATTTTTGATCTTAGGTTTGAGCTAAGTATTGATAAGTGGAGGCATTTACTTGGATTTTGACGTTACCATTTGAGGTAAGTGGGAGTATGATATGCCAATTTACTTATGACAAATGTTTTATTTGTTAAATAAATGATTTTCACGAATGATTTTTATATCCATTCAAACATGTCTAATTTATTTATATGAGCCAAGCAAATGATTTTGTATTCCGATTCAAATAATGCTAGATATGATTTATTGATTACTTGAAATTATATTTAGCTAAAATGATTATATTTGAAACTCTGGTATGGTTGCCTTATGTCTAGCCCTGGTCAATAGGGGTTAAGTTATTGGCCTTTGGTTCTTTTTGGTCCCAATGCTCTGCCCCGGTCAGTAGGGGATATTACTGATCTTTGGTACCAATGCTCTGCTAAAGCCTCCTCTTGATAGGAGCACCGTTTGGACCTTCGGGTCAATCTGTCTGAGTCATTTGTGTGGTTAGCCAGAGTTACAAATTAAATATATGTTTGCTCTTATCTGAAAGCTCTGAATGTTTATTTGAAATCTGTTATTGATATGAGAATTCTTTAAATTTGTATTTCTCTGAATATCTTTTGAAAAATATTTAATTGAGGTTATTAGCATATGATTCATCGATATACATTTTTATGAAAAACTCGTGCGATTGGCTTGGCTTATTCTTGTGTATGTTATACTCACCCTTACAATATATTTTTCAGATGAGTAGTTTGTTAGATTGCTGGGCCAAGTGCAGTGGAGGCTTAGAGCGCGTCAAGCTAGCAGCTATTAGATTGAACATTTATTAGTATTAGTTTCCGTAGTGATTCTTTTTCTTATGAGAGGATTTTTGGACTCATTTTTAGATGTTATTTGTTAAAGTTTGGAGTTATGAGGTTTGAGTAGACAACTTTTTCAATTATTTTTAGTTATTGTTGATGATTATGACATCACTGAATCTTTGGAGATTATTAGTACATCAGATTTCATTGTTGGAAATTTTATTATGGATGGATGAATTTAATTGATCACAAGAATGGTTGAGATACGAATGTTTAACTACGCCTTCAGACTCAATCTCTTGGGTTTGGGGTGTGACAATTTTGCCCAACCATGTGAGGGCTTGTAGAGAAACGAAAAAAAAAAAAAAAAAATGCCAATAACCCAAATGGATGACTGCCAGCGGTGTGCTTCACCGAGTCCATCGGAATGTCGCCGGATGTGAGAAGGAAGGGGTTGTGGAAAGGGAAGGGGGTAAGATCTGAACAGGGCTAACCACGAAGCTGCACCAGTTCGCCGGCAGTGTGAAGGAGAGAGTCGCCAGCGTTCCAACCAACGAGGAGAGGGAGAAACTAAGAAAGTGCAAGAGAGGATCTGGGAGAGAGAGAGAGAGAGAGAGAGAGAGAGAGAGAGGGGGGGGGGGGGGGAGGGGACAAGGTCTGCAGAACAAAAGATTTTTTTATTCAAAAAATATTTTTTTATTCATTTGCCTCAGCATTTGTTAGGCTTTATTGATTGGAACCGTTGGATGAAATCCAACGACTCTCATTTGACTATCCCAGAAATATTCATAATGGGATATCCCTGATAAGATCAAACCTGTATATATATATATATATATATATCGAGGATGATCACCTGTATATATATATATATAGATATATTGAGGATGATGATCAGGTAAGCACGTGCTAATATAATTTATATCGACATCCGCATTAGAAGTTGTACTTTGTGCATTAATAGGATATGAGGTACATTGGACCAATGCAAAGGGTACAATCCCCAATGCATGGTGCTAATATAACTTATATCAACACGTGCTGATGGGAACATAACTCTCTCTCTCTCTCTCTCTATATATATATATATATATATATTTTTTTTTTTTTGTTTTTTAGTTTCCTAAGGTGTCCCTAGGCTTCGCCCAGGACTAATCCTCCAAGGTACAGTCGGGTGCCGAAGAGGGGACCTCTCCCAAGAAAGTTTGCTGCATCCATAAGGGCTCGAACCCAAGACCTCTTGCTTAAGCGACCAGAGCCCCTTCCACTCAGGCCAACCTTCTTTGGTCAACCAACTTTATATTATTGCAAGAGATATGTTAACTTGAAAAAGTCCACATGAATATTTATAGACAAAACATTCTCATTAGGGGAATCAACATATATAATTAGAATTTCATTATATATATAGGATGGCGGTCAAGTGAGAACGTGTTATATCAGCACTCATATTAAGGGTTGTACACACCTCATGCATTAATAAGTTACGGGGTATATTGGACTAATATACATGCTACAATCCCTATTACATGATATTGATATAACTTATATCAATACGTTCTGACCTGACTAGAACTATATTTATAAGGAAAAATAAAATGAACTTAGTGTCCTTTCATACATATATTGTACCAAATGAAATGATTATAAATTGTCCTTATATTGGCTTTCAAAACCAATCAATAGCTCTAACATCTAACAACTTTTTTCATGCTTTTTGTAAACACCTAAAAGTGCATGCATATTGTCACACCCCATTTTTGCACCACTTTACTAGGGCTCATCATTTCATGCATGTTTTTGTTTTGTTTTTGAGTCTAGTCACTTGCATTAGTTTTCTAGAGTCACAAGGACAATGGATATGAATTTTGGTTCAATTCGGAGTTGATCTTGAGGGATAATAAGAGCTTTTGTGACTTGAGGGGCATAATCGTCTTTTAAGTCCCAAACTTTTCATTTGACCTTGAAATGATCTCCAAATTGTCAATTGGAGTTCATATGGATGCATAAGAGGTATTTCTAGTGTCAATTTGATGAATCAATGGCTCGGGATTAAAATGGCTCGATGTAGTTCAAGTTGGTTAATTGACCCTTCTTTGGATTGGCTCTAATTGACTCACAATTACCAACCAAATCTTTTCAAATTGACTTTCATTAGTCATCATTTTACCCCCAAAAGTGTTTTATGAAGTTCAATTTTGATATGGAAAGTGTTTGGTTTGACCCTATGTGCATGTCTATGCTTAGCAAAGCTAGAGCATAGCGGTTAACCGCCTTGTTCAAACCTAACCATGCCCCCATGGTTAGTGGTTTTCACCCTAAAATGTTCAAAAACATATTCCTCATCGAAACACGGTCGTTTTGGCTTTTGTTTAATCAAAATCGGAGTTCATTTGGCCCCTGAAACACTCCTAGAAGGTAAAGGAGTCCAAAAAAAGCAAAAAGCTGATGTGGGCTCGGGTGACCACCCGAGCCTGGGCGGCTAGCCGCCCAGCCTTGGGTGGTCACCTGAGACCACTTTCCTATTTTCATTCTAACTCCTTGCTGAAGCGGACTCTTGCCTATTTTGACGTATTTGGGCTCTTTTGGACGGGTTTCCTTCTAATTTTTGTTAACTCCTGAGTTACTTTAGCCCCAAGGGGGTCTCTAATAGCCCTTAGATTAATTCTTAGGGTTTTAATCCTAGCCATTGGTTAATCCTAATTGAAGTCTATAAATACCCCCTATGCTTCAGCACAAGGGGAGCCACTTTATGCCTAAAAACCTAAGTGTTAGAGAGAGAATAAGAGAGAGAGACTTGAAGGAGAGCTGGAGTTCTTGCTGTAGCCTTGGAGAACATTGGTTCAAGACATCCATAAGAGGAAGAGAGAGTCTCTACAGCAGCAAGGAAGCTTCTTCCTAAGGTATTCCTCATTCCCTTTTATGCTGAATATAGGTTTTCATATAGGATAGGCTTATTGCATGTTAAAGGTAGTTTTTTTATCATGTATTAACACTCTAGCTAGTTAATATACATGGAATATCTACTGTTTATCATAATTTTAGCATGCTTTAGGGTTGTCCTTTGTGTTTTTAAGCATAGTTGTGATTCTTGTGCTCCTGTTGTCCTTGTGCTAGGATAGTGTTATTGCATGTTAGTGTTAGGGTTTCTTATCATGTTTTATTGCTTTAGTTAGTTAATATGCATGATTAAGGTCCTGTTTAGGTTTATTTTAGCATGATTGAGTTTTGTTTTGTGTGTTTTTAAGCATATTTGTGAGTTTAGGGTTTTAGTGTCCTCATTTTATGTTAGTTTTCATACAGCATGTTAAAGTAGGTCTTTTTATTGTTTTTTCTTCATAGTTGCTGTATATGTTTTTCATATGGAGTAAATATGATATTTTTGCATGCATGTTAGTTCATTCTAGGGTTTTTATGCATGATATGGTTCTAGGATTGTGTTAGGGCTTATGAAAGTTTGCTGTTTTTGTTACTGGCATGTTTAGTGGATGATTTTAGGCCTTAGTACTATTCTGTCAAGATCTGCATGTTAGTGTGTTTGCATGGTTTTGAGCACGTGTAAGGGTGCAAATGGGTGTGGTATTTGTCCTATGGCAAATAGGGTTGCCAATGCTTGAAATGGCTAATGCTTGGAGCTTATTGCGCTCAGGTAAGAGGGTGTGAAGGTGCCCCAATTCACCTCTCTTCCTAACTCTTTCCCTTCTCCCTCTCTAGGGTTAATTTTTAATACAAGTCTATGGTTTAAATCAGAGGTTTCCTTAACCAACAAAATTCTGTTTTTATCAAAGTTTCCATTTTGTGGAATTTTCCTAATTTCAAACTTGGTTTATCTATCATATTCAACTCTTTTTCAAATAAGGAAACCTACGGGTTTTTACCATAGGTTTATATTAGGATTTAACCCTATTTCTAATCGAACTACGTGGACTTTGATCCATGTATTTCGTTGCATGGTACGTAGGCGCTCTTCGTGAGGCTCAAGTCCATTATAGGATCCAAGCATCCTAGGTTTATTTCTGTTTTCTTTTCTTCTTTTTATTTTCTGTTTTATTTGTTTATTATGCATGGATGGATGAATGAAATATATGATATGCATGCAATCCTTGTGATGATATACTTGCTGATTTTTGTATGGAAAAGATCTTGATTTAGCCCAAATGAACTGAGAGACCGAAAGGGTGACATGGGTGCCTATAGGCTTTGCCTAGAACCTTCCCATGTCATAACTTAGCCTCCGAATCGCCGATTTCTTTGGTTTCCAAAAGACTATTTTTGCCTTTCCTTTTTTATGGAGTCATTCAAATTGTTTCTTTAAAACAAAAATGATTTTTAGGGTTTTCCTTGTTTCCTTTAAAAAATAAGGTGGCGACTCCTTTTTCTTTTTCAAACCTATCTATTTTTCTTTCCAACCCTTGTGGGCCCAATTTCCAGGGTTCACACATATAAACTGTAAGAATTTTATTTAAATTCATATGGGCTTGTTATTGATTAAATTAAAATTTATATTTTATAAAACCTGAATTGAGGAGAAATTGATGACGTGATATATCGAATTCCTAATAAATTTGTGATTAATAAAGTTTATATGGATTATGGTGCACCTTAGTCACGTGTAATCACATGTACTGAAATATAGATAAGAACTTGTAGATGCCTTTCTTGATTGACAAGAAATCGACTTTCTCGATGGAGAAGAAATAGACTTTTTTGATGGACAAGAAATAGCTTTTTTGTTGGATAATTTATAATGGGAAGACTTATCCTATTCCATTCTCATATATATATATATATTATATATATATATATAGGGCATTAGTCCCTACCCTCACACATGCCTATTAGTTTTATTCAGTATAGTCTTGTCTCGTTGAAAGACAAAGAGTGTTTGTGTGGAGAGGGTGAAAGACTATTGCTGCACCACTAGATTGGGATATGGTTCAAAGTTTTAGAATATGCATCAATGGAGTTTTCAGGTATGCAAGCATTGTTCAAATTTTTATGTATGCTTATGAGCTTGGAAATAGAAGAGGATGTGGCGTCTTCTCGTGTGGAGGTTCTAGTTGACGCATGGGCCATTTGGCAATCTCTAGATAGTCGTGATACATAGTGGCCATGCAACCTCTTATGCTGGTTGGTCCCTTCAAAGCTAACACATCAGTGATTGCACAACTATCACCAACATATTTTGGAAAAGTCGCACGACAGACTCACATTAACCACGCCACTTAATTGGAAGGGTATTTTAGTAATAAAGTGACAAATGTACTCTTAATTCAAGTGTGGGGGATATATTGTCTCAAGTCGTTATTGACTCATTCCTTTAGTCGACAAATTTGGGATGTTTGGCTATTACGAGTATTTGGGTTAAGTCGAAATGATCATACTTTATCTAACAACGTTACATTTATGGATAGAGCTAAATGCAACATTATGGCATGGAAGAGAGAAGGTGGTCATCTTATTTCCTGTATTATTAATTGGTTCATCAGTTCTCATTCTTCAAATTTTGAAGTAATCTTCTTCGAATTTGAATCCCAAGAATGCACTATCTTTTCTTCTAGTTCACTTCATTCATCCCTCTTTTAATTGAATTATTAAGATGAAAATCTACGGTGCTGCAAAGGGTAACACAAGTATTGCTGCTACTAATGGTATTTTTGTAATCACAGAAGAATATTTTTCAACAGTATTTTTTAAATTAGGGAGTTTAGTCTGCTTTTTATGCAGAGCTTATGAGTGTAATTCTAGGTATTGATTACGCTTGGGAAAAATGTTGGCATAACTCATGGATTGAGCTGTGATTCTCTACTCTCTAGTAGTTGTTTCATGCTTGCATAATAAAGTCTTTAAACCGCCTTGGTTCTTATTACTCAATGGTCTAATTGTCTACATCTCATTGGTAAAATGAATATGGTTTCATTACATGTATATGAAGAAAGAAATTGTGCATATCAGATAGCTGATGCTCTTACGGTTTTCTTAGCTTACTTAGTGGCCCTTTAAATTCGGGATATTGCTACGAAGGAGATTATTAGATGTGTGTCCGGACTTCTTTTTTTATAGATTTCTTTGTTGTGGTTTTAATTGTGAGTTCGAATGTGGCATTGTGTGCAAGTTACTAAGACTAGACAATTTTGTTTTCTTTCTTCCTCTACTTTATTATTTCTTTATTTGTTCTTTTTATTCACTTTTAATGAAACTTGGGTTGTAAGCACATGATTTCGGGGTTGAGGGGTGTCAACCTAGTTGGGCTTTTTTGGATTCTCCCTAATTCTTTATGCTCCCATTTTTCCTTTAAAAATAAAAAAATGGCACGTCAACAAAAATTGAAATAACTAGTCAAGAGTTATAGGCTTTTACGCATTAAGAAAAGCACCCCCTTTTTATTCCGTTTCAGTTTATAACTAGTGTCTAATGTTTCTAATGGAGGATGGGCCTTTTTTAAAACCAAAAACAATAGGAGAGGGAAAACAAAACAAATACTGACATTCTAGTTGGACATGCCTCAGTAAACTTTTCATATTTTTCTTTTATTGTTGAATCACAAGAATTGATCCAACCTCAACCAAATTAACTAGAAACATTAAAATGATCTATGTTCCTGAATTCATAACAACATATTTTGTAACGGTGCCAAGTCCCAATGCAAAAACATAAACGTAATATTCGTACAAGAAGAGTGCAAAAAAATATAACATCAATTATCCAAAGGGAGGGCATCCGTCAACATATGTTTGGGTCAATGGGGGCAATGGGCCAAAGGACAATGGTCACCCTCGTGCGATCCCCAACATTTTAGGCCATCTATATGGTGATTAGTGATAGCAAAATGAATGAGAAGCACCATGGAAAATGCCCCGCGCGGACGTAGTTGTACTTCACCCACCAACTGTTATATTTTTCAAAAAAATTAATAGAGACCAAAGCATCTTTGTACAAGGACCATGAGAACTCTGATTAAGTGAAATATTTCAGTTGTAGTAATTAGAAAAATTATGGGCACGCGAATGCACTGAATCCACTTCTTATTAGTAAATAAAAATCCTCAAATTACAACCAGTGTGGAGCAAAAAATCAACTTGGTCCAATGACAACACACAAATTTGATCATTGCTTATACATATAATGCACCTCGAAGGATTATCTTCTAGCAGCATGTCTGGCTTGAAAATGTGTTCTACTGTTGTAAGGTTACGATAGCTACAATGGTTGATCTTGCTACCTATTCAAGATTGTAGCTATCTGAATGAATTATGAGGATAATGATATGATGGCATGCATCAACACCAAGACACTCTAGTTTTACCCAAAATGTGAAACATGAATGAAACAAAAAGGTGGCAATTTACTAAAACAATGAAGACAAATCTGGGAAGTAGTTTTACGTAGTGGCCTAACTTGAAAGATTTAAGATAATAAAGAGCACAACCATAATTAAATATACATAGTTTTTTAAAATCATGTTTCTGAAACATTTATCAAGTCATATATAGCCACTTAGTGGTGGAGGAATCAACGAAATAGCTAGTATCGGCATTAAGATTTCATGCATTAATCTATTGGTGCTAATGATTTTTTTGTTACACAGGATTTTAAATTACAACATATATAATAAATTACAAGAGATAGAACCAAGAAACAACTATAGATTACAAATTAAATAGTTAGAATGAATTGAGAGATATTTTAACTATTGTAACCAACTGAGAGATATTGTAACGGTAGTAAAAGTTGTTGTAATCATTAGTGCTAATATCATGATATGTTCGCGTACCTTTATTCTTTTGTTATGTTGAATGTATATAAATGTAACAATTACCTTATTAAAAAAATGTAAATACCTGTAACAGTTGATGGATGTGGATTTTCTAGCTTCTTTTAAAAGCACTTTGTGAATCATGGGTTTTGATCATCCTTTTTAAAAGAGAGAGATTTAAATAAATAAAAATCTGTTTTTTAAAATCCACAAAAACAATAACAAAAGTACGGAGTCGCCATATCATTTTTAAGGAATAAGGAAAACCATAAAAATATTTTAGAGAAAACCTTTCAAAACCAAACAAATTACTCCAATATAGAAAAAGGCAAGCCTTAACAAACCAAACTAAAGAGGGGATTCAAAGACTAATGGATCACTTAATTTATATGGGCTATTTCAATCACTTCTTAATTACTCACATTCATATAAAAGAAACCATCCATAACCATCCACATTCATCCATAAATATTCATAAAACATCCATAAACATCCATAAACAAGTAAGAAGAGATAGAAATAAAGAATAAAAAGAAATAAAAGAAAAGAAAACTTAGGATACGTAGTATCGTAGGGTAGACTTAAACATCAGATGAGTGCCTACCCCACATATAAAGATGTAAAGATCAAAGTCCACGAAGTTCGATTGAGAAGAGATTACTCCATTTACAATGAACTAATAACCCTAAGTTTTCATAAAAAGAAAAAGAAGATTTTTCAAAAAAAAAAAAAAAAAAAGAGTTTCCAAAAAAAGAATGAGAGAAAATAGGAATCTTGAGAAACAAGAGAACTCTTAACAAATAAGGAGTTTTATAGAAGTAGGAAACTTAAAAGTTATAGTTCAATGCAAAGAGAATAACGCAAGGGGAAGAAGAAAACAATTCATAACAAAACTCACCATATACCAACTTACTATATGCAAATAATCCCAAAACATTGAGAAAATATCAATTAATCACCTTATGTATGCTATAGGGCAATTATCATGCTTAAACCAACCATATTCATATTCAAATCATCATTAGAAAGCATAAATCAAATCTGGACAGAATGCTAAAACATCCTAAAAATCATGCAAAGAGTAAAAATCAAAAGAAAGACAAAACCCTAATATGCTCCTATATGCCATAAACTGACTATCATACATAAAAATGTCAAAAACATGCCAAATATGAATTATTATAATGAAAATATCATATAACAATTCAAAACATGAAAAGAAAATAAAACATGAATTAATAGGTAAGGATTTTATGTAGAAACATGAAATAAGTATCCTTACGGTGAGCTTTCTTAAGAAAAACTATCCTAAAATAATTTTACATAGAAAGTATTTCGTATGACTGTTTTCTTCATATATCCTACGTAAAATATATACCAAAGAATGCAAAGAAATTAATGGCGCATTTAAACGCACTCCAGAAAGCACTCATGCAAAGACTCACCCTTTAAAAAGGATAATTATCCTCCAAAAGAATAATCATCAATATACCTATGAAGATAAACCCTATACAAGAAAAGTTCTACATGAAAAGTACTCAAAATCATGCACATAAATGAACCATAAAGAGAAAATAACCCTAAAACATTCACTAATATGATATGTAGAAGTACCATAATTATAGAGAGAGAAATCATAACTTCAACACATAATACACAAAACTCTACTATGAGTACCACGCCCTGAATTCACCACCTAATTACTATTTGGGAATAATGAACCCTAGTAGGGTCTAACTTGTCATATCTAGAGATTCGTGTTCGGAGTTAGGATATATCATTGGAAGGTGTTAGGCACCATGATGCTGGTCGAAACCAGCCCTCACATGTGATTATTGGCCTATAATTAAGTTAATATTCAGTTTAAAATCAACCTTAAATCATGCGACAATTTATATCATGCATAAATGGCAAAATGATGAATGAAATAGAAAATAAACTATTTACAGCAATTATATAGAATGTTCAATCTATCTGGCAGGATCAACTCAAAATAACAGAATCTATTACAAAATACAGACTTTCTGTCTTCTGCTAATATTGTGCTTACGCATCTATGCCAATTGTGTACAGCATGGCCTTTGTGTAGCTGCATTCTGTTAATCCTGTTCTCATGACTCAGATGCATATCAAGCAGCAATAATCAAGAAATAAACCCCTAAATATTGTCATGCATAAAGCCCTAACAAAAAGAAAGACTATCTGCCCTAATGAGGTGCATACGCAACCCATACAGGTGCATATGCACCTTGTAGGCATATTCGATTACCAGAAAACAGTAAACAGTACAAATTAACTTTGAAACTGAATACCCAGAACATTATCACGGATGTTAACACTACTGAAATCAGAACGGGATATTTACCTAACATATCAATATTAACATCATTAATTGACGACAAAAATGATAAACGGGCAGACAAGTTTAACCTACTCTACTATCAAGGCATGATATACAATGATTTTACAACCTATTAATCCTAAACATGCATTCTAATAGTATATTCTATATTCATCCTTATTCATGCATAACCATCAAGAACTAAAATATCCTTACATATGCAATTATCAAAGAGTTCGATATGGATTCATATCAATATAGTAAACCGAAAAGAAAACAAAAGCAATGTTACCCTTAGGTTTAGATGCCTTCGCATCAGCTTAGTTCTCCCTTGCAAGCCTCCGAAATCACAGCTCTTTTCCTTAGTGTAGAACTCTCTTAGGTATATATTCTCTCTCTCCTTAGATCTTGTCCCCTTGGATTCCCCCCCTTTTAGAACTATAATGGTGTATATATAGGAGTTATTAAGGTTTTTGGGAGTCCTTCTCGGACCACTCACTATAATTGTCTCCCACTAGGATTCATTCACACTAGTAGATCGTCCTAGAGAGTAAGGAGACACGAAATCCAGAGTTTTTGAAAAACAAGATAGGGTGTGTACACAACCCAAGTGATTACGTACGTAGCAAGGGTTATTATGACAGCAATTAATGTTCTCACTGTGACTTCGTTAGCTTGTTCGAGATTGCTTCACATTTATCGAGAGGAAAAATAAACCTCATCATTAGGATTAAAAAAAGGATTTAGAATTATTAGGTGGTACAAAATGGGGTGTCTACAATTGCCCCTTTTTCGATGTTACTCCTTAACAAGTTATATCGGAAGATTTTATAGATTGGACCACTTTGACCAACTAATGATTCAAAATCAAAGTTCAAAACATCAATTTAGGTCGAATTAGGAATCACCTAATTTACCTACGTACTCCTTACGGAGATCAGACCCATCGTAGTTCAAAATAATAACATGACTTCATCTGGGCATTGATGAAGGTAAATAAGAAGAATCACTCCAAATTTAAGAAACATAGACCTTGACAAAGGCTGTGAATATGAAATTGGGCCCTATATAGAGGGTTGACCTCAGAGAAGGCCCTTGAATAATAAGAATGGGCCATATGGCAAGGGCTGACCTTAAAAGGCCCAAAACTAAGTCCTATAGCGGACTAACCTTAAAGAAGGCCCACGAACAAAGAGAATGATTATATGGCGAGGGCTGACCTTAAAAGGCCTGAGACTAGGTCCCATTATTGACTGACCTTAAAGAATGCCCACGAACAATGGGAATGGGCCATATAGCGAGGGCTGACTTTAAAAAGCCCGAGATTGGGTCCTATAGCGAACTGACCTCAAAGAAGGCTCATGAACAATGATCATGGGTAAGTACAATTTAGACCTTAACAAAAGTTGGTAGGGATTTAGAACCTTGACAAAGGTTGATGGTACTTTTAGACCTTGACAAAGGTCGATGGTACTTATCAGACCGTAACAAAGGCCCACAATGCATTATGGCCCTAACACTAGGCCAAAATGCTGAGAGATGAAACAAAAGAATGCGTACGCAATATATCAGTATGCGTACGCACTGTGTATCCACGGTATCTAGGGATGCGTACACAATCCCCTCTTAGTCTTAAAAATTAAACATGAAACGGTATTGTTTTATTAAAAAGGGGGTTCAAACATCACAACTCCTTCGTCTTCGAAGAAACACCCCTTTATTACCTTGAGAACCACTCCCCATTACCTTTTCTCTCTCCTTACCTTAAAACCTTCTTTCTTTCTTTCCTTTCACATTCTCATTGCAAACTCTCTCTCTCTCTCTCGCTTTCTCTTTCTTGCTTTCTCTTTCCTTCACTTTCTCTTTTACTACTAGAACTCGAAGCTCCTTACCTTCGTCAACGGCATCAAAGAGGGTTCGTGGGGACGAAGAAGGCTTCTTCATCAATCGGAGGGACCCCCAGCTTACTCTTAATGCTATTTCAAAGCTCCTACATCGCCCCTTAGAGCACTATTCCCATATTGCAAGGCAACAACGAGTGAGTGCGAAAACCTTTTCCTTTTTTCTTCTTTCTTTTTTTTTTTTTTTTTAAGTTAAGATTTTTATTAATTCATGTTAAAAAAATTATTCATTTAAACTTAAAAAAAACCCTTCCCTGTGAAATCTGAATAAAACGTAGTGAAAAAGAATCTAGGACCCTCTGCCAAATTGAACTGGGTTCAGTGTTGCGTACGCAACCTTGTTTGGTGTGTACGCAATAATAAACCGAATCTAACTTAATAGATTTGAATAGTAGGACCAAACCTCAACACTAAAGGTGTGGGTATACAATATGACCGAGATAACTCATTAAAATGGACAAAACAAACCACTGTGAATCCTGATTCCATGAAAACAAGTTGCGTACGTAGCTACATTGATTACGGATACCGCCTATCATAGGTTGGGGGAAGAGAGAAGCTCAGGGAGAAATTGTTCCTTGGCTTACAGTGCGTACGCATCAGGTATCATTGTGTACACACCTCAGTCATGCGTATGCATTTATCCCTATTACGTATGCATGGGTAATGAAACATTGATGATAAAAGGCCTTTTTTGTATACCTGTATACTTACCTGACTTTTTAAATTGTGCAGATCCTGAAGAAGAAGTATGGACGGGGTATCATGGAGAGCTTGATTGAGTGGTGGGGTCGATTGACTCTTGAGACTTAGTTGTTGGTTATTGGTGTGGGCTTTGGGAAGCTCGCTACTGACACGATCACCTGGTGGCCGATCCCTACTCTGATTCATGTGTTGGTTGAGCGATGGTGGGATACCACCCACACTTTTCATATTGCCAGTCAAGAGTACATGATGACTCTGTACGATTTCTACCGCCAGACCAAGCTCTAGATGAGGGTTCGACAGTTCACTTTCGAGCTTGTGTAGACGAACCACAAGGTGCTGACCATGCGATTATTGGGAGTCTCCTATCCTTCAACTACGATGAAGTACCCAATGCTAAGGACTGCTTTCCTGGAGCGAGGTCAAGGCACAGTTAAGGATCGAGCCCAGATGGCTAAGGCTTTTATTATGTATCTCTTGGGCGCCTTTCTGGTTACCAATTTGGCCTAAACTGTGGAACCTGGTAACTATTAGCTCTTGATGATCTAGAAACTACTAGGGAGTATAGTTGGGGTATCGCAGTCCTTTCTCATCTATATGCCACCATGGACTCCCTAAGTCATCAGGTGTTTAATCCCACTAGCTGTTAGTGCCTATGGGGGGTATATTGCTCTTTTTATTGTATTTCGGTAAATCCATATCTTTATTACATTTTCTCATTGTAACCTCTAAACTGTGTAACTATAGGCTCGCAAGTGTCTTACTATAGAGCCATTAATCGAGGGAGATGAGGCCTCACACATTATGGTCCAAGAGTTCTTAGATCGGCTAGATAAGGTACTTGCCTCTTTTTTTCTTTTTTTTTTTCTCTCTTTTTGTTTTTGTACTAAATCTTCCCTCTTGTAGGTGAATGCTAATCCCTGGGTGGGAATCCCTGAGTTAGGACCTCAAGAGTGGGAGGACAAGGCCTAAGAGATGTTAGAGATTTCCTGTCTGTTGTCTTTCCCACGAGCACGAGCTTTCTACTTTGCCAAGAGGGTGGTGCCCCAGCTTACTGCCAACCTTGAGCTTCATTATTGGGTACCCTATGACCCGCCTAGAGGAGTGGTGTGAGGGGATCCACTACTTGACTCGGCTACTCGGATCTCCCGAGAGCTATCCAACGTTCACCCATGAGTAACTCATGACCCGTCTCACAGGTCATCAGGTATATAGTTCACTTTTGCTCGTTTTATCTCTCATTATACATATCCTTGTCTTATTTTGTCTTTCTCTGTCAGACCCCTACACCTGGTGCACCAGGTGATAGGTTTCCCCAGTATACCCCTCTTGGTCCATTCTATTAGTTCTGCCATGACGGTAGGGTTCATAAGATGCGCATTCAGAGTGATATATAGCAAGCCTATCATTGCCCTATCCCTCCCGGCACACGCCAAGTATGCTTTTTTTTTCTTGCAAAACAAAACTATGATATGATAAATGCGTGTCCAATTTCCTCCTTATTTGTATTGCAGTTGACACTCCTTGAGACCGAGTTCGTCTATTAGATGATAAGCAGATTCAAGCAGATGTGCATAGACCAGTCTCAGACCATTATGCACTTGCATGGGAGTCCGAGACTGAGTAGTGGTGGAGATGGCGATAGTGATGATGATGATGAAGAAGGGGATGATGACAATGAGAGTAGGATGCAACCCCGTCGAGGTTGTGGTGGTGCTAGCTCTTTAAGTGCTCATGGCTCCCGGTCTCAAAGATAGTTTGACCATTTTACCTTTTTTATGGGACTATTTATTTTATTTATTTATTTTTTGGGACATTTTTGGGGCATCTACTTAAACTATTTACTTTTGGTATTTTGCTTTTATATCTATTTTTCTTTATGCCTTCAATTTTTTGCTTTATCTCTACAATAAGATCACCAAATTGCATCTTTAGAATTCTAAAATCGACATACCCATTTAACAAATCGAGAATGAAACACCTAGTGTGGGTGAGGAATCGAAAACACAAAAATCAGAACAGTCCTGACAATATAAACTCAGGGTAGGATTAGAATGTGGTGCGTATGCCACCCATATGGATACGTACGCAAGGGTGCGTATGCAACACAAAATTATGCATACACACCATAGGTCGGTTCCTGATTTTTCTGGACTGGAAATTTAGATTTTCGTTTCTATATAAAGGTGAACATCCCTCCTCTTTCTTTCTACGAAACCATAGAATAATGGGAGACCTCGAAACACGAAAGAGCATATTGAAGTGGTTCCGCAGTTTAGACCATCAAGCCCAGGATGAGTTTAACACGAAATTCAACCTTCCTTTATTGTTTGATTACTGCATAGTGATCATTAACTCCTCCTTTGCGCGTGGCAGTAGAGTTTTAGGACCCTACTCGACATGTCTTCCGTTTCAACAACACAAAATTATGCCCAACCATAGAGGAATTTGGCGCTATCTTAAGTCGTAGTCAGTTTACCTATATACTACTCCTGACTGTTGATCTTATCAAGGTTGAGGAACTTTCGACCGCTTTCGGGGTTTCTCCACAGATTGCTTACGCGTAGTATTCAGATTATTATGTCAACCTCTTATCTGTAGTGACTCACTTCCAAAGCCAACCTATCACAACAATTGGTAATCTTCGGGACCACTATCTGGATGCGTTATACTTCTGTATCATGTCGGTTATCCTCTTTAACAATCCTGGTAAAGCCCCTGTATCTCTACTACGTGTTTTGCCCCAACTTAAGGAGAAAAACTCATGCATAATGATAATGGCAGATACGCTGAATGGTTTGGACAAGGTGGCTCCTGGCGAGAGTTCTGTAATTGGCGATAGTCCTTTACTTTTGCAAGTTCTGTTTCTGTACCTCTACTACGTACGCAAGAAATAATAAAGCATACGCAACAGTGCGTCTGCAAGGTTAACAAGTGCATACACACCATAGTAGCTACACTAATCCGTTCTTTGTTTTCTATAGATTTAGCTCTCTAAATGGCTACAACTGATTCCGGAACCTGTGCAATGCCTATCGTCTTATCAACCTTAGCATTACTAGCGTTGTTCACCTCCAAAGCCCTTCCCTAAAGATAACGCCATTCACGATGTGTTGACTCATGTGCCTTGCCATATCATTCGCTTGCATTTTCCATGGTAGAGGATTCGCAGTATGACTTTGAAGCTAGTGTTGCCCTAGTGTGTAATCCTAGGCGATCTATCAGAGCTATCTTTCTATCCCACTCTCCGTATTCAAAGACAATTTAGATTGCCCTAGAACCCAATTGACAAAGATCACTTGGGCTACACCTGCCCCTTACGGTTTTGGATTCTTGAGTGATTATAAGAAATATAGCTATTATAGATCAAGATCCATCAAATCGCTACTCCCAAAATTATTAGTCCCACTGCTTCATATTGCAGATGGCTTACCTAGGACCTCAAGTCATCAGACTTAGTAGAGGGTCAACACAAGAAAAAGGCAAGTGGAACAGAAGAAGCAAAACTCAAGAAATTGAAGAAATAATTTGCAAAGTTGTTTCCCCTTTCACAATTTATATTGCATTGTGTCTTAATTCATTTTCTGGACTTATTAATCAATAAGTAACCATCAAAGTATTAGTTGAAGTCATTAATAAAATAAGATTATTTTAATTAACTTCGCATTAATTTAATCCCTTGTCCATACAGAATTGGCCCACTTTAAATATAATACTTTCACAATCGATCTATATTAATGGGGTCTGTGAACTCATTCCCCTCCTCATCTATAAGTTTGATTGCTCCACCAGGTAGTGTAGTCTTAGTAATGTACGGGCCTACCTAGTTCAGTTTGAATTTGCCCATAGGATTTGAGACGTCTGCCAATACTTCCTTTAGAAGGAGGTCACCTTCCTTCAAATTCCTTGGTCTTACCCTTTTATTAAATGCCTTGGCCACCCGCCACTGATAACCTTGCACATGGTACAGGGCCTTGAACCTCTTTTCTTCTAGGAGAGCAAGTTGCTCAAATCATCCCCTGTCCATTTAGCTTCTGAGATTTGATTTTCCATCATAAACCTCAATGATTCTACTTCCAATTCTACTAGTAACACTACCTCCATGCCATATACTAGAGAATAAGGAGTTGCTTCGGTTGACATTCTAATGGATATTCAATAGCCCCACAACGCGTATGATAGCCTATCTGCCCACTGTATATGGGTCTTAGTTGATTTTTCTAGAATGTGATTAATATTCTTATTGGTCACTTCTACTACTCTATTGTTCTACGGCCTGTAAGGCGAGGATTTATAATGCATGATGAGGTATTTCTGGAACACATCTTGAATTTCTCCTTGAAAATGCAGTCCATTATCTGGAATGACTTCATGGGGTACCCCATACCTACAAATAATGTTTGTTTCAATGAACTTTTCCACATGCTTAGTTTTCAATTCTATGTTAGCCGCTACTTCTACCCACTTAGTAAAATAGTCTATGGCCACCAATATACACTCATATCTATCCACTGCTTTTGGCGTGATTTTTTCGATGATGTCAATCCCCCAAACTGAAAACGACCATGGTGACGTCAATTGGTGTAGTTCAACTGGAGGCATATATTGCATATTGGAATAAACTTAGTACTGGTGACATTTCTTTACATATCGTATGCAGTCTAATTCCATAGTTGACCAATAATAACCCAGTCTAATTAACTTTTTGCGATAGCATCATTCCACTCATGTGTGGTCTACATACCCCTTTGTGTACCTCAGCAACCAATACGCGGGCCGCTTCCATATCTACACATAGTAAATGTATGCCGTTGTGAGATCTCTTGAAAAACCTTCCCCCGCATATGATATATTAAGTAGCCAACATCCTTAACGCTCTACGATCCTTCTTATCAGCTCCTTCAGGATATTCTCCTCGCTTCAGAAAGTTTTGGATATCAAAGTACCAAGGTTCTCCGTCATTGGGCTCTCCATCTATAGCTAGGATCATGGTTTCATAAGTTGGTTGGGATTTCTGTTATATAGTAAGGGGTTACAGATGGACTCTTATGGGAATATTGATCAATGAGGCTAAAGCGGCTAAAGCATCAGCAAACTGATTTTGGGTTCTTAGTAAAGGGGTAAAGGTTATTTTTTTGGAATTTTTGGGCCAAGTTTTCAAGGTAGCTTTGGTAGGGCTTTAAGTGTTCCTCCTTGGTTTTCCATATGTTCTGAACTTGTGCGATGACCAATGCTGAATCTCCAAAAACTTCTACCTTTTGAACTCCTAACGCCAATAAGGCTTCTAATCCTTCTATACATGCCTTATATTCAGCCGTGTTGTTAGAATTCTAGAAGTTTAATTTGATTGATAACGATATATGAGAGTCGTCCGGTACAATAAAGATAACTCTAACCCCATCTTCATACTGATTTGAGGCTTCGTCAAAGTATATCTTCCATACCTTTGCATACTCCACTAGAAAAAGGTCTTTATCTAGAAAATTATCTTTGAGAGGTGCCCCATGATTGGATACTCAGCACAATATTTCGCCATCGCTCTTCCCTTTATTGCTTTCTAAGTTACATAGACCAAATCAAACCCTACCAACAAGAATAACTACCGTGATAATCGCCCGCTAAGTGTCAACTTTTCAAACAAGTACTTAAGGGGATCCATTCTGGAAAAGACCCATACTTCGTAATGCATTAAGATATGTTTCAACTTTTGAATAGCCTAAACTAATGCGAAACAAGACTTTTCCACCACCGTATATCTTGTTTCATAATTGTGTAACTTCTTGATTTAATAGTAGATAGCATGTTCACACCCTTGTTGATCATCTTGTTGTGCCAACATACTCCCCTTAGCTTCTCTTAAGACTGACAAGTACTACAGTAAAGGCCTCCTGGGACGTGGTGGGACCAGAACTAGTGGATTCATTAGATACCCTTTTATAGTCTCAAAAGCCTAGTTGACACTGGTTATTCCACTCTTTAGGCTCTCCCTTCTTTAATAGTTAAAAGATGGGCTCACAGGTCGACGTGAGTCTTACTATGAACCTGCTGATGTATTGTAACCTCTCTAGGAAACCTTTTATCTCCTTTTTCATCTTCGGTGGCTGCATTTCCAATATAGCCTTGATTTTAACGGGTTCAACTTCTATTCTTCTATTTGTCACAATGTGCCCTAAGAGTTTTCCAGACATTACCCCGAATGTGCACTTCTACGGATTCAGTCTCAACTTAAATTCCCAGATTCTTCTAAAAAACTTCTTCAAATTGCGTAAGTGACCTTCCCTGGTTTCTGACTTTACTATCATATCATCCACGTACACCTCTACTTCCTAGTGTATCATGTCATGTAATAGCGTAGCGACCATTCGTTGGTACGTTGCTCCTGTGTTTTTTAATCCAAACTGGCATCACTGTATAATAATAAGTTCCCTATCCCGTAGTGAAGGTTGTCTTAGCCATATCTTCTGGTGCTATCTGGATTTGGTTGTATCCGGAGAACCCATCTATAAATGACATTAACGCATTTGCTGCAATATTATCAACCAGAACGTCTATATGAAGGATGGGGAAATCATCCTTTGAGTACGCTTTGTTGAGATCTCAATGATCCACACATACTCGAACCCGTCCATCTTTCTTTAGTAGTGGTACTATGTTGGTAATCTAATTAGCCTGATCCACTGTTTGTATGAATCCCACTTTCGACAACTTAGTAACTTCTTCTTTCACTTTTAGTTGCCATTCGAGTTGCATTTTCTTGAGTCACTGTTTCACGGGTTTGAACCCCTCTTTAATGGGGATACAATGCTGCACAATTTCAAGATCGACCCAAGCATGTCTTCGTATAACTATGCAAATACATCTTGGAACTCATGTAACAATGCAATGAGGTCGGATTGCTCAATCATAGTTAATGTGGAACCAATTTGTACTTTCTTTAGGATTTTCTTTAGTGCCTACGTTAATTATTATAGTTTCACTTTTTAATGGTTCAATGTTCCTTTTATAGTTATCATTGATTACCTTGTTTAAATCAAGATCTTCGAGGGACACATCAACATAAGCAAAATCGAAATTTACTTCATTATTAAAAGGAATGGTTACATCAGTGGTGGCTTCAGAGGCCTTATTAGACTCAATAGACTCAAAGACTATTTTAGAAATGAAGGCCGAGACATGTTCATTTTTTTTTTTCTAAAATTGGTTTGCCATTTGCCCCAATATGTATAGCAATCCCTATGTCACACCCCATTTTTGTCACCCTAGTTAGAGGTCATGATTTCATGTAGGTTTTTATTTTATTTTTGAGTCTAGGCATTTGCATTAGGTTTTTAAGGCATTAAGGATCATACATATGAATTTTGGTTTGATTTGGAGGAGGTTTCAATAGTCAATTAGAGATTTTGTGACTTTAAGGGCATTGTTGTCTTTTAAGTCATATCTTTTCCATTTGACTTTGAAATGATCTCCAAGTTGTCAATTAGAGTTCATATTGATATATAAAGTCTATATATAGAGTCAATTTGATGAACTAATGGTTTAAGATCAATTCGGCTCATAACGGTTCAGGTTGGCTAAAGACCCTTTCTTGATTCGCTCAAATTGACTTATAAGACCCACTCAATTTACTCTCATTTAACTTCAATTGGGTTTTATTTGCATCATAAACATGTTTTAGAAGGTTGAATTTTGATTTGGAAAGCATTTGGCTTAACCTTGTGTGCAAACCCTAGCTTTGCGACGGTGGTGCACAATGATTAGCCGCCTTTGTAAAACCTAACCATGCACCCATGGTTAAGGATTTTTGTCCTCAAATGTCTAAAAATGTGTTCCTTTTCAAAGCACGGTCGTTTTAGCTTTTATTTCGTCAAAATCGGACTTAATTTGAGCCCCAAAAGACTTCTGAAAGGCGAAGGAATCTAACCGACGTAAGTTGACGGGAGCCCCTCAGGTGACCATCCAAGGCTGGACAGTCACCCTGAGGGACTCCATCTTTAAGTGGGATTCTTCCACTTTTTCCTTCTTTTAACGGATTCTTCTGCCCTTGTAAGTTGTTTCCTTCTAGGATTGAGTAAATGTGAGTTGTTTGAGCACCAAGAGAGTCTCTAATAGCCCTAGGATCATTATTTAATGAATTAATCTTAGCCATTGGTTTATGAGTTCAGTCCCCTATATAAAGAACATCATATTCAGCACATAGGGGAGCTAGAAGTGCACTTTACACTTAGAGAGAGAGGGAGATACAAGATTGGGAGTTGAAGAATATCACAAGGAGGCTTTCCAACCCTAAGCAAGCAAGAGAACAAGTATTTCAAAGGCAAAGGAAGTTCTACAAGAGGTAAACCATAGTTTTAATTGCTGAAATTAAGGTTTCTCCTTCTCCTTCTCCTTCTTTTTCTATGATAGTTCTAGTGCATGTAGTAGCTCTATATATATTGGTTGAATTCAATGCTTTTGTGATGTTATATGTGTGATTTTAAGATAATTCATGGTTGAATATGCTTAATAATTCTTAGTTTACTAGCGTTTTGAAGGCATTATTCTTTCTATCCTCTTAAATCATGCATGTTTCATATAACTTACTTGCTGTGATAATTATCATGAATTGATATTTTTATTAATTAATATACATGATATGGACGATATTCATGATAGTTTGAGCATGTGTTAGGGTTAGTTCATGTGTTATTATGCATAGTTGTGAAATTAAGGTTTCGGTAACCCTTATTTCATGCAAGTTTCATACAGTATGTTTAGGCTAGCTTTGTGAGTTGTTGCTCATCATAGTCATTCTATATATGCTGCATATAGTTAAATCATGTTAGGTTTGCATTCATTATTAGTGGATTTCTAGGTTTTTATGCATGTTAGTTAGGTCATTGTATGTAGGGTTGTGTTAGGGTTTTTGCTTATTCATTATTCTTGTTGTTTGCATGATTAATGGATGATTTTAGGCCTTGGTATGTTTCTATCCAGATTAGTACTTTGTTCTTTTTGCATTGTTTTGAGCACGTGTAAGGGTGCAAACAGGTACGATAATTGCTTTATTGCAAATAAGGTTGTTATTGCTTAAGCTTGCTATCGCTTAGAGAAATTGTACAAGGTAAGTAGGGTATGAAGTGCCCTAATTCACTTTTCTTAACTTTTCTTTTCTCTTCTCCCTCCTAGGGTTATTTTCTAATAGAGGGATATGGTGAATTCTAGGGTTTCTTTCTACTCCTTTTTCCAAAAGTTTATGCCTTTTATTGAAATCTTATTGAGAATCGTTTATCTTTGAAAATCTTTATGGAAGGAAACCTAAGGTTTACCATAAGTCACTATTAGGGTTTAACCCTATTCGATTCGAACTACGTGGACTTTGATCTATGTATTTCCATACATAGTACGTAGGCGCTCAATTGATGTTCAAGTCCGCCCTAGGATACTAAGTATCTTAGATTTTCTTTTTCTTTTATTCATTTGTCCATCACATATGATTGCTAGAAGAATAGGATGGATTTGTTATTGATTTGCATGCTGTATTTTGTTGATTGATATTGTTTTGCATGTGATTAAGTTATTAAGTTAGCCCAATCAAATTAAGAGACCAACTTGGGCAATGTGGGTGCCTATGGGCTTAGCCCAGAACCTTCCCACATCGTAACTTAGCCCCCGAATCCAATTTTCTGGTTTTTAAGACTTTACCTTTCCTTTTAAAATGGGGTCATGAGGTTTTGGAAATAAAACATTTTTATGGTTTTCCTCTTTTCCTTAAAAAATGAGGTGGTGACTCCTTTTCTTTGTTTTCTTTACATCTTCACAAGTATTTTGCCAAACCCTCGTGGGCCGTTTTCGTGGGTTCACACCCTACTTCGATCTTCTAAGTCCACGAGCTAGTGCCTCCATTAGCGCCAGTGATCAGCTTTGTCAGATTCATAATAGCTTCTTTCTCAGTCACGGTCAATATGCTTAAGTTGTGTTCAGATAGTAGCAAGTCCTAGTTCTTGGTTCCCAGATTGTCGGACCAATCCATCTCTAGCACTTCTTTCTCTAATGATTTTTCCTTGATAGGTTCAACCTCAGCTCCTTAGTGAAAAAGATTTCCAATCCTGGCATCCTCCACCCACTCTTCCTATCCATCTATAGCTCAGGGAAGCCACAATAAGGGAAGTTCTTTCCTTCTTTAATAAAATTCCCATTAAGGGTATTTTTGTTCTTTAGCATTTCCTTTTTCCCTTGGTATCCTAAACCCTTGCGATCCTTTCGTGTGTGAAAATTTGGAAACTCGGTCACTTTTTTGCCATTTTTCCCCATTCCCATGCCTGGTATGTATCCCATTTTCTTCATAATATGAGCAACCATATACCCGACCCCGCTGCCAAAATCCAGGTAGACCTTTTCCTTTACCTCATTCTTCCTTTCCAACATCTAAACTAACTCGATGCTTCTCCAGCCCAAATTCTCTTCACCTTCCTTAATTCCCAGTACTTGGCCAGTGATCTCTTTATCTCCATTAATTACCAAAACTCCTCCTTCCCATGACAATTTTATCTTTTGATGCACAGTGGATGGGACAGCCTGCAGCGGGTGAAGCCAAGTTCTTCCCAATAGCAAATTATAGTTGGTAGATATGTCCATGACGCAAAACTTAACCATGGACTCAATGGGTCCCACCTTGCAGCATGCTTTAAAAGTGCCCAACACACTTCTCACAATCATAGTAGAAGGTGTGAGTTCTTCTTTGAGAACTCTTAACCGAGTTACTGTGCGCAAAGGGCACACATTCAGTGTTGACCCATTATCCATAAGGACTACCAGGATTCTCAACTCTTTGCATTCAACAATTATGTACAGTGGCTTTGCGTGCTCTGTCTCCTTGGTTAGGAGATCTTCTTTCGAAAAGGTCAAAGTAGTCTTATCTGAAGACCCAACTCTCATGATGGACAACACTTGCTAGGGCATTGTCTCCACGGATACCTCTTGCTTGGCTAGTGCATCTGACAATGTCTGCCTATGTTTCTTAGAAGCTACCAGTAATCCCCGCAAGCTAATGTTGGCTTGCATTTTCTTCAATTGCTTCAAAACTCTGTCTTCCTCATCTTCCCTTCCCAATTCTCCTACTCGGTGCCTCAGCTCTTCTATATCTATCTTTAGATTCACATCCCTTCCTGGATGATCACCTTCTAAGTAAGGTGGCTCAAAATGCCTCCCCACACGAATGAGATGCATAGTGTCTTCACCTTTTACCTCCTCCCAAAATCCTTTCCCACGCACTTCCTCTTCCTCATCACTGTTATCCCATAGCAAACACATGGCTACGATTAGTGCAGACGGGTCCCAGTCTTCTCTTTTTTCCCCAATCATATTTGCATATGGTGGCAGCGTGTTTTTGTAGTTGGGAATAGGATTTTGGTGCACATTAGGCTTCTTTTCTTCCTCTGGTGGTGGCAATTTACCTGATTCAATCATGTCTTGAATCACATGTCTTAATCGGGTACAATTATTAAGCTTGTGCCCAATGCGTTGGTGGAATTTACAAAACTTATTCTGTCTCCAGTGAGATGGAATGGGGTTGGGTAATGTTCTGGGCTCCAGTGCTTATAGGTACCCTTTCCTTGATAAGTTTGCAAACGCTTTGGACAAAGGAACTCTCAAATCATGGAATTCTCTATGCTTCCTCTCGGTCTGTTGGATGGCACCAACTATAGCTTGTGCTGTTCCTCTAGTTCTATTAGCTCTGCTCGGACCACTACCACTTAACCTAAATATTCTCTTGGGCTTGTCTTCTATCTGACCTTTATGAAGTGCATCATCTATCCTTGTTCTGCATTGGTATAATTGCTAAAAATCCATGACAGATGAGGATAACATTCTTTCAAAATAGACTGGTGTCAAGTTTCTTAGTACCATGTTGACATGGTCTATCTCTACCAGCCTATTTACCATCTTCACAGCCTTCGCCCTCTAGAGTGCCAAGAAATCTGAGAAGGTTTCATTTGATTTCTGCCTTGTCATTTCCAAATCCCTCAAGGTTACGTCCAGCATTGTGTTATAATTGTACTTATTAGTGAATTATTGGGCCAAAATTTCCCAAGATCTAGTTATTTTCTCCTCGAGCCTATAGTACCATTTAGAAGCATCTCCAAACAACGACAAAGGAAAAGCACAATGGACTTGTTCTGAAGTCAAACTTCTTATTCTAGCAATGCTTAGGTATTAGCAAAGATGTTACTTGGGGTTGCCAATTCCGTCAAACTTCTCATAATCTGCTATTTTGAACTTAGGGGGCAATTGAATCTTGGCTTAAGAAGTTATGCCCATTATGGAAAATATATAGTCATCCATCCCTTAGGATTTGCGCCATGCAGTTTTCATTTGATTAATCTGATCCTTTATCTCTTGGTTTTCTATTTCTAGCTTGTCCACTCTTAGGTCATTTCCCTTGCCCTTGCCTTTGGCGTTCTTCTTGGTCATGTAATCAACATAGTCTTCATCATCCCACACATTTTCATTTTCACCCGTTTTATTTATACCACTTTTCTTTCTGGTCTTCTCCCTTTCTGCTTCTCTTTCAACTCGCTCTGATCCTTCATGCCCTTTACTTTTCTTTCCCATTTCTAAAGTGTTCAACCTCTGTGCCATTCCAATCGTCAAATTTCTCATCTCGACCTTTTCTTCTTACAGTTCAGCTCTTTCTTACTGCATGTTAGCCTTGTCATGTTGCATCATAGCAATGAGGTCAGCAAAAGTTGGTTCTACCATCTATTCTAGTTCTATATTCCTCAAACGGTTTGTTATAGGTGAGCGAATCCAAACACAACCTGGCACACTAGTATTGAGTCGCGATATCCCAATCTTGTTTGAATTACCAAGTGAAATGATTAAGTCCATGTCCTCTTTTGTATCCAAATAAAACCCTATTCCATTTCAAAATTACCTAATTTCTTCTTATGACACTTTGGGCTTCGTCATGTCTACTAGATCTTTCAAGTACCCAAGGTATGATAAGTGCTCACAAAGTCAACCATTTTTTAAATTCAAGCCCATTACAAATACTCTTATCTCACTAGTATTTTGGATCCAAGCCCATTATTATTATTATTATTATTATTTTCTCTTTTTTTTTTTGGGGTTAGACCTGTGAACCTACGGAAAAGCACAACCTACAAGGATTTGGCAAAATACATGAAAGACAACAAATGAAAAGGAGTCGCAACCTCATTTTTTAAGGAAAAGAGGAAAACCCTAAAAATGTTTTATTTCCAAAAACCTTATGACTCCATTTGAAAAGGAAAGGCAAAGTCGTTAAAACCAAAAAATTGGATTCGGGGGTTAAGTTACGATGTGGGAAGGTTCTGGGCAAAACCCATAGGCACCCACATCGCCCGAGTTGGTCTCTTAATTTGATTGGGCTAACTTAATAACTTAATCACATGTAAATCAATATCAATCAATAAAATACAGCATGCAAATCAATCACAAATCCATCCTACTCCTCTAGAAATCATATGTGATGGACAAATTCATCCTAATCCACTAGCAATCACAAGAGATATATAATGAAATAACAAGAATCCATCCTACTCCACTAACAATCATACGCGATGGATAAAAGGATAAAAGAAAAAGAAAACCTAGGATACTTAGTATCCTAGCTGGACTTGAACATCAAAGTGAGCGCCTACGTACCATGCATGGAAATACATGGATCAAAGTCCATGTAGTTCGAAAAGAATTAGGGTTAAATCCTAATACGGACTCATGGTAAAAACACTAAGTTTCCTTATTTAAAAGAGAATTTGATAAGTAGACCAAGTTTGAAACAATTTCCATAAGACGGAAACTTTGAGAAAAAGGTACTTTATTTGATAAGGAAACCTTTGGAAATCACCATATGTCCATATTAAGAAATAACCCTAGGAAGGAGAAGAGAAAGAAAGGTTAAGAAAAGTGAATTAGGGCACTTCATACCCTACTTACCTTGTGCAATTTACTCCAAGCAATAGCAAGCTTAAGCGATTATAACCTGATTTGCAATAAGCCAATTATCACACCTATTTGCACCCTTATACGTGCTCAAAATCATGCAAAAAGAACAAAATACTAATCTAGACAGAATCATATTAAGGCTTAAAATCATCCATTAATTATGCAAACAACAAGAATAATGAATAAATAAAAATCCTAATACAACTCTATATGCAATGACCTATCCTACATGCATAAAAACCTATCAATCCACTAATAATGAATGCAAACCTAGCATGATTCAACTATATGCAGCATATATAGAATGACTATGATGAGCAACAACTCACAAAGCTAATCTAAACATGTTGTATGAAACTTGCATGAAATAAGGGTTACCGAAACCCTAATTTCATAACTATGCATAATAACACATGAACTAACCTAACACATGCTCAAACTATCATGAATATCATGTATATTAACTAATAGAAATATCAATTCATAACAATTATCACAGCAAATAAGCTATATGAAACATGCATGATTTAAAAGGATAAAAAGAATAGTGCTTTCAAAACCCTAGTAAACTAAAGTTTTTCAAGCATATTAAACCATGAATCATCCTAAAATCATTCATATAACATCACAAAAGCATTGAATTCCATTAATATATAGAGCTACTACATGCATTAGAACTATCATAAGAAAGAAGGAGAAGAAGAAGGAGAAAAGTCTAATTTCAGCAATTAAAAGTGTGTTTACCTCTTGTAGAACTTCTCTTGCCTTCAAAATCCTTATTCTCTTGCTTGCCTAAGGTTGAAGAGCCTCCCTTTGATGTTCTTTAGCTCTCCCAACTCGTAGCTCCCTCTCCCTCTAAGTATAAAGTGCATTTGTGGCCCCCCTATATGCTGAATATCATGTTCTTTATATAGAAGACTGACTTAATAAACCAATAGCTAAGATTAATTCATTAAATAATGATCCTAGGGCTATTAGAGACTCTCTTGGTGCTCAAACAACTCAAAGTTACTCAATCTTAGAAGGAAACAACTTGTAAGGGCAAAAGAATCCGTCGAAAGAGGGAAAAAGCGGAAGAATCCTAAGCAATGACGAGTTCTTCTCGGGTGACCGTCTAGCCCCGGATGGTCACCCGAGGGACTCCCGTCAGCTTACCTTGGTTAGACTCCTTGGCTTTCTAGAAGTCTTTCGGGGGTCAAATTAAGTCCAATTTTGACGAAATAAAAGCCAAAACGACCGTGGTTTGAAGGGGAACACATTTTTGGATATTTTAGGAAAAAAAATCCTTAACCATGGGTACATGGTTAGGTTTTACAAAGGTGGTTAACCATAATGCAACCCCGTCATAAAGTTAAGGTTTGCACACAAAGTTTAGCCAAATGCTTTCCAATTCAAAATTCAACCTTTTTAAACATGTTTAGGATGTAGATAAAGCCCAATTGAAGTTAAATAAGAGTAAATTGAGTGGGTCACATGAGTCAATTTGAGTGAACCAAGAAAGGGTCTTTTAGCCAACCTGAACCGTTATGAGCTGAATTGATCTTAAACCATTAATTCATCAAATTGACCCTATATATAGACTTTATATATCCATATGAACTCTAATTGACAACTTAGAGATCATTTCAAAGTCAAATGGAAAACATACGACTTAAAAGACAACAATGCCCTTAAAGTCACAAAATCTCTAATTGACTATTGAAACATCCTCTAAATTGAACCAAAATTCATATGATCCTTAATGCCTTAAAAACCTAATGCAAATGCCTAGACTCAAAAATAAAATAAAAACCTACATGAAATGATGACCTCTAACTAGGGTGACAAAAATGGGGTGTGACAAGACCCAATTACAGAAATAATCATTCCTAACTCTCATTAGGGCTTGAGCTTTGAAACATAATTGACTTTGGAATTCCATTTTAATTTAAGTTTGATTTCTTTCATCAAATTGGTCCAAACCTAACTCCTACTAGGTCCATGTAGTCCATTAACCTTTTCAAGTTGAGCCCATAATGCACACACTTAACCTCTCTTTGGATCAAAAGCCCATTCCTTTTTCTTTTTCTTTTTCTTTTTTTTTTAGCCTAAGTCCAATAACAAGCACACATATCTCTCCTCAATTGGGCTTAACTTGAAATGGCTAATAAATAACATGGGCCTCGCCCCATACCTGCTAGGGGTGTTCCCATAGGTTAAAACCGAAACCTGAACTAAACCAAACCAAACCGGCTGATTTGGTTTGCTTTTTCTTTCATTTGGTTTGGTTTTGGTTTGCATGTTAAAAAACCAAACCAAATCGGAAAACCAAAAAAACCAAAGTGTATATAATATATTAGAATATATGTTTATTAAATATTAAACTTTAATATGTAAACTTCCTATTTTAATTTGTTTCCATTTTGATACAATGTTTAATGCTTTTTTTCGTTAACAATCTTTAATGGTATTATTAAATTTGTTCTTATTTTTAATTTGGATTGTCAATTTTCTCATTTTGTTATGTGTATCTAATTATTCATGATTTGTTACTACTTGATAGGAGAAAACCAAAACCAAACCGAACCAAACCGAACTGAAATTTTCAGTTTGGTTTGGTTTAGTTTTTTTTTATAATATGGTTTGGTTTTAGTTTATAAAATTTGTTCTAAAACTGAACCAAACCGAACCACGAACACCCCTAATACCCACAGTAAATATCTAATATGGATGCAAAATGACATATATTCAAACAGGGCTATGTAAAGGCTTCCGGGGTAATTAGTGTAGTCGGTCCATTAGGATTTCTTCTCCTTCAAGGGTCACCCAAGTTAGGACGCTCAAAGAACGGCCTGTTAATGTACTCACTAACTTATCACAGGCTAGTGGATTGATGATGCCAGCTTGAGTTGCCCATAAGCGCGAATGGGGGCCGAGTCTCTTATCGGACTATCATTGAGGGTAAACATGGTCTTTGTGCAAGTGTATGCAATTTGGTTTCATTTAATCAAATTTTCAAATTAATTAAGGCCAATAGTCACTACGGAGTCTAGCTCTCTATCCCTAGTGGAGTTGCCATTTTGAACACCACGCCCTAAAAAATCACGATGGTTCGAGAATACGCAACTAGCCTCGGAAGACTAGCGTGGAGAGGAGTCGCCACAAAATTATTATTTGGGAACAATGAACCCTAATAGGGTCTAGCTCGTCATAACCAAAGATTCGGGTTCAAAGTTAAGGTACATCATTGGAAAGGTGTTAGGCAACCAATGATGCCCGGTCAAAACTGGCCCCCACATGTGACTATTGGCCATAATTTAGTTGATATTCAATTTAAAATCAACCCTAAACCATGCAACAATTTATATCATGCATAAATGGCAAAATGATGAATGAGATAGAAAATAAACTATTTACAGCAATTATATAAAATGTTCAATCTATCTGGTAATATCAACTTAAAATAACATAATCCATTACAAAAGACAGACTTTCTGCCTTTTGCCAATATTGATGCGTACATTGTGTGTACGCATCTATGCCAGTTGCGTACACATAGCCTTTGTGTACCTGCATTTTGTTAGCCCTGTTCTCATGACTCGGATGCATATTAAGCAGTAATAATCAAGAAATAACCCCTAAATATTGGCATGCATAAAGCCCTAACAAAAAAAAAAGAAAAAAGACTATTTGCCCTAATGAAGTGCGTACGCAACCCATACGGGTGCGTAGTATGGGGTGCGTATGCACCTTGCAAGCATATTCAATTTCCCAAAAACAGTAAACATTACAAATTAACTTTGAAACTAAATACCCAGAACATTATCATGGATGTTAACACTACGAAATCAGAACAGGATATTTGCCTAACATATCAATATTAACATCATTAATTGACGACAACAATGATAAACGTGCAGACGGGTTTAACCTATTCTACTATCAAGGCATGATATACAACGATTTTACAACCTATTAATCCTAAACATGCATTCTAACATTATATTCTATTTTCATCCCTATTCATGCATAACAATTAAGAACTAAAATATCCTTACATATGCAATTATCAAAGAGTTCAATATGGATTCATATCAATATAGTAAACCAAAAAGAAAACAAAAGCAATGTTACCCTTAAGTTTAGACGCCTTCGAATCAGCTTAATTCTCCCTTGCAAGCCTCTGAAATCACAGTTCTTTTCCTTAGTGCAGAACTCTCTTAGGTATATATTCTCTCTCTCCTTGGATCTAGTTCCCTTAGATTCCCCTCCTTTTAGAACTATAATGGTATATATATATAGGAGTCTTTAGGGTTTTTAGGAGTCCTTCCCGAACTGCTCACAGCAATTGTCTCCCGCTAAGATTCATTCATGCCAGTAGATAGTCCTGGAAAGCAAGGAAACACGAAATTTGGAGTTCTGGAAAAACAAGATAGGGTGCGTACGTAACCCAAGTGATTGCGTCCGCATGTTGCATCCACACCTACTACAAGTGCATACGCAACAAGGGTTATTCTGACAGTAATCAATGTTCTCACTGTAACTTCGTTAGCTTGTTCGGGATCACTTCACATTTATTGAGACAAATAATAAACCTCATTATTGGGATTAAAAAAGGATTTAAAATTATTAAGTGGTACAAAATGGGGTGTCTACACCTACTCCACTAGCATGCTTGCACTCAATAACAATTAAATGAACTCAATAATATCAAATAAGCATAACATTCATATCAATATCAAACCCTAAGCATGTAGAGAAACTATGAGAAGATAAAGAGAATAGATAAGGAAGAGTGATGCTTATGACAACAAAATCTTTTGATGCATTCCTCCTTCTTCTTAAGCTTGAACTCCTTCTTATTCTTCTTTAAAAGTGCAGTAGAATGCTCTCTCAAAAGTTTATAAGTGTGTGCAAATTCATTCACCCTCTCTCTCTAGTGAATATGGAGTGTCAAAAGTCCTTTAATGCTGCTAGGAGGGTCTATATTTATAGCTAACCAACCCTAGGATCCAATGGTTGAGATTAATTCTCTATAAAACTAATCTAAGACTATTATTAACTCCTTTGGGTCTTAAGTAACTCAAAATTAGCTTTCCATAAGTTTAGGAACTCTTTTGGAACAAGGAAAACGGAATAGAAGAGTCCAAAACCGAAAAAACTAGAAAATAGGCAAACCAAAGCATGGAGTCTTGGGAGATCGGTTGGGTGAACCGATTAGACCGGTTCAGCTAATCAGTCACCCAAGGCTTGGTTTAGGTTCCTCCGGTTTTATCCAATCTTGAGTCTTTATCTTAAAACGGTAATATCTTGGTCAAATTAACTCTGAATTAAGTGATTCAAAAGCCAAAATTTCCATATTTCAATAAAGAACAAGTTTAGAACATTCTTGAACCAAAAATCTCCAACCATGGTCAAGTGGTTGGGTTTAACAAGGCGGTTAACTAAAAAGGATCAATTAACCATAAATAAATATGGTAAATCAATCTCAAACCAATTCAATCCTCAAATTGACACTACAATTAGAATCTTTTCATCATTATAAACTCAATGGAACAATCTGGGATGAATTTTGAGGTCAATTGGAAAAGATACGAGTTAAAAGATGAAATTGCCTTTCAAGTCGCAGAAGTTCTAATTAACTATCCAAACCTATCTTGAATTGAACCAAAATACACACACATATCCTAAATGCACCTAAAAACTAAATGCAAGTGATAAAATGCAAAAATGAGACAAAAACATGCATGCAATAATGAACTATGCATATAAGCTTAAAAGGGAAAAAGTATCCTTCAAGGCTTAGAGACTCCTAAATGCTTTAAAAACTCATGAAATGAATTTATGAACTCTCACGGATGAAAATGAGATGTCTACATACTTAGTGGAGTCTCTTGATATCTCATTTTACAAGATCTCTCCTTCTCTATAAATATCTATATACATACAATCATTTTGGGTGGAATTTTTTTTGAATTGTACTTATTATATATTCCTAAGCTATTTCTTAGCATTGCAAGATCTCTCTTTCTTTATCTATATATATATAGTTCATAACATGCATTGCTAATTGATTCTTTGTTTAGGACATTGCACCATAAAGAAAGGAAGCCTAGAGGGCAACTTAATAGATTACCATTATTTTGGGTGAAATTTGTTTCGAGTTATACTTATTATATATTCCCTAAGCTATTTCTTCATAGTATTATTGGCTCTATCAATTATTTGATTGATATAGAGACACTCGGTTAGAGCTCAGCAACTTGGGTACATCAAGACGCATTATCTTGGGCATTGGTTCTTTTGCTTCAATTAGCTAACTATTTTTTTTTTTTTAAATGAAAGAAATAAACTATCAAAGAGTCACCAAGGATCCCAACTAGGTAAGCACCCATCATTGAGATTTGATTTGCTTATTATGAAGAAGAAATTTGTAGACTTCCTACATAAAGTTTCAAAAGAAAAATCAACGTTCAAATTTAGAGAAAATTCTTTTGAAGGGCAAAATACTATTTTACCAATGTTCGCAGTTTATGAAATCATGCAATCTTTGAAAAAAATTAATTGGTGATACATGTAAATATACATTTCAACTAGTTATGTCTTCTCTAAATATAGTCACCTATTTCTAATCTAAAAGGGGGGAGCAAATCAAAATCATATCTGTTTATTACTGTTCCAATAATCATTGCTATAACTACTTTGAGTTGGCCCAAACTTTGTACAGCAAGGACTTGCAATTATAAATAATTTTGAGTTAGAATTTGCTATAATTACGAAGATGATTTGATTACTATATTATAGTTAGCTATTTAAAGAGCCTCTAATTTTTATTTTTTTTGTACGTAAATCTATACTACTTATAAAAGTCTCTTAAGCAGAAAAACTTTTTATTTACAATATTACCCTTATTAAAAATTATATATATACCCTCGATTTGAGATAAAGATGGTCTACAAATGTAATAATCTTTATATCAAAACAAACATTAAAATCCTAAAACAAATAAATACATAATATTTAAACATCTTTATTTTTAACTAAAAAATAGAATCTTATAACAAATAAAAACTAAATATGTAACCAAGTTTTAAACCAATTTCAATGTTATTTCTTTCCTCTTCCATGACTCCAATCCACGTAAGGTAGCACATATATGCACACCAAATAAAAATACATACGAAGTTTTTTTTTTTTTTTTTGTTTAACATCAAATATTATGTTTATGAAAAAAAAAATGAAACCTTCAAGTATTTCTCATTGTTGTATATAATTAATATTATTTAAAAGTGTTTATTGTGCAGCACAGGTGCTGCACAACTAGTACATTAAATTAAATATGCTGCTCAAGAATCTTATTTTCAGTCTGAGATAAGACGATTTACATGTGTAATAATCTTTATCTTTGAAAAACAATAAAATCCTAAAACAAATAAAACCCGAATATGTAAATAGATTTTGAAATCTTTTTGAAGTGTGATGTCTTTTTTCTTCGATGATACCTATCCATACAAGGTAACAGCAGCATGTATGTACACACTAAATAAAAAATATATAGTTTTTTTTTTTAATATCAAGTTTTGATGTTTTATGGAAAAAAAAAAAAGAAATCTTCAAGTATTTCTATATCAAGTTTTATTTATATATTTAATATTATTTAATAGTATTCACGTGCATCGCACGTGCACTATAAGTCTATAACTAGTACAATAAAATATGTGGCCTTAGAATCTCTTTTTTTTTTTTTTTCTTTTTTTTCAACAAACTTCGCTTACTTTTTGCACATACATTTCAAGTTTGACATAGGGATAAATGTCTAATTTGATGAAATTTATTTATCTATGTTTTCTAGAAGACATTTAAGAAATCTCATACATGTGTTTGGTGTACAATGAAATCTAACAGTATAATAAATGAGAATAAGGCCGTTTACCGTAAATGCACTGTTTATCTACAGTAAAATGATGGATTTGCCCTTCTTTTCCCCCACATATTTGCCTTTTTTTTAAAAAGGGTATTATAGGCATTACAGTGATACCAAGTTGGTAGTCAATTTGTATCATGTTGATAGTCAGTTTGTAACAAGTTGACAAACAATAATGTTACTGTAGATGCACTATTCATCTACAATATAATGATGGATTTGCCATTTTTTTTTCCACACATATGTGCTTTTTTTAAAGGGTACTATAGGTATTGCAATGATCCCAAGTTGGTAGTCAATTTGTATCACGTTGATAGTCAGTTTGTAGCAAGTTGACAAGCAATAATGTAACATATAGCGTTACCTTTGAAAACCTAAATATAATATGACGATCTGGCAAATAACATTAAGCACGTGCATAGCACGTTCCTGACCCTAATGTTTTATAAAAATGGGATATCAAATTGCATTAATTAAACCACAAACTATATTTAATAGATATGACATGTCAAAGCAGCATTTAACATTAATTAAACAACACATTAAAGATCAATTTTAATATGTGCTACTTAATTTTAGCATCAAATTTACTATTTTATATTGAAACATAAACTACTACAATTAGAATGTTGCAATAGTGGATAGATTTAATGTTAGTGCTTTTAGGAGACTAAAGCTTTCAAGGTAGTGAGCTTTTAAAACCATGATGAAGGCCAAAGAGCATGTAACATTATTGCCCATGTCAAACATTATTGAAGCTAAGGCATGCTTATTTTTGCTAAATGGTCCTGGATTAAAGAGAGAATTCCCAGTTTGGTTTGGAATTCTTATTATTTTTTGGGGAATTATTCTTTCCATCACGTTTCCTAAAGTAAAAATAAGAAGTTAAAACAAAATAAAAATTGATTATATTGATAGTGGAACAATTAACCTCACTGGCTCTAGTTAGTGAGATCTTTCTACTTGAAGATAAATTATAAAGGCGAAGAGAGTATGTTGTGTGTTTGTGTGTGTGTGTGTGTGTGTGTGTGTGTGTGTTTTTTTTTTTTTTTTTTTTTTAAGTAGATTGCAAAGTATTAGCAAAAGGAAAAGGTAAAAAGTAAAAAACAAATACCATTTGAGGATTGAAGGCCAGTGTTAGTAGTAGTAGTGGTGGAGGAAATATGGTTAAGCTTGATAATTGGTGTGTCATAAAAAATCTTTTAAATCCTAACCATATATGCCTATAATAGGATCACTACCACCACCACCACCACCACCACTTTGAGATGGTGATGCTATAGCTTCAGTGAAAGCTCTACTTGCACCACTAATAGTTTTAGATGGTGGTAATGAAGATGAAGATGGTTGTACAGCTTCAAGAACAACCATAGAAATTAAGCTATTGACATAGAAATCGAATTATGACTCAAATTGAGTACATAAAAAGTATACACTAATTCCAAAGAAAAACTAGACTCTAAAACTAAAGTGATAAGTGTTGGAAGTATACACTAATTAATGGAGACAAAAGGCGAAATCCAAAATACAAGACACGATTATATCACTTTCTTTAAGACCAATTTGTCGCCCTTCCAATACGATTGCAAGTGCAAAAAGGGCTATATGGCGAATTGTCTCCAGGATACAATGGACCCAAATTCATTTGTTACTATTCAAAAGATTTGCACAACCTTAAAATAGTTTGAACTTTTAGAACAAGAATAAAAGAATGACACAAGAAGAATGCCAAAAGAAAGGGAGCAAAAATAAAACAAATACTAATAAATTTATTTAAACACCACGTGTAGGCTGGTATGATTGTATGAATATAATAGAAATGGTATCAAGGCACCTATACACACATACCCGTAGGGTGCCAAAGTATCTATTCCCATAAACCAAAATGGTGTCAATGAACCTATTCACTAGCCTACCATAACTACCATTTCTAATGTTTGTAATAATATTTAAATGATATCCAAAAGGTGCAAAGGTACCTCTTCATGAAATAGCCGAAACACATAGCCTTTACCATGGGTTATGTGTAATAAAATATTAATATATATTTTTAATATCCAACAATAAGTCCTACTAATTCACATATAGATGTTAGTAAAAATTATTTTGAATTACATGGAGCTCACTTGGCCAAGTCTGTTGATGCTTTTGGGCAAGTTAATTACTTCTTAAGTTGGTATATAATATACACATAAATCTTATGCTGACTTTCTTTCCATTTGAATAATTTGATATGAACATCCTTATTACAAGTTGAATTTGGCAATTATACAGATCTTCACATTTATTGTTGAAAACGATGTCTTCATTTCACCTTGGCTTAATCTTTTTGGGAGATTGGAGTGAGATAGTTTTGCCAAATATATTTGGATTTCCACATAAATAACACATGACATTAGACTTTAAAGCTATCCTAACCCATTATTTGATGGTCCCACTTAGCAATCAAGTGTACGCAAACTCATATTTAAATTAATGACAAATAAAAGCCATGTGTTTGGACTCATAAAAAATAGGACCTAATTTATCATTGTTCTCATGCTAATGTGACATGGTAACTTAACAAATTGTACTAATTGGGACTAGGAATTATATACAAATCAAAGCAATTTCATTTCATATATATATATATATATACACACACAGAGGTGCTCCCATCAGCACGTGCTAATATAAGTTACATTAGCACTATGCATTGAGGGTTATACCCCTTGCATTGATTCAATGCACCTCACATCCCACTAATGCACAAGGTACAACTCCCAATGCAGGTTTTGATATAAGTTATATCAGCACGTGCTTACCTGATCATCATCCTATATCTATTTATATATACATATATGTATATACATATATGTATATACATATATATACTATATATATGTATATACATATATGTATATATATGTATATATGTATGTATATATACACATATATATATATACTGATCAGGTTAGCACGTGTTGATATAAGTTATATCATCACCATGCATTGGGGGTTATACCACGTGCATTAGTCCAATATATCCTACAACCCACTAATGTACAAGGTATGTACAATCCCCAATGCGGGTGTTAATAAAAATTATATCAGCATGTGCTCACCTGATCATCATCCTATAAATATATGTATATATATTTCACTTTAGAGTTTGAAGTTTATTGGCCTGGCTTGTTCCATACTTCCATGTGCCATGAATCTGCCTGAGGCATGCAGTTTTGGGCAAAGGGTCACAATCACTAGAACATGGAAGCATACCAAATTTAAGCATAGTTTCTCGTAGTGCATGTAAGTTTAGGTTGTTATTGATATGATAGTCCAGGATGTTAGATTCAAAGTCATGGACTTTTCTAATTTTATCCACAATACTAGGAGTAGGAGTAGGAGTTCTTTATTGTAATTTGGTGAGCTTTGCATACCCAATATGGGTTGCATATACTATATTTATAGCCAAGTAAGACAGAACTACAATATTGTGAGTTTTACAAATATGAAAAAGATATCAATCAATGATTGATGATTGTCAATCAATAAGATTTATTATCATTTATCAATCTACAAATATACAGGCTATAAATCAAGTGAAGAATATATGGATATTCCAAATATATGGAGATCATATCTTCACAGGCTTGCATGTACCTTCCCTTGAGTTATGAGGTCAATGTTTTGTTTTCCCTCAGGCTATGAGGTTGCCTTTCCTTGTTGTTTTATACATTCTCCTAAGCTTTTCTTTGTTGACTGTATTAGATACAAGGATCTTTGTTGCCTTTGGCCTTTTTGCTTCTTTTGTTGATATATATAAATAATCTCACTTATAAAAACAGAAAAAGAAAAAAAAAAATATAGGTTGAGGGTCACAATTGCTAAGGAAAATGGTTGAACTTAGGTTTCTATTTGTTTTCTTAAAGCATATTATACTAGGATATCTTAATTCTCTAAATAATGGGAGTCTATTTTATTTTTCGGATACGTAACTCCACTAGCTAGGAGCACATCATAGTGGTAGGAAACTATTCATTGGTTTCATAAATAAAAGTGGGAAAGGAAAAAAAAACACACCATGTCTTGGTCAAAAGCTGACAAACAAATGAAGCACTAAATTGATCATTATGAATGATTTGATTGATTGTTGAACTTTCTCCCTAATGGACTATAGGTGAAAATGGGGCACCTAACCATATGAGCATCAATTGGCTCATTGTTTACAATTTTCCCATCAAGAAACAATACTCCTATTTGACTATTAAGCAAGATTTATTGCCATAACTAATATAAAGAATGAACCATTGCTACTTAATTTGTTGTAATGACTGCCATGGAAAGAGGTGAAGATGGAAATGGACAAGATTGAGAGAGAATGTTGAAGCAAAGGCAGAATTGTTGTAGAAAGAGAGGGAGATGGTAGCAACGTAACCACTGTTGGAGAGAGGAAAGTTGTTTTGATAAGAGTAGTTTTAAAGAATCCTGGAGAAAAGCGATTCGTAAGTAGTTTACGATGGCAAAGTATGCTGATTTACATGTATATCCCTGTTTTTAAATGGCAGTTGTTCATTTATGTCAAGAGCAATTTTGAGATAAAAATTTGAGCATCCCAAACGGTCTCTTACTTTTATAATAGTAGAGATTATATAGATAGATGGTGATGTTACTACTAAAACTCATTTTACAGTTGTAAAACCATCCCATGAAAACCCAACGTTGGTTTCTGTTAGAACTAATTTTGAACTTTTATCGCAGCTCAATCGTACCTCCACCTACAAAAGAAGTAACTACCATCCATTTGTGCAACCGCTATGACCTTTATAATCTTCTTCAACCATAGACCCACAAACCTATAAAAACGTTACCTTCTTCGGTTGCTGTCGGTGAGAAACTCGAACCTAAACCCATTTATCTACAACTAAAAATCAACCCAGAAGCCTTTTAAAAAAAATTGGTCATTTTTTTCTCCCATAATGCTGGGCTTTGGCCTTGACACTTGTAGAATTTATGGATGTAGCATGCGTTGCCCACGTTGGTGTGACTTCCCTCCACCTCGTCCTGTAAGGCAACCAGACGATAATTCAAGTGCCTACTTCTCCCCTTTTACAATAGCATTCTCTGTCATTTTTCTGATTCTTTACCTTCTGGCAATCTACTTCATGTGTCGGACAAGAAGTGATGATCATAACATGAGTGTAGAATTGGAAGACAATCATGTTCCTATGCATCACGATGCGTGACATGATTTTTTGGATTTTTCTTTAATTGACGTTGTCAAGGTTATATTACAGTTTCACGCCAAGGGTTTGTGATGAATTGTCCTAGGGGTGTATTTTTTGTTTGTTATAGGCCTTGTATTTGGTTTTTTGGGAGTTCCACGACTCTCAATCTTGTTTCATCTCTTTACTAATCAAGTGAGTTGTTGTGCCATGGTTTGGGCACGTGTTTTGTATTTGGTGTTTGGCTTCTATGAAGGTGGAGTTTTGGGTGTTGTTATCTTTGTATTTACATGTTTTCTTATTGGAAATTTTTTTCTTTTTGCTAGTAAATAAATAAATAAAAGAGAGACCTATTTTTGGGGGTTGTAAATGTAATGACAATGGTTCAGAAAGGAAAAAAGAGGAAAAAAATGTTTTGGATATTCATTGGACAAAATGGATGAAGTTGCAATAGTGCTTCTTACATCAATTAATATTATGTTTTTATATTGATATTTTATTTTGGCTTTCTTAACACAGCGCACATGTTAAGCCTTATTTAATAAAACAATCTTTGCAGGGGAAATGATGAAAATACATAGAGAATGATACAAATTGTTTAGAAAAAAATGTGAAAGTACTTAAAAAACTGCGCAAACGCAATTCCCTATGCAATAATTGCCTCATTAAATCAGGCTACGTTAAGAAAACCTTTTTTATTTTTTTATTTTATTTTTAGATGTAAGGAAATCTTCTTTATTTAATATGGATCCTTCTAGCATAATAGATTGTAGCAATGACAGCCAAATCATTGCCACAAAAAAGATAAAGAGTAAATTTTACACCACACTTTCAATCTATTTTTTGTGGTCATGATCTGGTTTACTCTATCGGGTAAGCATTTTCCATTTAAAATCTATTAAAGGGTGTGCCCGTGGGCCCCGCACATGGGGTGGCATAAATGGGATACTTATTTATTTTTTACTTTGTATGTCTTTTTGGGGTATGGTAAAGTTGGTGATTAGAGAGACCACGTGCGGAATCATATACAAAATTGATAAGCAATTCATCATCAAAACTTAAAATGTTCTATGATTCAATGAAAGAACTAATAAGAACAAAGAAATTGACTCACCAGGTAATATCACCAATTTATTGGCACTAATGAGAATGTATTCTGCATCTCATAATTTCCACCCCCAACTTTTGAAATTAGAAGACTCAATACCCATTTCTTTCATAAAAACCAAGGTTTAATGATTCTTATGATATTTTTGCATGAATAAAACCCTCCATGTAATGTATGTCAAAGTAGAATAAAATCTCGTCAGTGGCATGATAATCTGGTAGCATTCTCTTCATTTGTTGAGTGAGCGATCTCGAATTCAAGCTTATGAAAGAAGCATTGATACCTATTTGTTGATATTGGGAGGTTAAGGAAATGGGTAAATTCTATCAATTGTATTTTTTTTATAAAAAAAAAAAATGGTAGAATTAAATCTCCAAGAACAAGTTGGTCTACAAAGTGTACATAGCTAGGTAAGGCTCAACCAAAAATGCAATGATCCATAAAAAGAAAGAAGAAACAAAAGTGGCTTTACCCTCCATATAATCTCAATGTCTCTATCCACACCTCTCATGCATCACATTATATAATGATACATACATTCAGAAACGATGTAATCTCTATCTCTATCATTCGATCCACCTTTACACGTATCTCTAATCCACATAAAGAGTGCTATTGGAATAACCCAAGGGCATATTGGTATACTAATGTTGTATTTATGTTGGGAAATGGACATAAGTTTATTTGGAATGAGTTTAGTTGATTTTTAGCACATTAGAGTGCATTTTGGTGTGGCAAATTTTTTCGGGTGCCCAGGCTAATCAATTGATGCTTGCCCCAAAAGGGCTGTTGGATTTTGTTAGCTCGATTGATCATGGTTTTTAGGGCTAATCACTCAAGCATAGGCAGTGTTGAATTTCTTTTTTGGGGAAATTAGTAATTACCCCTAATAGGAGATTGCTTTTAACAATAAACCCACCATAAGAATTTTTAACTCCATAACCCCTTAGTTTAATAGTTTTATTAGCCGTGAGGAAAAGAAATTTTAAAAATCCCCACTTTACCTTTCAAAAGGTCATAAATTGATTTTAAAAACAAGGGTTTGGTTTCCATGGAAACTCATCAAGGCCAACCAGCAACGACGGTGACGGTGGCAACACTTCTCCGACGTTGACGGATCTTCTCTTCTGACAGCTAGCAGTGACACCCCCATCTCCGACGACTGTAGCAGCGAAGGCTCTTCTTCAGCAGTCGATTTTCTTCTCCGACTGTCGGTAGTAGCGTCTTCTCTGGCGGCTCTTCATCAAGGCCATAACCAAACCTTCTCTGACAACAGCCTTCTCTGAACTCCCTCTTTCTTCTACTACCTCACTATGGCTATCGTTTTCTTCTTCTTCTTTTCATCTCCAAACTCCAGATCTGGGTTTTTTTAATTAATTAATTATTTTTTTTTGTGTCTTTGTTTGCAGCTCTAGATTTGTCCATTTTTGGGGGGCTACTGCTTGGTGTTTGAGTTCAATTCGTTGTAGTGTTTTTTTATAATGTAAAATAGCAAGTTGTTACCACGTTGCTATATAATTTTTCAAAAACAATAGTAAACTATTACTATTTGGCATATAATTTTTTCAATGCACATAATAGTAAATTGTTACTATTGACTGTATAAATTTTTCAAGGCACACAATAGTAAACTGTTACTATTGTCTATATTAATTTTACAAAGCACATAATAGTAAACTATTACTATTGTTTATATAATCTTTTTCAAAGCAGAAAATAATAAACTGTTACTATATAAAACATGGTATCAAAGCTAAGTTGAGAATCGACTACCGACGGCGAGTCTTCTCCAAGATTCGATGATCAGCGACCTTTCTCGGAGCCTCGACGACTACCGGCAACTTATTGGACAGCCCCAATAGCCCACGTCAACATCTTCCACTACTTGACGAAGACCCTTTCTTTTCTTCTCCTGTTCATGCCTTTTCTACTAAGTTCGACTTTCATCGACAAGTACTGTGATGATTTCGACAGTCCCTTCGTCGAAGATGGAAGAGGTCGGAGTTCGATTGTCGGTGAAAGTCATTGCAGATGGAATCCCTAAATTGTCAGCAGCAATAGTAAAGTCTTCTAAATGGCACAGTTGTAAAATGTTTGAGAAAGTAAAATGAGGGGTATTTTTATCACTATGGGGTGAAAAGGGGTTATGCACAAAAGTGATTTTGTTTGTGGGTCTATTGTAAAAGAACTCTTATAGTATGAGGTTTTGGCCAAAAATTCCCCCTCCCCCTTTTTTTTGAGCGGCAAGAGGAAGATTTTTCCCTTTTATAATTAATTTCTTTAAACCCAATCCTAATGGGTTTTTCACCCATATTGTAATTAATCATTTTGTGAGTAACTTTAATAGTTAAATTATGAACAAGACAATTAGATTTGGTATTAATGGTCTAAAAATTTACGGATTGAAGAGAATGGATTCCAAACAGTTATATATAATTATTTTAAAAAGATGCCTAGTGGCCTATTTTACATGAGCTATTTCTTGAACAATTAAAAACATAAATCCCAAAGCCTCGAATCGCACTTTCCCCCAATCCTTGAATCGCACAACCCACAACTCTAGATTTCTGGTTGTTGGTAACATCTTCAGATTTTAAGTGGTTTAGTTGCATCATACTGTGATCATTCTCGGCTTTCACCGAGCTAGATTGACGGGAAGGACTTCTGAATGGAGGATTAATGCATGAACAGCAGTGAGAAATAGATCGGGTCAAGAAAACTGATGCTCCACAACCTTAACCATGGCTTCCCAACTATGACTGCCACCTTTATAGCAGTCACTAGATCAGTGACTGGAGAATAAAGAGAGATAGAGAGCACGAAATGAGAATAGTGAAATAGAAAAAGAAACGTATTTGATAAGCTTCTAACGGTTCTATCATGTCAAAATTTTCTTTTCTTTTTTTTGACATTTTTGTTGTTTCGTACTCAACTTTTTAAGGGGAAATTACCGATTAGGTTCATCATTTCATGGTATTGCCCCCGAAGAATTGGCTTAGAATTGTAAAATTAGTAATGACCATTCAGGATGGGTTAACTAGAGGTGGGTGTGTGGTTAGTTTTTGCTTCCCCATTCTACCCTTCTACCTTTCTCTCTCTCTCATCCCCTTTACAGCACTCGTCAATCTCTCTTTCTCATCCCCCTCAGCACCCGTCCAATGTGCCTCTCGCTCTCTCCCTTATCTGTCAGTCTTCATATGCACAGCCCCTCTCTCTCTCTCTCTCTCTCTTCCCTTCAAGCTCCCGCTCAGGGAAACTTAATGGACCAACATCTCACAAGCGACCTCCCTCATACATCCAAACGATAGCCTCCACCCTCACCGGCGACAAGAAACAGAGGCAAGGAATGTGATGACCTAAATTATATATATATAACGTACTGTAATTTACATATGTATGTGCAATTTTATTTTCTTTAATTATTTTTGGAAAGGATGACCATACCTTATGTTTTTGGGGCCAAGGAACACCATGGTAGTGTCAAATTTTAGAGAAAATGACCGTAGGTTGAAGTTTTAGAAATTTCAAAATTTTGGATCATGAAAACCCGAAAGTTTAAACTTAAAAACGAATACGATTTTATAGGATTTTGAATGAACAATTTATATACGCACGTAGTACTCCGCATGAGCTTCGATTCAACACTTGAATGATTGAAAACGGTTAAGAAACAAGGGAGATATTAATCGTCGAAGTTGGCCCGTTGAATACACGGTGTAACTGGGTTACACAATGCAACCCGCAGGAGGTTGGAGATGACGCATAGGACTATGATCCTGTGTAGGTGCATCTGTATACCTTATCGTGTTCTCATGCATTTAAAAGCCAAACGACAATCATATGAACCCCAAATTTGACCATTGTACTCGTCTTGGTGGGCCTACCATGTGGGACCCTTGGTTGACCATTTTGACTAAGTTTGACTATAGTTTGACTTTTTGTCCAATTTAATATTTGTTAAAAATTCCAGAAAATACTAGAAAATTCCAACAATTTTCCAAAATTATGAAAAATTCTAAAAAATTATAAAGAGTGTGTCACACCCCATTTTTGCACCACCTTACTAGGGCTCATCATTTCATGAATGTCTTTGTTTTCTTTTTGAGTCTAGTCACTTGCACTAGGTTTCTAGGGTCACAAGGACAATGGGTGTGAATTTTGGTTCAAATTGGAGTTGATCTTGAGGGATAATAAGAGCTTTTGTGACTTGAGGGGCATAATCGTCTTTTAAGTCCCAAACTTTTCATTTGACCTTGAAATGATCTGCAAATTGTCAATTGGAGTTCATATGGATGCATAAGAGGTATTTCTAGTGTCAATTTGATAAATTAATGGCTTGGGATTAAAATGGCTCGATGTAGTTCAAGATTGGTTAATTGACCCTTCTTTGGGTTAGCTCTAATTGACTCACAATTACCAACCAAATCTTTTCAAATTGACTTTCATTAGTCATCATTATACCCCCAAAAGTGTTTTATGAAGTTCAATTTTGATATGGAAAGTGTTTGGTTTAACCCTATGTGCATGCCTATGCTTAGCAAAGGTAGAGCATAGTGGTTAACCGTCTTGTTCAAACCTAACCATGCCCCCTATGGTTAGTGGTTTTCACCCTAAAATATTCAAAAACATATTCCTCATCGAAACACGGTCGTTTTGGCTTTTGTTTCATCAAAATCGGAGTTCATTTGGCCTCTGAAACACTTCTAGAAGCATTAGGAGTCAAAAATAGGCAAAAATCCGGAGTGGGCTCGGGTGACCACCCAGCCCCGGGCGGCTAGCCGCCTGGGCCCAGGAGGCTAGCTGCCCAGGCCCTGGTGGTCACCCGAGACCACTTTCCTATTTTCACTCTAACTCCTTGCTGAAGCGGACTCTTGCCTATTTTGACGTATTTGGGCTCTTTTGGACGAGTTTCCTTCTATTTTTTGGTAACTTCTGAGTTACTTAAGCCCCAAGGGGGTCTCTAATAGCCCTTGGATTAATTTTTAGGTTTTTAATCCTAGCCATTGGTTAATCCTAATGAAACTCTATAAATACCCCCCTATGCTTCAGCACAGAGGGAGCCACTTGATGCATTAAAACTTGAGTGTTTGAGAGAGAATAAGAGAGAGAGACTTGAAGGAGTGCTGGAGTTCTTGCTGTAGCCTTGAAGAACATTCGTTGAAGACATCCACAAGAGTAAGAGGGAGTTCATATAGCAGCAAGGAAGGCTCTCTCTAAGGTATTCCTCTTCTCTATTCAAGCTTAAACTAAGGTATCATGTAGGATAGCTCTATTGCATGCCATGCTAATAATTTTTACCATGAATTGAAGTTCCTAGTAGTTAATACATGTGATATTGATGATGTTCATGAGGAGTTTTGCATGCCTTAGAGTTAGTTCGTGAGTTTCAATGCATAGTTATGATTCTTGTGTTTCCGTTGTCCTTGTTCTAGGATAGTGATATTGCATGTTAGAGTTAGGTTTTTTGTCATGTTTTATTGCTTTAGTTAATTAATATGCATGGTTTAGGTTCTGTTTAGTTTTATTCTAGCATGTTTAGAGTTGGTTTTGTATGTTTTTAAGCATATTTGTGAGTTTAGGGTTTTAGAGTCTTTGTTTTGTGTTTGTTTTTATACAGCATGTTAAAGTAGGTCTTTTATTGGCTTTTCTTCATGTTTGCTGTATATATTTTTCATATGGAGTAAACATGATATTTTTGCATGCATGTTAGTTGATTTCTAGGGTTTTATGCATGATATGGTTCTAGGAATATGTTAGGGCCTATGAAAGTTTGCTGTTTTTGCTGTTAGCATGCTTAGTAGATGATTTTAGGTCATAATACTATTCTGTCCAGATTTGCATATCATTGTATTTGTATGGTTTTGAGCACTTGTAAGGGTGCAAATAGGTGTGGTAATTGTCCTATGGCAAATAGGGCTGCTCATGTCTGAAATGGCTAATGCTTGGAGCTATTGCGCTCAGGTAAGCGGGTGTGAAGGTGCCCCAATTCACCTCTCTTCCTTATCCTTTCTCTTCTCCCTCTTTAGGGTTAATTTTTAATATGATCCTATGGTTTAATTAGAGGTTTCCGTTCACAAATAAAATTCTGGTTTTTATTAAAGTTTCCATTTTGTGGATTTCTTTCCTAAAATCAAACTTTCTATCATATTCAACTCTTTTTCAAATAAGGAAACCTAGGGTTTTAACCATAGGTTTATATTAAGGTTGTAACCCTATTCTTATCGAACTACGTGGACTTTGATCCATGTATTTCGTTGCATGGTACGTAGGCGCTCTTCGTGAGGCTCAAGTCCGTTCTAGGATCCAAGCATCCTAGGCTTCTTTTTGTTTTCTTTTCTTTTTTTATTTTCTGTTTTTGTGTGCTTACTATGCATGGATGGATGAATGAAATATATGATATGCATGCTATCTTGTGATGATATACTTGCTGATTTTTTTGTATGGAAAAGATCTTGATTTAGCCCAAATGAACTGAGAGACCGAAAGGGTGACATGGGTGCCTATAGGCTTTGCCTAGAACCTTCCCATGTCATAACTTAGCCTCCGAATCCCCGATTTCTTTGGTTTCCAAAAGATTGGTTTTTTGCCTTTCCTTTTTAAACATGGAGTCATTCAAATTGTTTTCCTAAAACAAACTGTTTTTAGGGTTTTCCTTGTTTCCTTTAAAAAATAAGGTGGCGACTCCTTTGTGTTTTCAAAACCCACACAACCTTTTCGTCAATCCCTCGTGGGCCCAATTTCCGGGGTTCACAGTTTAGCGACTCCACTGGGGAATTTGTGGGCTAGACTCTATAAAGTTTAATTGGGCTAGGTTAATTTCTTGTGTTTAATTAAAATCAATCACATTGCATCCGCTTGATTGTGTGCTTTCATTTATTGCATTGTGTGTGCAAACTCTTGCATGCTAGGATCGATGTCCCTCGATGTATCCTTGCCAACGATCGGCCTAGTTTCAACCTTGGTTTTCCTGATTCCAAGTGTTGGGGCGAAAGCTATCAACCTCTCTTGCCTAGTACCCTTGGGCTTGCCCCTGGGTATATTAAATGAGTTAATCACGTACTGCTGGACCCACGCGGCGTTCCTGATGCCACATGTGGTTAGGTATAAGGATTGCTCAAGCAAGTGAAGGACCCCAGCCTACCCTTATCATTAGTCCATATAGACAGACTTGTAGAACACTATGGTCTCACCATTATGCACCCACAATTGTTTGTAATGATGCTATGCCGTGTTTGTGGTGTGAGGCTTTATATCTTATGCCCTTAACATAGACCTTTAAACCCTAGCCTTCGTTAAGGCCATGGGTTAGGAGGAATAAATTAAGGAAATAGGATGTAAAGCTATGTTTGTGATGTGCTATTCCTAGGGGAATAATTAAACCTAATTGAAGGACTCTATGCCCTATTCTTTTAAACATACCCTTAATCCATGACCCCTGTAAAGGTAAGTGGATAAAAGGAATGAATTAATTGAACATGGTGTAGAGACCGAGTTCATTAAGGAAAATATGGAGGTTTAGGACAAGTCCTTAGGCTAAAGGTTAAAACTTTTTCTATCCATAGACGTGCTGGCTTGGATCCGCGATCCGCAAGGGCGTCTAGTGAGTGTTGAGTCTACCCATCAGACAAACATGGCCGACGAAAGAACTAGTGAGGGGCACTTTGACCTTGAGGCTTGCCTGAAAGCCATCATGGCCAAGCTTGACCATACCGCCGAGACATCCGATACCGCATTGAAAATGGCTCAAGAGAACCAACAGAAGATGGCGGATCTTGAACAAAATGGCTCTAAGGCCCATTCCTCGGGTATACCTCATGGGGTTGGCACCGAAGAGGGACCTCAATCCAATGAGAACACCAAGACAAGGGGGGAAAGTAGCTCAAAACCTAAGGTCACCAACCTAGAAGGGGAAGCCAAAGGGAAAGGTTCTACCAGTGATTCCGTGTTAGCTAGCAAGGTAGAAGCATTGGAGGGAACTATAAAAGGGATTCGTAGGGCTGATGACATGGTCGATGTGCAGACTTTATCTCTGTTTCCAACGGCTCGTATTCCATTACAATTTAAAATGCCGGAGTTAGAAAAGTTCGATGGGACAGGTTGCCCTAAAACTCACTTAAAGATGTATGTGCGAGCTATGAACCCTCGAGGGGCCACCGACGAGCTTTTAGCTCAAATGTTCCATAAAACCTTGGCCACTTCTGCTTTGAAATGGTTCTTGTCCTTGGATGAGAATAGAACTCGGACTTGGGAAGACATATGCAATGAGTTCTCAGAGCACTACAAGTACAACACAGAGGTGGATGTTACTCGAAGGGACCTAGAAACTACCAAACAAGGGCCTTATGAAACCTTCTCCGCTTACATTACAAGGTGGAGACAAAAGGCGTCGAGAATGACGGATAGGCCAAATGAGGAGGACCAAATTCAGCTGATGGTTAAGAACTTGCTGCCCGTGTATCACAAGCACTTATTTGCCCATTATTTCCCAAATTTCAAAGCTCTCATTGGGGCTGGCATGCAGGTTGAAGATGCTATCAATGATGGGACAATCAAAACTGAGGAAATGAGGAGTCGCAAGACAAACTTTACTGGGAAGAACAATGCCGAGGTCAACACCATAACTCAACCCATCCAACCCTTCTCTCTCAATGATGTCAACCCACCTCGCTATTTCACCGACCTATTTATGCCACTCGAAAGAGTCCTTGAAAAGCTCATAAGCCGTGACCTATTGAAGCCACTCGACCCAAGACCTCCACCAAATCCCTTACCCAGGAACTACAATGAGAATGAGTACTGCAAGTACCACCAATCCAAAGGCCATGCCACCAATCGTTGTGTCCGCCTTCGCCATCAAATCCAAGACCTTATTGACAAACAAGTCATCTCACCACCAACCCGTCCAAATGTCACCCGTAATCCTCTCCCATCTCATAACAACACACCCCCACCTAACACCATAAATGCCATTGGGGTTGAATCCTCTCGCCCTCGCCATCCCATAAGACAATACACTCCACTCCCCATGACCTTAACCCGTCTCTTCACCATTTGCCGCAATAACAGCCTTATCATGCCACTTCCACCAAATCCAAGGCCCTCAACCCCTCACCAATATTGCCAATACCATCGTGCACCCGGCCATGACACCGAGGCTTGTTCTATACTAAAGAATATCATTCAAGACCTCATTGACCAAAAGGTTTTGTTGTTGCCAAAGAAATCTATTCAACAAGAGCTGAAAGAAAGGTATAAAGCAGGGGATCCTCAGGTTGGCCTATTAGGTGAATCGTCGGGGAAATTTGACTACTATGTACTGTACTCAAGCCCAAGCCCGATATCGGATGAGCCGATAGTCCCTACAGGTTGGGATGACTTGTCGACAGAAATGGAGAGCATTGATATGATAGAATAGGATGACTTAATGAATGACTCCGAGGAAATCCATGATATATGGGCTAGTGATGATGAGCTGGATCATATAACCAGAGGGGGTCGTCATTTCAAGCCTCCCCACCTAGAGTCTGAAATCCATTGGAAGATTTGGAAGGGCAGAGGCATCCTAGCTTGCAAGAAGAAGAGGATGAGGTACTGAGGCAGCTGAAGAAGACCAATGCCAACATCACTATTTGGGGCTTGCTCATGGCCTCGCACAAGCACAGACAGACCGTGTTGAAACTGCTGAATCAGACACAAGTGCCCGTTAACACATCTCCCGAGGGATTGGTACATTTGGTGAATCCAACCTCCAAGAACTCAACCATCGTGTTCACCGATGTGGACCTACCCAAAAGCGGGCTAAGCCATTCTCAAGCTCTCTATGTGACCGTTGACACCATGGGGAAGAGGGTTCCTACCGTTCTTATCGACAATGGGTCCGCACTGAATGTATGTCCTCTCCGAACTGCCACTGTTTTGGGTTTGGGACCCACTGATTTCACGCCATCTGGGCAGACTGTAAGAGCTTATGACAACACCCGCCGTGAAGTAATAGGGGTAGTTACTTTGCCTCTTATCATGGGACCCACTGAATTTAGGGTGGAATTCCAAGTGTTGGATGTGCCGTCATGTTTCAACTTGCTGTTGGGCCGACCTTGGATCCATCCCGCTGGGGCTGTGCCATCTTCACTCCATCAAAAGGTGAAGTTTCCTTACGAAGGGGCCATAGTAACACTTCAAGGGGACTATGAATTGAAACTCGCAGGCGTGCCTATATGTGAGATACAACCAGAATCAGCGACGATGCCATTATCCGGGTTTGACTATGTCCAATGCATTGAGAAAGAACTTGAGAAGGGTGAGTTAATACCCTTGGACTTTTGCCCCCACGGCAATTTGCACGTCGGTGAAATAATGAGAAAAATGAGTTTCTTTCTAGGCATGGGGCTAGGGCGTCGCCAACAAGGGATCCCTAAGTCTATTCAGAGCCATGTCACCTCATACACCTTCGGGCTAGGATATAAGCCCTCCAGAAATGATCATGCAGAAATGTTGAAGAGGAATAAAGAGAAAGTAAGAGCCAAAGCCGAGGGAAGGGTGCCAGACTTGAGGATCTCCCATACCGACCTACTTTGAATGGTTATTTCGTCAAAAAGGGGGATGATTTTCTATATTGCGGGTTTCCAGAACCCACCTTTGACCAAGCTACCAAGATCCGAGTTCCGGGTTTTGAAATTTTCTTCACCGAATGGTATCCAATCACAGTTGAAATGGTAGATGATGAAGTCATCAATGATGAGTTCTGGGAAAAGAAAGAAGAAGACTGGGCAGAGAACCTTGATGCAGGGGCTATGGCTGAAATGTTCCAAGATATGATCCTCACCGTGGAAGACTCGACCATTGAAGGACTCCAGGGTTCGTCCATTAGCCATGCTACCATGCCACTCCTGAATTGGTACCTTGAATGTGGTGTCATTGCAAAGCTCCATGAAGAAGAAGACCTTGGCCTACCTGATAGCAGCTTGTAGGTGTCTTAGTTTAGTAATATTTCCCTAATTCAATAAGATGTATCTACTTAACTCACCTTGTGGAGTCATAGTATTGATACAGATTTGTTTGTTTTTCTTCTTTTGTGTGTCATTCCTACTATTCCTAGTCAATAAAGTGTGCTTTTTTTTTCCTCTATATATGCAGTGTCTCTTTTCTCTCCTCTATGGATATTTATGGCATGGATATAGATCCTAAGAACGATGTCCCCCCGGAGCTCGTTGAGCAAAGGAAAAGGGGCGTCACCGAACCTAATATGGATGAAATGGAATCAATCAACTTAGGGACGAATGAATTGCCAAGAATAGTTAAAATTGGGAAAACCCTCTCCCCCGTTGAAAAAGAAAAGATGATCTCTCTCTTGAAAGCCAACATTATGGCTTTTACATGGTCTTATGAAGACATGCCTGGCATTGACCCCGATATTGTGCAACACTATATCCCCACTAATTCCCTAAAGAAGCCGATAAAGCAGAAACTCAGAAGATTAAAACCAGAATGGGCTCTAAAAGTAAAAGAAGAGGTAACTAAACAACTAGACGCGGGTTTCCTCCAAGTTGTGGAGTACCCCGAGTGGTTGTCGAATATAGTGCCTGTGCCTAAAAAAGACGGGAAAGTGAGGATGTGTGTCGACTTCCGAGATCTCAACGCCGCGAACCCTAAGGATGACTTTCCTTTACCACATATCGATGTGTTGGTGGACAGCACAGTGGGACATGCACTCCTCTCCTTCATGGACGGATTCTCCGGGTATAACCAGATAAAGATGGCACCTCAAGACATGGAAAAAACAGCCTTTATCACGCAATGGGGAACGTACTGTTACAAGGTAATGCCTTTTGGCTTAAGAAACGCTGGGGCTACTTACCAAAGAGCAGCTACGACCTTATTGCATGATATGATCCATAAGGAAGTCGAGGTTTATGTCGATGATATGATCGTGAAGTCTGTCGATAGGGAAGGGCATTTCAAGGCACTAGAGAAATTCCTAGAGCGATCTAAGAAGTACAATCTCCGTTTAAACCCACAGAAGTGCGCTTTTGGTGTCACTGCAGGCAAGCTATTGGGGTTCATGATCACTCAGAGGGGCATCGAAGTGGACCCAGGGAAGATAAAAGCTATTGTGGAGATGGAGCCGCCTAGCACTGAGAAGCAGATCCAGGGTTTCTTGGGAAGGGTTCAATACATAAGCCGATTCATCGCCAACTTGACCATGGTTTGCGAACCAATCTTCAAATTGCTTAAGAAAGGTGTACCAAAAGTATGGAATGAAAAATGCCAAGAGGCCTTTGAGACCATTAAGAGATACTTGAGCAATCCTCCAATCTTAGTTCCCCCACGACAAGGTGCACCGCTCTTGTTATACTTAACGGTCACCGAAACCGCGACGGGAGCTATGTTAGCTCAATATCTCGAAGGGTCTACAAAGGAGAATGCCATCTACTACCTAAGCAAGAAAATGACAGACTATAAAGTGAAGTACAATGCCATTGAAAAGGCTTGTGTGGCACTAGTATGGGCAACGCAGAAGCTCCGGCACTACATGATGTCCTTCGAAGTGTTCTTGATAAGTCGCATGGACCCATTGAAGTACCTGGTAGAAAGGCCAGTATTGTCATTCAGAACTGCTCGATGGTCAAGTCTCCTCAATGAATTCGACATCAAGTACGTGAATAAGAAGTCTATCAAGGGAAGCGTCATCGCAGACTACCTAGCCAGCTGTCCGGTGTCATCATCCGCTCCGTTTAACGATCAATTCCCAGATGAGGACGTGCTAGAGATTGGTAGAAAGACTTGGAGAGTATACTTCGATGGGGCAGCCAATAAGAAAGGTTATGGGATAGGAGTCCTGCTGGTCTCACCTGAAGAGGCATTTACACCGTTGGCGGTCAAGCTAGGGTTTGAAGCTACCAACAACATTGCTGAGTATGAGGCCTGTATCCTAGCATTGGAAGCCGCACTTGAGTTGGGGATCAAAGAATTGGAAGTGTTCGGGGACTCGGCGCTAATCATTTGTCAGATAAAAGGGGAATGGAAAACTCGAGATGAGAAGTTGCTGCCCTACCATGCCTACCTGGAAGCTCTAACCAAGGAGTTCTCAGAGATAGAGTTCAACTACCTTTCAAGAAACAAGAACCAGTTCGCCAATGCCTTGGCGACCCTAGCATCCATGGTAGAGATACCTGAAGGAGGAAATGTAAAGCCGTTGGTGATAGAATGTCGAGACAAGCCTGTGTACTGTTGTGCAATCCGAGGAGGGGGAGTGAACGATGGCCACCCGTGGTTCCATGACATAAAGAAGTTCATTGAAGAAAGGGAGTACCCAGAAGGAGCATCTCGTATCGACAGAAAAAACCTTAAGGCGGTTGGCGAGTCACTATGTACTTTGTGGAGGAAAGCTATATCGGAGATCATACGATGGGATCCACCTGCTGTGTGTCACCGAGGAGGAAGCCGAGCATCTGATTAAAAAAATCCATGAAGGGACAGGGGCTCCGCATATGAATGGCTATATGTTGGCTAAGAAGATCATGAGGTTAGGCTATTATTGGTCTACCATGGAAAGAGATTGCCACGCACATGTCAAGAAGTGCCACAAATGCCAACTGTTCGCTAGTGGACAACATTTGCCTTCTATGCCTTTAACAAGTATATCATCACCATGGCCATTTGCAGTATGGGGGATAGATATCATCGGACAGATCAAGTCAAAGGCGTCAAATGGGCATGAATACATCCTGGTTGCCATCAATTATTTCACTAAGTGGGTGGAAGTAGCATCCTTCAAGACCTTGAATTCCAAGAAGGTAGCACAGTTCATACAGCACAGCATCATCTATCGATATGGGGTACCGCATGAAGTTATCTCAGATAATGGCCAGCACTTTCAGAAAGAAACCCATGAGCTCTTGCAAAAGTATGGCATAGTTCACCATCTGTCATCACCATACCGTCCTCAGACTAATGGAGCAGTGGAAGCAGCTAACAAGAATATCAAGAAGATACTACAGAAGACTGCGGACTCACACACAGACTGGCATGAGAAGTTACCGTTGGCTCTATGGGGTTACAAAACATCAATAAGGTCGTCAACAGGGGCTACCCCTTACTCTCTAGTTTACGGAATGGAGACCGTGTTGCCAGTTGAATTAGAGGTTCCTTCACTAAGGGTTGCCATGGAGAGCCAGATAACAGAAGTGGACTGGGTTAAGAGCCGTTATGATGAGTTAGCTTTGCTGGATGAAAGGCGTTTAAGGGCGCTGTATCATGTTCAGGGGTATCAACGGAGAGTTGCCAAAGCATTCAATAAGCATGTCAAAGATCGAGGTCTAAAGAAAGGGGATGTAGTGCTCAAAGAAATCAGAGCTCCAGTGTTCGATCCACGGGGAAAATTCAAGCCAAGTTGGGGTGGACCATACATTATCAAAGAAATATTGCCAGCAGGGGCTATTCGCCTCATGGATTTAGATGGAATTGAGTTTGCTCGTCCAACTAATTTGGATCAATTAAAGAAATATCATGTTTAAGGCCTGCTAGGTTGAAAACCCGTAAGGGCGGCCTAGGCAAAAGTTAAGGCATGAGAACTACGTAAGACCTGATTCTCCATTCAAAAAAAAAAAAACAAAAAAAAATCAAAAACAAAAAAAATCAAAAACAAAAAAAAAACAAAAACAAAAAAAAAACAAAAAAGCAAAAAAGGAAAAAATCATGGAGATACGTAGGCAACCCATAAAGTTACCTTGGGTGCGGTCTAAATCAAACAACAAAATCCCAAATTTGATTTATTATTGGCAATTTATTCAAAACTAAAATTGATTGACATAGCAATTCATTGGTATTAAGTAAAAGAACTATAAAAGTGCCATAAAAATCCTATTCTATTGAGTCTTTAATTCTTCTTGGGCTTCTTTGCAGCTCACTTTTCAGCTTTCTTCTTCTCTCTTTCGTGTCTTCTTTTCTTCCTCAAGTCGTGTTCATAAGCTGCTGTCACTGCTTTCATAATATCTTCTCTGCAAGGCCCAAGTTCGTTATTCTTGATAAGTCCAAAAATCCTTTCTCTTCGAGTAGTCTCTCTCTCACCTAAATTACTTTTCAACCATTCCTTGTACTCGAGGCTCATCATATATGGACCATCAGTATTCGTCACTTGAGTTAGTGTCAGCTTGCTAGGCCACCGATCCTTCGCCCAAGTCACTATAGAAAGACCCGCAGGCACCACAGGATAGTCACCTTTCAAGGAAGTGGGTATGATTTGCATGGCACCCATCTGACGAAGAACCCTTGAAGGCCAATAGAAAGAAGTAGACCTCAATCCTATGAGTCTCACTATGGCACATCCAGAAGTTCGCAGAAGCACTCGTTCACTGCAGCCCCATATGAAGACGAACCACTTGATATTCCTCCATGAAAGGGTTTGGAAGTAACCTAGCCAATCCCTCAATGAGAATTTTCCAGGCAACTCAATGCAGCGAAGGCAGTAATGCTGGGGCTTGTATGGTGCAATGATAGTGGTTGATAAGAAATTCAGCCTTTCAAGCAACCACATCTGCAGTAGAATGGGGCTACCTCCTAAAGGAACCTTTGGGTCCTCATGAGTTTTATCCAAGCAATTCAGGGTTTCAGCTAATACCATGGGAATCAGGTTATGGCCTTTAGCAAGGAGAGGAATCAACTCACAGATTTGTATGGGAACATGTGGGGTACTAGTTGAAATAAGGAAACGACCAATAAGGCAAAAGGCAAGTGCATGCTTAATAGGAAAGGTAAATTTCAAAATACCTTTACTATCATAGGCCAAAAAAGAGGTTGCCAATTTCATCAAGTCTATCATATGGTCCTTTACAAACGTAGAGGCATATTGTTGGTGAATCCCAAGTAGGTTGGAAAAAGAAGTAAGAAAGCTTGGGCGAGGAGTAGGGAGTATGAAAGGACCTACCAGTGAAACTCCATACAACGCGCAGAATTCCTCCATGGTTGGGCACAGTTCTTCATAGTTGAAGCGGAACACATGAATTTGGGGATCCCAAAAATATGTAGCAGCAGTCAAGAGGCTCATTTCAAGCTTCACATGCCTCAAGGAAAGCAATGGATCCAAGCCAAAGCACTTGAACTCAGATTTTGCTTCAGCACTCATAACTCTCAAAAACCCTCCTAAAAATTTGTCTAGAGCCTCCATAATTTCTAATGAATGAATACAAGTAGGTTTAGGAACCTCTTGGATGTGTTTTTATAGGGAAAAGGTCACAAATCCAAGTTCAAATAGGAAAAGACCCATCAGAATAGGAAGTTTCCTATTCAAAGTGGGATTTCCGCTTCGGGCTCGGGTGACCACCCAGGCCTGGGTGGCTAGCCACCTGGGCTTGGGTGGCTAGCAGCCCAGCCCCGGGTGGTCACCCGAGGCCGTTTTCCTATTTTGCCCAGTTTTGCCTATTTTTGACCTAATTTGACCCCTATATGGTTATGTGACCTTGGGAAGCTTATTTTGAGCTTGTTTTTGCACAAAAATATGAGTAAATCACCGCTATGGAATTCCAAAAGTCTCATACAAAGTACCAAAACAAATGTTCAAAGAAAGGTTACAAAGCATAAAGAAAGATGTTTCATTCGATTACAAAGCAAGAGGTTAAGCTAATCTAATGATCTCCCGTGGTTCTTCTCTTTCTACTTGACTCACCTCTACCACGACCAGCATGAGGATTCCTTTGGGGTGGCATTGGTTGTGGTGGACACAGTGTGGAGACCTGTTGCAAAGAAATTAATTAATAAAGAAGGGTTATGCCTTTAACTCCTAGGATTGGAATGAACAAAGGGAATGTCTTACAGTGGGATTCAGTCGTCCTTCTAGCACAGAGTTCGCCAAACTCATCCTAACAAGGTCCCACCTTAATCCCTCGCTAAGTTCAAGGCACTCTTGTGCGTACTCTCGGGGAACCTAAAAGATGAACATGGTTAATAAATGATGAAAGAGGTTTTCAGGAAAGCAAAAGGCTTAGAGCTTACATGCTCATAGCTCGGGTCAATCTTGGGGACTTCGTCAAAAGCAGGGTGAGTAATATTAGTCTTCATGAACTCCAACCCATTGCATAGGTTCACTTGCCAGTCGAGTACTGGGAGAGGTGGCTGTGCCATTCCCCCCATCTCATAATCCTCATCCCCATGAGTTATGCCTGTGGAGGACGCTATTGTGGAACTATGTCCACGAGCTCGCCGGCCCTACAATAGATAATTTGTTTAAGAGGAGTGCTTGTATAAATCAATAATTGAAAAAATGGGATAGAAACTCACGCCTTGAGGTGGGAAGCCAATGACTCTAGGGCGCATCAGGAATTGGTTGCAGAAAGTCATGTAGTCGGTATTGGGCGAGGTGAACTCCTCAGCATCCCATCCAATCAGAGCTTCCATCAACTCATCCCCATCCAGAGAGTCAGTGTGCCTCATGTTCATGGGAGGCAAGACAGGGGTAAGAGCGGCATCCACTCGTCCTTTCACCTGCCTAAGGACGCGCTCCCCTAAATACCAGTATCGCCCTGAGGGACCCTCAAAGAGTACCCTCTTCCCAGTCAATTCCAAACAGGACACACACCTCCTAGGCAACCTAGCCTCCCACAGTTCCCATGGGCTCCACTCCACCTGTTGAATTTGAAAAAAATGATGAGCAAGACAATAAAAAATGAATTAAAGAAAAGAATGAGGAAGGTGGATTACCATGTCAGCATTTAGGCTCGCCAAGTACGCCCTTGCATGGGCGTAGTCATGCCTATTGGGGGTACGCACAGCTATCTTGTTGGGAGCATAGTTCCCAAGTATAGGCCATTCTTGTATCTCATTATCCAGGGCGGGGCGGCACAGTCCCAAGTATTCATAATACCATATCTGTCAAAATTCAAGAAAAGCATTAAAATTAAGTCAAGTTTGAGAGGAATTTAAAAATTAAACATTTTTACTTACCTCCCAAACAAATGGGAGCCCACCAAAATTCTTGGAAACACCTCGAGACATGTCGGACATGGATCTATACATAGTAGCTAGTGATGCCCCTCCCCAGTTATACCTCCCCATTTTGTTCACATCTACCATGGAAGCGAGGTAGCCCAGTTGTGCCATGTCATTGGCACCAACAAAGAGAGTGCAGGAGAGCATATAGATAACGAAAGCCCTAGCAATACACTCGGGAGCCACTCCCACACCTTCTACTTGATTGGCAAAATTCTCAAATAGCCATGTCCTCCTAACACCGCGGGAACCCGCCTCAATATCCATCCCTAACATAGTGAAGAGATAAGCACTATTTGTGTTGGCATCCCCATAGAATTCCAACCTCTTTCCTTTAAGGCTTAAGCTGGTGATAATTGAGAAATCCTTCGGAGTCATGGTCATCTCCCCAAAACTGAAGTGGAAGGTGTTGGTGGTATCCCACCATAGCTCAGCTAAGGTAAGTGTGAGCGCCACGCCCTAATACCACATAGCTCGAGAATACGCATTAGCCTCAAAGGACTAACACGGAGAGGAGTCCCCACCCAATAATGGAAACGTGTGAACCCTAGCAGGGTCTAGCTCGTCATAACCAGAGATTCGGGTTCGGAGCTAGGGTACGCAGCTGGGAAGGTGTTAGGCACCCAGCCACGCCCGGTCGAAACCGGCCCCCACACATGATCAATGGCTTTAATTAATCTAAATGCTCAATTAAAATTAACCCTATTCATTCAATAATGATGGCACACATAATGACTAAAATAATTAATAAATAAAGAAAACAGAGAATCAAAAATATATCAGAAAGAATAGATCAGAATAAAAGGTATCGACCAACTAGAAACAAAAGATATGAATAAGCCAACAATCTATCTGCTGAGGTAAGGTGCGTACGCATCACTCATAGGTGCGTACGCACCTAATAGGCATTTTCACCAACTCAATCACATGTATACTTAAAAAAAAGGGGAAAACGAAACAGACGACAAAAATAATAGAAAATAAACTTTCTGCCTAGAAGGGAATGCGTACGCACTTAAGATAGGTGCGTACGCACCCTATCGGCATATCATACAGAATCACACAAACCTTATATTAATCTACATCATGCATCCTTAATAAAATAAAATATACAGAAAATAAATACGAGTATAAACTCAACCTAAATCATGCTAATCATGCTTTAGACAGAACAGAAATAAAATAAAATAAAATAAAAGAAGAAGTAGAATCAAAAGCTAAGTTAAACTAAATTTACCGACTTTATGCTTGTTCGTGGCCCCTCAGGTCTTTGGATTGAATCAAATCAACACGAATCCTCCTCTTCTTCAAAGTGTAATCACAGCAATGAGATCAAAACTCACTCAACTTTGAAAAGAAATAGAAAACAAAAGAGAACAGGAGAAAAGAAAAGTGATTTCCGTCACTTTGCAACAGCAGAAAGTTCAATCGCGTTTTTGGGTATGAAAACGTTGGAATTGGACAAAACGCGTGAAATACAAAGTTGTAGAAAATTGAATTATCTTTCTAAGAAGACCAATTTCATCCAATTCTGACTTCGGATGAAAAAGTTATGATTAAAATACGATTACTGGTTTCAAAAAAACTGCTGCTAAATTATGACAAATTTCACTCTCTAAAAACCCTATTCTCCTCCCCCCTTTCTAAGGCATTAAGTGAGTATTTATAGCTGAAATCTGGAGTTTCCCTTTCCTTCCTAGACTAGGTTTCTTTGGAGAATAATCAACAGGTATTTTATAATGATAAAAGACTTCTAATCTGAATAGGAAAGGGAAATTGTCTTCTTTAAAAATTGGGAGACTGACCGCTAACACGTATGCACATGTACCATATGTGCGTGCACACACTTATCACATACGTACACGTGTTAGTGGCATGATAAAAATGATTAATTTAATAAAATAATTTTCTTTTTATTTTAACCAAAAATCTCATGCTGTGATTCACACTAATTCTTAAAGGATAATCCGTAAATAACCACACTAAACTCATCATCGGGGCCACGGGACTTAAGATGACAACCGGTACAAAATGGGGTGTCTACAGTTGCCCCTCTTTTGGCTAAGTTTTGCATTGCAATACGAAAGTCAAAAGCCTGAAAAGACGAACCATTTACCGGTTGGCAACTTAAAGTCCACACACACACACATGCAATAAGGTCGTGCCAGCCTCAGCTGACTACCTACGTACTCCGTAGAGATCAGACCTAGCGTAGTTCATGCAAAACAATGGGGGCACTCAGTAGGTAATTTCTCGAAACTACCAACTACAAAGATCAATATGAAAATGTTATTCCTTTCCTAGGGAATAAGCAAAAAGCTTCATCCCTATCCAGAATTGAAGTTGGGTACTCGGACCCAAAGGGAATCGAATTAGGGTACCAGGACCCAAAGAGAATGGAATCAGGGTACTAAGACCCAAAGGGAATTGAATAAGGGTACTAGGACCCAAAGAGAATGGAATTAGGGTACTAGGACCCAAAGAGAATCGAATCAGGGTACTCGGACCCAAAGAGAATCGAATCAGGGTACTCGGACCCAAAGATAACCAAATCAGGGTACTCGGACCCAAAGATAACCAAATCAGGGTACTCGGACCCAAAGAGAATCGAATCAGGGTACTCGGACCCAAAGAGAATCTAATCAGGGTACTCGGACCCAAAGAGAATCTAATCAGGGTACTAAGACCCAAAGAGAATCGAATCAGGGTACTCAGACCCAAAGATAATGGACCTTAACGAAGGCCAAAGAAGGATTTGTAGACCCTAACGAGGGTGGACCTTAACGAAGGCCAAAGAAAGATTTATAGACCCTAACGAGGGTGGACCTTAACGAAGGCCAAAGAAAGATTGATAGACCCTAACGAGGGTGGACCTTAACGAAGGCCAAAGAAAGATTTATAGACCCTAACGAGGGTGGACCTTAACGAAGGCCAAGGAAAGATTTAGAGACCCTAACGAGGGTGGACCTTAACGAAGGCCAAAGAAGGATTGATAGACCCTAACGAGGGCGGACCTTAACGAAGGCCAAAGAAGGATTTGTAGACCCTAACGAGGGTGGACCTTAACGAAGGCCAAAGAAGGATTGATAGACCCTAACGAGGGCGGACCTTAACGAAGGCCAAAGAAGGATTTGTAGACCCTAACGAGGGTGGACCTTAACGAAGGCCAAAGAAAGATTGATAGACCCTAACAAGGGTGGACCTTAACGAAGACCAAAGAAGGATTTATAGACCCTAACGAGGGTGGACCTTAATGAAGGCCAAAGAAGGATTGATAGACCCTAACGAGGGCGGACTTTAACGAAGGCTAATTTGGAAAGTTTCAGACCTTAACGAAGGTCAATCAGGATTTTGGACCTCAATGAAGGTTAATACGAACAAGGACCATGTGAACATCTCTGACCCTAACGAGGGTTGATACTAACAAAGAGTAATCAAACATCGTAGACAAACCAAAGATTCAACTCAAAGAATTCAAGTCCAAAAACACATCTCATGTAAAAATTCAATGCACTAAAAGAATCCAAACCCCGAAAGGACACTTAGAAATTATTCCAATCTCCAAGAAAGATGCCCCTAGGGCAAGTTAAAAGATTTCCTTCAAGGAATCTGCCTTCAAAGCAAGAAGGATACCACTCAAAGGTTCGAATTCAAAAGCAACACTCAACATGCATGCATAGACTATTCGGAGCCCATTCCCTACCTACATGGTCTAATCGAAATCGAGTCCTTGGTAGGATCGCTATTGATTTTTCTTTCTTTTAATGATCACCTTTGAACAAGGTTACTAATTTAATTAGGACATGTACTCATTCGTTTCTTTGGCATCATCTTTATCTTCAACACATTTCCTAAAACCTGCTTGAGACTGCTGAATGGAGTTGTAGCTTCTTTCCCAGAATTAGAGATTCATTTCCCAGAGCAATAATGGCACTATAGCAATTTCCGCTTTCAAGGAGTTATAGGCATGTGAATACATGAAGCCCAAGACAAACACTTATTTCAAATGAAGCACAAGACACCAAACCTTCATACTACTTCCGCAAGTACGCACATGGATGACATGTGCAAAACCACCCATTGTTCAGCCCTTTAGGATTATACTCCAAGTAAATTGCTGATGATACAAAGAGGCAAATGAGGGCGAAGAAGATAGAACCAATAACGATGATGTAGATAAGAAGCTCAAGCAAGACCAACAAGAAATTCAAGTATAACCTGGAATGATGAGACAATAGACTCGAGTATTGACCTCACCTATTTCAAATGTGTTTCCCTTTAATTTCCATCTCATTAAGGCAATTATTCCATTTTTCTTTTCTGAGTTAATTAATGAGGATCAATGATGTACTAGTTATTTCCATAAAATTTCACTAACTTTGGTCCACTCTTACACCAACAAAGACATTCCATATGCTGATTCTGATGGCATGTGAGGGTATTCAATTGGGCTTGCCCCTTGACTCAAAGGTTGGAGTATGTAGCACCTTCCTTGATGTCTGGTTATGATATCTATAGGCTTCACTCCTTCACTTTTTTTTTTTTCTTTTTTTTTTCATACCCTAACTTTTGCCTAGGTTGCCCTTTCGAGTTTTCAACCTAGCGGGCTATCTTTTCCCAACTTGTCTTTCTTAAACTGCTTCTAATGTGACTTTTTTTTTTCGTGCCCCTTGTATGGATTCCAAGCGATGTGAATGCACCTTTGCACAAACTTCAAATAATGTGGCTGCACCTTTGCAAGCTAGGTTGCCTACGTACCTAAAAGGGATCAAGCCAAACGTAGTTCAATCAAATTTGGACAATTTTAATCAATCGAAGAGGACTTTCATATGGACTGTAATGTAGGCTTTAGGCTCTAGGCTCAAGAAAGAAAGGATATTAAAAGCTCAAGTTTAATTTCAATGGGTTCCTATTTTTCAAGGATCACTTCACTTCACTTTCACTTCCAAACTTAGCACTTCACCTTCTATCTCATTCTGGCATCCTTTTTTTTTTTCTTTTCTTCTCTTATTTTTTTCTTCCATTTTTTTCTTCTTTCTTTTTGTTTTTTTTTCTTTTGTTTCATTTACATTGCCCAATCGCTTTAAACAAATCTCTCTCCAAAATTTGCCCCTAGTGTAGGGGGTAATCCTTGACAATGGTGTTAGAAAGAAAACTCATTAAGGCTCAAAGGGGTTAGCAAAGGATTTTTCTTCGTATATTATTTTTTTTTCCAAGAACGGTAGCAGAAATGATGGCCTCTCTTCATTTCGATCTCTATTGTTCAAAATTTGAGTATGAGAAGGATAAATGTGCAAACTTTCAAGTTTATTCCCTGCGTCTCTTGATAAGTCCATCAGAGTTGTAAGATCAGCCTATTCTGGTGTTAACCAATTGATATCTCTTTAAAATCTTCATTAACGTCCGAGTTGATTAAGATAGCTTCAATTTTAATGGATTTTACTTTCCTTTCTTGATCCTCGTTAATTATCTTTTCTAGATTAAAGGAATTTTGCATTCAAAGATTTCATTATTAGAAGACACATAGAAATAAGCGAAATCAGATTTTATTCTATTATCAATAAAAGGGACCACATAAAAAAAAGGCTTCAATTACTCTATTGGGCTCAACTAGCTTAAAAGACATTGCTGAACTCGACAGACTCGAAAGAAAACTTAGAGCTTAATAGACTTAAAAGCGAACTCAAGACTCAATAGATTCAGAAACGGACTCGAAAACAGATTCTAAAGTAAACTCAACAATGGATAGCCTCGGTGCCCATATTCAATACCCTGTATTCTCTGGTCGTGGTAACCTACCACTATCAATCATGTCTTGAATCTCATGCCTTAGCCTTGTGCAGTTGTCTGTCCTATGACCAATGCTCTGATGGAAGTCACAATATTCATTCTGCCTCCAATAGGACGGAATCGGATTGGGTAACGGTCGGGGCTCCAAAGCTTTCAGGCAACCCTTTCGAGACAAGTTATCAAATACCTTAGACAAAGGGACTCCAAGGTTGTCAAACTGTCTGGGTTGTTGTGCCCCTTGGTTGATGGCTCCTACGGTGGCCTGTGCGGCTCCAATGCCTCTATTATTTCCACCTATGTTATTGCTGCTTGATCCGAATACTTTCTTATTCGTAGCCTTGCCCTCTACTTGGTCTTGATGGATCGTGTCTTCTATCCTGGTCCCGCATTGGTACAATTGCTGGAAGTTCATGACAGACGAAGTCAACATTTTATCAAAGTAAACAGGTGTCAAGTTCTTCAATATCATATTGACTTGGTCTATCTCTGCTGGCCTGTTTGTCAATTTTACCGCCTTTGCCCTCCATCGCCCTATGAACTCAGAAAAAGGCTCATCAGGCTTCTGCTTTGTCATCTCCAAATCCCTTAATGTCACATCTAGCATTGTGTTGTAGTTGTATTTGTTGGTGAATTCTTCAGTCAACACCTCCCAAGTTCCTGTTGTTTTCTCATCGAGCTTATAATACCACGTCGAAGCATCCCCTGATAAGGACAATGGAAAAGCATAGTGGACTTGCTCCGAAGTTAGACCCCTCATTCTGGCTATGCTCATGTACTGGCGTAGATGTTGCTTAGGGTCGCCAGTTCCATCAAACTTCTCGTAATCCGCAATCTTGAATTTATGGGGTAGTTGCATTCTAGTTTCTGACGTGGTGCTAGGCATAGAAAACATATAGTCATCTATCCCTTGAGACTTACGCCAAGCGGCCTTCATCTGCCTTATTTGTTCTCTCATTTCTTGATTCTCCACCTCTAGCTTATCGAACCTAGGATCTTCCACTTTGCCTTTGTCTTTAACATTCTTCTTGCTAGCTATGTAATCTGCGAAATCTTCATCATCCCAAGGATAAGATTCACCCTCAGGAGTTTTTAGTGCACCACTACCTTCTCCTTCCTTGTCGACCCCTTTTTCGCCTTCGGGTTGATCAGATAACCCTTTACTCCCCATCTCTAAATGTTCCAGCCTCTGGGTTAATCCCGTGATGAGTTCCTTCATTTCAGCTTTATCCTGTCGCAACATGGCCATAAGATCGGTTAAGGTAGGCTCTACCGCCATTGATTCTGGTTCCACCTTCCTTAGTTGATTGGACGTAGGTGATCGGATCCAAGCACAACCTGGCACACTTTTCTGCGGTCGACCAATCCTTTCACTGCATTTAGCCATGTGCCACCTATTAAGTCCACGTCCCTTGTTTGAATAAATAACCCTGTTCCATTTACCCAATTACTACTCACTATACCTTGGGCTTTGTCATGTTTACTATATCTTCCAAATGCCCAAGGTATAATAAGTGGACACAAAGCCTGTTATTTCACTAACTTAAGCCCAATACAGAAATGTCTCTCACCTCTCAACAAGTTGGGCCCGAACCTGACATTCATTCTTCTTCTTTTTTTCTTTTTTTTTTTTTTTTTTTTGGTCAAGCCCAATTACAAATAATTCTCCACTCTTTCGGGCTTAAGTTCGGATATAACTTGCTTTGGACTTGATTCTTAGCTGGATTTTGGATTTGATTGCCAACACGGTTATCCTAGTGCTAAACCCACATAGTCCATTAATTATCTCAAGTCGGCCCAATATACACACACCTCACTCTCTTTTGGATCATGGACCCATGTATTTTTTATTATTATTTTACATAAGTCCAAGTCCAATAACAATATCACACAACCTCCCTCAATTGGGCTCAACTTGAGATAGCTAATAGATAATGGGGGCCTCGTCCCAAGCCCGCGATGAATTCCTAATATGAATGCAACATGACATGGCACACATTCAAGCAAGGGTATGCAAAGGCTGGTGGGGTAATTAGTGGTGTTGGTTAATGGGGTACTTTTCCTTCAAGGGTCACCCAAGCTAGGGCACTCAAAGAGTGGCCCGTTAGCGTACTCACAAGCTTATTACAGGCTAGTGGCACAGGCTGTGGGTTGATGATGCCAACTTCCAGTAACCATAGGCCCGAATGGGACCCGGTACCTTTCATCAGACTGTCATCGAGGGTAAGGGGTGGTAGTGCGCGTGTGTGCAATTTTGGTCTTTTCTAATTAAACAATTTAAATTAAGTAAAGCCATAAATCACTATACGGAATCTAGCTCTCTATCCCCAGCAGAGTCGCCACTGTGAGCGCCACGCCCTAATACCACATAGCTCGAGAATACGCATTAGCCTCAAAGGACTAACACGGAGAGGAGTCGCCACCCAATAATGGGAACGAGTGAACCCTAGCAGGGTCTAGCTCGTCATAACCAGAGATTCAGGTTCGGAGCTAGGGTACGCAGCTGGGAAGGTGTTAGGCACCCAGCCACGCCCGGTCGAAACCGGCCCCCACACATGATCAATGGCTTTAATTAATCTAAATGCTCAATTAAAATTAACCCTATTCATTCAATAATGATGGCACACATAATGACTAAAATAATTAATAAATAAAGAAAACAGAGAATCAAAAATATATCAAAAAGAATAGATCAGAATAAAAGGTATCGACCAACTAGAAACAAAAGATATGTATAAGCCAGCAATCTATCTGCCGAGGTAAGGTGCGTACGCATCACTCATAGGTGCGTACGCACCTAATAGGCATTTTCACCAACTCAATCACATGTATACTTAAAAAAAAAGGGGAAAACGAAACAGACGACAAAAATAATAGAAAATAAACTTTCTGCCTAGAAGGGAATGCGTACGCACTTAAGATAGGTGCGTACGCACCCTATCGGCATATCATACAGAATCACACAGACCTTATATTAATCTACATCATGCATCCTTAATAAAATAAAATATACAGAAAATAAATACGAATATAAACTCAACCTAAATCATGCTAATCATGCTTTAGACAGAACAGAAATAAAATAAAATAAAATAAAAGAAGAACTAGAATCAAAAGCTAAGTTAAACTAAATTTACCGACTTTATGCTTGTTCGTGGCCCCTCAGGTCTTTGGATTGAATCAAATCAACACGAATCCTCCTCTTCTTCAAAGTGTAATCACAGCAGTGAGATCAAAACTCACTCAACTTTGAAAAGAAATAGAAAACAAAAGAGAACAGGAGAAAAGAAAAGTGATTTCCGTCACTTTGCAACAGCAGAAAGTTCAATCGCGTTTTTGGGTATGAAAACGTTGGAATTGGACAAAACGCGTGAAATACAAAGTTGTAGAAAATTGAATTATCTTTCTAAGAAGACCAATTTCATCCAATTCCGACTTCGGATGAAAAAGTTATGATTAAAATATGATTACTGGTTTCAGAAAAACTGCTGCTAAATTATGACGAATTTCACTCTCTAAAAACCCTATTCTCCTCCCCCCTTTCTAAGGCATTAAGTGAGTATTTATAGCTGAAATCTGGAGTTTCCCTTTCCTTCCTAGACTAGGTTTCTTTAGAGAATAATCAACAGGTATTTTATAATGATAAAAGACTTCTAATCTGAATAGGAAAGGGAAATTGTCTTCTTTAAAAATTGGGAGACTGACCGCTAACACGTATGCACATGTACCGTATGTGCGTGCACACACTTATCACATACGTACACGTGTTAGTGGCATGATAAAAATGATTAATTTAATAAAATAATTTTCTTTTTATTTTAACCAAAAATCCCATGCTGTGATTCACACTAATTCTTAAAGGATAATCCGTAAATAACCACACTAAACTCATCATCGGGGCCACGGGACTTAAGATGACAACCGGTACAAAATGGGGAGTCTACAGCAAGGAGGATGTGAACCCCGGAAATTGGGCCCACGAGGGATTGAAAAGAAAGTGGGTTTGAAAAAGAAAAAGGAAAGGAGTCGCCACCTTATTTTTTAAAGGAAACAAGGAAAACCCTAAAAATCAGGTTGTTTTAGGAAAACAATTTGAATGACTCCATAAAAAAAGGAAAGGCAAAAACCAATCTTTTGAAAACCAAAGAAATCGGGGATTCGGAGGCTAAGTTATGACATGGGAAGGTTCTAGGCAAAGCCTATAGGCACCCATGTCACCCTTTCGGTCTCTCAGTTCATTTGGGCTAAATTAAAGTCTTTCCATACAAAAATCAGCAAGTATATCATCACAAGAATTGCATGCATATCATATATTTCATTCATCCATCCATGCATAATAAGCAAATAAAAACAAAAAATAAAAAGAAGAAAAGAAAACATAAATAAACCTAGGATGCTTGGATCCTAGAACGGACTTGAGCCTCACGAAGAGCGCCTACGTACCATGCAACGAAATACATGGATCAAAGTCCACGTAGTTCGATTAGAATTAGGGTTAAGACCTAATATAAACCTATGGTTAAAACCCTAGGTTTCCTTATTTGATCAAAAGAGTTGAATTTGATAGAAAGTTTGATTTTAGGAAAGAAGTCCACAAAATGGAAACTTTAATAAAAACCAGAATTTTGTTGGTTAAGGAAACCTCTAATTAAACCATAGGACTTGTATTAAAAATTAACCCTAGATAGGGAGAAGAGAATGAGTTAAGAAGAAAGGTGAATTGGGGCACCTTCACACCCACTTACCTGAGCGCAATTAGCTCCAAGCATTTAGCCATTTCAGACATAAGCAGCCCTATTTGCCATGGGACAAATACCACACCTATTTGCACCCTTACAAGTGCTCAAAACCATGCAAAAACACTAACATGCAAATCTGGACAGAATAGTATTATGGCCTAAAAATCATCCACTAAGCATGCTAACAGCAACACAGCGAACAATAATAAGTCCTAACATATTCCTAGAACCATATCATGCATAAAAACCCTAAAACATACTAACATGCATGCAAAACTATCATGTTTACTCCATATGAAAAACATATACAGCAAACACGAAGAAAAACCAAATAAAAAAGTCTACTTTATCATGCTATATGAAAACAAACACGAAACAATGACTCTAAAACCCTAAACTCACAAATATGCTTAAAAACATACAAAACATACTTTAATCATGCTAAAACCAAACTAAACAGAAATTAAATCATGCATATTAACTAACTAAAGCAATATAACATGATGAAAATCCTAACTCTAACATGCAATGACACTAATCCTAGCACAAGGACAAACAGGAGCACAAGAATCATAACTATGCATTAAAAACCTAAAGGACAGCCCTAAAGCATGCTAAACAGTAGATAAAAAATAGATATTCCATGTATATTAACTAGCTAGAGTGTTAATACATGATAAAAAAGTCACCTTTAACATGCAATAAGCCTAACCCATATGAGAACCTAGTTTAAGCTTGAATAGAGAAGGAGAATACCTTAGGAAGTGGCTCCCCTTGTGTTTGTATGCAATTGTTCGTGGCTCCTCAGGTCTTTAGAGTGAATCAAACCAACACGAATCCTCCTCTTTGTCAAAGTGGTATCACAGCAAAGAGATCAAAACTCACTCAACTTTGAAAAGAAATAGAAAACAAAAAGAGAACAAGAGAAAAGAAAAAGTGATTCTCGTCACTTTACAGCAGCAGCAACTTCAATCGCGTTTTTGGGTATGAAAACGTTGGATTTGGATAAAGCTTGTGAATACAAAGTTGTAGAGAATTGAATTATCTTTCTAACAAGACCAATTTCATCAAATTCTGACTTCGGATGAAAAAGTTATGATTAAAATACGACTGCTGGTTTTCAGAAAATCTGCTGCTGAATTATGACGAATTTCACTCCCTCCAAACCCTCTTCTCCTCCCCCTTGTTTAAAGACATTAAGAGAGTATTTATAGCTAAAATCTGGAGTTTCCCTTTCCTTCCTGGACTAGGTTTCCTTGGAGAATAATCAAAAGGTATTTTATAATGATAAAAGACTTCTAATCTGAATAGGAAAAGGAAATTGTCTTTTATAAAAATTGGGAGACTGACCGCTAACACGCATGCACATGTATCGTATGTGCGTACACACACTCATCACATACGTACACGTGTTAGTGTCATGATAAAAATGGCTAATTTAATAAAATAATTTTCTTTTCATTTTAACCAAAAATCTCATGCTGTGATCCGCACTAATTCTTCAAGGATAATCCGTAAATAACCACACTAAACTCATCATCAGGCCATATCAAAATTGAACTTCATGAAACACTTTTGAGGGTAAAATGATGACTAATGAAAGTCAATTTGAAAAGATTTGGTTGGTAATTGTGAGTCAATTAGAGCTAACCCAAGGAAGGGTCAATTAACCAACTTGAACCACATCGAGCCATTTTAATCCCGAGCCATTGACTTACCAAATTGACACTAAAAATACCTCATATGCATCCATATGAACTCCAATTGACAACTTGGAGATCATTCCAAGGTCAAATGAAAAGTTTGGGACTTAAAAGATGATTATGCCCCTCAAGTCACAAAAGCTCTTATTATCCCTCAAGATCAACTCCAATTTGAACCAAAATTCATATCCATTGTCCTTGTGACTCTAGAAAACTAATGCAAGTGACTAGACTCAAAAACAAAACAAAAACATGCATGAAATGATGAGCCCTAGTAAGGTGGTGCAAAAATGGGGTGTGACAGAGGGCTTGCCTATCCCATTGTTCGTTCCATAAGGAGTCAAGAAACCAACCAAAACCTGCTTTCTTAATGGATTCTCTTGCGGAAGGTTGGGTGTGTTCCATACGCCTCCACCACCCAATAAGATTCTTTATCGAAGACCTTGTGCGTAGGTCTTGGAAGTTGGGCTAATCAAGAAGAATGATTCACCTAGTTAGTGTAAAAATCATATGCAAGCATTGATAATTGGCTTTTCAAAAGCTAAGTCTTTTAGTTCATGAACAAGTAAACCATGCTTTGAAAGTTTATGAAAACAACGGTTTTATTCTTCAAACTCATGATCATTGGTAAACCATGCATTCCAAGACCATGGAAGCATGGATTTTTCAAAGGAAATAGCAAGCAAACCTTGTTTTCCAAAGTGGTTTTTTAAGGAAAAAATAAGCAAACCTTGTTCATGAAAACATGGGTTTTTCAAAAATATAGCAAACTTTGTTTTTCAAAGTTCATAAAAATGCTTGGTTTTGTTTCTAAAATCAATTAGAAATGAATGCCTATGATTTTTCCTTGCAATGCACATCAATTTTACAAAGATGGGATGAACTTTCATCATTCAAGCATTTTATCAAACACTTGGTGGGCACTATTCACCAAGCTTCCAAATTGAATTCTTTTCACATCCAATCCTTGCCAAAATCAATGGGCATTGCAAACATTGCTAGGAATACTCATAGAGAGTTCATGGGAATGCATTTCAATCAACAAAAATGAAAATTTAAAAGAAAAGTTTAAAATGGGTAAGCTTACCTCTTGCTTGGAATGGAGAAAAGAGAGATGATTCCTTGGTTCTAGAAGCAATTTCTCTTGAGGAACATCATATATTGGTGCCTTGTATCTACTCTTTGAGTCAAGGAATGGATACTTTGAAGTGGAGTCTTCATTTGGATCCATGGTGGATGAACTAGCTTGTTTTGAGCAAAAATGGGTTTAATGGGTTTTGATTTGCAAAGTGCTGCAAATTCTTTGTTTTTGATGTGAAATTGGGTACTAATGATGCTATTTCATGTGTATGAATCCCTCTTGAAGTGTGGATTTGAATGCCTTTGGGTGTTGGAGTGATTTTGCAAAATGGGGTAAGCTTCCTAGAGAGAGAAGCTCTCAATTTTCGGGTTGGGTTGAATGGGGGGTATGAATAGTGCCCCTTGTGTTTTAAAAACCCAGAATTTTCAGCATTAGGCTCGGGTGACCACCCAAGCCTTGGGCGGCTAGCCACCAGGGCCTGGGCGGCTAGCCTCCCGAGGCCTGGTGGTCACCCAAGCCACTTTGTTTTGGCTTTCTCTCTCGCTTTGTCTCGCCTTAACGCGTGATCAAACCTCCTTCCAAATGAGATATTCAACACTTTTTGAGCTTAAAATCAATCAAATTTCATCTTGAAATCAATTCTTTGAATTGATTTTATGTTCAAAAGGGTTGAATATATTTCCCCTGTGCCATGCCAACTCAAGTGACAATGTGCTAAGTCACTTTCCTCTTGCACCATGCTTGTTCTATCTTGATAAATTGATCATATATCCTCATTTCAAATCTTGATTTTCCATCCCACTTGGTTGAATATATTCATCACTTGAATATGTTCCTCCACTTCAAAAGTGTATTCACCCTATGAATATGCTTCTCAGTTTCAAATCCTCATTCTTTATCCTACTTGGTTGAATATATTCATCACTTGGATATATTCTCCCATTTCAAAAGTGTATTCACCCTTTGAATATGCTTCTCAGTTCCAAATCCTCATTATCTATCTTACTTGGTTAAGTATATTCATCACTTGAATATATTTCTCCATTTCAATGGTATGTTCATCACTTGAACATACCTGTCAATCACTTGGTTAAGTATATCCATCGCTTGGATATATTTCTCCATTTCAATGGTATGTTCATCACTTGAACATACCTGTCAATCACTTGGTTAAGTATATTCATCACTTGGATGTATTTCTCCATTTCAATGGTATACTCATCACTTGAGTATACTTCTCAGTCTTTGTCAATCACTTGGTTAAGTATATCCATCGCTTGGATATATTTCTCCATTTCAATGGTATGTTCATCACTTGAACATACCTGTCAATCACTTGGTTAAGTATATCCATCGCTTGGGTATATTTCTCCATTTCAATGGTATGTTCATCACTTGAACATACCTGTCAATCACTTGGTTAAGTATATCCATCGCTTGGATATATTTCTCCATTTCAATGGTATGTTCATCACTTGAACATACCTGTCAATCACTTGGTTAAATATATCCATCGCTTGGATATATTTCTCCATTTCAATGGTATACTCATCACTTGAGTATACTTCTCAGTCTTTATCAATCACTTGGTTAAGTATATCCATCGCTTGGGTATATTTCTCCATTTCAATGGTATGTTCATCACTTGAACATACCTGTCAATCACTTGGTTAAGTATATCCATCGCTTGGATATATTTCTCCATTTCAATGGTATGTTCATCACTTGAACATACCTGTCAATCACTTGGTTAAATATATCCATCGCTCGGATATATTTCTCCATTTCAATGGTATACTCATCACTTGAGTATACTTCTCAGTCTTTGTCAATCACTTGGTTAAGTATATTCATCGCTTGAATATATTTCTCCATTTCAATGGTATGTTCATCACTTGAACATACTTGTCACTTACTTGGTTAAGTATATCCATCGCTTGGATATATTTCTCCATTTCAATGGTATGTTCATCACTTGAACATACCTGTCAATCACTTGGTTAAGTATATCCATCGCTTGGGTATATTTCTCCATTTCAATGGTATGTTCATCACTTGAATATACCTGTCAATCACTTGGTTAAGTATATCCATCGCTTGGGTATATTTCTCCATTTCAACGGTATGTTCATCACTTGAATATACCTGTCAATCACTTGGTTAAGTATATCCATCGCTTGGATATATTTCTCCATTTCAATGGTATGTTCATCACTTGAACATACCTGTCAATCACTTGGTTAAATATATCCATCGCTTGGATATATTTCTCCATTTCAATGGTATACTCATCACTTGAGTATGCTTCTCAGTCTTTGTCAATCACTTGGTTAAGTATATTCGTGACTAGAATATATTTCTCCATTTCAAAGGTATGCTCATCACTTGAGTATACCTCTTAGATCATTTGTCAATCACTTGGTTAAATATATCCATCGCTTGGATATATTTCTCCATTTCAATGGTATGTTCATCACTTGAACATACTTGTCACTTACTTGGTTAAATATATCCATCGCTTGGATATATTTCTCCATTTCAATGGTGTACTCATCACTTGAGTACACTTCTCAGATCATTTGTCAATTACTTGGTTAAATATATCCATCACTTGGATATATTTCTCCATTTCAATGGTATGTTCATCACTTGAACGTACTTGTCACCTACTTGGTTAAATATATCCATCGCTTGGATATATTTCTCCATTTCAATGGTGTACTCATCACTTGAGTACACTTCTCAGATCACTTGTCACTTACTTGGTTAAATATATCCATCACTTGGATATATTTCTCCATTTCAATGGTGTATTCATCACTTGAGCATACTTGTCACTACTTGGTTAAATATATTCGTGAACTGAATATATTTCTCCATTTCAAAAGTGTACTCATCACTTGAGTATACTTCTCAGTCTCTTTTCACTACTTGGTTAAATATATTCGTGACCTGAATATATTTCTCCATTTCAAAAGTACACTCATCACTTGAGTATACTTCTCAGATTTCCTTCTCAATCACTTGGTTAAATATATTCGTGACTAGAATATATTTCTCCATTTCAAAAGTATGTTCATTCGTAGTGGCTTGAATATGCTCCTCTTTGTCAATCATCAACCCCCAGTGGTTTAAGTATACTCATGACTTGAGTACACTTCCTTATCTCAGTCTCAGGTTTTCAACCTCCTATCCTTGTTGGTATCAGCGTGTGATTTCTCCAGGCTTTTTGTCAAAAATGGGTTGTTCTTTATCATTGGTTCACAAGTGTAACTTGTTCGCCAATGAGGGGCTTCTATCACACCCCATTTTTGCACCACCTTACTAGGGCTCATCATTTCATGAATGTCTTTGTTTTCTTTTTGAGTCTAGTCACTTGCACTAGGTTTCTAGGGTCACAAGGACAATGGGTGTGAATTTTGGTTCAAATTGGAGTTGATCTTGAGGGATAATAAGAGCTTTTGTGACTTGAGGGGCATAATCGTCTTTTAAGTCCCAAACTTTTCATTTGGCCTTGAAATGATCTCCAAATTGTCAATTGGAGTTCATATGGATGCATAAGAGGTGTTTCTAGTGTCAATTTGATAAATCAATGGCTTGGGATTAAAATGGCTCGATGTAGTTCAAGATTGGTTAATTGACCCTTCTTTGGGTTAGCTCTAATTGACTCACAATTACCAACCAAATCTTTTCAAATTGACTTTCATTAGTCATCATTTTACCCCCAAAAGTGTTTTATGAAGTTCAATTTTGATATGGAAAGTGTTTGGTTTAACCCTATGTGCATGCCTATGCTTAGCAAAGGTAGAGCATAGTGGTTAACCGTCTTGTTTAAACCTAACCATGCCCCCATGGTTAGTGATTTTCACCCTAAAATATTCAAAAACATATTCCTCATCGAAACACAGTCGTTTTGGCTTTTGTTTCAACAAAATCGGAGTTCATTTGGCCCCTGAAACACTTCTAGAAGCATTAGGAGTCAAAAATAGGCAAAAATCCGGAGTGGGCTCGGGTGACCACCCAGCCCCGGGCGGCTAGCCGCCTGGGCCCAGGTGGCTAGCCGCCCAGGCCCTGGTGGTCACCCGAGACCACTTTCCTATTTTCACTCTAACTCCTTGCTGAAGCGGACTCTTGCCTATTTTGACGTATTTGGGCTCTTTTGGACGAGTTTCCTTCTATGTTTTGGTAACTTCTGAGTTACTTAAGCCCCAAGGGGGTCTCTAATAGCCCTTGGATTAATTTTTAGGTTTTTAATCCTAGCCATTGGTTAATCCTAATGAAACTCTATAAATACCCCCTATGCTTCAGCACAGAGGGAGCCACTTGATGCATTAAAACTTGAGTGTTTGAGAGAGAATAAGAGAGAGAGACTTGAAGGAGTGCTGGAGTTCTTGCTGTAGCCTTGAAGAACATTGGTTGAAGACATCCACAAGAGCAAGAGGGAGTTCATACAGCAGCAAGGAAGGCTCTCTCTAAGGTATTCCTCTTCTCTATTCAAGCTTAAACTAAGGTATCATGTAGGATAGCTCTATTGCATGCCATGCTAATAATTTTTACCATGAATTGAAGTTCCTAGTAGTTAATACATGTGATATTGATGATGTTCATGAGGAGTTTTGCATGCCATAGAGTTAGTTCGTGAGTTGCAATGCATAGTTATGATTCTTGTGTTTCCGTTGTCCTTGTTCTAGGATAGTGATATTGCATGTTAGAGTTAGGTTTTTTGTCATGTTTTATTGCTTTAGTTAATTAATATGCATGGTTTAGGTTCTGTTTAGTTTTATTCTAGCATGTTTAGAGTTGGTTTTGTATGTTTTTAAGCATATTTGTGAGTTTAGGGTTTTAGAGTCTTTGTTTTGTGTTTGTTTTTATACAGCATGTTAAAGTAGGTCTTTTATTGGTTTTTCTTCATGTTTGCTGTATATATTTTTCATATGGAGTAAACATGATATTTTTGCATGCATGTTAGTTGATTTCTAGGGTTTTATGCATGATATGGTTCTAGGAATATGTTAGGGCCTATGAAAGTTTGCTGTTTTTGCTGTTAGCATGCTTAGTAGATGATTTTAGGTCATAATACTATTCTGTCCAGATTTGCATATCATTGTATTTGCATGGTTTTGAGCACTTGTAAGGGTGCAAATAGGTGTGGTAATTGTCCTATGGCAAATAGGGCTGCTCATGTCTGAAATGGCTAATGCTTGGAGCTATTGCGCTCAGGTAAGCGGGTGTGAAGGTGCCCCAATTCACCTCTCTTCCTTATCCTTTCTCTTCTCCCTCTTTAGGGTTAATTTTTAATATGATCCTATGGTTTAATTAGAGGTTTCCTTCACAAATAAAATTCTGGTTTTTATTAAAGTTTCCATTTTGTGGATTTCTTTCCAAAATCAAACTTTCTATCATATTCAACTCTTTTTCAAATAAGGAAACCTAGGGTTTTAACCATAGGTTTATATTAAGGTTGTAACCCTATTCTTATCGAACTACGTGGACTTTGATCCATGTATTTCGTTGCATGGTACGTAGGCGCTCTTCGTGAGGCTCAAGTCCGTTCTAGGATCCAAGCATCCTAGGCTTCTTTTTGTTTTCTTTTCTTCTTTTTATTTTCTGTTTTTGTGTGCTTACTATGCATAGATGGATGAATGAAATATATGATATGCATGCTATCTTGTGATGATATACTTGCTGATTTTTTTGTATGGAAAAGATCTTGATTTAGCCCAAATGAACTGAGAGACCGAAAGGGTGACATGGGTGCCTATAGGCTTTGCCTAGAACCTTCCCATGTCATAACTTAGCCTCCGAATCCCCGATTTCTTTGGTTTCCAAAAGATTGGTTTTTTGCCTTTCCTTTTTAAACATGGAGTCATTTAAATTGTTTTCCTAAAACAAACTGTTTTTAGGGTTTTCCTTGTTTCCTTTAAAAAATAAGGTGGCGACTCCTTTGTTTTTTCAAAACCCACACAAACTTTTCGTCAATCCCTCGTGGGCCCAATTTCCGGGGTTCATAGTTTGGCGACTCCACTGGGGAATTTGTGGGCTAGACTTTATAAAGTTTAATTGGGCTAGGTTAATTTCTTGTGTTTAATTAAAATCAATCACATTGCATTCGCTTGATTGTGTGCTTTCATTTATTGCATTGTGTGCGCAAACTCTTGCATGCTAGGATCGATGTCCCTCGATGTATCCTTGCCAACGATCGGCCTAGTTTCAACCTTGGTTTTCCTGATTCCAAGTGTTGGGGCGAAAGCTATCAACCTCTCTTGCCTAGTACCCTTGGGCTTGCCCCTGGGTATATTAAATGAGTTAATCATGTACTGCTGGACCCACGCGGTGTTCCTGATGCCACATGTGGTTAGGTATAAGGATTGCTCAAGCAAGTGAAGGACCCCAGCCTACCCTTATCATTAGTCCATATAGACAGACTTGTAGGACACTATGGTCTCACCATTATACACCCACAATTGTTTGTAATGATGCTATGCCGTGTTTGTGGTGTGAGGCTTTATATCTTATACCCTTAACATAGACCTTTAGTGGTGTGAGGCAAGATAACCAAGGTCGAAGAGGAAGCGAGCGGCGCTCCGAGATCTCAGCTCTGAAGGCCAACCGAAGGGATAGAGAGCGTTACGAAGGCGGCTGAGGGCTCGGCAGAGCCAAGCCGATATAGGAGAAGCTCTCGAGAGGAGAGGCGAAGGAGGATTGGAGATTTAACCTCGGACGAATTCGTAATAAAGGTCCGAGAAGAGATCAAGATAATGAAGGAGCCGGTGCGGCCGACGCCAAATTATTTACTAGTGGGAAAGTCTCCCTTCGCGAGCTAGATCCAAACCACACCAACCCCAAAGAATAATAGTGCAGTCACCTTCACTCCTTACTCCCCGGTAACGGATCCCGACTACCATTTGACGTATTATATCCAAAAAATGTCCCTCTATATTGATAACGAGGGATTCATGTGTAAAATCTTCCCGATGAGCCTTGAGGAGATTGCTCTGAGATGGTGGGTAAAGATTCTAGAAAAATCGATCCGAAGATGGGATGACCTGGTCAAGCTCTTTCGGGATCGATTTATCATAAGCAAAAAGTACGCCAAGACCATGCAGAACCTGTACGAGATAAGGCAGGGGACGGAGGAGCCCTTGCGAGATTACTCCCAGAGATTCTGGGAGCTTTATACCGAGATCGAGGAACCAGACGAGCGAAAGCGCTCTCGACATCTTCAGACGAGGGCTGATTCGATCCTCTCGGTTGTTCGAGCAGCTCACCCTCGACCCGCCGTCCAGCATCGGAAAGCTGCTTGATCGAGTACAAAGGTACATACGACTCGATGATGCTTTTCGAATGGCCAAGCAAACCGAACTGGCGGATAAAAAGAAAGATAAGAATCCCCGAGCGGACCGAGCAAGAGACGACCAAGCAAAACATGAACCAACAAGAGACAAGGTACCAACAAATCCAAATCAAGCAGTCCTCACTGTTTTCACTATGCCAATCTACAGACTCTTGCGAATCGTCGAAAATAAAGACTTCTTCGAAAAACCAAGGCCGATGGGCGGAGACCTCGAGAGGAGGAACAAAAAATGGTTTTACGAATACCATAAAGATCACGGCCATAAGACTGAAGATTGCAAAACCTTAAAGCATAACCTGGAGACCTGGGCAAAAGCCGGACACCTGAGTGAGTTCATAGTTAAGAACGACGATCGGAAAAAGCCCGAGGATAAGAAGACCGAGAAGCCAAGGATTGAGACCGAGGGATATACCATCTTGGGAGCCATCGACTGTAATTAGCAGAGCATATGACAGGGCTTCGATCTCTATAAACGCCCTTCAGGCGCAATATCAGAAAGCCTCCCACCTTTGGGAGGTGTTCGAAGTAAAATCAGAACCAATGCTCGTGGCTGAAAAGGGGAAGGATGACTTGAGCTCCGCCCTATTCTTCGGGAAAGATTACCCGACCGCGGAAACACACCATCCCCACAATGACGCCCTGATAGTCCGAATGATGATCGCGAATTACGACGTGGGGAAGGTCTATGTCGACAACGGAGCCTCGGTTAATGTCATGTTCAAAAAACTTTTCGACCAGTTAGGGTTGAAAAAGGACGATCTCTCCCCAAGTAATTTGAGCTTGAAAGCATTTAACGGGAATCTTTCTTACCCTCTCGGGCAGGTCGCCCTAGCCGTCCGAACCGGCCCAGTCCAGACCATTCAGCACTTTGTCGTTCTAGAAGAGCGATCAGCATACAACGTGATCATGGGAAGGCCCTGGCTCCACGCCATCGAAGCGGTTCCCTCCACTTACCATCAGTCCGTCCGCTTCCCGGGACCTGAAGGCATAATGGAACTCCGCAGAAACCAAGCTGTAGCTAGGGGTGTTAATGGTTTTGGTTAAAACCAAGAACCAAACCGAACCAAACCGAACCAAGCGGTTTAGTTTGATTTTTTTGTCATTAGGTTTGGTTATGGTTTTAATTTTAGAAAACCGAACTCAATTGGTTTGGTTTTGGTTTTCAGTTTTAAAAAACCAAACCAAACCAAACCGAAAAACCGAAAAAACCGAAAATATATATATATATATATATATATAAACTTAAAGTTTGTAAATTCCCAATTCTAATAAGGGTAAAATAGGTAATGGGCTTGTTTTTGTTGATTTTAAGTTTCTTATTGTTTTCCCTTTTTTGGATTGGCATGTATTAAACTAGCTATTAATGTTGTGTGTATTAATGTTGTATATGATATTGACATATTGATATATGTCAATATGTTTTTATTTTGATACAATGTTTGTTTTTTTAGTTGCTAATGTAATGCTTTTATTAAAAATGTTTTTATTTGGAGTTTTGCATGTCATTTTTTTCATTTTCAATTATTTGTTGTTACTTGATAGGTTAAAACCGAAACCGAACCGAACCAAACCGAAATATAATGGTTTGGTTTGGTTTAGTTTTTTTATAGTATGGTTTGGTTTTGGTTTGGGAGGAACAAAACCGAAATATAATGGTTTGGTTTGAAATCTCTCCCTAAAACCGAACCAAACCGAACCATTAACACCCCTAGCTGTAGCCCGAGAATGTTTTATGTATGAACTTACAGGTCACACTCCGTCGTCGGCGGCTAAGAAGAAGGAAAAGAGCAACGTTCGGACCGAAATGATGGAAGACTGCTCCGTCGAACCAAAGAAATCTAAAAGAGACATCGACCCATTATAGCAATTAAAGCACGGTCGGCTCGGGGTTGAAGATACTCTACTCGAGCCCGACGACCGAACGGGTGAAGAGCTCCGCAAGATGATCATTGATGAGAAATTTCCCGAACGATACTTTCTTCTCGAGAGCTCTCTCTCGAAAGAGGAAGTGTCGGAGTTGTTTCAGTTCTTAAAGAAAAACGCTGATGTGTTTGCTTGGTCGCCACATGAGATGCCAGGAATTGATCCGAGCATAGTCCAACACAGGCTTAGAGTGAATCCGAGCTCTAAGCCTGTCGCACAAAAGCAAAGGAGGTTGTCCGATGACCGAGCTCGGGCCATAAACGAGGAGGTAAAGAAACTTTCGAAAGTTGGATTCATACGGGAAGTAATGTACCCGACATGGCTCGCCAACCCAGTCTGTGTCAGGAAGAAGAACGGCGAATGGAGAATATGTGTTGATTTCACAGACCTAAACAAAGCCTGCCCAAAGGATAGCTTCCCACTGCCGAAAATCGACCAAGTCATAAACTCGATCGCCGGCTACGCTCGACTGAGCATCTTCGACGCCTTTTCCGGATACCATCAGGTGTCGATGGCGAAAGAAGATCAAGAGAAAACAGCATTTATCACCCCGACCGGCACCTATTGCTACAAAGTGATGCCCTTCGATCTCAAAAACGCCGGGGGCAACATATCAATGACTTATCTCTCGGATGTTCGAAGGACTAATTGGGAAGAATTTGGAAGCTTACGTCGATGACACTATCGTAAAAAGCTCAGATGAGTGCGACCACATAGCTGACCTTGCCGAGGCTTTTGAAAGATTGTGGCGATTCGGGATGAAACTCAATGCTAAGAAAAGCTCTTTCGGGGTGCGGTCGGGAAAGTTCCTTGGACACTTGGTTACTCGACGAGGGATTGAGGCAAACCCCACGAAGATAGAGGCATTGCGATCACTAAAGGAACCGAGCACATACCGAGAGGTTCAGCGGCTGAACGGAATGATCGCAGCACTCGGGCGCTTTATCTCACGATCCTCGACAAAGTGTCAACCCTTCTTCCAGGCCCTAAAGAAGAAGAAAACAAAGCACATTTGGACGGAGGAATGCCGAGTCGCCTTGAAGAGTTTAATAAAACATTTGGAAAGCCCTCCTATCTTGTCGAAACCAAGACATGGAGAACCATTGTTCTTATACCTAGCAGTCTCCCAACACGCGGTCAGCGCCGTCGCGATCCGAGAAGATGGGAAAGAGCAAAGACCTATGTATTACGTAAGCAAGACCTTACTTGATGCCGAAACACGGTACTTGCCTCTCGAAAAGATTGCCCTAGCACTCCGAACAGCTTCGAGAAAGCTCCGACACTATTTTCAAGCACACACCATCATTGTCCTAACGAACCAACCCCTAAAAGATGTACTTCGGAAGCCCGACCTTTCCGGAAGAATCTCTAAATGGGGAATAGAGCTAGTGGCATTTGATATACAGTTCAGACCAAGGACGGCAATAAAAGGGCAAATCTTAGCCGACTTCGTTGCTGAGTTTACTGATCGTAACAGCGAGCGAGATGAGTCAAACCAAAGTTCGCCCGAACATTCGGATACCTCCTCCTCGGCCGAACTCAGGGGCAAGGATGGTAGGAGATGGGAGCTGTATGTCGACGGGGCCTCGAACAATCGGGGGGCAGGAATCGGGATTGTCCTCCGATCCCCTACGGGTGAAGTTCTAGAAAGCGCCATCAGATTGCAGTTCTCCGCCTTAAACAACGAGGCCGAGTACGAGGCCACTCTAGCAGGACTGAGGCTTGCCCTAGCATTATCGGCAACCAAGTTAAATCTTTTCAGTGATTCTCAATTGGTGGTTCGGCAGCTGAACGGTGAATATGAGGCTCGGGACGAAAGGATGAAAGCTTACATCGAGCTCACCAAGAAGCTTATTTCAAATTTCAAAAGCGTTTGCATCCAACAACTTGTCCGAGAACGGAACAAGCACGCAGACGCTCTAGCATCTCTCACGTCGGCACTGGAAACAGAATCCCGAAGAACAATTAATATCGAAACTATCCATGCCCCAAGCATAGAACCAAGCCCGGAAGTTAACGAAATTGTCGAACTTGGTCCAAACTGGATGGACGAAATAATTGAATATCTAAAAAATGATGTCCTTCCTGAAGACCACCATCAGAAACACCGGATCAGGGTCAAATCGGCACGATTCTGGCTCTCCCCAAAAGGCTTGCTATACAGGCGGTCTTTCACCGGAGCGTATTTGAGGTGCGTTCATCCGAATGAAGTGGAAGGAGTCTTGCAAGAACTCCATGATGGAAGTTGTGGAGGTCACGCTGGGGGACGCTTGCTGGTGCACCGAGCAATATCGCACGGCTACTGGTGGCCGTACATGCAAAAGGATGCCCTTAAGTATACCCGGAAATGTCCGAACTGTCAATTCTTCTCGGATAAAATCCATCGACCAGCAGGAAACCTGCATCCTCTATCAAGCCCCTGGCCCTTTGCAAAATGGGGCCTCGATTTGGTCGGACCGCTCCCCCGAGCGAGCGGCAATAGGAGATACCTCGTCGTCGCAACCGACTATTTCACAAAGTGGGTGGAGGCCCCTGCCCTAGCTTCCGTCAGGGACTCGGATATTATCAGTTTCCTTTGGGAAAACATCTTCACGAGATTTGGGGTTCCCCAAGCATTTATCTCGGATAACGGCACTCAATTTGAGAGTCGAAGAACTCAAGAGTTCTGCGCACAATTCGGAACAAAGTTCTTCTACGCTAGTCCGAGTTATCCGCAATCAAATGGGCAAGCAGAAGCGACAAATAAAGTAATTGTAAAAGGAATCAAGAAAAGGCTGAAGAAAGCAAAAGGGAGGTGGCCCGAGGAGCTTCATGCGGTGTTATGGGCGTACAGAACGACCCCCCGGAGGTCGACAAACAAAACCCCTTTTGCACTCACTTTCGGGGCAGAGGCAGTCATCCCAGCAGAAATGGGATACCCGACTCTAAGAACAGAAGAACTCAGTCAGGAACAAGACGAAGAGAACATGGCGTGCGAGCTTGACCTAGCCGAAGAAAGAAGAGGCGAAGCAATGATCCGAATGGCAATCTACCAACAAGAACTCCGGAAGTATTATGAGAAGAAGATCAGCCCTCGAGAGTTTAAAGTCGGTGATCTCGTCCTCAAAAAAGTGAACTCGGGAACTCGGGACCCAAAGGAAGGAAAACTCGGGGCAACCTCAGAAGGGCCCTATGAAGTCATCGATGTCGGAGAGAAAGGTTCTTATGATCTAAAGCATTGTGAAGACAATAGAGACCTACCAAGGTCGGTAAATGTATCAAACCTTAGAATATTCCACAAATGAAGAAAGATGTAATACGGGCCTGGTTGGCAAAACACCAGCCCGATCTAATCAATGAAGTCTTTTTATGAAAATGCTGCCATTATTAGAAACGCCTAGTCTTGTCATGGTGACGAGGACCGATCACCCTAGCCTCACCATGGCAACAAGGAAATATACACGGAGAACCTTAGTCTCGCAAGGTGGCGAGGGCCAATCACCCTAGCCCCACCTGGGCGACAAAGGGACACTTACTAAAAGTCTCGGATCCCCCAAAAATAAAACGAAAATAAAACTCTTTCCCAAAAAATGAAAGAGGAAGCTCAGAAGAATGACCCGAGCAGCGACGACTCACCAATACATAAATGAGCAAGAAAGAAAAGATAGGAAAAGCGCAAGTGTTCGAAGAAAAACAAGCGCTTGGAACATGCATTGAAACAACCAAACGCAAAATAATAAGTCCATCGGGCCAAAAATAAGCGTATACACACTCAAACCAAGCATACAATGGGAGCCCATCGGGCCAAAAAAGGGCATATATACATTCAAAAAATGGAAGTTTTACAAATGGAGTTTCTGTACATAATAAGCCCCTCGGGCTACAAAAGCTCAAAAAAAAAAAAAAAAAAAACACCGAGTCAGGCATCCTTGATCACCAGAACCTCGGAGTCCTCGGTTTCGGGGGGCTGTAGGGCGGCAGAGGCCGGAGTCTTGGTCGGGGGATGCTCGCTGGAAGGCCGCTCAATAGGAGCATCCTCGGTCGGGAGAGGCCTATCAGATATCTCATTTTCCTTCTCGGTTACCTCTCCTTCGGCGGGATCTGCAGCTTCGTTTCTCTCAGGTGGGGCCTCCCCGTCATCGATTTCATCTCCCTCTTCTTCTTCACCCTCATCATCCGAGAGGGGCAGAATGGCCCTCTCGAAAGGGATCCGTTCCAAATCAACCTCGGGGAAGGCCTCTTTCACCCGAGCACCGAGGGTGTCCCAACCGAGCTTGTATTGACGGTCCATGTACGGCTCCATCCGCTCCACGTACTTGTCAGCAGCCTTGTCTTTAGCCTGTTTGATCAAGGTGGCCCGAGATTCCACCTCGGTTTGCCACTGATCGTACCATTCCTCGGTCTGCTTCTTCCAGTGCGAAGCATCCCCCCGAGACTCATCTAGCTTGGTCTTCAAGTCCTCAGGTCAGAGCCTGAGACTTCGCTAGCTCGTCTTGAGATAACCGAGCAGCCTCTCGGATGCACTCCAGCTCCGAGCTCACCTTCGCGACCTCCTCCTGTAGCCGGGTCACCTCGGTCTTGAGGTCAGACCTCTCGGAAGACCACTCGACCACCTCCCTCTTATACCTATCCTCGGTTTTGAGGAGGCGCTCGGTCAGAAGCATTATTTGCTGGGCAGCCTGCATTCACCGAGCACAATTAGAGGTTGAAAACTTAAAGGAAATTTTCTAAGTGTTTAAGACTAGTAACTCACCAAGAATTGGTGAATAAGGGCCTCATAGCCTAGATCCACCGATTTGTGCTTCCGGTGGCTCGACATATCCGAGGGGAATTTTAGCAGATTCCCGATCAAGTGGTAGGTGAACTCCGGATCAGTCATGACCGAGAGACGCCTGTCGGTCGGAAGGTCGGAAGAGGAAACTGAGGCAGGTCCCTCATTATTTCTCGGCGCCCTCGGTCGATGGTCAGTGGCTGGTAGTCCGAGGAGGCAAAAGGGAAGCCCTCCATCTCCTCCATCTTCCTCTTCTTTGCCTGTTCGGGCCCAAAGTCCTCGGCCGTCGTTGCAGGCTCTGGCCTATCCGACGTCACCGCTCCCTGAGAGGGCTGCGCAGCAGTGCTCGGATCGGCGGTCCGAGAGGGGATCGGGGCCCTGCGCTCGGTGGCTTTTGTGGTCGGTGTCTTCTCAGTGGGCTTCTCGGTCGGGGCAATCAAGGAGGCCTTCCCTTGCTGTTTCTTGCGCATCGCCTCCTTGATCGGGTCAGGACCCCTCTGTTTGCTCGGGCCTGCCCCCTTCTTTTTGGGCGCTGGGACCTTGATCGAAACGTTGGCTCGGTCAGCTATGTTGTCAGAGGACCCTCCATAGGGAGAATTTGAACCTTCTCCCTCTGCTCGGCCCTGCATACCGAGAGCGACGATTACGTTCGGTTCCTGTCCGGTAGCCCTCTTCCTCTTTGCTTGGCCAAAGGATGGGTACCCTTTGGGGACACTGGTTGCTTAGAAGCTCCGGTACCGAGGTGGGTACTTAAGAAGGACGTGGGCTACCCGACCAAAGCCGTCCTCCCCTCGGTAGTTCAGCGCCCTTTGGATATCTTCCTCCTTAACCTCGAGAGGAAGTTCAAAGGCAGCTTCAGCTGTGAAAAAAGAACAAGTCATGAACCGAGCGTATGAAAAAGGAAAAAATTAGTAATCAAGTACTAAAACTCTAAAAACTTACGAGGCTCTCCGAGCGCCCGAGGGACCCTTCGCCCTTCTCTCCCGAGCAAGGGAGGCTCAAAGTCGCCATAGACAAACACTATGTCCGACTGGTACCCTTGGCTACTGTCGGGGATGTGTGTGACAAGCACCCGCTCGGGGTCTCGGGATCTGAGATAGAACCCGCTCGGTGACCTGAGACAGCTGGTAACAGCTGAATATCTCCTCAACACCTAGGTTGGTACCAAGGATTCTATTGAGCTCTACAACCCCGAGCACTACTTTGTACGTGTTCGGTTTCAACTGGATGGGCGCCAAGTTGATGAAGTTCAAGAATTCCACTAACAACTCGGGGAAGGGGACCCGAAAACCACCCTCGAAGAAGTTGATGTTGTGGATGGGCACTCCCCCTCGGTCATCGGTAAAGCTGATTTCTTCACCGACCTCGGCAGACCGAAATGTAATCCCGGCCCCGAAACCGAACTTCTCCCCGAAGTCCCTCTCCTTGTTCGGGTTCCCTCGGATTTGATGAGTCATCTGTTAAGTACAAAGCTCGGTAAGGATAAAATGTCCAAGGACACATCGAACAGATAATAATCCTATCTTTAGGGGAGTTCCCGAACAGTCCTAGGTAATTTATTCTCTTAGTCTGAAAACTTAGTCTTAACCGAGCACATATGTTGTGCTCGATTCAAACACATTACAGGAAACCGAGCACATGTGTTGTGCTCGGTTCAGGCGTTTCACAAACAACCGAGCAAACAACTTGGTTTTTACGAACGGATTGAAAAAAGGAGATCACAGACAAATGCATGGAGAAAAATGAAGAACACCAAGAACAGATGAAGAACTTACCGGAAAACTCAAGAAGGGCGATTTCCGGCGGCAGTCGATGGTTGGATTTCCTTTCTCCGGCGAATTCTCTTCGGTTAGCAAGGCTCTAGCTCTGGGAGTGAAAATGGGAAAATAAGGGAGGCAAAACCCTTATATACCTAGCTTCCCGAGGCTGACGTCACCCCCTTCGTGATTTGTGCCCAAAGGCTGCCTCGGGCATGCGAAACGGTGCTTGATTGAAAGGCAGTACCACCATGTTAGAACCATCACATCCTCGGTAACCGAGTGACCGAGGACATGATGGCTCGAGGGAAGTTGTGTGGGACATTTATGAAGAGCGAATGAAACCGCGACACGTGTATGTTCTCGGTAATGAGCTCGGGCTACCCTGTTCTATCGGGCAGGCACGCCCTCGGAGCAGAGCATCCGAGCCCTCGGGCCTGCCCGTTCTCGGGCAAATGGGCCCTCGGGCCTTGATGCCCTCGATTCGTGTCAATCTCGGGCAGGTACCCTCTCGGTCCAATGAACCCCTTCGGGCCGCATGAGCACGTGCCCCTCACGTGCATCGAATTTGTCTTACATCTCAGATCCGACAAAGGAAATCAGACCGGGAGCAGAGCACGCTCCTGGAAACCGATTTAGGGGTACGACCGTCGACAGTCAGGCCTATAACCCCGAAAGATCCGCGATTTGGTCTGAAGCCCCTATCTAACCATGGTTAGCTCGGAGCCCTAACTTGACCACGGTCAGGTCAGGGGATTGGACCAATCCGGAACCTAGCACTTGCCTATAAAAGGGACACTATTCATGCCAAGAAAGGTAAGCTCACTTAGCACGGAACCCTAGAAATTTTCCTTCTACTCTTGCTTACTCCCTCTCCCCCTCAACATTGAAACTGACTTGAGCGTCGGAGGGTTTTAGACCGGGAAACCCCCGGTCTCCCCTGACGATCCTCTTTGTTTTCAGGCCCCCTGTTCCATGTAACATATCTCTCCTGTCCATCGAGAAAGCCCCACATTCCCGTGCTACCACGAGCCATCTCAGCCCTTACGACCCAACCAGGCCATAGTCGCACGGCGTTCCGAATCCCCGGACCACTCTTTCAAAGCGCTCCGCCGACTGTCCGGACTTTTCCCCGTACAAAGGGTATAAACATGTTATAATGAATTAGTAATTTTTTTGAAAAAAAAAAAGTTACAAATGAAAAGATAGAACGCACGTGTTTTGACTCTAGTATATACATTTTAAGTAACCAATGCGTACATGTTTCAAGTTCATTGCGTACATATTATATCCTTGTTTAGTACACTTAGGGTCAGGACCACGTTTGGGATTTTTTTACACATTTTAGGGTACTAAAATGATCTTTAGGACAGTAAAATTTATTTGAAAGAATAATAAACAATGTTACAATGTGTTAAGGGTATAAACATGTTTAAATGAATTAATAATGTATTTGAAAAAAAAAATTACAAATGAAAAGATAGAACGCATGTATTTTGACTTTAGATTGTACATTTTAAGTAACCAATGCGTACATGTTTCAAGTTCATTGCGTATATATTCTATCCTCGTTTTGTACACTTGGGGTCGAGACCACATTTGGGATTTTTTACACATTTTAGGGTACTTAAATGATTTTTGGGATGGTAAATTTTATTTAAAAGAATCATAAACAATCTTACGATGTGTTAAAGGTATAAGCATGCTATAAGGAATTAGTAACTTATTTGAAAAAAAAAAAATTACAAATGAAAAGATAGAAAGCATGTGTTTTGACTTCAATGCGTACATTTTAAATAACTAATGTGTACATGTTTCAAGTTTATTACGTACATATTATATCCTCGTTTAGTACAATTGGGGTCGGGACCACGTTTGGGATTTTTTTACACATTTTAGGGTATTGAAATGATATTTGGGGTAGTAAAATTTATTTAAAAGAATCATAAATAATTTTACAATGTGTTAAGGGTATAAACATGTTATAATGAATTAGTAACTTTTTTGAAAAAAAAAAAAATTACAAATGAAAAGATAGAACGCATGTGTTTTGACTTCAGTGTGTATATTTTAAGTAACTAATGCGTACATGTTTTAAGTCCATTGCGTACATATAATATCCTTGTTTAGTACACTTAGGGTCGGGACCACGTTTAGGATTTTTTTACACATTTTAGGGTACTGAAATGATTTTTTGAGTAGTAAAATTTATTTGAAAGAATCATAAACAATTTTACGATGTGTTAAGGGTATAAGCATGTTATAATGAATTAGTAACTTATTTGAAAAAAAAAAATTACAAGTGAAAAGATAGAACGCATGTATTTTGACTTCAGTGTGTACATTTTAAGTAACCAATGCATACACGTTTCAAGTTCATTGCGTACATATTATATCCTCGTTTAGTACACTTGAGGTTAGGACCACGTTTGGGATTTTTTTACACATTTTTGGGTACTGAAATGATCTTTGGGGTAGTAAAATTTATTTGAAAGAATAATAAACAATTTTACGATATGTTAAGGGTATAAACATGTTACAATGAATTAGTGACTTATTTGGGAAAAAAAAAAAAGAATATACAAATGAAAAGATAGAACAAGTGTTTTGACTTTAGAACGTACATTTTAAGTAACTAATGCGTACATGTTTCAAGTTCATTGCGTATATATTATATCCTCGTTTAGTACACTTGAGGTCGGGATCACGTTTAGGATTGTTTACACATTTTAGGATACGGAAATGATTTTTGGGGTAATAAAATTTATTTGAAAAAATAATAAACAATGTTACAATGTGTTAAGGGTATAAGCATGTTATAATGAATTCGTAATTTATTTGAAAAAAAAAATTACAAATGAAAAGATAGAACACATGTGTTTTGACTTCAGTGCGTACATTTTAAGTAACCAATGCGTACATGTTTTAAGTTTATTGCATACATATTATATCCTCGTTTAGTACACTTGAGGTCGGGACTACGTTTAGAGCTTTTTTACACATTTTAGGATACTGAAATGATTTTTGGGGTAGTAAAATTTATTTAAAAGAATAATAAACAATTGTACGATGCGTAAGGGTATAAATATGTTATAATGAATTAGTAACTTATTTGGGAAAAAAAAAAGAATATACAAATGAAAAGATAGAACAAGTGTTTTGACTTTAAAGCGTACATTTTAAGTAACCAATGAGTATATGTTTCAAGTCCATTGCGTAAATATTATATCCTCGTTTACTATACTTGGGGTCGAGACTACGTTTGGGATTTCTTACACATTTTAGGGTATTGAAATGATATTTGGGGTAGTAAAATTTATTTGAAAGAATAATAAACAATTTTACGATGCGTTAAGGGTATAAGCATGTTATAATGAATTAGTAACTTATTTGAGAAAAAAAAAAAAAAGGAATATACAAATGAAAAGATAGAACAAGTGTTTTGACTTAGAGCGTACATTTTAAGTAACCAATGAGTACATGTTTCAAGTCCATTGCGTCTATATTATATCCTCGTTTACTACACTTGGGGTCGGGACTACGTTTGGAATTTTTTACATATTTTAGGGTATTGAAATGAACTTTGGGGTAATAAAATTTATTTGAAAGAATAATAAACAATGTTACGATGTGTTAAGGGTAGAAGCATGTTATAATGAATTAATAATTTATTTGGAAAAAATGTGTAAAAAAAGAACTTAAAATATGTACGGAATGAACTTGAAACATGTACGCATTAGTTACTTAAAATGTACGCACTGCAATCAAAACACATACGTTCTATCTTTTCATTTGTAATTTTTTTTTTCTAAATGAATTACTAATTCATTATAACATGCTTATACCCTTAACACATCATAATATTGTTTATTATTCTTTCAAATAAATTTTACTACCCCAAAGATCATTTCAGTACCCTAAAATGTGTAAAAAATCCCAAACGTAGGTCCTGACTCTAAGTGTACTGAACGAGAATATAATATGTATGCAATGATCTCGAAACATGTATGCATTGGTTACTTAAAATGTACGCACTGAAGTCAAAACACATGTATTCTATCTTTTCATTTGTAATTTTTTTTTTTCAAATAAATTACTAATTTATTATAACATGTTTATACCCTTAACACATCGTAACATTATTTATTATTCTTTCAAATAAATTTTACTACCCCCAAAGATCATTTCAGTATCTTAAAATGTGTAAAAAATTCCAAATATGGTCCCGAACCCAAGTGTACTAAACGAAGATATAATATGTACGCAATGAATTTGAAACATGTACGCATTGGTTACTTCAAATGTACATACTAAAGTCAAAAAACTTATTCTATCTTTTCATTTGTATATTCTTTTTTTTTTTTTTTCCAAATAAGTTATTAATTCATTATAACATGCTTATACCCTTAACACATTGTAAAATTATTTATTATTCTTTCAAATAAATTTTACTACCCCAAAGATCATTTCAGGTACCCTAAAATGTATAAAAATACCCTAAACATGGCCCCTTCACCAAGTGTATTAAACGAGGATATAATATGTACGCAATGAACTTGAAACATGTACGCATTGGTTACTTAAAATGTACGCACTGAAGTCAAAACACATGCATTCTATCTTTTCATTTGTAATTTTTTTTTTTCAAATAAATTACTAGTTCATTATAACATGTTTATACTCTTAACACATCGTAACATTGTTTATTATTCTTTCAAATAAATTTTACTACCCTAAAGATCATTTCAGTATCCTAAAATGTGTAAAAAATTCCAAATGTGGTCCTGACCCCAAGTGTACTAAACGAGGATATAATATGTATACAATGAACTTGAAACATGTACACATTGGTTACTTAAAATGTACGTACTAAAGTCAAAAAACTTATTCTATCTTTTCATTTGTATATTCTTTTTTTTTTTTTCCAAATAAGTTATTAATTCATTATAACATGCTTATACCCTTAACACATCGTAAAATTATTTATTATTCTTTCAAATAAATTTTACTACCTCAAAGATCATTTCAGTACCCTAAAATGTGTAAAAAAACCCTAAACATGGCCCCTTCCCCAAGTGTATTAAACGAGGATATAATATGTATGCAATGAACTTGAAACATGTACGCATTGGTTACATAAAATCTACACACTGAAGTCAAAACACATGCGTTCTATCTTTTTATTTGTAATTTTTTAAAAAATAAATTACTAATTCATTATAACATGCTTATACCCTTAACACATCGTAATATTGTTTATTATCCTTTCAAATAAATTTTACTATCCTAAAGATCATTTCAGTACCCTAAAATCTGTAAAAAATCCCAAACGTAGGTCCTGACTCTAAGTGTTCTAAACAAGGATATAATATGTACACAATGAGCTTGAAATATGTACGTATTTGTTACTTAAAATGTACACACTAAAGTCAAAACACATGCATTCTATCTTTTCATTTGTAAATTTTTTTTTCAAATAAATTACTAATTTATTATAACATGTTTATACCCTTAATATATCGTAAAATTATATATTATTTTTTCAAATAAATTTTACTACCCCAAAGATCATTTCAATACTCTAAAATTGTAGTTAGTGATTGTTGACTATTCTTGCATGGGTTCAGGATTTACCCATAAGGGGTTTCTCATATCAATATATATATATATATGTTGATAGCCCCATGTAGAAGACTCAAAGTGTTAAAAAAAAAAAGAAAAAGAAGAATCAGCATGGGTGGATGATATTGGACTCATTGCACTGGGAAAATCCAACAATATAATTAAGGTATTTTAAATTACATTTATAAAATAACACTATATTGAGTGTAAAGAAGTTATATTTCCTATCTCAATCGCGAGCAATACCAACCCAAATCCACGTGATAGATACTGACAATGCGAATGCAGCGTTAATACTCCCTACGGTCCTCCTGAGAACTAATAAAATTTGATAATTATGCATACGTAATATTTAGGTAAATTTCAAAATAAATATAACGTACTAAAAAATTACTATTGGCCTTCTGACAGTGAACTATGGTCCCAAAATGATCAAAATAATTTTTAAAACACTCTTTATAATTTTTGAGAATTTTTCATAATTTTCGAAAATTTTTGGAATTTTCTAGTATTTTCTGGAATTTTTAACAAATATTAAATTGGACAAAAAGTCAAACTTAGTCAAAATGGTCAACCAAGGATCCCACATGGTAGGGCCCACCAAGACGAGTCTAACGGTCAAATTTGGGGTTCATATGATTACCGTATGGCTTTTAAATGTATGAGAACATGGTAAGGTATACGGATGCACCCACACAGAATCATAGTCCTATGGCTCATCTTCAACCTCCCGCGGGTTGCATTGTGTAACCCGGTTACACTGTGTGTTCAACGGGCCAACTTCGACGATTAATATCTCCCTCGTTTCTTAACCGTTTTCAATCATTCAAGTGTCGAATCAAAGCTCACACGGAGTACTACGTGCATATATAAATTGTTGATTCAAAATCCTATAAAATCATATTTGTTTTTAAGCCTAAAGTTTTGGGTTTTCATGATCCAAAATTCTGAAATTTCTAAAACTTCAACCTACGGTCATTTTCTCTTAAATTTGACACTACCATGGTGTTCCTTGGCCCCAAAAACATAAGATAGAGTCATCCTTTCCAAAAATAATTAAAGAAAATAAAATTGCATATTCATATGTAAATATACAGTACGTGACATATATATATATATATATATAAAATTCAGGTCATCACATTCTTTGCCGCTGTTTCTTACCGCCGGCGAGGGAGGAGGCTATCGTTTGGATGTATGAGGGAGGTCGCCGTGAGATGTTGGTCCGTTAAGTTTCCTTGAGCGGGAGCTTAAAGGGAAGAGAAAAGGAGAGAGAGAGAAAGAGAGGGGCTGTGCATATGAAGACTGACAGAGATGAGGGAGAGAGAGAGAGAGGCAGATTGGACGGGTGCTGAGGGGGGATGAAGAGAGAGATTGGACGGGTGCTGTGAAGGGATGAGAGAGAGAGCAAGAGGCAGAAGGGCAGAATCGGGAAGTAAAAACTAACCACACACCCACCTCTAGTTAACCCATCCTAAATGGTCATTACAAATTTTACAATTCTAAGCCAATCCTTCGGGGGCAATACCATGAAATGATGAACCTAATCGGTAATTCCCCCACTTTTTAAGTTGCTTTTTTTTCCTACTTTACTCAGAAGCATATTGTGATGACAAGAAGGATTTCTTTTTTAATAAAAACTTTATTTTATCCTCGACTACTGCCTCTTGGCGTTCGGATTCAGGACTGAGGTTGTGTTATCTCGGCACTGTGCCAAGGTGCATCAGATCCTGCCACGTTAAAGAGTTGCTGATCCAACGGTAGAAGTGACTCCACTTGATGTTAGGTTGTGCGTTTGACTCCCAAAGGCAACATTAACAGCAGCAGCTCACCATTACCCTAAAAATGCTGCGTTTCCCTTTTGAAGCAAAACATCTCAACTTTAGCAGACAAGGAACGTGGGGTAGAAGCTCATCGGCATCGGAAGGGATCGGTGGGTTCAAATCTGGTTCAAGAAATGTAGTTGTTGGCAATCGGTGGGGTTGAAGTTCATCCGCATCGGAGGGAAAACTTTGATCCGGCTCAAGAACCTTGGCTCGTCGACGATTGGTGGGTTGAAGCTTATCGACGTTGTAGGTGGGTTTAGATCTGGTTCAAAAATTATGGGAAAAATCCTATCTCTTATCTCTCTTTTTTTTTTTTTGGTAGAGAGAACTTGGGTTTTGTAGCCACGAATCTTCTCTGGTGATTTTAACAGAGAGAACTTGGGTTTTTTTTTTTTTTTTTTTTTTTTTTGTAGAGGAAGGCCTGATTGTATTTTTCGACGATTGTGACGCTGGTAACCCCTTCTCTCCGACAAACCTTCTCTGGTCTTTTTCTCTGTTTTTTTTTTTTTTTTTTAAAATTTTTTTAAGATAGGCATGGCCATTGCTTCCATTGTCGCTGGCCATGGTTCTCCTTTCTTTCTTTTTTTTGGTTTTCTTGCTCAATAGGTACAGTAGGTTTGGGAAAAAATGTTTAATTTTTTTTGGTTTTGTTCTTCTACAGGTGAAGAAAATAGGGAAAAAAAATAGCACAAATCGAGCAGATTTGGAAAAAAAATAGGACGTCGATGGTCTCTGCCACTAGGTGGACGTCAGTGAACAAAAATCATCGGGGTTTCTCTCCCATTTTCTTCTTTGCCTTTTTTTTTTTTTTTGAATTTTCATGTGAAATATTTTGGGAAATTAGTCCCTATTAAATTTCTCTTTCCTTCTTCCCTTTCTTCTTCTTTTTTTTTTTTTTTTGGTTTTCTTTTCTATATCGCCATAGCTATGGCAGCGACTGCCATGGTCATGAGTTCTCTTGTTCCTTTTTTCTTTTTCTCTTTGTGGTTTTTATTTATTTTTAGTACTTCCATTGCCACATAAATAAACAAGCCTCCACCACGAATCCTTCCTAATCAAACCAACCATGGCTTCTCTTTCTTTCTCCAAAACTCACCCCTTTTTTTTACATATCTCGTGGTGATGGGTGGATGGGTTTCTGTGGTTGGTTCCTTTTCCGATGGGGATTGAGAGAGATGGGGTTTTTAAGTTGGAGAATGAAATTGCAGATCGAGAGAGAATAGGAGTGAAAACGCCGTTAACGTTTCTTGCTGGGATGAAAACGACCCAGGATGTCACCGTTTTATTGAGCTAGTTCCTCTCGGCCGTCAGATCAACAACTCATCCACATGGCGGGATTTGATGCACCTTGGCATGGTGTCGAGAAAACACAACCTCAGTATTGAATCCGAACGCTGCCTCTTGGTCTATATATTTATCAAATAGAGCCTTTGCAAAAAAAAAAAAAAAAAAAAAAAAAAAAAAGTTGATGGTAATTTTGACATCACTTAAGGGGTGTTTGGAAAAACCTAAAAACCGGCCAGCCACATACGGTGGAGCTGGGTTTTTATCATCTATAGTTTTTTTTTAGTTTTTTAGTTTTTTTTTTAGGAAACTAGATAATATAAAAATAGATACTATAGAGTTTAATACAGCACGAGGTTATAGCACACCCCAACTGTCTGCCTCCAATTGAAGAGTAATCCAGTTAGGAGGACTTTCTAACACAGTACAACAAGATCCAAAATTTGTTGCCTTTCTATCCAGCATGTTCGCATACTGGTTCCTTCACGGAAAGTATGTTGGATTCGACACGCCTGAAATATGCTCATGAGCTTCCTGCAATTAGAGAGAATGGTACTCAAGTGGTGAGTCTCAAGGGTCTTGCTTCTAACTAACTCAATGGCACTGCTAGTATCCATGTCCACACAAAGCTTGTTGATGTTGCACTTGAGAGCTAAGTCAAGCCCATCTCTAAGGGCCCAAATCTCTGCATCAATGCTGGATGTGATACCCAGCTTCCTCACAAAGCCCTTCACCCATCTTCCCAAATGGTCACGGATGAGCCATGGCCTTCCCAAGATAACCAATGGCAGAACTATCTGTGTTTAGCTTGTACATACCTCTCTCAAGAGGCTTCCATTTAACCATCACTTGTCTAGCTGTACTTTGGAGGAATATACTTATCAGATACATGATAAAATTCGGTGGCGTTAGTATCACCTTAGGCAATAACAAAGATTGCTCAAACACAAATTTGTTCCCAAGAGGAAAAATAATGTGTAGGGAAATGCCCCCTCCCTGGGAGTTGCTTTTAGATGTTAAGTGAAGGAGAAGCCATTCTTCAAAGGACAAAACTAGGTTGCAAAGGAAAAGTGGGGTCAAGCAGGAAACAGAACTCTTTAGCATATTCACAACCCCTAAAGAATGTGCTCCACTGTTTCAATCTCAGAAAAACAGATTGGGCAAATATCAGAGGGAATAATTTGCCGTCTATGGAGGATGGAGTTACAGGGGAGTTTGTTATGAAAACACAGCCACAGGAAGCGTCGAATACCAAGTTTCCGTAGTTTGGTAACAATATTTTGAAGACACTATAGCGCCAGTTTCTAAACCGAAACGACATAAAAAGGAGGCGTTTTGCCTAATGCGTAAGAGCCCAAAAATCCTGGCCGGTCATTTCAATTTTTGTGACGTGTCATCATCCTAGCCTAGTTACCAGATGCGGGGTGATTTACCTGGTAATGGAGGGGGGGCAAATGAACCCGCCCACTCGACTGGACCCCAAATAGTAGAAGTATCCAGAGTACTCTCTGAAACCCCACTTCGACAAAAAACCCTAGAACCCTGCAACTCTCAACGTCCCACACCGCCGGCATCCCCTCGCCGGAATCTGACTTCCGCTCTCTCTCTCTCTCTCTCTCTCTCTCTCTCTAATATCCTCACCCTGCAATGGCAGCTATGCTGGTAATATCTCTATCTACACATATGTGTATATATGTATGTATTGGTTAATGTTTGAGTAAAATGATGATGTACATTTTGTGAATGGATTTGCAACAGCAACCTCAGATCATACTGTTGAAGGAAGGGACGGACACATCGCAAGGGAAGGCACAACTGGTGAGCAACATAAATGCTTGCACGGTCGTGGCCGACGTGGTGCGTACCACGCTGGGGCCGAGGGGTATGGACAAGTTGATCCACGACGACAAGGGCAACACCACCATATCTAACGACGGCGCCACCATTATGAAGCTTCTCGATATTGTTCACCCCGCCGCCAAGATCCTCGTCGACATCGCCAAGTCCCAAGACTCCGAGGTACCGCTATCACTATCACTGTCTTTTACTCTGGTGAAATTAAACCCTAATGCGGGAATGGGGGAAAAATTGGGGGAAATGTTAGGTTTTCGTTTGGAAATTATTACTGGAAGTTTTGAAAAATTTCATTTCTTTTCTAACATTTTTTCAGCCACCAAACAGGGCAGAACTCTAGTTTTTACTTGTCAGTAGAAGTGTTTGTGGCTATTGTTTTTCTAGTGTAGTATGAAGTGCTTATATGTGGCTGCTGAAATAATATGAAATGGATTGGATTCAGTCATTTACGTTCTGTTTTGTTCCTGAGGAAACTGAGGAAAAGGAAAAGGGAAAGAAAAATGAGAATTTGAATGTTGTTGTTTTTTGGGTATTTAATGTTAAAAAATGACAAATTTACCCGAACTTACACCAGATAGCTGCCAACGGGCCTTGGGTCTAGTGGCATTCTCTTCCCATAAGGGTGGAAGGTTTCAGGGGGTCGTGGGTTCGACTCCCTTTGGGTGGGCGTCTCTTATATGGGGGAAAAAAAACACTAGATAGTTGTATAAGGTCTAGTTCAATTGAGAGTTTTGTTTTCTCGGGTACCAAAATAATGAAAAGTTTGAAATTCAGAATTTTGATTTCTCTACTACATTGTCTTCACTATGAAATGGAGCATTGAGCTCAGTCCATTGCTTTGTATATATTTTAAAAGTCTGGCTAATTTGAGGGGCATTTTAGATAATGGAGTATGTGAGCTCAAAGAAAATATGAATCATATGTTATATATATACATGTAAGTGCAAGTATTCTGGGGAGCCTTTTTATGATGGGTTCAATTTAGAGATATATTCAGGCATTTGGAACCCATAAAATTAGGTTGGCCTCAGGTGGCTTTTACTTCTCTGGGGCAGAATATTTGCTTCCATGTGACCTAAAACTCTGTTTTGGAGCACCTTATAGTTTTTCTTTTCCTTGTTCTTTATTTTTTTTCTTTTGTTAATAAAGTATTCATAAAGATTGATGGTTGGTTTGTTTGCTTATGGGGACGATCTTTGTTGTTTTCTTATGGGCCTAACTCAACTCATCAAAGCATTAATACCAATTACTTGGTTTTGGCAATCTGTAATCTTTCATGTTTGTTTACGAGCAGTCATGGATTATTTATGCTTCTGCATGGCTTTATGAAAATCTTTGCTTACCCAATTTTTAATATTTGGTCATTGTTCTGGTTTGGTGCAGGTTGGTGATGGAACCACTACAGTAGTTCTGCTTGCTGGGGAGTTTTTGAAGGAGGCAAAGCCTTTTATTGAGGATGGGGTCCACCCTCAAAATTTGATACGGAGTTATCGGACTGCAAGCCATTTGGTATGTATTTTGGAGATTCTTTTTATTTTTTATTTTTTATTTTTCTTCTCTCTTTATGATTTGGATGTCAAACCCTTTGTTTTCCCCCTTATTACAATTGATGTAATAGGCAATCAAGAAAATCAAAGAACTAGCCGTTAGTATTGAGGGGAAAAGTATGGAAGAAAAGAAGAGTTTATTAGCTAAATGTGCTGCTACGACCCTCTCATCAAAGCTTATTGGTGGGGAGAAGGAGTTCTTTGCATCTATGGTTGTGGATTCTGTCATTGCAATTGGGAGTGAAGATAGATTAAATATGATTGGAATAAAGAAGGTACATCTCTTTTGGATAGTTACTTTCACTTATTTATATTTTTTTTTTTCTTGTTAAATAGTTTATGTAATTTTTAAGAACATATCTCTCCCCAGTGGTACTTAGATATTAAAAAAATGTTATTGATGCTGGTGCTATCACCTTGCTATTATGTATTTATTTGTAATGTTATATCAGATTGGCTTTTACTTTCCTCTTTCTAGTTCACTCTCTATTCGGTGCCGCTTTGAAACTTAGTTATATGTATGTGCGTCTATATATATATATATATGTATATATTTATTTATTTATTTACATGTTACATGTGCTGGTTAACTCATTCAATGCATCATTCAAAGTTAACTATGCATTACTAAGAATCTAATTGGGATGTGAACTTGTCCCGAAAAAAAATGTTTACTTGATTTTTTCTCTTTTAATAAATTAGAAAAGAGTTCGTCTATGGTGAGGGCAGCTTCATCCCTCGTATGAGATCCATTTTTTTCGCTATTTTGGGCATGAAATTTAAGACATGCGCCACATCATTATCTATATATATATATATATATATATATATATATATATATAACATTGAGTTAGTCTCACTGGTATCTGTTAACTAGGTTCACATGCACGGGTCAGAGTTGATGGAGAATTTTGGTCAAATTCTGTTAATGAGAGGGAAATCAAACTAATGCGTATTTATAAACTATGTATCATTTTATAATCAGATTTTGTGTGTGGAACCCTGAAGAAGAAATATCAAAATCTTACCTTAGATATGTCCAAAGGAGATTCCTCCTATTAAAGGTATTACAATCCCTTTCTTGTTAAATGGGCTTCATGATAACGAGAAGTAATTTTTTCTACGAAACACTCTCTTGCCTACATAGTTGTGAGGGCTCCATATACTTAGGAGATCCCAAGGTTTGCCATGCGTGCATTGTGATCCACCAATTTAGTTAGTGAACGGGCACAAATTTGCATTGCAAATGGAAATTGAATATTTGGTTTAGCCCTTTAGGGACATTATTGAAGATAATGCATCTGTTTTAGATGGTTCACATCCTGTCAATTAGATTTTCTTTGGAAGGAAAGGAGCTCATATGTTTAAATGCTCTCATGTTGGGAAAGCAACGTTATATAGTTCCCTTCTTCTTTAGCTAGTAGCCTTGTGTTGGGTCTACCTTAAGGATAAAGTAAATGGTCTACAGAAGTGTTAGATCATAATCATTCAGAGCCCTCATAAACCTTATTTTTGGCATTTCATGTGCCATCATTTAGAGAAACTTGGTGGGAATGAGGGGTTTCAAACAGCAATATATTGTGAAAAGAATTTATTATAAAATTTTACATAAATTTATGAGCGAGGGAACTTATGAATGGTATAAATTGAATAAGAAAACTATAAGCTGGTAAGTGAGGCTAAATATGTGGTGTATGATGATTTGCATCATTAATGAAGTCCAAAGGTTAAACTTGCCAGGGTAAAGGATAAAAAAGGTAGAGATAGAGACCTGAGCCATGTTAAGTACATTGAAAGAGAGGATTGAAGATTTTAGTAAAAGAGTATGTGATTAATAAAGATGGAGTAACCTGTCTAAAAAAAGGTGGATGAATTCTTTCCATAAATTAATTGATAAGACCTAATAGGAAATCTAAGTTTGGGAGAACTTATTAACTTTGTTGAGAATAGAAATTATAAGTTCATTAAAAAAAATGAGAAAAATTGATCTAAAAAGGTTATAAAAATGGAAAAGTTGTAGGATTGACAAAATTCCCATTGGTGTGGTTTGGTTGACTAAATTTTTTTTAACAAGATCTTAATTCATATATGAAGCTGTGGGATAGGCTGATTGATTAAATATTAAGACATGAAACAACAACATAAGAAAATCAATTTGGTTATATGCCAGGTTGATCAGTCATGGACGCTATTTTCTTAAGTGATTGATGGAAAAGTTTAGAGAAAAAAAAAAGAAAAAAAAAAGAAAAAAGAAAATGAAAAACCTTCATAGGCTGTTTATTGCCTTGAATAACCAGATAATAGGGTCTCCGTTGACGTGTGGCGATTTGATATGATCAAGAACAGGTATGATGGAGCAATAATTAGTGGGAGACTGATTGGAGTCAACTTAGTGGGTTTACATTGAGGATAGGCATTAAGCCCTTATCTTTTTGCATTAGTTGTGGATGAACTCATCTTGTATATTTAGAAAGTTGTATCATGGCGAATGATTTTTCCTAAAGGTCTAGTTCTATTTGATGAAATTAGAGTATGGAAGGACTCATGTAGTCAATTACTAGAATTTGTTGGAGGATGTACCATAGGTGTGGTTCAAGTCTTTTGCTTGAGCTTAAACACCATATTCTCTTAGTTTCTACTTTCTATGCTATGCCTTCCATCTCCACTTGCAAAAGAGAGCAAAAAAGAACATTCTTCAAACCTATTTTTCTAGAATTAGATGCTATGTGCAACCAACATTTTTTTAAAAATGGATCGGTACGTAGGGTTCGAAGTCTCGGTCATCTTGTTCGAGATCTTGCCGGGTCAACCCGAACCGTCGAAGGCTGAGACAATAACTCCGTACAAAGATATATGGTTTACTCTCCATTTCGATTGAGAAGATTAAGTTCTTGAACGCGCTGTGACGAGAAGGTCGAGATATTGACTTCTCGATTGGTTTCAAACGATATCTCGAGCAAATCTTATGGTTAGACGCACCCTATATGCCCATGTGAAGATGTTGAAGATGCTTGACTAAAGAAAAGAAGATCCAGAGATGAAGAGAGCACCACACGTCCTACTTCGAGATTTGAAACCATCTCTATCTTCCCTCCTTTCTTTTGTTGTACCAATTTTCTCTTTGGAGAGTAATACACACATTCACGAGAGTTTCCCACTTCTAAGATGAAGAGGTTTGGTGAGGGTGGAGGCAATTGAGGGTGAACTGGGTTTGTAATTGTCACTTCGTGGCGTTGGGTAACTTGATTAGGTTTCTTGAATCCAGATCTGATGGGCTTTTCTCAGATCTGGTTGTCGTGGGGAGGCAGCAGTGGCAAACTTCTCCTCAGTTGGCCATCGCTGGGAGCACTCACACTCTCAGTCGCACTCTCTCACTGAGTGGTTTGAGAACCAGGCAAGTAAATTGTGTTTGGTTATACTTCTTATTTTATTTTTGTTTCTTTTTTCTTTTTTCTTTTTTCTTTTTTAAAGTGTGTTGGTTTTTGTTTCTTGTTTTTTTCCCCCATTTTTTTAATGGATATATACACATGCATATATATATTTTTAAATGATCGTAAACTTCTAAATATCTGTTAATTTCCATAAATGGTATCTTTTTTGGTATATCAATTTTATTTTTTTTAAATTTTGAAAATACTGATTTTTTGAAAAAAGAAAATTGTTTTGGCAAAATAATTTGGAAAATATTTTTTTCTTGATTTTTTTTTTAATTAAAAATTTCACATTTTCTGTTTTTTATACGGATTAAAAAAATTCAAAAATTCCAAAAATGCATGAATGCCTATGGATCTAAGATATGTTGTATGTGATTGGTTGGGAACATATATGCATACTTGTTTGGCAAAATATTTGGAAAACATATTTTTCTTTATTTATTAATTTATTTTTTTTATTAAAAAAATTGGGGAACATATACACATCATTGATATATGATGTTTATTTATGTTCTTTGTGATTATATTAGATATTTAAAACTTAAAGATATTGTTTTTTCATTTTATAGTAGCGCGCTAACACCTATTATTATGTTTTTGACCATATTATGTGCCTTAAGTTCATTATTTTGCTTATTTGATAGTTCTAATGTTAACATTTTATTTTCTAAAATTTTTCTATGATTTTTTTGAAGTTTTTCAAACATTTTTTTTCCTATGTAAAATTGCATCATTGATATATGATGTTTATTTATGTTCTTTGTGATTATATTAGATATTTAAAACTTAAAGATATTGTTTTTTCATGTTACAGTAGCGCACTAACACCTATTATTATGTTTTTGACCATATTATGTGCCTTAAGTTCATTATTTTGCTTATTTGATAGTTCTAATGTTAACATTATATTTTCTAAAATTTTTCTATGATTTTTTTGAAGTTTTTCAAACATTTTTTTCCTATGTAAAATTGCATCTCGCCCTGAGACGTGACGGGTTGGGAGAGACTAAGATAACCGAGACCAAAATGCGACGTGGACCGAGACCGAGACTTTGAACGATGTTGGTACGGGGCCATAAAGGCTGGCTTGTAATGGGATTTTAGGAGACCTTTATGCATATTGCCATTACGCTGTAGTGTAAAGGCATTCATGACAACAATGGTCCATTATGGCCTGATATTGTATCGTAACGACCTTTTTGGCTTTAAAATAGACATTTTTTTTGCTGTTTATTTCACCACTTTCCTCCATATTCTCTCTCTCTCTCTCTCTCGTAAATCTTAGATCCATAGTTGTTGAAGGTGCAAGGCACACCCTAGGCACCAAGGACTCCTGTGGCCTAGACACAGAGGACAAAAAAAAAAAAGTGTGGGCCTGAGCAAAGTGAGGCACATGTTTGAAAGAAAAATAAATTGAAAATATTTATTAAGCACAAAGCTACACCCCACACCCATAATTCACAGCTCTAAATAGTAAACACAGGCACAATGAAGAAGAAAGAAAACAGAAGAAGTTAGCAGCAGGGAAAAAATTACTGAAGATTTGCAGCTGGAAAAAAAAATTGACAGAAGAAGAAGAAAAAATTTGTATCTGGAAAAAAAATTCGCAGAAGAATAGATTTGTAGCAGCAAAAAAATTGATTAATTGAGTTTAGGGTTGAGCAATTTACAGAAGAAGGTACAATTCTGTGATTAATTCTTCTTCTTCTTTCTTCCTTTTTTCTTATATACCTTAAGGTTCATCGTGGAAACATTGCTGTCTTATTGAGCTGAGAAGAGCAGCTGTTAGGGTTTAAGAAATGTTGTGGACTTACTGGGCTGAGATGGGAAGAGTTTCTTCTCTAACGATTGATCACTTGACTATAAGAAGAGTTGGATGCAACCCTATAGTTGGAAATTTATCTTTAGAAGTACAGGGAATTATATGTGGCCTTCAGTAAAGCGCTTTTTTGTGTGTGTGTTTTGTGTTGGGGCGGGGGGAAGGATTAGAAGAAAAGCACCATAGGTGTGTTTAAGGCAGCGCTTGACTAAATTGGCCTTTAGTATAAAGCCTCTTTTTTTTTTTTTTTTGGGGGGGGGGGGGGGGGGGGGGCCTTGGGTGTAGAAAACGCCCCCTAGGCACACTTAAGGCAACACTTAACTAAATGAGTCTCGTCTTGGGAAAAAAATCCCAAGGCTGCGCTATGCCGCTATGCACCTGAGGTGTGCTCATTGAATCTACAAAGGTAATTCTCAAACATTTCTCCACCTTTTTTTTCACTTTTTTTTTTTTTTTTTTTGTTTTTTTTTTTGTTTTTGTTTCTTTAAGGTTATATCTATGATCTATTGATCTCTAACCTTGGATTGACAACTTTGGAGGTTTTTCTACAATCTCTAACTTTAAAAAAAGATGACTAGGGATCTATGAAGCACGAATTCTTTAAAACCCCCAACGAATCTTGTATTGGATATGATACACCTAGGATACTCCCTGATATGTATATGATACTCTCTGTATGCATCGAAACAGTAATACACATTGCCACATCATCAAATACATCTCCGATACTTTTCAGATACTTCTTGGATACATTTGGGATTCCTTTAGGATTAGTGTGTAATTATTTATTTTTTAAATAAACAAGGTAAATTTAAAAATATATAATACCCATACTTTGATTGAAACAATAGACCCATTTTAGTTCTCTCATCTTAGTTCTCTTTCCACTATCCCTAGGCAACCATTGTTGAGTGATAGAGCTAAATGGCTATTTTGTAATGTTAATGTCATTCTAGGTTTTTATTTTATTTTATTTTTATGAATGATGAACACGATTGATGCTTATGGATGTGTTCTTTGTACATCTATTCTTGCATATTAATTGATTTTGTAAATGTTTAAAACTTTTTTTTTTAAAATGTTTATTATTGATGTTTTAGACCAAATATTAATATTAATATATTTATTTATTAATGTATCCCCATCGTATTGTATCCTACATTTTTTTAGAATTGCCGAATCGGCGTATCTGTATCGCATCGTATCCGTATCCTATATCCGTATCCATGCTTCATAGCTAAGGATTAAGTGAAATGTGTTATATTATATGTGGGAGGCCGGAGGGGAATCTAGTGGAGGTGTTTCTCTATCCTTGTTTTAAGTTGACTAGGGATTAAGTTCTTATCTTGTTAATTTTGGGATAGAAGTCATTCTTAAGCTCCCCCATCTTAGTCTTGTCTGCCTAGGGCCCTTAGACTTGCGGTGCGAGTGGATCAACATGGAACCAACATGCAAATTAATTCAAATTAAGCATGTTAGAACCAACATCCAAGTTGTGCCTCAGAACCATATAACGTGAGGTATATGTAAGAGTGCACCCAAATGAAATTTCAACGGTAGTGAATCCAAAATTTAGCAAAAGACGTTTGGGTTTTTAAATATTTCTGGCCGTTTCCAAGCAATAAGTTTTCTAGCTAGCTATATTTGAACTCTACTATAGGAAGCTTGATTCTATAAAAAAAAATTGTTCTATTTCTTTTCCTCCAAAGTTTCCAAAAACTAGAATGAGGTACCATCCTCTGTAGCAAAATTGTAGCATGAGGTCCAATTTGTGTGCTTTTGTTACAATTTTTGCTTATTTTTAGTTCTGAGTATTTTTATCAATTTACCTATTTATTGGTGAATTTGGGAATCAGATTGAATTTGTCCATTAAAATCATTGTAACAGGAAATTTGGTTTTCTTTTGTAGGTTCCAGGAGGTAACATGCGTGATTCCTTTCTTGTAAATGGAGTTGCCTTTAAAAAGACGTTTTCATATGCTGGTTTTGAACAACAACCAAAGAAGTTTGTAAATCCTAAGATACTACTCCTCAACATTGAACTGGAGCTGAAATCAGAGAAAGAAAATGCAGAGATAAGGTAGGGCTTATCTAATCTGCTTTCAGTTTATGTTGGTTTTGAAGAAGTTCTTATTATGCCTAACTGATTTTCTTGTCTGTCGCAGACTTACAGATCCATTACAGTATCAGTCAATTGTTGATGCAGAATGGAATATCATTTACGACAAGTTGGATAAATGTGCACAGAGTGGAGCCAAAATTGTTCTTTCACGGCTGGCTATTGGAGATTTAGCAACACAGGTGATTGACTTTCTATTTTCTAAGATAAACCTTGTTTCAGTACTTATTATGCCTCACTTTTTTTTTTTTTTTTGAATATCTTGACAATTTTTTTTTTCACTATATTTAAATGTTCATAAAACCATTGGTATTTTTATGACCAGATTTAGTCATATGAGTCCCATATTATGTGAGACGTTGACATGGATATTGGTTTCTAAATACCATTGGAAGGTGGCGTGGGATCTAAATAATTAAGGTCCTATAATTATGGTTTTGTTGATACATGCCTGACATTAGTGCATGTAGATTGTGGGCATTTAGAAAAGGATAAATAATCATGTTTGTATTTTCTTACATAGTTTTTCCCCTGTACAGTAGAACAGTTTGAAATGGTTGTTCCAATAGAGAATATCGAAGTATGACATATGACCATTCTAATGGAAGATTGTTGAGTATTGTTAATAGATATTTCAAATGGTTTGCCTGCGTACAGTATTTTGCAGATAGAGACATTTTCTGTGCTGGTCGTGTAACTGAGGAGGATTTGCATCGGGTTGCCGCTGCGACTGGTGGAACTATACAGACATCTGTCAACAACGTTATTGATGAGGTTTCTGCTCTTTATTGACAGTTAGAGTTTTGTTAGTGTCATTCCATTTCGGTAAATAATATATATATTTTTTGTTCTATTTGATAAATCGAAGTTGTTTTGTTTTGTTACAAGGTGCTTGGGTATTGTGAGCTGTTTGAGGAAAGGCAAGTTGGGAATGAGCGGTTTAATATATTCAGTGGATGTCCATCAGGTCTGACGGCCACTATTGTTCTTCGAGGTGGAGCTGATCAGGTGTGTCTTTGTTTGCAAAAGTGTACAACATATCCTTTTCAATTTGACAGTGAAGTTATGTCTTGAATTGTTTCAGTTCATTGAGGAAGCTGAACGGAGTTTACATGATGCAATCATGATTGTTAGAAGAGCTTTGAAGAACTCTACTGTTGTTGCTGGTGGCGGTGCTATAGATGTATTAGTTTGTCACAAATTTATAGATTATTATTGTCAAGTATATGATATTACATTTAGGCCTTGATGATTTAAAAAGCTATTCTTAATGGCAGATGGAGATTAGCCGATACTTGAGGCAGCATGCACGAACAATAGCAGGGAAGTCTCAGCTTTTTATAAACTCATATGCTAAAGCTCTTGAGGTAGGTGTTTTTCGATTCATGCTTTGCTTTTCGTATAATTGGTTTGCTTGGCCACACCTAAAAATTAGGTACAGTTTCTAGTGGTGTAAACTATATAAGAGTGCATAGTTGACTTCTTTCTGATTCGGTCTGATGTGTAGAAGCTGGTATCCTTCTTTGTTTCCTATTACTATTTGTGTTCACGTTGATGGGAATTGGGAATAAAGTGAATGAACTTGGTCAAGTTGTTGTACAAACTGAAAGGAATTTCAGTAGCACATTTGCTGATGTACAATAGATGCATACCCTCATACATATAGAGTCTGCGTAAACATATCTTTCAATGTCATGGTATTCCAACATTTTTTCTTTCAATATATATTTAATCTGAATCTATACAATTTCAAATTTTTAAAAATTTCAGCGTCATTTTTGAATTTTTAATTGCATTTATGAATTTTTTAGCACTAGGAGAATGGTGAGTGAATTTACTAATCACGAGAGTGGGAATCACTTACGTAAGAGAGTGCTGATCTAACTCTTGTCCCCTTCAAAATACGTGGGGACTCATCTAGATAGGAGATTAGGAGTGAAACTTGCCAAAGTAGTGGATCTGAACTAAATAGTAGACCTGGGAGTGAAAGTCACTTAAAAAAGAGAGTGGGATCACATTAGTCGGAGGATGGGAATCTAACTCTAGGCTGCCTGTAAATACATAGAACTAATCTATAAGTGAAATTCATATGGAAAAATAGGCACATGTCACATGTACAACACGGTCCCAACAGTTGCGAAGTAACATCAAATTGTGACTGGGCAAACTTGGGAGTTGGGAACACTGTAGCCTAATATTTAGTGCATACTGGCCAACATTGAAAAATAGCCTGAGCACCAAAGTGGCTTCTTAGGTGTGAATTAGCTCTGGAGTGTACTCTTTTTTGACATGCTAATCAGTTGCTGGAAGAAGTGCTTTCATTTTCGCAATATTTTCAGTTTTTGATGCATGTTACCTCCAAATATTCTACAACAGGACTTTTACTATCAGAATAGAATGGCTTAGAGTGCTTGAATAAAATATTTCTGTATCTTGGGATATTTATAAGCCAAGGCATGTGAAAATATTTCTTGCTGTCTGGGAAAACTTGGGAACACTAGGGGTTGTCTAGCCTAATATTGAGTGCATACTGGCCAACCTTGAAAAATAGCCTAAGCACCAAAGTGCCTTCTTAGGTGTGAATTAGCTATGAAGTGTACTCTTTTTTGACATGCTAATCATATGCTGGAAGAAGTGCTTTAATTTTCCCAATTTTTTCAGTTGTTGATGCATCTTACCTCCCAAATACTCTAGAAAAGGACTTTTACTATCCGGTCAGTCACTAGAATGGCTTAGAGTGGCTTGAACAAAATACTTCTGTATCTTAGGAACTTGAAAAGCCAAGGCTTGGGAAAAAAAATTCATTGTAGACACTAATTTGATGGCATGTCTTCTCCACATGTTGCAGGTCATCCCACGGCAACTTTGTGACAATGCTGGATTTGATGCAACTGATGTGCTGAACAAATTGCGACAAAAACATGCTCTTCCATCTGGTTAGCTTCTTTCAATTGTTATTGTTGTTTAATTGTTTAAAATGTGGGACCTATGCTGTTACTAGAGTCAATTAGATTGAAATGATGTAAACCATCCAGTCATTCTCTTTCCCTTGTCTAAAAAACCTGTATGTTGGATGGTTATTTTAGAAAGTTAGTATGGTGCTTTTATGTGGGGCCTAGTTTTTCGATAAGTATTTGTTGTGCAAAGCCTGCAAGCAAAAATGGAAAATTTGGGTTTATTTTTCCTAATGGATAAATAAAAATAAACATAATGAAGGAAAGAAAGGGTGAGGCCCTGCACATTTGAGGTATACTCTTGCAACCAAGCCTGAAGAAGAAGAGAAACAATCAAATAAATATAAAATGGATTGAGTAGGTCATGTAAAATGGGGAAGCTCCGCCAAAAAAAGGAAAAAAAACAGAAAAAAAAAAAGAGACCGTGCAAGTACTTTTTTGGGTTTATTTGGGAAGTTCTTATATTGGAATGCTTATAATTTATATTGGGGTGCAAGGTAGTCAATACAAATATTTATAGAATAAATTATGTTTTAGTAAGAAGTTACTGCAGCAGTACAGCATTACTATAGTGAGTACTATTCATGTTACTGTAGTATGGCACCCCACACTTCAATAACAGTAAACGATTAGGGGTATTTTCGTCTTTTTAAGTTATTTATTATTACGATTTTGTTGTATTACAAGGATTCGTTGATTTATTTGATTTAAGGTATATGATTATTTGTTATTAGGTTTCTAATCTATTGAAAGAGTTGAAATCATCTCTTTTCTGGCAGAGTGACTAATTGAAAATTCATAGCTCTAAAGCTTTGTTGGAGGCTGTGAATGCCTAGATCCTTCTTTTCTTGTACTTCTCTTTTTCCCCTTCTGTTTATACATGATTATCATTGTATGCTTCAGACCAATTATGAGTTCGACACATGTCCTCAATAATCAATGGGAGACAACCATGTGGCTTCAATGCTTGTTTGATGCTTGTCCACGATCTCCGGTGATGTGGCCTTTCTAATCCCTTTCCCAGGTGCCATGTTGCATTCTCACCTCACTTGGTTCCACTATAGAAAGTGCCCTCGATGGGGACATCCAACCTTGACAAGGATGCCTAACTTAGGGTGGATGCTTGGAGTACCTCAAGGATGGATTGTGAATCATCCTCGAGGATGGATGCCCATCGCAATGATGGGAGTCGATGCGAGTGAATTTGCGAGGTCCTCTTGGGATGCCACTATGGCATCACACCCTGACGCGTAATGCCTGCTTGGGTTGAAGGTAGCCAGGGAACTAACCCCAGGCTTTGGTTCTTGGGATAAGGTCGCATGATCGGACCTCGTCCCCGACCTCTCTTGGGATGGTTTGAAGATCTTGATTTGGTGGCTAGAGAGAAGGCTTGTTGAGGTAGAGAATAGATTTGTTTAGTAATCACGAAGAGAAGAAAGAAGAAAAAGAGAGAGAGAGAGAGAGAGAGAGAGAGAGAGAGAGAGAGAGCTTAGGGTTCTCTTCCTTAAACATTATTATTTATACTAATATCAGTACAATGACTTAAATACCTTTAAGCTTACTACATATCAATAAGAAATATCAAATAAAGAACCAACTATTTTCCAACACTCCCCCTCAAGCTGGTGTGATGATATCACACATGACTAGCTTGCTTAAGAAAGTATGGAAGACTCTACTTGCTACTCCTTTGGTTAAGATATCTACTAATTGATCTTCTGTTTGAACATAAAGCATACAAAACACTCAAGAATTCAATTTTTTCTTTATGAAATGTCGGTAAACTTCAATGTCCTTGGTCCTATCATGTTGCACTGGATTGTGAGCAATGTTAATTGCAACTTTATTGTCACAATATAGTCTCATAGGGTCATTACTATCAAAACCAAGCTCTTTCAACAGGGTCTTCAACCACAGAAGTTAACAGGCTCCATAAGCCATGGCTCTAAACTCAGCCTCAGCGCTTGTTTCTTACTACGCCAGGTTATAAGATTGCCTCCCACAAAAGTACAATAACCAGAGGTAGACCTGCGATCTGTAACTTGGCCCAATCAGCATTTGTATATGATTCAAGTCTCAAGTGATCATGTTTAGAAAATAGCAATCCCTTTCTAGGAGCAGATTTTAAATAACGAAGGATCCGATGAACAATCTCCATATGAGACTCTTGAGGTGAAGGCATAAATTGACTTACTAAGCTAACTGCATAGGCAATGTCTGGACGAGTGTGGGACAAGTAAATCAATTTACCAACTAACCTTTGATATCTGCTGGTGTCAACCAATATGATCTCAGCATCTTCCCTTAATTTGTAGTTCGGCTTCACAGGAATATCAATAGGTTTGCAACCTAGCATCCCGGTTTCTTTAAAATCTAGGACATACTTTCTTTGAGAAATGAAAATACTTTTTTGGGATCTAGCTATTTCAATGACCAAAAAATACTTCAAATTTTCCAAGTCCTTTATCTCAAATTCTCTAGCAAGAGATTTCTTCAATTTCTGTATCTCCTCCTAATCATCCCCTGTTAGCACAATATCATCAATATATACAATAAGAGCTGTTACTTTCTCTTGAGAAGAGTGCTTGATAAATAAGGTATGATCTCCTGACTTTGTTTAAAGTCAAATTTTAGCATAGCTTGTGTAAATCTCTCAAACCACGCTTGAGAAGATTGCTTTAACCCATATAAAGCCTTCTTCAATTTGCGTACTTTCCTTCTAGTTGTAGAACATTCACAACCTTGAGGGACATCCATGTACACTTCCTCTAGATCTCTGTGAAGGAAAACATTTTTTTTTTTTTTTTTTTTTGATAAGGTCATGAGGGAAAGCATTTTTAACATCATACTAATGAAGAGTCCATCCAAAATTGGCAACTAAAGAAAGTGAAACTCGGATAGAGTTCATTTTAGCAATAGGAGCAAATATCTCTTGGTAGTCAATACCATAGGTTTGAGTGAAACCTTTTGCCACCAATCTAGCCTTATACCTTTCAACAGAATCATCATCTTTATGTTTCACGGTGAATACACATTTACATCTAACTGCCTTCTTCCCGACAAGTAACATTTTATTTTTCTGAAGAGCTATTATCTCTTCACACATTCACCTAATGCATCCTGTAAATTGTTAGGAATAGATATAGAAGACAATTGGGATATAAAGGTATAGAAAGATGGAGAAAGGCTATGATAGAAAACAAAATTAGAAATAGGGTGCTGTGTACAAGATCTAACTCCTTTACGAAAAGCAATAGGAATATCAGAATCATCAACAATAACAGGAGTAGAAATGGTATTACCTGGGTCCAAGGATGATGATGGGCTATGGGGAGGAGATCTTGTCTTTTTGTCTTCTTGAGTAAACTTTTAAATCTTTGGAAAGAGGAGGATCCTTGTTATCGTTTCTCTGTGCTTCCAAGCATTGAGATCGAATAGGAGCAGGATTAGAATTAGTGAGAGATGTGAGTGTGGGAAGCACTTGAGACTTCTCTTCACTACTATTTTTCCCCTGAAGAGAAGTGTGGGAAGGGGAAAAATATGACAAAGACTCAAGAAAGGTCACATCCATGGAAACAAACGTTTTCCTTGAGGGAGGATGGTAATATTTATACCCCTTCTCACTAGGTGAATACTCTAAGAAAATGCATTTGAAAGTTCGAGGATCTAACTTTCTTTAAGCTTGGAGAGGAACATGGACAAAACAGACACACCTAAAGACACGAGGAGGAGCAAGAAAGGAACTAGAAGAAGATGGAGATAATAGATCAATTGGTGCCTTGTGCCCAAGAATTGTAGATGGCATCCTATTTATTAAATACGTTGCAGTAAGCACAGCATCTCCCCAGTATGATTTAGGAACATGCATAGAGAACAATAGAGCCCTAGTTACCTCAAGGGGCGATTTTTCTTCTTAGCAATCCCATTTTGTTGAGGAGTATCCACATAAGAAGTCTGTAGAATAATACCATGATGCTGAAAATAGGATCAAAAACCCCATAAATATACTTACCCCCATTATCAGAACGAACAATCATAATAGAGGTATTAAATTGATTGAGCACCATCTTATGAAAAGTTTGAAAACAAGAGAAAACATCACTTTTTTCCTTTAACAAATACACGCATGTAGTTCTAGAGAAATCATCAATAAAAGTAACAAACCATCAAATTCCAAATAATGTGGTAACTCGGGAAGGACCCATACATCAGTGTGCACAATAGTAAAAGGCAAATCACTTTTATTAAAATTAGGTGGAAAGGAAGTACAATGATGTTTTGCAAGTTCATACACTTTACAATTAAATTGAAAAACATTTATTTTAGAAAACAATGAGGGAAAAATGTGTTGAAGTAAGAAAAAAGATGGATGTCCCAATTTTCTATGCCAGAGCCAAAGCTTTTCCATACAAGCATCATATCTCTTAGAATGATGTACATCCTGAATCCGATCATTATCTTTGATAGCAAAATCTAAAAAGTAAAGACCATCTCTCACGCTACCATTGCCAATCGTCCTCTTTGTGACTAGGTCCTGGAAAACATAATGAGAAGTATAAATGGTTATGCTACAATTTAAATTAGCATTGATGTGATTGATGGACAATAAATTGTTAGAAAAGTTAGGAATATGCAAAACTGAAGAAGGGACATATCAGGGTTAATAGAAATTGAACCTTTCTCTGACACTGATGACAAAGAACCATCAGCAACCCTAATCTTATCCCTGAACAAGTGTTATAAAATGAAACAAGGTTGACAAATCAGTCATATGATTAGAAACACCAGAGTTAATGACCCAAGGACAGTAAGAAGATTTATTGGATGCATTTAAGGAAGTAGTAAGATTACCTGAGTGAGCAAAAGAGGTAGACGGTGTGGCTGATGTCTCTAGTTGTGACATAAGGCTTCTGAAAGTATCAATCTCTGCCTTAGTAAGAGTGCTAGCCTCAAAAGTAGAAGTCCTAGATGGAGATGGAGTGGGAGGAAGAGATTCCACAACAATACTATAGTGAGCACGAGACCAAGGTAAACCACCAGAACGACCTCCCTTGCCTGGTAGGGTGATCATGAAGCCTCCAACAAGTCTCTCTAGTATGCCTTAATTTATTACAATGATCACAAAAGAGCTTATCTTTCTCATCAGAAACAAACTCAATTGTTTTACCCCCATTACGACTTTGTTGACCTTCTTTATTGTCTCGTTGAGAAGCGGTAGCAAGTGCATATTTCTCCTGTGCAACAAAGTGGAGTATTATACTCCTTCTACTCTTTTCACTCTGAACATATGCATATACACCCCTAAGTGAAAGAAGAGGCTCTTTTCCCAAAATTTGCATCCGAATCTGATTATACTTATCTCTTAGTCCAAATTAAAAAATAAAAAATCCGTTCTTGCTCAACAAGCTGATTAAACTTCAAAGTGTCTGTAGGTCACTCAGTCTGAAAATTCTGATAATAATTTAATTCTTGCTACAGTCCTCTGAGAGTGTGAATGTAAGTAGATAAAGACATATCCTTTTGAGTGGTCTTATGAATCCGACGCTTTAGATCAAAAATCTGCACTATGTTCCCCATCTTAGAATAAGTTTGTGTTGCTGCATCCCAAATCTCCTTTGCGGTTTGCAAAAGTAAATACCATTACTAACTTCAGGTGTCATTGAGTGTAGAAGCTATGACATAATGGCTGAATTTTCTAAATCCCATTTATCATATGAAGTATCATTTGTCACTGGCTACGTCACCTTGCTAGTCAAATAACCGATTTTCCCTTTACTAATACAAAGTTCCTAATTGAGACCAGTCTAAATAATTGAGTCCATCTAGCTTCACCGTTGTGATTTGGAGAGTAGGGTTATCATTAGTGGGTACATACTAACCCATTCCCCCACTTTAATGGCTTTTAGAGGTCTGGCTCACTTCTAACATCTTGTGAACAAACACTCAACCACTCCAAATAGCCCCAAACCATGGTTTAAAGTCTCAGTCTCGGTTCTCGTCGCGTTTCGGTCTCGTTCATCTCGGTCTCGCCCAACCCGTCGCGTCTTGGGCGTGATGCAACTTTACACATGAAAAAATATTTCAAAAAATTCAAAAAAATCAATGACAGTTCGTAAAAATATGATGATTACATTGGAACCATCAAATAAGAAAAATAATGAACTTAAGGCACATAATATGGTTAAAAATGTAAAAATAGGCGCTAGCACGCTAATATATTTTTTCCAAAATATTATTTATGCATATTTATAAGATCATGATAATTTAAAAAATGTGTAACAATTTTCTAAATTTAAAAATTAGTATTTTAGAATTTTTTTTTAAAAAAAAAAAATTATCATTTATCAAAAAAAAAAAAACTTAGCATTTATAAATTTAAAAAGGAAAAAAAAGACATATTTATAAGTTCATGATGATGAAAAGAAAAAAAAAGGATTGTGTATGTCTATAAACATATAGTTCTCAATAGCACTTAAAAAAAATGAAAAAAAAAAAACAAAAAACAAAAAAAGTTCTCAAAATCGCAACAGCACTTTAAAAAAGGAAAAAAAAAACAAAAACAAAAACAAATAAAATAAAAACAAACCTTACCTTAAGTCTCGGTGGTTCTTGAAGACTTGAACACGCGTGAGATGCGAGAGAGAAGATCTGGAAGGCCTCGACTACTGACCTGTGTTGCCGCCGCTACAGCCCACTTGAGACGAGAGAGATGCCGTTGCCGCCCACCAAAGACAACTAGATTAGAGATTGGTGAACAGACTACCAGATCTAGATTCGAGCGACGGAGACGACCTCGAGGTAGGTTGTATGGTCTCCTATGCCCATCTGCATCTTTTTTTTTCAATTCAAGCTCACATGGGCAAGCATAACGTCTAAAACGATTTGGACGAGTAATCGTTCGAATCCAACTGAGACTTCGATTTCTTGCCCACATCGTTTCGTCTCGTCCGAGATCTCGACATTCTCAGCCGAGAAGGATACCTCCCACGTATATGCTTGTAACGGCCCCATTTCTCGTATGGGAGGGCGGCGAGACCAGATTGTCTCAGCGAGATCTTGTCCGAGACAACTGAAACTTTGAACCCTACCCCAAACATAATAATAGGGTTAAAAGCAATGAAACAACTCATAAATAGAAGAAAGGATGCTCAAAACATTCAAAAAACTTCACAAACACCTGCAAATCATGCCAAACAACAGTTGGAAAATCAGAACACAAGTCCCACTATCCTAGCCCTTGTTTTTGTCTAGTCGACCCTCTATTTTGCACAAAGAAGCCTTGAATCTCATGTTTTTGGTTGAAGCAACACCAAATACACCCTTAAACCATCTAGTCGCACCTTTTTGGTGTGGATCAATGCAACATCTAAGCCCCAAAAACTCCAAATCTTGGTTTTTTAAAAAACATCTCTATTTTTTGAAAAAATCAAAGAAAAATAGGAAAACCACCCCAAAAGTTGTCCGATTGGGCTGAAAATTTACTATAAAATTCTCCTAAAAGGGGCGATCAGATCTATGGATTCAAAATCCCATGCTGATGTTTGATGATGACGTCAGCGACTGCTGATGTTAGCAAATGGGCTTTTTTTTCGATTCCTTTGAGTTCTCACATGTAGATCGACCAAGAATGCTTTGATATCAAATAGATTTGTATAGATAATCACAAAGAGAAGAAAGAAGAAGAAAGAAAGAAAGAGAGAGAGAGAAATGGCTGCAAAAGATAATTTAGGGTTCTCTCCGTTAAACATTATTATTTATACTAATATCAGTACAATGACTTAAATATCCTTAAGCTTACTGTAGATCAATAAGAAATATCAAATAAAGAACCAACTATTTTCCAACATAGAGTTCCATCATCGAGGCACTGGGGACAACACCTTTTTATCTTAGTCAATTTGAGAGAAAATGGAGATGATATGACTTAGGTCTCATGTCACCTCCATTATATGGCGTGTCACCATCCCAGCAGATTAATCACGTAATTCCATTTATGTTTAATCTGCTGCTAGAGGTAGGTTACTTGCAGGGTAGGTGGGATTGCGGCCTCTACACGGCACTATAGTAGGCTTACACCTTTGAGATCTAGGCCTCCAAATCTCACCTCCCTGCCAACCATCTAGATTACACATGATCTCCCTAATATAAAAGCCTCTTTTGGGCTTCATTTATTTTGACCCATCAACACATTAATCAGAGTGCCTGTCTCTGATTTTCTCCTACAATTCCTATTGGACTAGTATCTCAAAGAAGGCTGGAATTCACATCCTGAGATCTACATCCCTCACCTATTGCCTTGCTCCTCGTCCATGTAGCTCTCATATTGCCTCTCTCTCCTCCACTAATGCTCTTCTTTCCATCTTGTTACCATACGTGGTCAACTCCGACTACTACCCACACATGAGCACCTCCTAGGGTTACCTCACAAACACTCTCTTTTGTTGTCTTCTCGTTATTACCTTCTCTTAATTTAGCTATAAATCACACTTTTTGTTTGTTTCAAGCAAAAGGAATTTTTCGAACTATTAAAATAACCTTGAAAGTTCACCATTTTACTTTCAATACTCTATTCTTCCAAACCCTAATCACCATTAAACCAATTTCCAGCAAAACCTAACCCTAATTCTTCATTATAGTGCTGAATTTGATGAAAGGTTCTGCATCAATTTGTTTACTGATTTTGCAAGCTTTTGAACAGGTGAGGGTGCACTTTATGGAGTGGACATCAACACTGGTGGAATTACTGATTCATTTGCTAACTTTGTCTGGGAGCCAGCAATTGTGAAGGTAGCTGTCTATGTACAGTATCGCTTGGTTTAAATTGTTTATTGCAGATCAATGCTATAAATGCCTGTTATTTACTTTATTTTTTTTATGCCTGTTATTTACACTTTTTAACTCCTTTATTGCAGATCAACGCTATAAATGCCGCCACTGAGGCAGCTTGCCTTATTCTAAGTGTTGATGAGACGGTTAAAAACCCGAAGGTAACGTTTATTTTAAGTATTACAGTGAAAAGGCATGCTTTGTTTTGTATTTCTAGAGCATTCTGCTTGTTAAATATTTAACATTAAGGAATCACAAATCTTTTTCACAAAAATCAAAACACCGTTGTCACTGAAATAGAACGATAACAATACATATGAACATTTCCTCATTTTCTACGTATTTGACTTGAGGTCCAGTAATTTTTCTGTAATCTTTCCATAAAGTAAAAGTAAAGTGAATAGAATGTATGAATAACCCCCCACCTCAATTGTTACCAATTGTTTCATAGATTTACAATTATTTGTCATGGTACTTCTGGAAATAAAGATTCTATATGTTCTTTTTTAGCATTAGGTTATTTATGTAGTTGAATAGGAAAAAAAAAAAAAAAAAGGTTTACTTTATGCAGATTATCTATAATTTGACATTTGTCATGGTACTTCTGGAAATAAAGATTTTATATTTTCTCTTTTAGCATTAGGTAATTTATGTAGTTCAATAGGGGAAATAAAGGTGTACTTTATGTAGTTATTAGAATTTGTTATTATAGTTGGAATTAAGGCTTTGTTGAGTTGAGTTGAGTTGAGTTGAGTTGAGTTGAGTTGTATTAGAATTTGTTGTTGTGAAACTATTTGTGAGTTCATGGCCATTTCATGGTTTAAAGTGTCGGTGTCTTTTATGGTATCGGTGGGCTGGTTATTGGCAATTTAATTTGGTATGAGTTGATATGCTGTGATTAACAAAGAGAATGTGTTATAATCCTGAGTTTTGCTATGCATAATATGATAAAAAGCTTAAAGACGTGTGCCACCGAATTAAAGGTCACGCTGATTTCATTTTTCATGTAGAGAAAGTGGACAGAAAGGGAAGGACAGGTCCCACCCAAGTCCTTTTGTGAAGTATTTCTACCTTGTGCTGAAATGTTTTATCTGACTTCCATATCTATTTTCCCCCTCCAAATCACTTCACTTCCAAGGAGAAAATTTTGGTGTGCCCAAAAAGTTGGTTTCTCATCTCCCTACTTTCTCTCTCAATAGACAATTTGAACTGGAGAAATAGAGGAATCTTTCAATTGTTTTTTTCCTCTACCAAATGGAGTGCAAAAGTTCGATATAATTTTTTTATAATTAGTATAAACAAGTACCATTTCGTCTGTCAAATTTGTCTTCAGTCAATTTCATATTCAAGTAGCTTGCATATGTTAAGACTAGAAGAATTTTCTGTATATGATTTTAGATTGTTTAAAAAATGGAAATTTTAGTTTCTTTTGGGATTAATATAGTTTTACTATTCATGGATGAAAAAGTACAAATAAGTTAGGTCATTGCTGTATATATTTCTAAATGTCTTTGTTTATGTCATTATGTACGGGTGTTGGCCATACATATCACTATACCTAAAGGTATTTTCCAATATTTGAGATAATTCCAAGATGTTGGCATTTAATCTTGCACTTAAATATGGATACAAATACCAATATGTAGTGGTTGTCTTGGTATCTGTAGTTACCTTTAAACTGTGGCTGTTGTAGCTTGATACTTTGGGCCATTCGGGCCATTTTTTTTGTTTAGTTACCCTTTGTTATGCACTTTTGCTGTGGATGTGAGTATATATTTATGTATGCTCAGTTGTTTATGGTTCCTGTTTATGTTGATATTTCAGTCGGAGAGTGCACAGGGAGAAGCTGCCGCAAGTGCCATGGGTGGTAGAGGGCGTGGTGGAGCAGCTTTCCGTGGTCGTGGAGGACGGGGAATGCGAAGACGATGAGTCTTCAAATTTTAAAACCCTGAAACCATCGTTTGAATGGTTAAATGGGAGGGTCCGTACAGGTTGGGTTTTGGGTTTTGTACGATCCTTTTTTGTAGTTTCAGTTTACGGTGTGTTTTCCAGTTGTACCTTTATCTGATTCTATTAGTACTGGTGAGTCTGCCTGTATCGACTTGTGAACCTCAAGTAACTTCCAGTTTTTGACATTCGAAATATCAAACTGATTGGTGGCTTCCTTGTGGAATGTGGCTGCTGCTCATTTTTGTTGGGTGTGGAACCCAATGGTGGGTAGGAGCAATGTATTTTTTATTCTAGATTATTTTTGGGAGGAAAATTTGAAGAGGTAGAATTCAAATCTTCGTTAATGGGCCAAACTTTTAACAGAAAATGTATTAACTGTTGTTTACTGGATGGCAAATCATAGTGTTGAAACTATCAACTGCTCTGAGTTAGCTAGTAGATGTGGAGTGTACTCTCCCCCGAGTGGTAGTCCTAGAATTGTGCTTATCAGGGGCAAACACTGTTTGGCAACAAGAATTTCGCACAGCTAAAAGCCTTCTTCCTTGGCTTCATGGGCTTTTTTTGGCAGGTTATGCCCTTGCTCAGTTACGTGTAGTCCCCTCAGTAGGCCCTTATTCATTGTGAGACCTGTCAAAACACCAGCTATTAAAATCCGATTTTCTGTTCTTGGCATAGGGACCAGCGGGTTATAATGGGGTGAGGGAGGGAAAACCAATCTCAGAAGGAAAATCAGGATGATAGAGCGAATTCCTTTGATTCTTGGTTAGCTGACCAAGGGCTCATGGGGAAGAGGCGTTGGCTGGGTAGCATGAGGGCGTTGAGAGGAGCGTTTAGCAGCCAAGGGCTATGTCCATTAGGGCCAGTTCTGTGCTTCAAACGGAACAGAGGTGCTTCAGCTCGTTTCCTTACCCTGAGAACAATATTGTGAAACAGTTCATGTTGTGGAAGGCTGCCTTCAAATGGCAGATAGCTTTAAAAGCACGTAAATTCTGTAGGGTTAGTAGACCAAATTGTTGAGGAAGCACCCATAAACACTTGGTACTAACTTTGATTCACAATGAGGGTCTTATCTTATTACTCTCCCACCCTTCACACGCCCACCACCACCACCCACCCACCCCCCCCCCCCAAAAAAAAAAAAAAAAAAAAAAAAAAAACTGATGGAACATTGGTGAGGCCTTATAAAATTAATAAATTACTGAAGTCGAGTCAACACAACTACCATTTTCAAATTTCAACAGAGCAGATGGACCAGAAACATCTACAATTGCAAACATCCATGTGACATAAAACGTCTCATTTTGCATCAGATACAAAGCTCTGGTGGTCAGCGGGTGTGCCTCCCAAATTATGTAATGTGATAAATTTGAGTGGTGCAGAAAACAGACGGCCTTGCCACTAAACTTGTGCCAGCAGAAAAACATAAATCAATCGACAATTCATCGCTCACACATTACCTGACTATTAAAAAGGTGCAGGCCACCACAGGGAAACCACGAAGGGGCTGTGCAAATGATGTGAGACAATAAACAGCGAGCAAGACGAAAGTTTGTTTTATTTGAAATGACAGTGATGGAGACGTTCTCTCCAAGCTAATAGGAAGAGTGCTCACTGTTTACAAGTTCTGTTCTTAATGACAGTTGCTCTTCAAGAGCAGGAAAATATTAAGAAAACATAGGTTCAGTTGTCCTGCTAATTAAGGACAGTTAAGGCCATTGTTGAGAATGACAGAAACTCCGTGAATGGCTCAGAACTTGAACTGCATTTGTGATGTGTATCCAAGATCATTAAGGTGAGCGGCCATGGCCTTGTTCATGGGTGATGGCCCACACCTCAATATCTGCAAGATCACAGTAGATCAGTTCAGGCTTTAAATTTTAATTGTTAGCATTAAATAATGTGTGGGAGAGGCTTAAGAAGACAAGGATTACTTGAATATCAGGTGCTGGCATGGGGCAGTAGGTTTGAATCATTTCCTTGGATACGTACCCAACTCCACCATCCCACTCCTCAGGTGGCTGAAGATGAATCAAAGCAGGTATAATCAACGACAACATATAAAATCAACAATATAGAAAAAAACAAAATAGAAAGGGAAATAAGAAAACTACAAATCGAATTCTAGGGATTCTACTTGGAAGACAGAAAACAAAGGTAAACAATACACTAGAGTATGCAGACCTACTTTTCATTGTAACTACTAACTAGATAGTTGCATCTATATTTAGGGGGAGTTTGGACATCGAACAGGAATGAAATAATTTCATTTTCTTTTACATAGCATCTAAAATAATTCCATAACATTTGGAACAAATCTACGCTATTGTGTGTAAAGGAACATCTTTAGGATTTTGAGGATTTCGAGAGGTGATATCCATTTCAATACTTCTATTCATATTCTGAGATGACCATTTCCATTTTCTAATAATACAGTTTATTCTTTTATACAATGATTCCATTCTGAAGGATGGATTGGTTTATTCAAATGCCAAGGAATGCAAATGTTTGTCTCATTTCAGATGGTGTGAATGAAAGTGAGGCAACCATGCATGCACCTGTAGAACCAAACAACCCATTACTCTGGCTTCTGACCTCTGCATGGGCATGTAAGTTCAAGATCAGACACAGCACTTTCATACCTAATTCAAAAATTATACAGTGCATTTAGCAAGTTAATTTCTTGAGTTATGGCAGCTTATTGAATCTATTCCTATATCATGGTGCCACGGTTTGACATATGAGTGTGCTGGGGCATCAGCGTGTGTTCGGGGGGGGGGGGGGGGGGGGGGGGGGGGGGGGGGGGGTACTTGACATTTCAAAAGATAGGACATTTAAAGGAATAGGCCACCCACAATTGGTTAGCATTTTGGGATGACAAGCGCCCTGTGAGTGTGGTATAAGAACCAGACCGAGGCAGGTGGCAACGACTTCATGGTTGAATGTGTTTAGTCCCACATGTGTTGGAGGATTCCTAGACATTTAAGGGGGTAAGCAGTACCCAAAATCGACTAGCCATTTTGAGATGACAAATGACCCATGACAGCTATGTTGCAAAGATGAACAATTTACCATTAAAAGTGCTTGGAAGGTAATAAGAGAGGCCATTGGCTGTTGTTAAGTGGAGCCAGCCAGGGTTCAGTGGAGCCACCTTATATGCAGAAAATTCTCCATACCCAGCCAGTTTCATCCTTTGCTTAGCTTTGAAACGAAAGCTACAAATACAGAATTTACTAATGGAGAAAGGAATTGTGGTAAACTCTAAATGCATCTTTTGCCAAAATTTTAATGAAAGCAGTAGTCATTTTGTTTTGATTTTCAGTTTCCAAAGACAGTTTGAAAACTTGTGTTGAGCTAAGTGTTATAAGCATAGGTTGTCCTTCCTTGGGAGCAGGATGCTTTTGAGAACACTTCAGAGGCAATGATGTGATCAGATGCTTGAAGAAATATACTCTTGCTGCTACTGTTTACTTCAATGGATGGAGAAAAATAACAGTTTTTAGGAATTTTTATATTCAGCTGGAGGTTGTTCTCTGGAAGAACATTGAGGTTCAGTTTTGGAAGCTATGGATTCAGTTAGGAATATGAAGATCTTTGTAAATTGGGACCATTGACATTGGGTTTTAAAGGTAGAGAGTAGAGATTGTTTGTATAGGAGGATCTTCCAGCTATTTTGTAATTTTCTTTTATGAGGGGGAGATATTGTTTGTAAAGGATATCTTCTAGCTTTCTTGCAACATTCATTTACGAGTGTATAAAGCAACTAATTGGGTAGCCACAATTTATAGGTAATAGGTTGGTTTTACTTCATAAGCTTCCTCATGAAGCTTTGAGTTTGTTTGCAGAGGTTGCAAGGGTTGCTACATGTTTAGCTAGTTCTTTAATTTTTTTGCATTAACCGGGGGGATAAAAAAAAGCATGTCGCTAAGGAACATGACATTTTAATAATTCAAAGCATTTCTTATCTACTTACTATGTGGGACAATTTTACAGATAATTTATTGCTTCGAAACTCGTAGAAACATTTCGGAAATATCCCTTAAAATTTTAGTGAAATAAAATGTTTTTTAACAATTTATTATTATTATTATTTGTTTATTTATTAATATTTTTTGTTTGTAAGCCTTCAAGGTTTCATACTATGGCTAGAATTACCATAAAATTGATGCATATTAGATAATATTCTGGTCCCACTATTTTTAGTACAAACACTCTAGCAGTATCACAGATCAGATTATTTTATTGCAACCTCTAATATAACTAAAACAAGCATGACATGTTCTGAAACATATGAGGTGATTGAGGTAGCATTGATGTATTGCAATATGGAAAGACTTCCACTTCAATCCAGAAAGCAGAACCAATTACCATTCAAAGCAAAACTTCAACATATTTTCCAGGAAAAAAAAACTAGAATCAACATGACCAAACATTTATTAACTATGCCTAGATAAATATTAACCCAAAATGAAGTTCTCATTGCTCAGATTAAGAATAGACTTTTGTTAAATTAATGAGAAACTCTAAGAAGAAATGGGACCTATCAAAGGGAGACAGAGATTAAAGTGGAAGAAGAAAAGAAAATTAAGAGTTGTGCCTGAAATGAAAAGAATTATACCTGATTCAGAACATAGAAGACACTGAAATGGTCAGGAAAATTATGGGCAAACCTATCGAGCTCTTCCTGCAAAGATACAAATTGGAATAGATTTAATCCACTCCCATTAATGTGCCCCATGTTATCATTTCTCATCCTTAACAACTCCTGCTGCAACTAAGTCCATAAAAATTTCTAATTTTAATAATTGATTACTGTCCTTTGGGAGACATACAAGAGTGCCTACGGTTTTCTTAAACCATGAATAGCATTTATATAAAACAAGTTTGATAACTGCCATCATCAATAGATCAATAGATGCAAACAACTAAAACAGATAGACAGTGGTACATCCACCCTGATTTTGCATGATTTTCATGCATTAACCACCCTTGTGGGTGGATGTAGGGCTGTCTATTGCCATCATCAATAAAATAAGTTCTTTATATGAATGTTCTGGTTAAATGGGCAATAAGAGAAAACAAATTTAAATAAAAAACTAAGTAGACATTCATTTGAAGAAACTAATTATCATCCACCCTCGTATATTCCTCCCCATACTAAGTTTTCAAATAGTCTTAATTTTGAGTCATTAAGTTGCCACTTTGAAAGACACCACACACAAATGTGCACACACACATGCTCTACATTTATGCACAAACCATTGAGAGCTTCCATGTTAACTTCAATTGATGTCATCGTTGATGATTGACTCATAAGCCATGCCTAGCATCCACATACAGTTTCAATCATATCATTGTAGATTATTGATGAATGAAATCAAACTAAAATTTCTAAATTTATCAATGACAAATCATGCAAAATTGCAACTGTATGTCTGTAGCATGCACAAACTAACATTTCAAGCACCAAATAACTTCGCATTTATAAAAGCAAAGTGTGCAATATTATGTTACATGGATCCTTTGCTTCACCTTGTAGCGCCGTGTTGACATGACAAGGTGTGGGTACTACTGGAGGACACTTCAAAATAGGGGAAAATCTTTGGAAAGCAGCTAAATCGGACACCTAGACACACCCACACAAAACTCCTATACCCAAGTCCATGTAACATAAGTGCAATATGAGTTTCCAAATAAAGAAGCAAGAGAAAACTAGCTTAAATTAAAACTAATAGTAATTGGGTGTGCAAATCAGAAAATCTCAGCATAAGTAGAATTTGATGAATCATTTGGTTCCTTGGAATGTAACGGGATGATATTTTGACCATTCAAAAATAAAATCCTAAAACAGATACTACATCTAATTCCACAATACCTTGTCTACATTATACATTTGTACCATTCAGCATTTTTAGGAAGCGTACATAATTGATGCATAAAATATACACACACATATGAGAGAGAGAGAGAGAGAAAGAGAGAGAGCGAGAGAGAGAAGAGTTTTACCTTCAAAAGAATATCCTCATAAGTGACATTTGCATAAATAAGATTAACCTTGGTTCTGTCTTCTGGGTTTTCCAATATGGCCCTAGCAACCTAATGGAACCAGAAAGTTAACTATCAAACTCGAATGACATAGAAGATATGTGCAAAAACGAAAGAAAAGAAAAAGTTTTAAAATAGAACATGTGGAAAGAACTCCAGATTTTTCTCTTCTACGTTACATACCTGGAACATTGGAGTAATGCCAGTGCCTCCAGCAAGCATCCCAAAAGCTCTAACTTGGCCAGGTTGATATTTGAAGCGCCCCTGGAAGTGTAACCAATAGATACCTCAGCTACTGAACTATGAGTTCTTGAGTAATAGATTCATGCATACATGGTTTAGGAGCATTTACTCAGTTATAGATGTTTTACCCTAGTAAATCACTCAATATATATGCTAACAAACTAAAAGTTCTCTAAGCCAAACAAAGGAACTTGCATACAATACTCTTGACATTTTAAATATCTCAAAGCATAATAATAAATTGCAAATTAGTTAATGGTGCTCGATAACCAAAGAAATTTCAAACCCTTTTGAAGTGCATCATCCAAGTAAAAGGAGAATGAAACATTCCTATATGTCTAACAGATGACTATAATTGATTTCAAAAAACACAGGAGGCAGATTTGTAAGAGTACACTTTATAATCTGCTAACTTTCATACTAAGCAAAATATAATATTGGATATAATAGAATGCAAAACCACAAAATAAACCTAGAAATAACTTATTTCGCCAGAAATTGTTTAAATGGATGCTGATCATAACATAGAAGAAGGGATGAAGGTAACCTCTAAGAATGAAAGATAAATTTGTTGTTCTATGGGAAATGGGAACAAAACTTTTCTTTCATATGATCCTTAGTTGCCCTTCGGTGCTGCTGTGGACAGAATGGCAGATATATGGTGCAGACATTGAAGATTTTGGAGTTCATAAGATGGCAAAAGTGGCTGATGTGATTAGGTATCAGGTCAGAAGCATGGACACTCCTAAAGCACAGTCGTATTTGTGTCAGGCACCAACACTTCTCCACCAATCCTTGTACATGTATTCAACACTCTTCGGCTGTGTCTTGACTGTGTCCTTCATGATTGTGTTGTAATATCCCCAAAATTTATTAAATATTAATTTTTGTTTGTGGTGGGATTGAACTATTATTTGGGAAGCACAAGTGTTATTAGTAGTGGTATTATTATTGTTAACATGTAATTTCAAAATTTAAGAGTTTTGTATGTGGCTTGCATGCATTGCATGAGGTGGCAATATTTTAAATTGGGACTTGGCATATTAGTGTTGAGGTGTCAACACCTCTTGATGCTTTGGATGTGGAAGGCTAGGTGTTCTTATTGTATGAAGTTGACGCCATGAAATTAGGCAGCAAGATGCATGAAGTTGATGCCATGCAATTAGGTTTTGTAGAGGATGATTCATCCTTAATTGAAGTCCTATAAATACCTTTAGAGCTTCCATCAGTTGAACCATAAGAAATAGGGAGAAAGAGAAAGATTTCAAGAGAGAGAAAGCTTGCTTCTTTATCAATTTTATGTGTTTTCTCATTCATTTGAGGAAAGGTATTTAATTCTTGTACGATAAATGGATGTTTTGATGCATATATTGATCTTTGATTTACGTTGGGTGATTGATAAATATTCGTAGTGGTATTTTTGATGTCATGAGATATGATGGTTGATTTTATTGATGGTCAAATATTTGAAGATGATATTTGAGGTATGTAATTGAGATGTTTATTATTATGTTTTATTTACTATTTTTGTGATATTTGAAACTTTATTTATTTTATAAAATTTATTTTTCCTACTAGGCACTTGTAGCTCACCCCAATATTTTATAATTGAGATGTTTTAATTGAGTTATATGATTGAGATGTTTTATTATTATGTTTTATTTACTATTTTTGTGATATTTGAAACTTTGTTTATTTTAATAAAATTTCATTTTTCTACTAGGCACTTGTAGCTCACCCCAGTATTTTTTAGGTATTTTCACTGAAGGTGTCTTGTAAATGATGTAGAATATATTTAAAAAGATTATTGTATTTATTATTTTGAGAGTTTTGTAAATACAAATTGTATTATAATATTTTATGGATTATTATGGGTTAACCACCAAGCTTCCCCAGATGCTCAGAGTTTAATAATTTGAAAGAAATTCGTTTTTGAAAGAGTTTTACTTCTTATGAAGCTCATAAATTTGAACGTATTTTTGGGGCATGACATGTGTCAACTATTATTATCAATTTCAAGGTTTTTATAAGGTAATAAAAACATTAGAGAAAGCACATTTTCATGCTGGAAAATTTGAGCTTGAAGAGAGAGAGAGAGAGAGAGAGAGAGAGAGAGAGAAGAAAAGAAAAGAGATGCTAGAGAGAGAAAGTAAATTGGTGAAACTTCGGTATACTTCAAGGAAGCAAATCAAAACTTACGATGAACAAATCAAGGTGAGATGAAGTGTTTAATATTGATTCGCGATCATTTGTAATAAGAATATGAAGTATGGTTGGTATTAGGTTGGAAAGAAAAAGCTTGGAAATCCATTAATGGATGATTGGATTCCATAAGCATCAAGAAACTTGGGTTAAGTATAACTCAAGTTGTAGTGGGTATATTTCCACAAAATTTCTGTGGTAAATAAGCCATGATGACAGGAAGCTATTGTAAAAATTTGGGGTCAAAACACACTATATTTTGGGAGAGAAATAACAAAAACCGAATATTTTTGTCCATAACTCAAAATCTGCTATAAATTTCTTAGGTTTCTTATTTTTGTAAAATAGTAGACTTCACCAGCTTCCATGGACACCTAATTTGTCACAAACAGATAAGAAATGAATTTTCTATAATTTTTTAAAGTTTTAAACAAAAATCTGAAAAAAATTCCAGAATTTTGAATTTTGGATGAAAAGTTCTAAAATGTGGGTTTTTGATCTTTTTAACACTTTAGTTCAAACGCGTCATACTCCTTCAAGTCCATTTTTGACACCGTTTGAACCACCATTCTGAGTTAAATGAGCACTACATTATGATGCATTTTTTTGAATTTTTTAAAAATTTTCATTTTGGCCCCTATAGTCCTCATAATTATGCTTTGACGCCTGAACTTTTATAAAATTATAGTTTGACCCCAGATTGATTATTGGATATTGAATATTGTTGTGTTATGATTACCTGAGTGTTAATACATGATGTTTGTACAACTAAAAGGCGAGTGATGATTAAGTTGTCATTGAGAAATATATGATTCCGTGATTAGAAGCATATAATATTGTGAATTGAGAGGTGAGAAGAGATGGCTAGGATGGAGATCATCAGTGTGTGCACAATATGTTATGTTACTAAGGGCATGTTGCCGGTAATGTAATATACACACATGATGAGCAATGTGTATTATGGCCATAGAATAGTATAACCTGTATGAATGGCAGGTGTGTGCTATTATTTATTTATAGTTTGCAGGTTGCACAAAGCAAAAGGAGACACAGGTATGTGTGATGTATACATGTGTGAGTATGCATATATTCTTGAGAAACTTGAGTGATTAAATGTTGAGTAATTGAATTATTGCATGTTAAATATGACATGAATTAATTTTAAATACTTTATTTCACTAAGCTATGATTAGCTCAGACTGTTATACAAATAACATTTTTAGGAACAGAAATATAATCGAAAAAGTATGGGCAAGAGAGTAGTGCACAAGAGGAAGCAGTGAAAGAAAGAGAAAGAAAGATAGAAATGTTTCTGTATTTCATTGTTTTGTAAGACTATTATGATGTACATACATACATACATACATACATACATACATATAGAGGGTTGTTCAAGTGTAGGATATCCCGGACTATCCCGTTCAATCACGGCCGTCCATGGATGACACGCGCTCATTCACGCGTGCACGCGTGTCGTTCACCAGCGGCTGTGATCGTACGGGATATCCCGTACATGATCAAAGCTACATACATATAATATATATATAGAGAAAGAGAGAGAGGGCTGATCATGTGTGGGACATCTTGGAGAATCCCATTTGATTAGGGCCATCCATGAGCGACACGCACGCATTCACGCGCCTCTGCGTGTTGCTCACGGACGGCCATGATCGAACGGGATATCCAAGATATCCTGCACATGATCAAAGCTTCATATATATATATATATATATATATATATATATATATATGTTTTGTTCAGTTATAGAATATGAGTTGTGTGCTGTCACTACTCCATTAGGCTATGAGACAACTATTTTTGGGGCATGAGTGCGTGACACAAAGAAAGATTTGTGTAGCCAACCCCAAATAGTTGGGAACTAAAGCTTACTATACCACAGCATTTTGATGGACTATATTTCCCTTTTAAAATCTGTCAGAATACATTTCCTAAGTTTGTAAACTGCTCTTCATCTTCATACCACCGACTTCATTTCACAACTCTTGAATCAAAGCATAAAATCTACCCTTCAAATTATCAAGATTATCCACCTACTTCTTCAAGACAATCAACCAACCAAAACGATTCATTGATTCATGAAGAGGCTGAGATCCATGAAAAACAATTAGCTGGGTTTCAAAGTTACAAGATTTGCAGCAATGGTAGGAGTTGCAAATTGTCAGAGAAGAAGGGGCTGATGGCAGGGCATTTAGTGGGTGTGGATGATAGGGAGGTTATGGGGGTGTTTTGCAGTGGTTTGAATGGTTTGTGTTTGCTATTAATGGCACCTTATCTCCAATACTGACTACAAGTGAAACCATCATCTCAGATCACCATCTCGCCCAAGTTCGACTTCAGATAAGAATGCCAAAACCCAAGATTAGGCAGCAGCAGGGTCAGATCTCATTTTTGCACCTTGTCAATCACACTCCGCATGGCAGGCATACGAGATCCGATGTTCCAAGCACATAGTGCAGGGAGGCTTAATGTCCTCAAACTTGCACGAGAGAGTAATGGTGTCTCGCCAACTTCAAAGGATAGTTTGAGCTCCACATATGGCAGCAATGTAGCGCATAGCCCATTCAGTGTTGCTTCATCAGCAGCTGGATCTGATTTTATGATCCCTTGAAGTGCCTAAGCAGTGAGCAACAATGTACCCAGAGCTTGCCAGTGCTGAGAATAGGGATGACTTGAATTGCAATGGCAATGCTTGGGATGGGTCTCCGAAGTTGTGTCAATGGAGACAAGTGTTCACGTGTAGAAGCAATTCTTTATGCAGATGAAGAGGATGCCTTTTTTTACGTTCACTTGGGTTGGAGTATCAAAAGCTCTGTTTGGAATTTCAAGCACAGAAGTGTTCTTTTTTTACTTTAAAGGACAATACAGTCCATCAAAACTTAAAAATATATAATTTCAAAATGCTATGGAAGCAGCAAATGCTTCTCTAGTAATAACGCCACTTTTGAAAAAATACCACATCCCACATTATCTAAATATAAAATTTGATATGACTTCATATACCTATTTGGGCCCTCCACCTAATAGCTTAAGCTTTTAGGTTGGAAACTTAACAGCCACCAAAAAGAGAAGAGGGGGGGGGGGGGGGGGGGCGAGAGAGAGAGAGAGAGAGATCATAGTCATATATATTATGGTATATAATTGATTAAAAATGGGTATGGGTATTTGAGAAGTTTACTATTGGATCAAACAAATTTGGTTGGTTAACAAGCTATCAAGAAAAAAATTTGTATCAAATCCCGCCAACCAACTCAAATTTGACACAAACTTGAACCATGATTGAATTCAACGAAGAACCTACGTGATAATGAATCAACGATGGTAGTGTTGGTAGGAGTGAAAGCAACAATGATGGGAATCTGTGATGGTCAGTAAGTTGACAGTTGTACAATTTACACCATTGATTCCATTGAGGACTAAAAGACTATTGAACTTCACTTTGAATTCATTAGATTTAAATACTGTATTGATAGAAGAATCTGCTTATCTCGAGAATTCCTAAGTGACAAATTTTCACAATCAATATTCTTCTTCTGAGTTTGTTTAGAATAAGAAAACTGCCCCGTTAGAAATTTAATGTCATTTAAGAGATTAATAATCAATTACCAAACAAAACTCAACTCACCCAATATCAACCATGTTGAACATCAGTATATCATGAAGTAAGCTCCATTTAAGTTTAGGAAATCAACATACAGAAACAATGATAGTAATGTGACGCATCTCCAAAAGGAAGAATTTTACCTTGGGTCCCTTCACAGCCAGGTAATCACCTACACGCATCTCTCGAAAATGGTGTGACATCCTTCCTTGTGGATACATCTACTTATAGGAAAAAATAAAATCACAACCACTTCAATTGGGACATACAAAATAAAGAACCAAATTAAGGAAAGATGTTGTAGACCAATAAAATATTTCAGACTTAGTGTACCTTTATTACTAGTTCAAAGTATCCAATATCTGAGTCTAAAGTGGTAGGAGTATATGGTTTGATAACTTCATCACCTAGACTATCCTTTCCTCTGTTTAAAAAGGAACGAAAATTATGGATGGTAATCTCATGAAAGACTCCAATGCAACCAATTAAGGTCATAAAAGTAGCACATTTGCAGAAATTGGCCTTTGGCATTGTATTACAAATTAGACAATAAAAGAAAAAACCAACCAATCAAACCTGCAACTCATATGTTGTCCAATTGGAAGTCCCAAAACTGAAGTTGGTGTAGGAAGAGCAAATCTAAATTTAGCCACATTATGGCTGAGCTGAGTGAGTTTAACAAGTTTAAATTCCTTGAAATTTTCAGGGTCCAAGCAACCTATCAAGATATATCATCGTGTTAATGAGTATTATACAAAATAGAAGCATAATCCCAAAATGAAATCCACAAAAACTCAAATTGGAGTGAGTGCATAATTTTGAAAAGAATGTAAAACAAAAAAGAAGCAAGTAAGCAAATAAACAACAAATAAAAAGGCTATTAGCTTGATATACTTTTTTTTTTTTTTGGATAAGTATTAGCTTGATATACATTGTTCGCCCATTCCTAATAGCTTAAGCTTCTGAGGTTAAATGGTTGTTTTAACCTGGTATCAAAGCTCTCTCCCTACTCTTGGGTTGAAATCATGTTACCCTTTTTCTTTTCTTTTTTTTTGATAAATACCAATTTTATTAATAGTTGTTCCCCAATAAATTTTTTTGTTTTCTTTTGTTTTGTGCTTGTATATGTCTCATGTACATGGGCTGTGCCCCCCTTTCTTTTTTGGAAAAACAATTTTACTTGCTTATCAAAGAAAAAATTCAATGTGATAGAGATATCTTTTCATAATCCTTAAGTCCTGCTAGTCTCTATAAAATTGTAAAAGCTCATATATTCATGTTTATTGAGCTGGCTATTGATTGGTTAGAAAATATGTGTGGCCTTCTTTTTTGTTGAAATCACTCATAGTTTTTGGTGAAGTGAATGACCCTTCAGGATTTCAGGAAGTTCATACGTCTTTAGCATTTTCCTGTTTGTTTTGCCTTCTTGTTGGAGTCGTTTGTTTTTAGAAACGATGTGGCAAGGGTTTGGGGCAATGTTTTTCACTTTGTTTGTCTGCATTGGTATCATAATGGTATACTTTTGTACATGGATTTTGGCCCTTTTTGTGGACAAAATTACAAAAAAAGAAGCTTAAATTGCAATTATTGAAATTCAAATCTTTTTCAACTTTTGACTAATGTAATAATCTTTGCTTTCTTGGGACTAGACTGAATAAAAGGACTAAAATAATTGCCAAAAGATTTGAAATGGGTCCCCTCCTAATCTCATTCGGATAGCAAGAGATTTGGATAATAATCCTTATCTCATGTAAGCTTAACATCTTTTTCTTGATCTTTGATCTTTTGAGTCTTGCTAGTCTTAATAAAGGCATAATGCTCATAAATTCATGTTGTTGCTGATCAAAACAAGCTCATAAATTCATCTTATTTACGATATATCTTACATAGTGATGATTAAATTTCATTACTCATTTTTTGATTAAAGTATTAGCTTTGTTTTTAATATTAAATCTTTTTAATATATTCATTATTTTGAATTCTATAGATATAATATGCAGAGCATCAGATTTAGTCTTGGAAGTTTAACTGTTAACATTTTTAGTTACTTGAATCAGCACTATATTAAATTCAAATATTATATCATCAAACCTCCCTTTCTAAATATAGTCATATAAGATGTTCAATGCATATTCATACAAGATGAAAATCATTGAAAGCAACAGAAATGTAAAGCACCATTCGGATGGAATACTGAGAGTACTTTACTTGCTTATTAAAGCACAAAAAGAAAATGCAATATAGTTGTAGTTCATCATGGACCTATGGAAGTGGGGAAAAAAAAAAAAAGCTTTATATGGTAAACAATACATAGAGGGTTTAATGTGGGTGATGGTAGTAGGGTGAAGTTTTGGAAAAGACATGTGGTGCTCTAATTCACCTCTTATGGTGGAGTTTCCCTCTTTATTCTCTATTGCTTCAAACATAGAAGTATTGATTAAGGATTGTTTGGAAGGGGACGTTGGCACTCGACATTGGAATGTTATTTTTCTTCGTCACTTTAATGATTGGGAATTGGAGGGTGTGATGGCTTTTTATCAAGTTCTTTATGACAGTAAGATTTTGGTGGGTGAGAACAATTCATTGGTTTGGCGTAAGGATTCTAAAGGATTATTCTCCATAAAATATTTCTACAATTGTTTAAGACCTTTAGTGAATTTATTTCTTCCGGCAAAAATTACGTGGGTTACCTTGGTTCCTACTAAAGTTGCCTTTTTTTGTTGGTTGGTGGGTAGTAAATTAGTAATAAGTGTTTGACTTTGGTACACCTTGCCAAAAAAGCTTGGTATGTGCTAAATAGATGTGCTCTTTGTAAACAAGATGCAAAAACGGTGGATCATCTTTTCATTCGTTGCTTAGTGGCAAGGAGTTTTTGGATGCTTTTATTCAACATGTTTGTGGTTTATTGGACTCTTCCCTCATCTACTTATGACCTTTTGTCAAGTTGGTGGTTTAAGGGGGGAGTAAGAAGACAAAAGTGATGTGGAATATGGCTTCTCATGCTATTTTATGGTGCATTTGGAGGAGAGAAATGCTAGAACTTTTGATGGGATTGAGAAGTCTATCACTGTTCTTAAGTCTTCTCTTGTTAAGATTTTATACTTGTGCTTTTCTAATCACACTAATATCTTTAATCTTTCTTTTGTTAATTTTGCTGACTAAGTTTTAGAGGAGCGTTGCGGTTAGTTTGTGTATATGGCTTATGTACTTGGGCTAAGCCCTTTTTGATCATTAATACATCCAAAAAAATAAAAATAAAAATACATAGAACACAGAATGTTGAGATATGCAGAATGGGAATAGTTTCATGGTCTGCCAGCTATGTGCTTATTTGGATTACTTACTTGAAAATTGATAATTTAGTTTCAAAGGGAAGATTGGTATTCTCCTTTAACCAGTAGAATGGATAACAACTAGATGATCCTATAACACAACACTATTTTATTAGGTTTCAATTCATACTCCCTTCTTCCAAGGAAAAACAGTCACATTTTCCTCTTCTGGCTGTCCCATAATGTTTGTCCACTTTAAATAGTTAATGAATAAGCTTTGTTTAATTTCCAACAACATCCTTTGTCAAAGAGTAAATTACACATTAAAGACAAATAGAAACAAATGCATTAATGGACTACCAAAATATAGTGGATGGTTACAAATGCATTAAATGTAATTTCCTAAAAAAAAATGTGTGCCCGTGGTTGTTTATTTTCCCCTTTTTATGACAATCAATAGAATCTACCCTTAACCCTAACCCCCTAATATCAACAAATGGGTAACAATGCTTCTCTATAAGCTTGAACCAAAGATCGTTCACTCCACAAGTGGAGAGAATGCCACTAGGCTATCATGCCATTGGTGTGTGTTTTTCATAGTGGGATATTTTTACGGGACCCAGGGAGTATGTTTTTATGCTTTCTCTTTTTTCCTTACAAATTATACAAACATAAAACACTAAGAAATTGTTTTCTAGATCTCGCCAAAGTTAGCATTTTGCAAGGAAGTTGCATCACATATTGGAACTTCCTATATGGAGCACGCATCCCTAAAGTAATAGCATTACCCTTTTACTCGGTTTAGATGGAAACAATCTTCCCAATAGATTAGAGATTCAATCTTATCAGGTTTCAGTCCGCCATTTTGGACCCGAAAATGAATTTCAACAAGATCCATCTAACCAATTATACGCATTTTCATATCAGAAACATGCATGGATATCCACATTTTTTCCTAAAGACCACGATATCATAGCTCAAATGCGAAAGATTTTCACACAAAAATGGTGTTTGATTAAGCTGAGAACTGTACGTTTTATGATAGATTGCATGCCTCTCTTTTTGGGTATATACTATATTCTGACAGATATTCCATACCCATCACTACATATCACTCGAAATCGATAAAATCATCAGATTATATAGGTTGGAATGTGAAAGGAACAGACCTTTGGGTTTTTTGGTGAAATAGAAATAGTAGGCGGAGCCGGCAGCGATGGCAACGACAGCGACAGCAATGCCCAGCATCTCCACTCTATGAGATTGTAAGACGTCCATGGTGGAGCTCTTGATTTTGGAAAACAAGTGATTGAAGAAAAGGGATGATTTCAAAAGAGAGTGTTTTTCATTGCGCTATCTCTCTCTCTCTCCTCTTTGGTGAGTTTAGGTACAAATCCGAGTCTGTAGTCTTGCTTCTTGTTTTCTGGTTTTGGTTTTTTATTATTTTATTTGTTCTTTTACTGGAGAAAATTTTTCATCCGCAGAAACAAATAAAGACAAGGGAAAATTACAAATTGCCCCCACAAATTTTAGGCCGAAATCACTTTTCCCTCTTTATCTACAAAATCAGACGAATTGCCCCCCAAACTTTTAAAAATATAATTTGGACTAAAGCTGTTAATAGAATATGTGGAAATACACAATTGCCCTTAAGAAATTTCCCAATTTTTAATATATTCTATTCATTTTCTCATAATTTCTCCGCAACCAAACAAAACACATAGAACAATTCTAAAAAGAATGGGTGATTTACTCACATGGGAGATAATTCAAATCCTTGTAAGACTCCTTGGACCTAATGTCTTGATGTTGATCAATAGCATGAGAAGACTCAACCCCAAGCATAGGACATATTCTCATCTTCAACAGGGATTATAACACCCTGAGCCAAAACAGTAGCATAAACATTCCCATTTTTTTTTTGCAGCCTCTCAAGAACACACCTCAAATTCAAAGCTAACCCACAATGGTTGGACCCAAAATTTGCCACACCCAACTGATGATGATAAAGAGGCGTTTGTGAACCTCAAATGGGTGGAAACTTCAAAGCCATTTAAAGAATTTTGGTTTTTTTTCTATCTCCTAAACATTTTCTTGGCAACAAAACGAATTATGAAGTGAGAGAGACAAAAATAATCAAAACCCTAACCCTTTGTTTGGTTACCAAGAAGAAAATTCCAGAATTAGGAGGAACGAAGGAGGTAACAATTGGAGGATAACTTCACGGCAGAGATAACGCATTTATGGCCAATTAGGGTTTGTTTATGCACACAAGATTGGCTTCCAATAGATTTGAAGTGATTTTGGCTGACCATGTGTGTGTGTGTGTATATATATATATATATATATAAAGAAGGAGAGAGGCTAATATGTTCCTTTGCCGCATGAGATCCCCAATACTACAATCAAACTTTAAGATCGAGATAAGCTCCACTTTTCTCAACATGTTCACCACCGCTTATGATGACCACTGTCTCCAACGATTGCAATTCACCAATCCTCAATATTTCATCACCTGTAATGGCTTCCCCTCTCTCTCTCTTTATATATATATACACACACACACACACACATACATATCTAGGGTTATATACACTTATGAAGTTGTTTGGTTGTGTTTGAAATTGATAATATGGATTTAATAGAGATGGGTACATATTACTGGAAAGAAATGGTTTGTTGGGAAGAAATCATTGTTGGGATTATGATTTTTTTTATTTCTTTATTTTTCACAATTTTTGGGTTCATATCTCTACGGGATTTCCTAATTTGTTTGAGGTCTAATCTATGAAGACGTAAAGGATGCTTGTTGCTGGTTCAAACTCCCTTTTTGTTTCACACATGTAGGCCAATTGAAACATTTAAAATCCCCTAATTAAACTCTAATATCAAATATTAGGGTCTCTTTAATTAAACAAAACAATTTCATTTAATTAAATAATTTCCAGATTTTAATTTAATCCTAGATTGTGTTTTAAACCATTTAAAACATTATAAAATTAATCACCATTAATTAAATAATCAATTTCGGAATTAAATAAAATCAATATATTAATTAATTAGTGCATTAGGGTTTCCTAAAACCCTAAACCCTAAATGCATTAACTCTAAACCCTAAGTGTAACCCTAATGCATTAAATGCCTTATGATTGGTCAATTAATGACCAATCATTTAAACCCTAGGTTTATATGGTATTAATGATTAGGATTAGGGTTTAATTAATGCCACCTAGGATATTAATTACACCTAATTAATATGCACTAATTAGGGTTTCTAAAAAACCCTAAACCTTAAACCTATTAAATGCCAAAGATTAATTACTAAACCTTTAATGATCATGATTGGTCATTAATGACCAATCATTTAACCCTAGGTTAGATACATTAATTACTAGGTTTAGTTATTAATTAATGCATTAATAGAATTAGGGTTTAATTAATACGAATCAGGGTTTCCTAAACCCTAAACCCTAGACATCATAAATGCACTTAATTATACCCTAATAATTAATAACCATGATTGGTCATTTAATGACCAATCATTAAACACTTTAACTAAGGTAATTAATAGCCTAATTAGGGTTTCAATTAATGTAATTAATGAATTAGGGTTTTGTTATTAATAGGAATTAGGGTTTCATCATAAACCCTAAGGCTGCCGCCACTTTAGTGGGCTGCCATGGCTAGGCAAGGCTGCCATGGCTTGGCCAGGCCGTGGGAGGCCATGGCCAGCAAAGGGGACTCGAGCTAGGGTGTGGGCCAAGCCCATGGACACGTGTGGAGTGGCCAATAGGGCTGTCTTCTTCAAAGAACATTAGGGTTTCAAGAACCCTAAATTGGCACCACCGTGGGAGGACCTCCAAGGTCACAAAAGTTTCTAAAACTTAATCAATTCAACTCCATCATCAAAACCAGCTTTTGTATCATGTCCCTACATGAATTACTACGCTAATTGAAGTGGTTTGGATGATCAAATCATCCCCAATTGTTCTAAACAATTCAAGAACAGTAGGCTGTCCAGAATTTGACAGCATACTGTCCCTGGTCACAAATTGATTTAAAACCGAGCAAAATGGTTAATTCAGGCTACCAAATTATTTTTTCTAGTATCCTACATGTCTTAGGAAACTAATGAAAGTGGTTTCATGCAATTTGGAGTTCCCTAGCTCAAGATATGAACAAAACTCCATTGATGACTTTATGCAGAAAAACAGCCTGCTGTGTTCTTCCAAGAAATCAAACTTTTTGATTCTTTATGCATCAAGACTCCTTTGAAACTTAAAGAAAATCATACATACATTATGTATAATGATCCTATAAAGAATATACATCAATTTCACAGAGTTTTCTGTTCAAAACAGTTGCAAGAACCATAGGGTTCTAAAACCCAGATTCGAACATGGTGGTTTTCTCCTTCTTCCTTCTGTTCTAGAATCATAATCCAATTATGATGCATCCGAATGCTTGGGAACCCTTTCCTACCATGTCTAGAACATAACCCAAGTGGTGGCAACCATTGCCATGTTTTTGATCTCCATCAAAAACTCACAGTTGTGGCTGTTGCATCATTCCCGAGCAAAACTGTCTTCCCTGACAGTCTGTAGTAAAAAATTCATAACTTTCACTAAAAAACTCGGATCGATGAATCGTTTGTTGGGTTATAAAGCTGATTCGAAGAGCTTTCTAACCATATATGGCTCGAAAATTTTGGAGAAGAACTCTGATTTCGGCATGCAAAACAAGATGACGGTTTTTCATGGCTACCATGAAAACTGTTCTTCTTCTTCTCCAAACTCAATCCCTATTCAACTCTTGAATAACCAGCAGCTGTAAAACTTATTTTAGAAGAGGAATAGAAGGAGAATTAACCTAGGGTTCAATAACCCTAGGTTTGGCCATGAGAGGGAAACCATTCTAATGCATGAACATAAATTCCAGATTTATTAACCAATCAATTTACCATAAATTCCAGCCCATATGCAGTTTGTATTAGGCATAATCATGGCTCTGATACCACTGTTGGGAATCTAACTAAGGAGGAAAACATACAAAGGCGGAATTAAAATTTTCCTATGATTTCCAAATCCATGAATCCGATTATGCATAATACAAAAACAATAACCTAACTACCAAGAGAGTTAGGGTTACTTACAGTTGATGAATGTCTTTTCCTTTATGCTCTAAGCTTTGTCTTCTCCTTTTTGCTCCAAACATGAACTACGGGCAGCAATGAATGAGCAGTCCAAATGTACTACCTCCAACGATATCCACACCTAGCTAGAGCTTGATGTCCTTTCCTTCTTCTTCCTTATGGTTGCTAGAGGTGGAGAAGAGAGAGAGAGAGAGCCTTGTGAAATTTTTGGCCAACCCCTTGGGGATCGAATTGTGATGATGTCATCACATCATAATGTGGCTTATATAGCCACACAATAGGGCCGGCCATAGGGGAACTCCTAACCTTAGTGTATTTTGTGTAATTACTCTTAATTACACAATTAGCCCACTAGTTTGCATCAAATACAAATTAGCCCCTTAAAGAACTTTTCTTTAATCACTTATATCCTTTCTCTCACAGACAATCAAGCTCTCTTAGCATGATCAGTGTGTGACCCATTGGGTTCATATCATCAAGTAGTAGGAATAGCACATGTTGTGCACAATGGAACACTTTCCATTAAGGGTCTAATTGGAACTCCTTCCAATTCCCTAATCGATTATAACTCATTTATATTAATTAGGGCTTCTACTAACCATGAGTAACACCTAGCATATGGCTTATGGTGTGGTCCTTAATGAGGTGAATAGTCATTTACAAAGAACCCTTCTTTTATAGTTTATAGGTTACAATTCCATCCTTCCATCAACACAATGTCTCCAATTGAACTAATAGGACATAGAAGTCTATCAAGTCCCTAGTTCAATTACTTTATACTCATTCATTAATATCAACTCAATGATGAACTTATAGAAACTCTTTTCCATATTCATTCTACCATGGACCCATGGATTTAATGAGTTATATTCAATGAATGCTATATGAGACATTCACTATCTTTTTCCTGAGAGTGATGAATTCCTTGTTGATCACTCACATGCTTTCACACACATAGCAGTAGGGCCAATGAACACCTTTACAGACCTTTGAATAGGATCTGCACTTAGTGTTATCAAACTTCTAAAGCTACATGCATAAGACAACCATGGTGTCTTAGGTCTAAGGATTACTTGTACCACTATAACAATGAGAAACTAATTGACAGGCAGGTTAAAACTCCGTTCAGTTTATCTCATATCTTTGGTCACATTCAGTGTACCTATTCTTATAATAGGCACCCACTTGTTAGTTGTAGTGTCTCTACACAAATAGCTTGAGACTAGCTATCCTTCTATAGAGTCAACCTAACAAGTGTTAGTCCTATGGTTCATTACTGTCCATCATAGTGAACCTTTAACTAGGAATGTTTTAGGAGTTTAGTACAGAGATATATCTACAGTCTCAAAATTACAACTCTTTGTAATTTCATATTCTCAACTCTAACTCCATGGACATATTATGCAAATATAAATGATGCATATGAACATAATAGAATAAGCCCTTTTATTAAATCAATAATAAATGTGACATGCATAAATGAAATCAATTGATTGTTCCTAATCCCTAAATAATCATCTCCATGATTGGCTCTAGGGCATAATCCTAACACATCCTTGAAACATCATGCTTACAACAATATCATACTTTATAAAAAAGAAGAGAAAGCTATATATTACTTCTCAAAAAATAGGCCATGAAGTGTTCATAATGAAATATACTTAAATAGAAAATGAGGATGGTTTGTAAATAAAATCACAATATAAAGAAATATTTTTAAGAAATCTAGCATGGTCCCATCTAAAAATAGGACATACTAAGTTATTGATTTTTCAAACCTGTGCTAATAAATCAAAATCATACAACCTTCCACAGCTAAATTGTTATAATAAGTTGGCATTCTAGTTCTATAGAGTTCTATTGTCAATACACGCAGTATAAAAATACATTAAGGTTGTTTAAATAATATACAGACTACAAAATATGAAATAAACATCCGCTATGCGATGCCTATGTTAACCCCGATGTGATGCCTCCTCATATGAGTGGTCATAACTTTGCTAAAAATTTTTGAAAAATGTTTCTAAAATAGGGTGAGTAAAACTCAATAGGTTACATTTTTTAAAGATGTAAACCAAAGTTTTAAAACAGTTTTGAGTAATAAGACATGATATAATTTAAATCACATTTCACAATTTAAATAAAAGGAAAGCATATAATTAACCAATTCATCATCCATCATATCTAGTAATCAATAACATCAATATTTCAAACTAATATATTCTTCCTAGGTCATGTGGGGCCCTCGCGCACCAAATAAGAGGAAACATAGCAAGACATCCCTGCTTAGGACCGCAGTAACCTCAAAAGGAAACACAGCATCCCTACTTGGGATCGTAGTAACTTCAATTTGAGTCTACCTCATTAGCCCAAGACTAAGGGATAGGAAGACACTGCACGACATCCCTTTTTTTCCTTTTGGGACCGCATCAATCCTGATTCCATTAGCCCTTATTATCACAATATCACATAAATTTTTTATATAAATGTTCTTCCCATAATCATTTCGTAAATAATGATAAAGAAATGATTTTCAAAACATTTGTATAAAAGTAATCCATCAATATTATGACTGTAAAATTTAGTCTAATAGGTTTCAAAACTAACCCATTGTACTAAAAAACACACAAGGGGTTTAAATACAACATGTATATTTCAAAATAGGGTGCAAATAACAAACCCTAGGTTTACCCATTTCATAAATTTCATAGAATTTTAACCCATACCATAAGAAATACAAAATATAGTTTGTAAACATGCAAACCCACATGATTTTCTCCCAACCCATTTGTACAATGATTTACAACAATGAAAAATGCACCTACCTCTCAAACGATAGTTAGAAAAGTGAATTCGAGGGTATACGAGCATAGATCAGGATAGAAATTGCAAGATCTAAGCACCACGTGGTCAGATCCGAGTTTTGGCGACTTCGTTCCTCGCCGTCGACCTCTCTATCTTTCTTATGCGATCCTCTTTTTCTCTCCTTCTTCTCTCGGCTGAAACATAGTCAGAAAACCCATGAGAATCGTTTTTAAAAAAAATGGAATAGGGGCAAAATCATCATTTCACAGACTTAAAAAAAAAATTTCAAACTACTGAAGCCTAATTGATTACCCTTCAAGAGCTCGATCAATGAGGGGGTAGGCAGAGCCCAATGGGCATTTCCAAGCTACCATCGATCAATTAGCCAAGCAAAAAATGTTCTATGATGTGTTGATTTCATCCGCATTTTCAATATTCTTCATTTGTTTTAAATTATATACATGTTACAACATTCTAGGTCATCACACTATACATTTCAAAGGCAATCCGACAGAGTTTTACTTATCTCTAGTCAAGCTAATCTGGAGATTTGAGACTTCCCCATGCTATGGTTGGACTCTTCTAACTCTCTAAACTAGATGATAGGAATGTCAAACATAACTCTTTTGAACTTATAACTAGAGTGTTCATTGCTAAAAAAAATGGAATGTAAGGTTTTTAGGGCGTCAAAAGGGAACCAACTAGGGAGTGACTGTTCAATCACTTATGCAATGAAATTCAATCACTATTAGTGCCTTCAGCCTAATTTTCTAGAATTCGAAAAAATGCGCTAAAATGCTCAATTTGTTGTGAAATCAAGAACTTAGAACAAGTTGTGAAGAGAATAAAAACTTAAAACAACAAGTTTTGCATAGAGAGAATAAAGCTTGTCGTCATTTCTCATTTATCTTAATGTACATATTTCTTTAACCAAAGCCTTCTTTATATAGGCTCACATTCACCTAACATTTGAAGTGGTGATGATTTCATCTCCCATTAACCAAGTGTATATTGACCATTTATCATAAGTGATTCATCCCCCATTATCAAGTGGTGTATAAGTGATTCATCCACTATTACCAATTAGTGGCATCCACACACTAAAACACAATATTTATAACACTCCCCCTTGATGTCCACCACAATAAGATAATGTGCCTCGTTAAAACTTTGCCAGAAAAACCCAGTGGGAAAAAATTAGCTAAGGAAAAAGAGTACAACATTTTGTGAATCTTAGAGTGGTGTTAGACGCACTAAAAAAAAACTACCTCATTACCTTGCCAAGAAAACCAGTGGGACAAAACCAGATCGAAGGAAAAAGAGTATAGCGTATATATGTCCAAAAATGAATTCTCCCCCTGATAAGAAGATAGGTATAAACTTGATTGATCGCTGTGAACCACGGGTTTTGATCGAAACCCTTCTTTAAAAAGAATGTAGAGATTTAAATGAATAAAAATCTGTTTTTTAAAGGTTCACAAAAACAAACAAACAAGGAGTTGCCACCTCATTTTTTAAGGAAAAAAGGAAAACCATAAAAGTGTTTTAAATGAAACCTTTGAAAACAAAACACATAACTCCGATCAAGGAAAAACAGGTCTTAACAAAACAAGAGAGGATTCGGAGACTAAGTTACGGTGTGGAAAGGTTCTAGGAAACATCCTATAGGCACCCACATCGCTCTAAAATGGGTCTCTGAATTTATATGGGCTATTTCAATCACTTCCTAATTAGTCACCATGCATATGCAAAGAATTATCTATAAACTATCCATTCATCCATAGACATCCATAAAGCATCCATAAACATTCATAAAGTATTATAAACATCCACAAAGTATCATAAACATCCATGAAAAAAATAAGAGAGATATGGAAAGCCGTAGAGAGAGACAAATGATAAGAAAAAAAGAAAAGAATAGAAAACCTAGGATACTTTATATCCTAGGGCAGACTTGAACATCAAATAAGCACCTACGTATCCCACATGCAAAGATGTAAGGATCAAAGTCCACGTAATTTAATTGAGAATAGATTACTCCCTTTACAATGAACTATAAACCCTAAGTTTCCATTTTAAGAAAAAGAAGAGTTTAAAAAGAGAAGAACTTCCAAAAAAGGAATTTAAGAAAAGATAGAATTTGAGAAGAGAAAGGACTCTTATTCAATAAAAAGTTTTGGAAAAAGTAGGAAACTTAAGAATCATAGTTCAATGTGAAAGGAATAACCCAAGGGGGGAGAAAAGAATAATTCTTAATAAAACTCACCATGAACCACTTACCATATGCCAATTATCTCAAAACAATGAGAAAACACCCATTAATCACCCTATATATGCTAGAGGGCAATTATCATGCTCAAACTATCCATATCATATCCAAATCATCATTAGAAAAACTAAATCAAATCTAGACAGAATACTAAACATGCTCATAATAAAAATCAAAAGAAAAGCAAAACCCTAATATGCTTCTATATGCCTTAAACACCCTAACATGCATAAAACTATAAAAAAAAAAAAAAAAAAAAACATGCCAAATATGAATTATAATGATGAAAATATCATATAATAATCCAAAACATGAAAATAAAATTTAACATGATGCATTAGATAAGTATTTTATGTAAGAATGTGAAAAAATCATCCTTACGGCGAGTTTTTTTTAAGTAAAACTATCCTGAGATAATTTCACGTAGAAATCACTCCACATGAATAATTTCTTCACATATCCTATGTAAAATATATACCTAAGAATGCAAAGAAACTCATGGAGCACTTAAACACACTTCAGAAAGCACCTATGCACAACCTCACACTTTAAGGACGATAATCATCCTTTAAAAGAATACACCTATGAAGATAAAGTTTACATAGTAAGTGTCCTATACAAAAGATACTTAAAATCATGCATATAATTGAACCATGAAGAGAAAATGGCCTAAACACATTGTCACACCCCATTTTTGTCACCTTAGCTAGGGCATATCATTTCATGTAGGATTTTGAGTCCTTTTTGAGTCTAGTCTTTTGCATTGAGTTTCTATGGCATTGAATATCATGTGTATGAATTTTGAAGTGATTTGGAGTTCATCTCGATGGTCAATAAGAACTTTTGCGACTTAAAGGGCATAATCGTCTTTTTAGTCGTATATTTTCTATTTGACTTTGGAATGAATCCCGAGTCATTCCCTCGAGTTCATATGAGTATATAGAATCTATATATAGGTTCAATTTCATGAATTAATGGTTTAAGATCAATTCGGCTCGTAATGGTTCGAGTTGGCTAAAAGACCCTTTCTTGGTTTGCTCAAATTGACTCATAAGACCCAATCAATTTTCTCTCATTTAACTTCAATTGCGCTTTATATATGTCCTAAACATGTTTAGAAAGATCAATTTTCGATTGGGAAAGCATTTGGTTCGACCTTGTGTACAAACCCAGCTTAGCGACGGTGAGGCACCATGGTTAACCACCTTTGTAAAACCTAACCATGCACCCATGGTTAAGGATTTTTGTCCTAAAATGCCTAAAAATGTGTTCTCCTTCGAAACACGGTCGTTTTGGCTTTTATTTCGTCAAAATCGGACTTAATTTGAAGATTTTAGGACTTCTAAAGCAAGTAGAAGTCAAAACCGAAGCGGAAAAGGAAACCCCTCGGGTAACCGTCCGGGGCTGGATGATCAGCCGTCTAGGCCCAGACAGCTAACCGTCCAGGCCTAGTTGGTCACCCGAGGACTCCTTCTTCAACTCAAACTCTGACTCTTTCTTCCCTCTTTTGACGCTTTCCTCTGCCAAAACAACTTGTTTGCTCTTAGGAGTGTGTAAGTTTGAGTTGTTTGAGCACCAAGAGAGTCTTTAATAGCCCTAGGATCATTATTTAATGAATTAATCTTAGCCATTGGTTTATGGGGTCAGTTCTCTATATAAAGGACATGATATTCAGCACATAGGAGGAGGGGAATTGCACTTTACACTTAGAGAGAGGAAGAGAGCTACGAGTTTGGAGAGCTAGAAGGACATCAAGAGGAGGCTCTTCAACCCTAAGCAAGCAAGGAAACAAGAAGTTTAAAGACAAGGAAGAGTCTACAAGAGGTAAGCATGTCTATTTAATGCTGAACATGTGCTTTCTACTTCTCCTTCTCCTTCTTCTTCTATGATGGTTCTAGTGCATGAAATAACTCCACATGTTAGGTTAGTTTGATATTTTTAGGATGTATTATGAATGATTTTGAGATGATTTATGGCTTTATATACTTGATAATCCCTGGTTTACTAAGGATTTGAGAGTATTATCTTTTCTATCCTCTTGAATCGTGCATAGTTCACATGTCTAGGTTGCTGTGATTATTATCATGAATTGATGCTTCTGTTAGTTAATATATATTATGTGAATGATATTCATGATGATTTGAGCATGTGTTAGAGTCATTGAATAGGGTTTTATGCATAGTTGTGAGATTAGGGTTTCGATAACCTTAAAATGACATAGGTCATATACAGCATGCTTAGCTTAGCTTTTTGAGTTGTTGCTCATTATAGTCATTCTATATATGCTGCATATAGTTGAATCATGCTAGGTTTGCATTCATGTAGTGGGTTTTATAGGTTTTTTGGAGACATTATCCTTTTTTAAGGATAATTATCCTTTTTGTTGAGTGAGGTTTTGCATGAGAGCTTTCTATGATGTGTTTAAGCATGAAATCACTTCTGTTGTATTCTAATATATATATTTTACGTAGGATATATTGACTGCACCTCCCCATAACGACTTTTTTACATGAAATTGTCTTAGGATAGTTTCGCTTAAGAAAGCTCGCCGTAGGAAGGTCTATTTTCATATTTTACATAAAATATCATCCTTTTGGTTAGAATGTCCTTTGTTATCATGTTTATTGAGATTATTGGAGTCTCCCATGCTTGTTAGTGTGTCTTTCATAGGTTTTTATGCATGTTAGTTAGGTCATTGCATGTAGGATTGAGTTAGAGTCCTTAGTTATTCATTATTCTTGTTGTATGCATGATAAATGGATGATTTTAGGCCTTGTCATGGTTCTGTCCAGATTAGAGTTTTGTTCTCTTTGCATGATTTTGTGCACTTGTAAGGGTGCAAACAGGTACAATGCTTGTCCTATTGCAAATAGGGCTGCTATGGCTTGAAAAGGCCAATGCTTGGAGCTTTTGCGCTTAGGTAAGTAGGGTATGAAGTGCCCTAATTCACTTTTCTTCTTTCTCTTCTCTTCTCCCTTCTAGGGTTACTTCTTAATACGGACACGTGGTAATTATCAAAGGTTTCCTTTGTTAATAAAATTCTGGTTTTTCTATCAAGGTTTTCCTCTTGTGGAAGTTTTCAATTGGGGATTATTCAATACATTTTTCGAACAAGGAAACCTAGGGTATTTACCATAGGTTTGTATTAGGTTGTAACCCTATTCTTTTCGAACTACGTGGACTTTGATCCATGTATTTCGCTGCATGGTACGTAGGCACTCTTCGTGAGGCTCAAGTCCGTCCTAGGATCCAAGTATCCTAGGTTTTTCTTTTCTTTTCTTCTTTTTTTTCTGTTTTGTTTTAATTGAGTGAGTATGCATGGATGATTGGATGGAATATATGTTATGCATGCTGTCTTGTGATGATATATGTTGATATTTGAGTGAAAAAGATATTAAGTTAGCCCAATTAAATTAAGAGACCAACTCGGGCGATGTGGGTGCCTATGGGCTTTGCCCAGAACCTTCCCACGTCGTAACTTAGCCCCCGAATCCAATTTTCTGGTTTCAAAGACTTTACTTTTCCTTTAATGGAGTCATGTGGTTTTGAAAATAAAACATTTTTGTGGTTTTCCTCTTTTCTCTAAAAAACGAGGTGGCGACTCCTTTTTCTTTGTTGTCTTTCACCCATCCACATTTTTTTTTCGCCAAATCCTTGTGGGCCGTTTTTCAGGGGTTCACACACATCAACTAATTTTCTAGGTAAACATACCCCTATTCTAGAGAGAGAAAACTATCCTACCAGCAAACAATTCACAATCCTACTTCACTTGCATGCTTTTCACATCATACGAATCATATATACTCTAAAATAGAGAGCATATATGATTCTTGATTCAATATCAAACCATAATTATGCAGAGAATAGAGTAGAAAGAAGAAGAAACTATAGAAAAAGGAGAATAAGGATGCAAGGAAGCTTACAACAAAGCAAAGGTTTTCGCTGCGTTCTTCCTTCTTGTTGGACTTGATTGCCTTCTAGTTCCTCTTTAAAATTGCAGTAGAATGCTCCTTCCAAGTGATATGAGCGTGTGAAAATTCGTTCTCCCTAGTTCTCCTATGAATATGATGTGTCAAAAATCAAAAGTCCAACCCCTTAATGCTGATGAATGAGCCTCTATTTATAACCAACCAGTCATGTGAACCAATGGTTGAGATTAATTCACCAAAAAACCAATCTAAGGCTATTATAAAATCCCCTAGATGTTGGACAACTCAAAATCACATCCCTATAGGTTTAAAACACTTTTGGAAGGAAGAAATTCGGAGTAAAAGAGTCCAAATCCGTCAAAACAACAAAATAGGACAAACAAAAGCGGAGTGCTCGGGTGACCGGTTGGGCCAATTTGTTGGATCAGTTGGGCCAACCGGTCACCTATCCAATTGGTTCATTCGAGACCAATCTCAGGTTTCCCCAATTTTAAGGATTTCTTACTTAATTCGAACTCCCAACTTCAAAAGGTCATATATTCTTCAAATTAACTCCGATTTGAGTGATTCAAAAGCCAAAATTTCAAGGATTCAATGTAGAATAAGACTAGAATATTCTTGGACCAAAAAATTCCTAACCATGGTCAAGTGGCTGGGTTTTCATAAGGTAGTTAATTGAAAAATGGTCAATTAGCCATAAGGTAATATGGTGAATCAATCCAAAACCTATTCAATAATTAAATTAGCACTTCAATTAGGCTCATTTCATCATTTTAAGACCAATGGAACAATTCAGAACAAGTTTCAGAGTCAATTGGAAAATATACGAAATAAAAGACAAAATTGCCCTTCAAGTCGCAAAAGTTCTAATTACCTATCCAAACCTATCTAAAATTGAACCAAATTTGACACACATGTCCTAGATGATCCTAGAAACTAAATGCAACTGATGGGGCTAAAAACTGAGACAAAAACATGCATGCAATGATGTACTATTCTCATAGGCTTAAAAGGGCAAAAGTATCCTTCAAGGCTTAGAGACTTCTAAATACTTCAAGAATTCATGAAATGAGTTCATGAACTCCTAGGGATGAAAATGGGATGTCTACAATCGCAAATTCGATGCATTCCAATTTTGTGCACTATCATCTTGAATGCTACTATTAATAGTAATTTAGTAAATAAATCTGCAAGATCATTTCTTGAACGTGTCTTACTTGACATCAATATCACTGCTTTTATGGAGTTTATATTTATGTGCTTGATAGGATCACCTTTGATACAACTTCTTCTAATCGGTAGTTCTACAGATGCAGCATAAAATATGTCTAATGCCATTCCAATTTTGTCGAGTTGGAGCAGAGTTGAATCCTACTAAAAAGTTGACTAAAAATGATGTATAAGGGTTAGTGCATTATGCTAGATATAACAAAACGCCTATTGCACTAAGATATAGTACTTAAGGACCAAGTAGTATTTCATTATCTTCTTTGGGGTGAAATTGATCTTTCTTAATATCAAGAGATCAAACTATCATAGAAGAACTTAATAGATGTGATTTATCCATATTAAGATGTTTTAATACTTTTTCGGTATGATAAGGATTTTGTTTGATTTATGCTCGAACTACAGGCTGAGACAATATTTCGTTTTCTCTTCTTTAAATATTTAGCATTTTTCATAAACTCTTCAAGAGTCTCAATTAAATTTGTATCATCAACATAAATTGTAATGATGACTAATCCTAATTCTGATTTCTTTAAGGGCATATGGAATTGTTAATATATCCTTCTTTAATTAAGTACTCATTGAGACGATTTTACCACATTCTTCTAGATTGTTTTAATCCATACAAGGATTGTCTCAGTTTAATTAAGTACATTTTTGTGATATTTGCTTCAAGCAATTTGGATCCTTCAGGGCCCTTCATATATATATCTGCATCTAAAATTCCATATAGATATGTGTGAACCCCGAAAATTGGGCCCACAAGGGTTGGAAAGAAAATAGATTTGAAAAAGAAAAAGGAAAGGAGTTGCCACCTTATTTTTTAAAGGAAACAAGGAAAACCCTAAAAATAGTTTGTTTTAAAAAAAACAATTTGAATGACTCCATGTTTAAAAAGGAAAGGCAAAAACAGTCTTTTAGAAACCAAAGAAATCAGGGATTCGGAGGCTAAGTTATGACATGGGAAGGTTCTAGGCAAAGCCTATAGGCACCCATGTCACCCTTTCGATCTCTCAGTTCATTTGGGCTAAATTAAGATATTTTCATACAAAAATCAGCAAGTATATCATCACAAGAATTGCATGCATATTATATATTTCATTCATCCATCTATGCATAATAAGCACATAAAAACAGAAAATGAAGAAAAGGAAAAGAAAACAGAAAGAAATCTAAGATACTTGGATCCTAGAACGGACTTGAGCCTCACGAAGAGCGCCTACGTACCATGCAACGAAATACATGGATCAAAGTCCACATAGTTCGATTAGAATAAGGTTAAGACTTAATGCAAACCTATGGTAAAAACCCTAGGTTTCCTTATTTGATCAAAAGAGTTGAATATGATAGATAAACTAAGTTCGATTTTAGAAAGAACTCCACAATATAGAAACTTTGATAAAAACCAGAATTTGTTATTGAAGGAAACCTTTGATTAGAACCATTGATTCACATTAAAAATTAACCTTAGGAAGGAGAAGAGAGAGAGTTAAGAGGAAAGGTGAATTAGGGCACCTTCACACCCACTTACCTGAGCGCAATAGCTCCAAGCATTGGCCATTTCAAGCATTGGCAGTCCTATTTGCCATAGGACAATTACCACACCTATTTGCACCCTTACACGTGCTCAAAACCATGCAAAAACACTAACATGTAAATATAGACAGAATAGTACTAAGGCCTAAAATCATCCACTAAGCATGCCAACAGCAAAAACAGCAAACTTTTATAAGCCCTAACACAATCCTAGAACCATATCATGCATAAAAACCCTAGAAATCAACTAACATGCATGCAAGAATATCATATTTACTCCATATGTAAAACATATACAGCAACTACGAAGAAAAAATAATAAAAAGACCTACTTTAACATGCTGTATGAAAACTAACATAAAATAAGGACACTAAAACCCTAAAATCACAAATATGCTTAAAAAACACACAAAACAAACCTCAATCATGCTAAAATAAACCTAAACAGAACCTAAATCATGCATATTAACTAACTAAAGCAATAAAACATGATAAGAAACCCTAACACTAACATACAATGACCCTATTCTAAAACAAGGACGACGGGAGCACAAGAATCACAACTATGCTTAAAAACACAAAGGACAGCCCTAAAACATGCTAAAATTATGATAAACAGTAGATATTCCATGTATATTAACTAGCTAGAGTGTTAATACATGATAAAAAAGCTACCTTTAACATGCAATAAGCAATAAGCCTATCCTATATGAAAACCCATATTTAGCATAAATAAAGAGGGAAGAATACCTTAAGAAGAAACTTCCTTGCTGCTGTAGAGACTCTCCCTTGCTCTTATGGATGACTTGAACCAATGTTCTCCAAGGCTACAACAAGAACTCCAGCTCTCCTTCAAGTCTCTCTCTCTTATTCTCTCTCAAACACTCACATATTAATGCATAAAGTGGCTTTCCTTGTGCTGAAGCACAAGGGGTATTTATAGAGTTCAATTAGGATTAACCAATGGCTGGGATTAAAACCCTAAGAATTAATCCAAGGGCTATTAGAGACCCCCTTGGGGCTTAAGTAACTCAGAAGTTACCAAAAATTAGAAGGAAACTCGTCCAAAAGAGTCTTTGTTCGCCAAAATAGGAAGAATTCCGCTTCAGCAAGGAATCATAGGGAAAATAGGAAAGTGGTCACCCGAGCCCACTTCAGTTTTTTTGACTTTTTTGGACTCTGTTGCCTTTTAGGAGTGTTTTAGGGTCAAATTAACTCCGATTTTGATGAAACAAAAGCCAAAACGACTGTGTTTCGATGAGGAATACATTTTGAACATTTTAGGGTGAAAACCACTAACCATGGGGGCATGGTTAGGTTTGAAAAAGGCGGTTAACCGCTATGCTCTACCTTCGCTAAGCATAGGTATGCACATAGGATCAAACCAAATGCTTTCCATATCAAAATTAACCTTTCTAAAACACTTTTAGGGATGAAATAACGACTAATGAAAGTCCATTTGAAAAGATTTGGTTGGTAATTGTGAGTCAATTAGAGCTAACCCAAAGAAAGGGTTAATTAACCAACTTGAACTACATCGAGCCATTTTAATCCCGAGCCATTGATTTATCAAATTGAACCAAAAAATACCTCATATGCATCCATATGAACTCCAATTGACAATTTGGAGATCATTCCAAGGTCAAATGAAAAGTTTGGGACTTAAAAGACGATTATGCCCCTCAAGTCACCAAAGCTCTTATTATCCCTCAAGATCAACTCCGAATTGAACCAAAATTCATATCCATTGTCCTTGTGACTCTAGAAAACTAATGCAAGTGACTAGACTCAAAAACAAAAAAAAAACATGCATGAAATGATGAGCCCTAGTAAGGTGGTACAAAAATGGGGTGTGACAATATGTAATAACTACGTACGTCCATAAGATCAGGTTTACTGCAAGATTCGTCTACTGCAACATTAACCAATCAGGTTTACTGCAACATGTAGTAACTAATGCATTATGAATCCAATTCTATTTGGATTGTTTCTTTCCACTTTAACCAATCAGGTTTACTGCAACATTCGTCTACTGTGTGGTTTAAGATCATCGTCATCTTTGAAATTTCAGTAGCTACTATGTAATTAATAATCACCTTTATGTGACTTCATAATGCATGCATATTTTATGGAAATTTCTTCATTTCCATAGGCCTCTTTATTGTTTTCAAACTCTTCAGGGACTTTTCCTCTTCAGGAGTTATATGAGAAATTGTGAGAATATTTATTTTTTGTTCAATAGCTTTTTTTAGAATTCTTTTCTATAAAATTGAACATATGCCACTTCTCAAAAATTTCTTTTCTCATTTCAAATACCCATTTATATCTAACAGGCTCTGGACTACAGGTCCAAATACTTCACATGTTGTAAGCAAGTTTAATTCTGCTTGAATTACTTCTTTCCACATTGGCCAAATACTTCACATGTTGCAAGCAAGTTTAACTTTGCTTGAACTACTTCTTTCCACATTGGCCAATAATTTCTATGTCAATTCTTTTCGACGGTTTGTGGTTTAATTTCATCATTACTTTTGGTAATGTCAAGAACAACTTTAAAAGAAAATATGTTGTCAACAATAATTTTATTTCTATCCAATATTTCTCCTGAACTTATATGAGTTATCTCATTATTATTAGGTACCTATTCCTCTTTAGGAATAATTTCTTTAGGAGATTTCACTTAAAGAAATTCCACTTTAGGGGATAATTGTTCAGGGGGTTTCTCTTCAGGAGATTCCTCCTTAGGGGTGTGAATATCTAACTAAGTTTTGTATAAAACTAATTATCATGAATCATTCAATCAAGTTAAGTACACATACCTGCACCTTGGAAATTAACTCTTCAGGAGATTTATTGTCCATTACTAATTGGATGGATCAATTATTTTTATTGCCTACTCTGTAGGTATGGCCTCTTCAGGAGCACCAATTTCTTTTCCTTTCTGGGATTTTTATCCTTATCACTGACAAGTCTTCCATGCTTCAAGCATGTTTTAGATTCATTTGCTGCTATATTAAGCTGTTGTCTTATAGGGACTTGCAAGTGAATAATTGTTTGAACTTCCAATTCATATTAATTTCTTATGTATTGAAAATTCATGCTGCTCTTCTATTAGTGTATTTGCTCCCCCTAACGGCGGGAATTCTATCAAAATAACAATATTCAAAACTTGCTATAAAAAGAATACCTTTTGAGTTTGTATGTGTGAATTCTTACCAAATTTCCTCCTCCTAATGGCAAGAAAAATAAACAATTTGCAAAATTTGTTATAAAAATATCACTTTGTGAGTTTAGGCGTGTGAATTCTTACCATACTGTGATATTACCATTTGTTGCACATAATTTTTTTTTTTTTCCTAGGATTAAACCATTTGGGCTTCTTGTTCTTGTTGGTGTGAGAACTGGGCTAGTATTCCTTCTTTGCAATAACACTTGTTGGGCCTATCCAAACAAACGCATATTGGTGCCCAAAACCTGGTATGTCCAAGCCATGGTACGCTCAACCCATCAGCCGAAGACCCTTATCTGCTGACTGACACAATTAGCGTGATCAAGGGACTACAGTATTGAGGTGTGATTAATTGTCAACAAAGCAGTAGCTTTTTATCAAAAGGCAATATTATTGCCAGACAGTTGCAAATCTCGAGAAGGTTAATTAATCCTTAATAGCATCAGATTCCCAATAGTGCATTGGTTATTAAAATATGCTCTTAATTCATGTGAGGGCAGTTTTTCTTAAAAATCAGAGTTTGATTGCAGGTACTCGAACACTCTTCATCAACCCTTCAAATCTCAGAAAACTCACCTCTTCTAAATCTCTCTTTTACAGACTCATGGCCTCTATTTCAACTTCACAAAATCGTCCTGACTTAAAAGCAACACTAGAAACACAACCAGAAGTCTAGCATCCAACATTTTTAAACATATAGAATCAAGCCCTTACAGTTAAGGATTCTGTAATATATAATTTTGCAAATGCAACAGTGGTAGTTAAAGGACTCATCACTCCTTGTGATGAAAGAATACTAAGTGAGCGATCTGACATGGACATAATAAGAGACTCCATGGCTTTAAGCGTGCAGGCTCCTACGGTTACTTCTATCATGGCACAATGTTTCTATGCCAGAACGTTGGAAGTCCAAAGTTTACGTAACCAGGTCACTTGCCTTCAGGGGTTGCTTAATGGGGCCTATCGAAGGATGAGAGTTTTGAGAGAAGAGAACAAAGAATTACAAAGGATAGTAGACTCTTATTCTAACAATCTCTAGCCAAGGGTCGATGCATTGGAAAGGCGTAGGGGCAAATCATTGAACAACATAAAAGAATTCTGAATGGCTCGCAAAGTTAATCTCCAGCTAACCCCTTAAGTTCAACCCAAAATGCAAGTATTGAGTAGCAAAATCTATAACCTGCTATATCTTGTATAAAATGTCTTTAACCAAATCATGATTATTATATTTTTATTTGCATCAGGAATGGTAGCATACGGATCAGAACAAGTTATCCCTTTATCATTTTCTTGACAAAACTTTGAATATATGCAGAAAACAGAATATAATGCACACAAATATATATTAGGAAAATCATTGCAACTGAAATATATAATCTAATAAACTCTTTCTAGAAAACAGAGTAACAGAAATACATTATATGATTTCTCCCTCAAAACTAACTTCTATTCTTTCATTTATTTGTTTGGACAAAATTTATTGATCATAAAGAGCGAGCATTAGCATTATTATCAGGGGTAGTGTGGACGTCGAAAATCGACTCGGGGGGGAATTGAGTTTCTCTTTCCACTTTTAAAAGGGTTTTCAAAAAGCAAGGAATCGCTATCTCATTTTTAGGGTACGAGGAAACCACTAAAAGATTTGTTTTGTAAAAACAAATTTGACTCCATTAATGGAAAATAGGCAAGTCTTGAACCAAAAACAAGGACTCGGGGGCTAGGTTACGAAATGGGAAGGTTCTGAGCCATAGCCCATAGGCACCTATTTTGCCCGATAAATCGGTATCATTTATTGATTGGGCTTAATTAATTTCAACCATGCAATATAACTAAAAATTAAGAAAATTAACAGATAAAAACTAAGCTAAGTTGAACTTGGGCTCAAGTAAGCGGCCTACGCACTTGTAACGAAGATCAAAGTCCATGTAGTTTGAACAAACATGTTGGGGGGAGAGTTGCACTCCTCGTAGGACTCTATTAGAATCCAATCCATAATCAAACACTTTATTTTGAAAATAACTTACTTTGAAACAAACAACTTTAGTTTAAAAACTTGTTTGATCTAGGATCAAAACCCTAATATAATCCTATGAATAATAAAACTCACGGGAGCATGCATCATTACATAAACAATTACATTATGACAATGGAGTTTAGAAATTATACCTGACAAAACTAAGGCACAGTTCTGTTTGCAACCTCGGGGTTTTTTAGTCGAAAATCAGGCAAAGATTCGACGCCTTCCAAGCTTTATGATGGCCTTAAGGAAAGGAGTTGCAAGTCGGATAGAGCTTTCGCACCTTCAAGCTCTAGAATGGGTCGCAAGCTAGAGGATACTAATAGGAACATTCCCCACTAACTATTGAGCCCAAGCACTTCTTTAGAATGAGTCCCAAGTGAAGGGATACTAATAGGAACGTTCACCCCACACTCAAGAACTCAAGCTTTTCATCTGGACAGGAATACACTACTAAGACTTGGTGGAAAATGAAGGAGGGGAGGACCCTTATTTATAATAGAGCTAAGAAGATGTATTATTCTTTTCCAACCAATGTGGGATTAAAAAGAACGTAAAAAAACCTTATTCCCGCTACCCTACAACAGTAGCTAAGGGCCTATTTGGGCATCAAAACGTTGGAATTGGAAAGTTTTCATCACACACAAAGTTGTAGAGCTTTAAAATACCTTTTGGAAAAGACTAATTTCATCCAAATCTGACTTCTGAGTCAAAAGTTATGGCAAAAATACGAAATCTGGTTTTAAAGCGTATTTTGGACGAATCTTGCTCATTTTAAGTTCGAATTCATCCATTCCTTTTACAAAACGTTTTTAACTCAATTTCTTACATATTAAGACTCAAATTAAGTCAAAATTGATCCACAATGGGTCAATTGGCCATCAACCAAACAAATACGGCTCACTTGGGTCCGAATTGCAACTAAGGGTAGAATAGAGGTTTGTTTTCCGATTGAGCCATACTTGCGACCAAAACCTTTTGGAAATCATTTTATTCATTTGAAAACAATAATTAAAGCTCAATTAACACCAGTGTGCCCATTAGTTTAAAAATTGGGATTGAATTAGAAGTCAATTTTAAAGAAAACTGACGAATAGTGCTAAATCAGGCACATTATGGATCATCCCTAACCAAATCAATTCTAAAGCTTACCAAAATTTAAACCAAGTCTATAAATAACATCTTAAGGACCTTAGGACCATCTCGGGACAAATTTGGTGAGAATTGGATATCAAATAAGAATTATGTAGGTGAAATGACATAAATACCCTCTAATTCGCAAAAGTTTTTATTAACTATCAAGACTTAACCAAATTGAACCCCGGAAGATACCATGGATTCTTTGGGATGTATAGAGTCTAACTAGAGAGTTTTAATGCCAAAATGATGCAAAATCCTACATGTGATAATGCATGGGAGATGGAGAGGTGTGAATGGGGGGATGAAAATGGGGTTTCTATAGATACCCCTCATTGGCAGAGCTTGTGTTAACAAGTGTATGCCAATGCTGAAAAAAAGGCAACCCATTTTCAACAAGAAAGGGAACAATGGGTGATGAATAGACAACTTCGTCTACTTATATGGTCAAGACTAAAACAAATGGATTATGCCATATAACACTATTCATATAGTCCAAAATCTATACATATGATTATACTATATGGTCCAGAATCGAAAAGAATCTGCTATATAGTTCAAGAAAATAGGAGAATTTTGTTATATAGTTCGAAATTGACAAGATTTCGCCATATAATCCAAAAATCAAGAGAGACTCTATTATATAGTCCAAAATCGACAGGATTTTGCTATATAATCTAAAACTCAAGGAAGGCTGTGCTATATAGTCTAAAATCGACAAGATTACGCTATATGGTTCAACAATTAAAAGAGACTATTATATAGTCTGAAATCAATAAGATTACGCTATGTAATCTAAAACTCAAGGAAGGCTCTGCCATATAGTTCGAAATCGACAAGATTTTGATATATAGTCCAAAATATATGAGGCTCTGCCATATAGTTTGAAATCGACAAGATTTCGCTATATGGTCCAAAAATCAAAAGAGATTCTATTATATAATCCGAAATCAATAAGATTACGCTATATAATCTAAAACTCAAGGAAGGCTCTGCCAAATAGTCCAAAATTGACAAGATTTCGCTATATGGTCCAAAAATCAAAAGAGATTTTGTCATATAGTCCGAAATCGATCAGATTTCACTATATAATCCAAAAATCAATAGAGTGAATTTTGCCATAAAGTTTGAAATCAAAAGGATTTCACCATATAGTCCAAAAATAAAAGGGGGATTAACAATATTTCACCACATGGTCCGAGAACAAAAGGGAGAATTATGCCATGGAATTCGAAATTAACAAGATTTCATCCTATGGTCCAAAAATTAAAGAAGGATTCTGCCATATAGTTTGGAATCAATAGGATTTCACTATATGGTCCAAAAACCGAAATGAAAACAATCATAAACATTTCTCTGAATAGATTCATTAAAGTTATAACATCTATGGGGTGACTTTCAAGCCATAAGATAGAAAAGGTGGCACGCATGCATGAAATATAGTTGAGTCCTAACACAAACCATTGAAACACTTTCAATGAAGCATTTGGGCCTTGAACCTAGATTAAAAAGGCACATAGGCTTTATAACTAAATTGAATAAGGCACTCGAACCTTAAGAGGAAATGTAAAAGCTCTCAGGCCTTGAGATTAAATCATGTAGGCCAACATGCCCAGATATAGATATGCAAAAGCTCTCAAGCTTTGAGACTAGATGAAATAGGCTCATGAGCTTGGAAACATGTCAAGGCCCTCAAGCCTTGAGACTGAACAAAGTTAATCCAAATACCTAGACCAAAGACCTAGAGGTAGAAAAAAAAAAGGTGCTCAGGCCTTGAGGCTAAATGGTGACTACTCATTGAGGGAGCATAGTAAACCTAGACTTAGTAGGACCTAGCAAAAGGTACAACCCTTCTAGGACGAATGCAAAGCCAACAACTCTCAACCAAAATTTACCACCTTTCTATGGAAAACATTTCTAGGGTCACCTAAATAGACCTAGTGCAATCATAAAGCCTTTTTCTAAAACCATTTTCTTTAATTATGGACGTGCTTTATTAGAAATTGATGTGTGTCGCTACCCCAAAAAGAGGGATGGGATGTTTTCCCTTCCTATGTTTTTGGGATGACCCCGGGGCGTCCGTTTTCTGGTGGGTGTGTGTTGAGTTCATTTCAAGGGCGCTTTGACCGTCCTAGGCATGCGAGCACATCTAGAATTATCAAGGCTATGGAGTCGCCACCAATCAGGGGGTTTGAGGATGTGACTGGTCATCCTATGGTTGATTAGAAAGTGGGGTCATCTGAGATCCCAAAATAAGTCCATCTGTGGTTTTATCATCAAACGGGTCCATTTGAGGTCCATTTGGAATTTGATTGACTCCTAGTGGTCTGTGAGACTAAAGATTAAGGGTAAGGGGGTTTGGTTACGAGTGGGGAAGGTGTGAGGCACCCCACGTCGTCCGTTGGAATCCAACGGTTCCCGATTTCAATGATGTTTCTGATTAAAATCTCATTTGATATTGTTGATTTCCTATACGAATAATTTGACATAGAATACCCCTTTTAGAAGGGTGATGAATTCTGTCCTTTTGAAAAAGAGATCTTTAAAGGCATTAAAACTAAGTCTCTTTTGAAAGTGTTGGTTTTGAAAGAGTATGCCTTAAGGTTGTGAATGAAATTTGTTTGAAAGGACCACAAATTCGCCTTCCTTCTCTTAGGTATCTTAAGTCAAATTGATTAATTCTAAAGCATCCCTATCTTGCAGCGATAAAAATCAATCCTTTATGAAAGGATGGAAATGGAAATGATGTGAGTCCATTTTTAAAGAATTAATATCAAGTGCGAACCTCTTTTGGGATCTGGAGAAAACTCAAAAATTTTGAAGTCAAGGAATGGGTAAAGAAAAGGATGCTTTTTGAAAGCTATTGAAATGAAGAGGATATTCCCTTTTGAAGGGAAAAGATTGCCTTTTGAAGACATAGGTTCCTTTTGAAGGAAGAAAATGTGTTTGATTAAGGAAAGAACACTTTTGAAGTGTAAAATAAAGCGAAGGTGAAGCTTTATGATTTTCTCAATCCATAGTAGAAGGGAAATCCTACATGGAATGATAGTTTTGGAAAATTGATTTGATTAAGATAAAGCCCTTTTTGGGAGAGCACGCGCCTCTTTAATGAAAAGAATTTGTTTAATTCATTTTTGGAATGAACTTGTCAATTTGAAAACAACACGCGTGTCAACAACTTGTTTGTTGGTAAGAGGTCCTTTACAAACCAAAAATCTTTATTTGATAAAGATGGTAATGTTGCCAAAAAGGTGATTTGAGGACAATGGTCCTATGTAGGTATGAATCCTTCAATAAGGATTTGGAATATAAAGAATCACTTTCAACTTTAGAAGATTTTTTTGAAAAATTACTTAGAGCTCTCGGAGCTTAAAGATGGTTTTGGGAAGAATCTCATCCAAACTTAGTGCGCACTTGAATTAATTGAATAAAAGTGTAATCAACTAAATCTCCTAAGGATTGAGATTTTTACTACATGACATAGGGACACGCACGAATTCCTGAACTCGGGGTGAGGTGATTCGTTGGAATCTGGAGGGTCAATTGATTAAATCCATTTGACGGCGATAAGCTATTATGTTATGGATGAGTTTTTAAACATATGATGCTGTAAACTCTCTATCCATAGCATGATAGACTATCTCAAGACATTAGTTGAATCTTATTCACATGGGAATAGAATTGAAATATCAACATAGCATGAAATTTCAAGATAAGTGCATTGAAAATGTCAAAAGATGTATAAGCATAATCAACCTTGGCAAGGCTTGGGATTCATGAATGCGATGTTTATTGCTTTGAAAAGCACAAGTATATGTACATAAAATAAAAAGGGTCAAGTGACCAAAAAATGAAAAGTGCTCAAGTATTAGGGCAAAAGGTCGCAACGACCATAACCCGGAAGGTAGCGAAAAGCCATAACCTCTAAATAAAGCGGTAAATAAAGCGGTAAATAGTTAGAATTTATAGGGGCAAGAGTCACAACGACCACAACCCGGAGGATTCAACCTTAGTAGTAAATAGTTAGAATTTTTAGGGGCGAGAGTTGCAACGACCACAACCTAGAGGATTCAACCTCGAAAGTAAAAGAAAGAAGAAAAGAAGCCTACTGCGCCTCATATCATGAGTGTGTAGGGGTCATAGCTCAAGGAAACAAGAAGAGGTTAGTGTAAACAATATGCATGCATGCATGAACCTAACCTTGCCAAATTTGATTTTGTTTAAACATCCTCCCAACCTTTAGATATGCTTAAATTTCCATTTCACATATCATATATGCAAGCCCACATGCAATGAAAGAAAATAAAAAATGGGTGCTAGCAACCTATTGGAATGGTTTGCAAGCATTGGGTGTTTTAGGGTTTCCCTGCCTTTAACCCACCATACAAAGGTTGATCCCTTCACGACACGTGTTAGGAGACCTAAGTACGTACTCGGGCTAAGGTAGGGAGGTTGACAATCACATATTAAGGCTGCAAGAATAACGGTAAGCTTAATAGGAAATTAAACTAAAAAGCTTAAGAATGAAATAAAAAGAAAGAAGCTCACCTAGTGTAGGTAATTTCACCTTAGCTTTGACCAAGTTAGGCTTGAGTGCTCCTCTCCTCGGCTTGAAAATCCTCTTTGAGAAGCTCCTTTGATGATTCCAAGTGTGCTTGGAAAGTGGTGGAGTGAAATAGGGAAGGAAAGTGGGGTAACAGTGGAGTTACCAGTCAGCAGAAGTGAAATTGCCCCTCAGCAGACACGAAATTGACAGTCTTTCTGTAGTAAAACTGCAGCAGAATTTGTCTCTTTTATGCTATCCAAATGGAACTTGGATGGTCCAACCTTTGGATTTTCCTTCAAGAACAGCCCCTAAACTTGTGGGAAAAGGTTTGTGAAGGGATATATGGTGGGCTCTTTGTGGTGGATGAGATTCTTTGGATCAAAATGGGGTGATTTTGTGTATATGTGAGATAGGGTGAGGGTTTTTAGGCAAGGATGGAGGGTGGATGTATGGGAATTGGGTTGAGTGTTTGTGTGTGTGAGAGATAGGATGAAGGGAGTTGGCTTAGAGGTTGGGGATTGGGATTGAGATCCTTTCTTTGGATGAAATGTGGGCTATTTATAGGAAAACATGGACTTTTAGGGGTAAAATGGTCATTTGGAGGGGCATTTTGGTCACATAGGACGTGAAAGGCATTTAGGCTTTGTTTAATGAAGGAAATACCTCATTTGATGAAGGTAAAGTGGTCCAAAATGGCAAAAGGGTAGGCTGCCTTACCCACGCTGGCATGGCAGGCGTGGGTAATGTTGGCATGGCTAGCGTGGGCTCATGTCCCATCTCCTAGCGAGATTTCGGCTGCAGGGGGGCTGCAGGATACTGCAGAGCCGAAAGCAAGATCCTCAACATTGGTTTAGCCAGCATGGGCACAGTTTTCTCACATTTGTGATGATTTCTCATCATCACACATGGGAACTTGTGTTTCTAGGGTAGTGTGCCCTTCTAGAAGGTGTGGGGCCGTTGTGGTGGGCCTATGGTGGTGGTCCGCCCTACTGTGGGGCCGTACGATTGTGTAATCGCGCTCGATCAATGATCGGGTGAAATCTAACTGTTGATCTTGAATGGGGATTGAAACTTTGGGTCCCCAAACTTGGTTTGGGACCAAAGAGTGGAGTGTGCACTCTCTATGGTGGGATTGAATGGCCCGGCTACGAGCATGATGCTCATAGGGCTCTGCAATTAGGGTTTTGTTGATCACGAGCCGAATGAGGCCTGATCTTCGATCAAATGGTCATGTATTGATCTTTAGGGGTTGAATTAAATATCCAATAGTCGGCTTGACCATTGGATAAGAAATTGTGAGGAATTGAACCACCTAAAGTTGCATTAGGGGTTCGGTTTTGGGCAATTTGGGGATCGGAGGGCTCGTGCCTTCTGATTCCCAATCAAATGGTCCTAAACCACTCTAGGGATATTGAATTGAAGATCCTACGGTTGAATTGACCATCGGATCGAAGATTGTTAGGAATTGAACCACCTAGTGCTGGATTAGGGGTTCAATTGGGGGTGAATTGGGGATCGGAGGGCTCGTGCTCTATGATTCTCAATCAAATGGTCCTAAACCGCTCTAGGGACGTTGAATTGAAGATCCTACAGTTGAATTGACCGTTGAATCAAGGATTGTTGGAGATTGAACCACCTAGTGTTGAATTAGGGGTTTAATTTGGGGGGAAATTGGGGATCGGAGGGCTCGTGCCTTTCGATTCCCAATCAAATGGTCCTAGAACACTCTAGGGATATTGAATTGAAGATCCTACGGTTGAATTGACTGTCGGATCAAGGATTGTCGGAGATTGAACCACCTAGTACCGATTTAGGGGTTCAATTAGGGGCAAAATGGGGATCGGAAGGCTCGTGCCTTCTGATTCCCAATCAAATGGTTCTAGACTGCTTTAGGGATATTGAGTTGAAGATCGTATGGTCGAATTGACAGTTGGATAAAGATTGTTGGGGATTGAACCACCTAGTGCTGAATTATGGGTTCAATTCGGGGGGAAATTGGGGATCGGAGGGCTCGTACCTTCTGATTCCCAATCAAATGGTCCTAGACCGCTCTAGGGATATTGAATTGAAGATCCTATGGTTGAATTAACCGTCTGAACAAGGATTGTTGGGGATTGAACCACCTAGTGCTGAATTAGGGGTTCAATTTGGGGGAAATTGGGGATCGGAGGGCCCGTGCCTTCTGATTCCCAATCAAATGGTCCTAGACCACTCTAGGGATGTTGAATTGAAGATCCTATGATTGAATTGACCGTCAGATCAAGAATTGTGTGAGATTGAACCACCTAGTGCTGAATTAGGGGTTCAATTTGGGGGAAACTAGGGATCGGAGGGCTCATGCCTTCTGATTCCCAATCAAATGGTCCTAGACCGCTCCAAGGATGTGGAATTGAAAATCTTACAGTGGAATTGATCGTGGGATTAAAGATTGTTGGAGATTGAACCACCTAGTGCTGAATTAGGGGTTCAATTTGGGGGAAATTGGGGATCGGAGGGCCCGTGCCTTTTGATTCCCAATCAAATGGTCCTAGACCATTCTAGGGATGTTGAATTGAAGATCCTACAATTGAATTGACCATCGGATCAAGGATTGTTGGAGATTGAACCACCTAGTATCGATTTAGGGGTTCGATTCGGGGTTCTCAGGTATCGCGCCTGTTGCTGGCTCTTGGGCTTCAGATGTAGAGGGTTGAATCGAGGAAAGGCTTTATCCTAGTGGGTAGGATAGGGTGAATAAAGTTAGGTGCAGAGTGTGTCCGACCTAATTGTACTATTGACGGGTTAATCGATTTTGTCCGGAGGCGGCCCAGCAAAATTTGGGTGTCTACAATGTGCTTTTAAGAGGCCTGGATTGGACCTGTTGTTCATTCAGAGACAAAGTGGACACTTTATGTTTCTCTATTTCTTTTTCAAACACCCTAACTTTTGCCTAGATTGCCCTTTCAGGTTTTCAACCTAGCGGGTTGCCCTAATTTTTACCTAAGCCGCCCTTTCGGGTTTTCAACCTAGCGGGCTTTTCTTTTCTCTTAATTTTTTTTTTTTTTTTTTTTACTACCACAAGCCTTTCAAATATTGAGAATATTTCAACCATGAGAATTCAATTCATGAAGTCTCATACCTCTTCTCTTCATTGAGCCATTCGAGCCTGTCTAACCTTGATAATGCTTTAACCACTGAGGAATTCTATTCATGAAGTCTCATACCCCTACTCTTTATTGAGCCATTTAGATATTTCAATCACATAAGCCCAATCATTCCCTTAGGGATCATTGCTACACTTTTCTGTCATTAAATCCATGACAAAAGTTTAAGTTGAAGGACGTGGTGAGATCCTATGAGTGAGACTTTTTTTATGGGATTGGATGGGATCACAACAATTGAGGATTCTTTAGAAGGCAAGGTCAATGACCAATAAAGATATAGGATCAAAACAAAACACAAGGACAATTATGAGAGAATCAACAAGACAAAAAAAAAACATAACAAGAGAGAGTAGAAAAATCATATCGACTTTCTTAGTAGCATGTTATATTTCCTAAGAGGCTTATGGATGAAACTATTCCCTTTCAACCTAGTCACAAAGAATCACCTTCGATGACAGTTATATGCAAAGCCCTTCTTTATTCTTTTCTCTCTCTCTCTTTTTTTTTTCTTTTTTAGACCGTTCCCAAAGTGACTTTATGGGCTACCTATGTATCCCCACTTAATCCTTGAAAGAAACACACACATCTGAAAAGCTTATCTTTTGTAGGGAATCAGGTCTTCGTAGTTCAAACACAATTTTCTTTTTTCCTTTTTTAAAAGCCTTAACTTTTGCCTAGGCCGCTTTTTTAGGTTTTCAACCTAGCGAGCTAGGACTCTACACATGCTAAAGATTTTTATTGATATAGGGACCACTCTAATTTGATCTTTTACTCTCCTTCCAAGTCATGAACTGATGCTTTAACCTCTTTGATCACAAGGTATTTTTTCCAACAATTCTTTATCAATCTTCTTCGACATTCTTATGATTCTATCATCACTTTTCCAATCAATGCTTTTTTTTTTCTTTTTTCTTTTTCTTTTTCTTTTATCTTTTCTTTTGCTACATGGGCTAATCTTTTCGAAAGTCTGATTTTGAATTGTTCAATGCTCAACTTCTTGATCTTCAAAGGCTTCAAAGTCTTTCTTCAATGGCCTGATGAGTTCTCTATCTTCATTTGGAAAGGTGATCCCTAAGCTAACCATTTCAGGCTTATCATTGTTTCCAAATTAATTGGTCATAGTTCATCCATTATGCCTCTAAAGTTTATGTTCATGCTACTTTGATCATTGATCGATTGATGAGAAGAATAAAAAGACAAATGAATATTAGAAATTCATCATTTTATTAAAAGAAAGAAACCTTACATTGAGATCGAAAGATAAAGAGAATGATAGACCAACTAACTACTAGACTCAAAAGCAAAAGACCTACAAACTTCGAAAACAAAAGAAATGAACTAGATCTAAACCCAATTGAAGATAATCAAACTTTTCATCACAGACAGTTATGGTAGAATTAGTGTAGCAGCAAACACTAAGTGGAATGTGGAATCACTACCTTCTTCAACTATTCTGAGGCTTCTCCAGAAGCCCTAGGCTTAGCAATGATCTCCTTGTCAATGAGGTCTTGGATGGTATGCTTTAGTCTTGAACAATTGCCCGTTCGATGCCTCTTGATTTGGTGGAAGTCACAAAACTCATACTCATTATATGAACGAGGTAAAGGGGTAGGTGGTGGTTTTGGGATCAAGGGCTCTAGAAAACCTTTCGCCTTCAATTTGTCAAAGGCTTATTCTAAAGGCATGTGAAGATTGTCAAACTGGCGACGAGCCTTAGTAGATTGGAAAGCTTGTTGAGAGATAACATTATTGACATCAGCTGTAGCTTTTTTGTTGGAGTGAGGATCTCCAATTTTAACAGTTCCATCAGTGATTGCATCTTCTACTTGAGTTCTAGCTCCAATCAAAGTTTTGAAGTTCGGGAAATGATTAGCAAATAGATGCTTGTAGTAAACTGGTTAAAGGTTCTTTACCACCATTTGGATCTATTCCTCTTCATTCGGCTTTATAGTCATTTGGGATGCCTTAAGTCTCCACCTAGTGATGAAAGCAGAGAAGGTCTCATTTCGCTCCTATTTAGTGGTCTCCAAATCCCTACGGGTAACATCAACCTCAGTGTTGTACTTGTAATGATTGGAGAATTCTGTACAAACATCTTCTCAAGACTGGGTTCGAGATTCATCAAACGATAAAAACCAACAGACAGCTGATCTAGATAAAAACTCATGAAACATTTGGGCCAAAAGCTCATCTATGGCTCTTTTTGGGTGCATAGACCTGGTATATATTTTCAGATGGGTTTTAGGGCAGCTTGTACCATCAAACTTTTCAAGCTCTGGCATTTTGAACTGGGTTGGTATACGGGCTTGAGGGAAAAGAGACAAGGTATAGTATCAATCAAATCATCTGACTTGCGAATATTCTTGAGGGCTTTCACCATGACTTAAATTCTAGAAGCTTGCACTTTCTGATCCTCAGGTACGGGCAAATTAGGTTTAGGGGTGGCAACATTTGGTTCCAAGGTGACATTGGGCCAATCATCCAGGTTAATGGGGTGATTTTGGGTATTCTATGGCACGGTTTGGGTATTTTGCGGTGGAGCTTGGGTAGTCTGTGGAATGGTTTAGGTATTTTGAGGTGGAGCTTGGGTATTTTGTGGAATAGGTTGGGTAGTCTGTGGAATGGTTTGAGTATTTTGAGGTGGAGCTTGGGTATTTTATGGAATGGGTTGGGCATTTTGTGGAATAGGTTGGGTGTGGATTACTCGGGCTTGAACCGCTTCCTGGGCCATCGTCATTGCCTCATCAGATTTCAGAGATACTTGTTGCAACATAGTCATCATCTCATGTAAGAGCTTGTTAACATTCTCAGGTGGGACCACTTCCTCAGAGGAGGTCGATGCAGGTACTGATGGGTTTATTTCTGACATATCTTTGACTAAATGGTTCACTCTAACTAGTATTCCTGTATGATCTCGAATCTAAGCCAGTCCCCTGATAAGAACATATTTTTTTTAGGCTCAATCTAAATTTTTATTTTTAAATTAAGGCCCATGACTGCTCTAAATCTGATAGAGTTGACCCTAAGTACCAAACCCCTAGTTAGACACTTTATATTGACTGAATTCCATAGCATGGAAGATAGGACGACACACATGGGACCAACTAATCCTAAGCACCTAGACAGACAGCATAGTGGTATCTCATGGGTACCATTAATGCATTGTAACTAGGTTTGACACAGCATACCCCTAGTTACACAAGGCATCCTAAAAACAAAGGTGAGTTGACATACTAAGGTTGTAGGACTGTTAACCCTACTTTCCTAAGTGGACAGCACAATGGAATACCATGGACACAAACAAGAGGTTAGACCTAAACTTGACATACCTCTAGTTGGATGGTCATCCTTTAAGGGTACCAAGACATACTAAGGACATGGAGACAAATGTCCATAAGTTGTAATGCGAGGATCACTCACAGACAATTAGGCAGCATAACGACCCAACAGATTCTCAATCGAAGGTCCATGACTATTTTGATATGTATAAGGTTTGACATGACATGGCCTTAGTTAGACAATCCATCCATTAGTATGCCTTGTGAGGCATGGGTGGGTAGACATACTAGGGTCATTGGGTCAAGTTATACCTTGTTCACTTAACCACATAGCATGTATAAAAATGAACAGCATAACATCATGGATTTGATAGTATAGCAAAGTAAACCCAAGTGTCCCTATTCTATATGAAATTGGGTGGGCGAAAGGTTCCCCAATTGCTAGAGAGGTTTTATACCTAGCCACATGTGAATAAAGGAATCTGCGTGGGTCCAGCGGTACGACCTACTCATATGATATACCTGAATGGCGAACCGTTTGGTACGAGGCAATTGGAGTTGATAGCTACACCATTAAAGGTCCAGTGTAGTCGATTGTTGGCAAGGATACATCGATGCAAATATGCAATGCAAAAGAGTGATAGTGATCGATTGTTTAACAACGAAATTGATTAAGCCTAATAAACAAATTTGAGTTTAGCCCTCAATATCTCCAGTGGAGTCGTCAAACTGTGGACACAAAAAATTGATTTGGGGGGATCGAGTTTCTCTTTCCACTTTTAAAAGGGTTTTCAAAAAGCAAGGAGTCGCCACCTCATTTTTAGGGTACGAGGAAACCATTAAAAGATTTGTTTTGTAAAAACAAATTTGACTCCATTAATGGAAAATAGGCAAATCTTGAACCAAAAACAAGGATTCGGGGGTTAGGTTACGAAATGGGAAGATTCTAAGCCACGACCCATAGGCACCCATTTTGGCTGATAAATCAGTCTCATTTATTGATTGGGCTTAATTAATTTCAACCATGAAATATAACTAAAAATTAGGAAAATTAAAAGATCAAAACTAAGCTAAGTTGGACTTGGTCTCAAGTAAGAGGCCTACGTACTTCTGACGAGGATCAAACTCCACGTAGTTCGAAAAAACATTTTGGGGGGAGAGTTTCACTCCTCGTAGGACTCTATTAGAATCCAATCCATAATCAAACACTTTATTTTGAAAATAATTTGCTTTGAAACAAACAACTTTAGTTTAAAAACTTGTTTGATTGAAGATCAAAACCCTAATATAATCCTATGAATAATAAAACTCATGGGAGCATGCATCATCACATAAACAATTACATCATGACAATGGAATTTAGAAATTATACCTAATAGAACTGAGGCAGAGTTCTATTTGCAACCTCAGGGTTTTTAAGTAGAAAATCAGGCAGAGATTCGATGCCTTCCAAGCTTTATGATGGCCTCAAGGAAGGGAGTTGCAAGTCTAGAAGAGCTTCCGCACCTTCAAGCTCTAAAATGGGTCGCAAGCTAGAGGGTACTAATAGGAACGTTCCCCACTAACTATTGAGCCCAAACTCTTCTTTAGAATGAGTCCCAAGTAAAGGGATACTAATAGGAATGTTTACCCCACACTCAAGAACTCAAATTCTTCATCTGCTTAGGAATACTCTACTAAGACTTGGTGGATAATGAAGGAGGGGAGGACCCATATTTATAATAGAGCTAGGAAGATGTATTATTCTTTTCTAACCGATGTGGGATTAAAAATAACGTAAAAAAACCTTATTCTTGCTACTCTACAATAGCAGCTACTTTAAGGGCCTGTTTGGGCATGAAAACGTTGGAATTGGAAGACACAAAGTTGTAGAGCTTTAAAATACCTTTTGGAAAAGACTAATTTCATCCAAATCCGACTTCCAAGTCAAAAGTTATGGCAAAAATATGAAATTTGGTCTTAAAACGTATTTTGGACGAATCTTGCTCATTTTAAGTCCAAATTCATCCATTCCTTTTGCAAAACGTTTTTAATTAAATTTCCCACATATTAAGACTCAAATTAAGTCAAAATTGATCCACAATTGGTCAATTAGCCATAAACCAAACAACTACGTCTCATCGGGGTCCGAAATGCAACTAAGGGTAGAATAAGGGTTTGTTTTCCAATTGAGCCATACTTGCGGCCAAAACCTTTTGGAAATCATTTTATTCATTTGAAAACAATAATTAAAGCTCAATTAACACCAATGTGGCCATTAGTTTAAAAATTGGGGTTGAATTAAAGTCAATTTTAAAGAAAATTGACGAATGGAGCTAAATCGGGCACATTATGGATCATCCCTAACCAAATCAATTCTAAAGCTTACCAAAATTTAAACCAAGCCTATAAATAACATCTTAAGGACCTTAGGACCATCTCGAGACAAATTTGGTGAGAATTGGATATCAAATAAGAATTATGCAAGTGAAATGACATAAATGCCCTCAAAGTCGCAAAAGTTCTTATTAGCTATCAAGACTTAACCAAATTGAACGCCGGAAGATACCATGGATTCTTTGGGATGTATAGAGTCTAACTAGAGAATTTTAATGCCAAAATGATGCAAAATTCTACATGTGATAATACATGGGAGATGGAGAGGTGTGAATGGGGGAATGAAAATGGGGTGTCCACAAGCAAATTTAGGAGAAATATCAGAAATGGAGACATGGCTATAACCGGAATCTTTTCATGAAAACAAAAATCTAGTATCCATTCGAATAGTTGGATGAGGAATATGTAGTATAGAAGAAATATAAGAAAGGGAAGAAGACGTCGTAAATGAATCAAGAAATTCACTGTTGCAGAGATGAGGATTTTTGAAGAAGAACGGCTGTGATTTTATAGAGGAGACCTCAACGGCTATCAACAGTAGCCCCAACAGTTAGAAGCAGTGATCTCAATGGTTATATATAAAGCAGTGATAGTACCAACATTTTTAAAAGCGTTGTTTCTTATAACATATTCAATATATAAAAAAAATATGTTAATTGGTATGGACATATCTATTATCCCACTAGGATCCTCAAAGAAAATAGCAATATGAGTAATGTCCATACTATATGGAATATTAAGATAATTTATAGGATCCACTAAATTATTATAACAAAACAATCGTTTCAATATATATATATATGTGGATTCTTGGTATAAATTTATGAAATGTCAATTCGTATGAAAAATATGTACCTTACCAGTGTTTACCTAAAACACTTATCTTGTAGGTTTATTCTATAAACCTTTGGTTATTTCTTCAGTGTCATTCCACTTCTGGTGGTTTGATATTGTATTATTCCACTTCTGGTGGTTTGATATTTCATTGCTTCACTTTTAATGGTTTGATATGTTGTTAATCCACTTCTGGTGGTTTTTATCATAGAATGACATAATGTAAGCTGACACAGCGAAGTTTCCAGTTAATCTAAGAGAAGTTGACTGACAACAGAGGTGACGTTGACAATCAATTCGAAGTAAAACAAGAGCAGATTTTTGTGTGTTCTTCTAAAAAAGTTGCATAACACATAATAGAGAAATATATTACTCAATTTAATTTGTTAATCATTGACCGTCATTTTACTCAATTAAATTGAGATATTATTTTACTCAATTAAATTGAGATATTATTTATCATTTCTAAACTTCAGGTTTTGAAATTTATCTCTTACTTCAAGAAGAGAAATATGAATAATAACCCTTTTCTTTTAATAGAAAACTTCAAGTTTTTATATTTATCTCTTGGTTCAGGAAGAGAATATATGAACAACTTTTCTTATAGAAAATTTTGGGGTTTCAAATTTGTTTCTTGCTTCAGGAAGAGAACATGTAAATAATAAATTTTCATATAGAAAACTTCAAGTTTTCAAATCTTTCTCTTATTTCAGGAAGAAAAAATGAATCATCACTCCTTTTATTTATTTATTAAAGTTTAAGTTTTATTTTTAAATCTTCTCTTAGTTTAGGAAGAGAAGATGGATTCTTTCATTCAAGATATATATTTTAGAGTAAAAACCAATCTACAACCAAATTGGTTAAGAGCGTACTAACTTACCATAACCAAATTGTTTAAGAAAGAAGATGGTGGTAGTATGATATTGCTCACAAAATCCTTGAGCAATTCGTGCTGTTAATGTGTTGTGAAATCAAGAACTTAGAACAAGTTGTGAAGAGAATAAGACTTAAAACAAGTATTGCATAGAGAGAATAAAACTTCTCATCATTTCTCATTCATCTCATTGTACATGTTTCTCCAACCAAAGCCTTCTTTATATAAGTTCACATTCACCTAACATGAAGTGGTAATGATTTCATCTCCCATTAACCAAGTGTATATCCACCATTTATCACATGTGATTCATCCCCTTTACCAAGTGGTGTATAAGTGATTCATCCACTATTACTAATCGGTGGCATCCACACACTAAAGCACAATATTTACAACACATTTTTTTTTAGGGGTCCATTTTTGCTTATTTTTGAACCAAAACGCTCTAAATTCAACATCAAGTCATAAAGTGATGAAATATGGCTTAAAACAGCTTAATCTAACCTCGTAAACTGAAAATGACGATCTATGGGAGTGAAATGATCGACCAACATGTTGATCTCTAATAGGGCCTTTTGCGCAAATCACCTCCAAACCTTCCTAAATCTCACATGAACCCTAGGAATATCATTATCAAGTTCAAAATATCATATTCAAAGTGAGCTATGCAAAAATCAAAGGTTGCGGGGTAAAATGACCAAAATACCCTTTATTGTCATTTTGCTTCATTCTTCTCTCAAAACTCCTTCAAACTCAAAATACACTATCATGATATCAGAACTCAAAACCATCCAAACTAACCTTCTAGGCATGAATCACAAGTTAGTTGATAAATACGACATGCATAAAAAAAGGGGATAATGAAAATGGGGTTTCACTATCCCAATGATCTCTTGTTTGAGTTAATTTTGGACACTACTTGCCTCCACTCCAGGGTGGAGGAGTTCCTTTCCACCTCCATTTATTTTCTGCCACGTGTCATAAATATTTTAGAAAAATATGAATTCAAAAGCACAAACAAACAAACAAACAAGTTAATATGGATACATAGACACACATTTTTGTTAACATAAACATGTAACACTTAAATATGAATTTATGAAAATGTGTTTACAATTATGTAAATGTAGGAATTCAAGTACACAATCAATTCTCCTTATTTATTTGGAAAGGAGCGAAATATGAGAGGGAAAGAGAAGGAGCTCCTCCATCCAAGGGTGGAGACAAGTATTTTCCATTAATTTTCTATTATGTTTTGGTCCAATTCTGAGGGATCTATCCTATATTTGCTTTAGAATATTTTTCTCTATATTTGTGAGAGTAAGAAATTATTTCTTACTGTATTGTACTCAATTAATTTCTGTGGCGAAGAACCCTGATCATTATTAACTGTGACATAGGCCAAGAAGACCAAACCACTTAATTGCTTGCTTTGTGTGATTGCATTCATATATCGCTTGTTTGTTTTCTCTTTCTTGGTTCATTTGTTTTGGCCTGCGATTGCCTTGATGGCTTGATCAATATGGTTCCATGGAATAATTTCCCGCCACATGAAGATACTTCTATTATTCACAGTGGAAAACTAAATAGCCTAACTTCGAGATAACATGCGTTCCAATTACAGGAGAAAATCATAAAATTCCAAAGATCAGCACACACTAGAATGAGTAAAGAATGACGGATGTATTAGACTTTGTTTCTTCTTCTTCTTCTTCTTCTTCTTCTTCTTCTACTTCCTTTTTTTTGGTTCCCCCGGTGGGCGGGAGGAAGAAGCACAAAAAAAAAAAAAAAAAAAAAAAAAAAAAAAAAAAAAATTGCAGCATGGCTGCCCCCATCATTGAAGGAGCTGAGCCTTCGAATGATAGAAAACAAAAGGTGTGCTTGGTTTCTCTGAAAAAACCAGTGCGAATATCATTTTGACTTTCTGTTGGCCTACCTCTAAGGATATATAGAAAAGGTTGGACAGCGTGACATTCTGAAATTATCTCCTTTTTAAGGGATTTCCTCACACAGCAACTGCTGAATTGATTTATTTATTAACTACATTGTCCACAAATATAGCCTGGAATTCAACTTGTGGTTTCCAAATTTTCAGTTGAGCTGTTAGTCTCTGGTTTAACATCAGATTCTTCTAGTTTGACTTCTGCGCTCTCCATCTTTGATACACGGAACATGGCTAGATGGATATCCCCTGAGAAGGAAAGAAACCAACTTCAGCTTCCAAGTGAATGATAATTCAATTCTGAACAATTAAATGAGGGTATGTTTAGGCATCCAAATGGAAGTTCAAAAAATTATAAATCCATCATCTTGAATAAGTAAATTCAAGAAAATGATCATCATCATCACAAATGAGAGCGAAAATTCATAATACAGACATTTTATGAATTTCTAAATTGATCCTATAACATCAATTATGACGATGACTTTAGTTTTTTAAATAGTCTAATTCAAGATGATGGACTTGTGCCATCAATAATATGTAATGAAAAAGAAAATAAGGTTTTTCATGAACTATGCTTTGTTAAGGCACATTATAAGCAATTTATAATATTTACACACTCAATAATGGGGCATGTGGAAGCTGCCAGGAGATTGAATCTCTACTTTGTGTTTACATCGCATATGAATTGAGCCCATTGTGCTTTTAATAGCATTTAAAAGAATACTTATTTATTTAATTAAAATTTAAAAGAAGGGCACTTTGGGATTTCAATATATGTTCTCGTGTGTATGTTTTGGTGAATATGGTGACCTCTCTGCATGACTGAGTACAAAACACAACGGACTATTCAGTTTCCATAGGATGGCCAGATACTGTTTAAGGGGTTTAGCCTCTTAGAGGATTAGAAAACACAAAGTCATAGGCAGATTAAAAATATCAAAGTATCCATTCTGATGACTCTTCATAGTTCATACCATTAAACTATGTATTAAGGTTTTTTTAATTATTAAAACCACTGTTTTCTCTTTAATATATAAATTTCAACAGCATTAGATTTGTTGGGTTCTTTTATTTTTATTTTATTTTTGTTTAGAGTGGTTTTGGGGCGGGGGGGGGGGGGGGGGGGGGGTTGGTGGCCACCTGTGCGGGGAGTAGGGAGAGCAGGGGAAGCGAGCAGGCTTAAAGATTTGAAGTACAGCCATATATTTTGGTCTATTAGCAGCCTTTTTTAGTCGTGGCACTCATGGAAATCAACCCAAGCAAAGTCCTAACCATTTGCATAGGTATACAGCTGTTATGACTACTTATTACTATTAATAATCACCGTACCTCAGACCACTGTAATGCAAACAACACAGGATGACTAAAAACAGTTATATTACCACGATATTGTTATTAGAAAACATTGGCCACATTATGTAAGAGTTTTTCAAATAGTGGCCAAATATTAAGTATGCCAATGTTAGAGTACTAAAAACATCAACCATAAATCACATACATTTCTTGTGAGGGCTCTTTTATCAGATACTTGGGAAACAAGTTAGCCAGTCAGTCAAGAAGATAGATCATTCTTAAACAGGAAAAATGACAGAGAAGGAAAAAAACTGGTAAAAAGATAATTTCTTGCAAGAAATTTACCTATGAGTAATGCTTTAGACTCGACCACAAATCATAATTAATGGCAAATTTTCTAAAATGAAGTTTGCTTTCACTGTGGCATACATCCCACTACACAATGCACCCCAACAATATAAGAACTTCTGGATTTTTTTGGTTCACCTACATTGTTAAAGACATGCCAAACCTTTATGCCAGGGTTCCTTTGGACATACTTCTTGGATCCAGCCTTCAACTGAAGAGGTAAAAATATTGTATTCTACACAGTTGTTATCAGTTTTTTTTTCCCAATTGTTTTATTCATCTGTTCAAGTTTATAGAGTCTTAAACATGTTTGGAAGACATATGCCCATAGATCGTCACTGCATTTGTGCTTCCCAAGTCCGCATAATGCACTCTAATCAACCTGTTTTGAGGTCAAAGGGGAATTCCCTAGTCTCCTAATGAGGTAATCAGTAATCCTTCATATTTGTATCAGGAGCATGCAATAGAACCAATTTTACAATGAGTGGGGTCAACTCACCCTCCAACTCAGATAAGCAAAGATCCACAGAAGACCAAGGACCTTTTGAAATGATTATAACCAATTTTTTTATCGTTCCTCCAATTAAAGGGTTATGATGTTGACTTTAATGTATCAAAGCTTAACTGGTACCATCAGAGAGAATTTACCTTTCTAACTGAATTTTACTTGTGGAACAACAGGCTCTATATTTCTTACGAAATCTGTTGTTTACTGTGCCTACATCTGAACTTGGCCCACAGTTCCTAGGTGGGAAACTCTGAACAATCTAATCCACTTTTCATATCATATAAATATATGGTGTAGTTTTCAAGTCTTGCTCACATAGCAGACCCAAGACCCAAAACCATCGGAACTGCTCCTGCCTTCAAGTGTAGGATGGGATCAAATAAAATCCAACATTCTTATGTGATTGGGAGTGGAGTTCGAGGTGGAATATATGATATAGCCTATAGACCTATCACGAGGGCAAACTACTTCGTAGATAGTTTTGAAAAATCTCCAACAAATTGTATTAACAGCAATCGCTACCTCTGTAATTTTTACATTATGAAAAAGAATTGGTGCTTATATTTAATATACTTGGGAATTTTTGAAGAATATAGCTTGAATAACTTCTTTCAAAATTGACTATTTGTCTCTCTGTTAGAGGTGTTCCAAAAATGTTTGTGATCAAATAAATAGCTTTGCGAATGAATGGATCAGATCGAAATGGAAAATAGAAAGAATTGTACAAGTTATATGTTTTGTGACCACTTTGTGGAAAATCGTTAGGTATGAATATCTTAGATACTTGTGATTCAATTGGCGAAATAGTATCTCTCTCCAAAAAAACATGTTTTTTTTCACCACCGTACAAAGAAAATATTTTGTTGCGAATGAACAAGATATTGAGGAATTGTCCATACGTAAAATCATAATTATTGATATGGGACTTGGGAATTTAAAAGCTAAAACCAGAGACATCCATGGTTTACATTAGAATTAATGCAGAACAAAGGGCTGAACATTTTGGGAAAGGTGGGAACAGTGAAATTTAAGCGACATAGCTCGTATCAGGTATAAATTTAAACAAGCACAAGTTTTAATCTGCTAATCAAAATGAATACTATCAACAATTAGTATTTCCTATAAATTCATCCAGATCTAGATGCAAAGCAACTCAATTCTGTTGAAATTGCAAAAATTTCCTGTATCTTGCTCAAAATGGAGTTTTTGAAAAGGAAAAAAAACTTATTTTTATGGAATTTTTAATCTAAATTTTATATAGAAGGCTGTGCTTAGATCTTTTAAACTCGTTTTTGGCGATTAGAATTCTTACTTTTTTCTTTTTTTTCTTTTTTTTTTTTTTTTGGTGGCAATTTATGCATATTTTCAAATTAGAAGTCTTTCTGTTCTTAGAATTCAAGTTTGTAGTCCATAAATGAGACATTGTGCTGTAAAAATAGGAATTTTGAGATCTTCTGGTTTCCCTGTTACCCTTGTCGATTCAATGATTCCCACTAAAGTAGAGGATGGTGTTCTTTCCCCTTTACCCTACTGCATGTAAGATTTTAATGTAAAAGACACACACAGACAGCAGAGTCAAAGAGTGGATTTATTATATTTAGGCCTCTTGTCGTTCTCAATATATTCCCAAGTCCCAACAAAGTTTCAGGAACTAAAGATTATCACTTTTGTAAAAGTTTGTTAATCACCTCAAATGCATCGAATAAATCAAGATAGATAAGTTAGAGAAACGGTACCAAATGTAATATAACTTCCAGGTGGTGCAATAGCAATGGCACCGGGTCTGAGTCGCTTTTCACCAATAAATGTCCCATTTGTGCTGTCCAAATCCATGACCAAAAGATTCCCATCTTTTTTCTTAATGCGAGCATGCAAAGCGGATACTGTTATAGTACAGAAAGAGTATATACACAAGGAATGAGGATTACAATTGTAGGTTTGACAAATTTATAATTGAAAATGCTGTCTAATTCCATATATCATGTTATCTCATGAATGCTGCTTTAAGAGGTTGATAATAAGTGGAAAAACATAATACAGTAACAATCATGCAACTTTGTTGATTATGTTTATGAGATTGGAGTGTATGTGTCGAGGAATTCCATGAAGGGTGTAGGTAGAAATAAGTTCATAAAATGTTATAATTTGGAAGTCTGGAATACCTGTTGCAACTGGAATTACCAGATCTGCTTTCTCAGCAACACGGCCGACAGTCACAACATTCTGTAGAGCATCCATAATGATCCAGTTAGCATGGTGCATACTTCAGTTACAGGAATTACTACAAAGTGACATTGAAGTACTTACTGAAGCTATTTCAAATGCATCTGGCATTTGAACCTCAAAACCTATGTGCCTCCAATCTCCGTCACCTATAGAATACCCATGGTTGAACGTACATTGTCAGTCTTAAACAAGTAAATAACACTAGAAAGTAAGTGACAGATGAACTACATTTGGTAAGGATACTTAGATGGGATACATAGCAACACAAAAGCAGTTCTTTTCTGTAATTATGAAGAATGGGAAAAACAAATGTAACTTCACATGCTTGCTTGTCATGACAAAGTGAATTTATTAATAGACAAAAATGAATTAGAATTATGAGAGAGAGAGAGAGAGAGAGAGACTTCATATCATGATCGTGATTAGTCAAAGAACAGAATTTGGTGGACTAAATGAACCCTGCAAATAGAAGATAGAATATGAAATTCAGGTCTTTGCAGGATCTCATTTGACTGTAAAAGCCAATTTTGATACCACTACATCAGGTGGCCTAGTAGCCCAGGCAGGCCAACATGCATATGTGCATGGGTTTGAGTCCTAGAACCCCATAGTGAATGCGGTGGTAATTGATTTTCTTCCCAAATGGGTGGCCTTGGTGGGTTAGGGGCTTTCACTACCCCTCCAAACCCTTTTTTTTAATCTAAAGAAAATGCCAATTTGGATGAAAATCACGAAGTTAAGCGGTTCATTTCAAAACATCCAGTCCAAAACTGTAAAAATTTTCAGAGTAAACCCAGTAATGTTAGACCCAACAAGGCAACAATGAAGGAATTAAATCAAATAGGGGAAAAAAAATTTAGAAAAGAAAGAAACAATTTGGAACTACCAAAAAAGTACACGAAATTATGTAAAGGAAGTTAGTTTCTACTTAGTGTACAATTTAGCAGAAAGATTACTCTAATGGCCAATTCACGTTCAAAATAATTTTGCTATCAACTCATTTGGTCATCCAAATGAGAATTAAACAACTACAATAACGTTTTTTTACATAGTATTGAAGGCACAAATCAATCATCTTGAATGAGACTATTTGAAAAATTTAACAGACCATAGTTGATCTTATAGAATCAAGTTTAGAAATTCATGGAATATGTCAATTTTGAATTTTACACTCTAATTTATGAATGATGATCATTCTCTTGAATTTTCTCATTCAAGATGATGGACTACACTACTATAATCGTTTAATTTTAATCTGGACGACCAAACAGGTCCTTAATGAAAATGAACCCTTTTTACTAACAGTTGGTATTGATTAAGAAATACCCAGATGATAGAAACAGGTAAATACTTGGAAACACCAGCGCTTGTTTATAGATTTCAACAAGAAATTTATCACTTTGCTTGAAGAGATTAATTTCATCACCACAGGTAGAAGAATAGATGGAGTTACTGACCTGCAGGTTCAAGAAGCCATCTATCTGTATCAACTGTTGAAGTGCTTTCAGCATCAGACGCACGTATAGGCCCAAGTTTCTTCCGTTGCCTTGATCTAATTTTAACACGTTGAAGCTGTGAGTGAAAGCTCTTAGAGCACAAAAATGTTGCCGAATGATGAGAAAGAATAGAGAGTTTAGAATGATAGAAAGGTGGAGACAGAGAAGTAGAGCAGCTTAGAGGCATTGGAAGCTTGGCATAGGAAAGAGAGTGGGCGGTTAATGCCATTTTGTGCAGATATTGCCCACTCCGTGGCACTTTGATCTTTGAGCCAGGAGGCCGAGAAAACTCGGCGACACTGAACTGCTGCTTTTGCTTTTCTGGGTTGGTGTGGATAAGTGGCTTTTTGGGCACATGTGGTGGAGTATGTGGCAGCGAATTAGTGCATTGACAGGGATTTTGGATAACAAATTTTATTTTATTTTATATATATATATATATTTTTGTGGGTGGATAATCAGCTTTTATTTATTTATTATTATGAATATTATTATTATTATATTCATAAAAACTCCCAAAGAAAAAGAAAAAAAAAAAAAAGCCTCCCCACACTTGAGTTAATAGTATTTTTTGCATTTTTTTTCTTTTTTTTTCTTTTGGAATGTTAATAGTATTTTCCTTTTTAAAATATCAAACCTAATTACATTTTAGGAGGATTTAGTGAGAGGTCTTATTTGGAATATTGTTGTACTCTCCAGTCCTTTTGAGAAAATTTGTCAAGTTATAAATATTTTAAAAATTGATAGGACAAAATTGCCTTGATCATTAAAACGTTTCTGTTCAAAAACCTCTTTAAATGGGATTATCCAAAATTGACGGAGTGATTCATTCTTTATTTTTTTAAAAACGGAATCAGTTTAAAATTGGTTCAAAAACCCCCCCTTTAAATGGGATTCTTTCTTTATTTTTTTTTTCTCTCCTTTTTTTCTTCTCCTAAGATTTTTGTCTATAGTAATTCTCCCATAACCATAACCTCCTTATTTTTAGTTATTTCTCTTCTTATTTTTCTCCCATGATTTTATATGTATTTCTCTACCATAATAATTCTCTTATAACCATGTGAGCTGCCATTGTTATAACTGTTTCTTGTGTCTCATGTGTTGACAAAAATTAATAATTTGAGGCTTCAAGGTAATGACAAATGTAGGGATTTTAAAAATTAAGTGATGGTTTGGTTTCATGAGTTATTGGATACAGTTACATGGTATTGTATATAGTTACTGGTTGCTTGTAACTATTTAATTTTATTTTTTCTGAGTTTATTGTATATAGTTTCTGGATAGTAAACAATTACATGGTATTGTATATGAGTTCATGTAACAATCATTAGGTTGTCGGCAAATTTTAATCCACTTGTAACTAGTTCCATGATATTTGTAGCTGTTTAAATTATTTTTCCCATTCTGTGAAATGAGTTACAATGAAAAATGTTAAATTTTATGTGTTTTAATAGGAAAGCTTCAAAACTTATTTGCTTTATTATATATTGCCTTTATTGGCTGAAATATTCTTAACAGTTTTAGTAATTTATTTCATTGGTTTATTACCTTCTTTAAGAGCCAACAGTTACTATTCTTGTATTTAGGTATTTTTACCCAACGGTAATATACTTTAATGGAGGAACGTTCTGTAAGGTTTCTATGGCCTATTTAACCAGAACGTTCCATCCATTACAGATATACACACAGACTCTTCTCTCTACATATATCTTCTTTCTGTCAAACTCTCTTTGCTCTTTCTTCACCATTTTTCTATTATATATTTTGGGCGATTCGATACATACTTGGCACCCCGTCTGCGTAGGTGTGCGCTACAGATCAGACAGCCTGCGAGGAATAGGGTTGTATCTTGGAGCTGTGTGCGACCACCAATACCCGCACGTGGGGAAGCGTATACGACTTTAGGACAGCGACTACGTGCCTCTCTACAACTCCAGGCTATTTTTTATCATTTTCTACCATTTGATTTTGTTTAATTTAATAGTTTATATTCATTTTTGTCCTGTTCATATTCTTTCTACTTGGATTATTGTTGCATAGATTATATTTATATTATTCTATTAATCATTGTGTAGATTTATGTTATCTCTAACATTGTTTATTGTAGAATTGTTCCAACAAAAAATGAGTTAAAATAGTTACGTAAAGTAGATGGCAATGTTTTCAACAGAATAAGGAAATCCATTTTAGGCCCAAAATATGAACTATTGGTGTGGAGATAAACATGTCAATATGGTTTAGATATGATTTATTGCCCCGGAAATCATGAATGGTATTCACGGAAATCAAGAAGATAAACATGGCAATATGGTTTATTGCCCCAGAAATCATGGAGTATACACTTTGGAAGAATCTCACAAAAATATTGAAAACCAACGACTAGGAAAAAAAATACCGTATTTGGGGGGAGGGCATGAATGGTATTCATGAAATAAAGAAACCTACTACGATCATAAAACGTTAGCGTTTTATATGTACAATGGACTTGGGATTTGGATTTGGTGCATTTAGTCACTTTAAATGCACTGTAAAGTTACCGCGCGATGAGCAACACGTGGAGACAGTTGAGATTGAAGACAACCATTTTATGCCCAACCAATCTCAGCTTTCCAATTTCAACTCTCTTCACGTGTCGCTCATCGTACAGTAACTTTATGGTGCATTTAAAGTAACTAAATGCACCAAATCCACTTCTAATGGACTTGATGCATTAAAATATTTTATGAAGTCCTTATGACTTCACAAGTCCTTAGATAAGGACTTTCCGCTGATTTCCCTTACATTTTATTCGATGATCCCTCTTAAATTAGGAAATTTTGGTAACTTTATTTTCTTATCTATAAACATTGTTTCTTTTAACATTGATATCGATCATTCTATATATAGAGTAATTTTTAAATAATCATTCAAAATACTATAAATGTTGTAAGGATAATTCTTTAATTTGTCAAAATTAATATGCAGAAGTAGGCTTGGAATACCTTTCATTTGACCTCACAAAAAAAAAAAAAAAAGGTAAAAACTATTAATCTCTCCTTTTCCATGGATAACAAATTAACTTTCGACCTGCGCACTGTGTGTTTACAAGTGGCAAAGAATTAAGTTTAGGTTAAGTTTGAATTTGCCTATTTTGTTATAACGAACCATATATCACAAGTTTTAGTTCGAATCAAACAATATGTTAGTGTCATTATGCTATTTGTGAAATTCAAACTGGACCAGACATAATTTTTCAAAGGATATATTATGTTTGAATATGGTTTCCTCGAGTAGGGCACACGAAATTTCGAACTTTCACCTCTTTTTATTGCCCTATCATATTAAAAGTCTATCAAATGGCATGGTATTTTTATTATGCCACAGTACTGTATAAGAAAGTTGAGAAATCAAGTCCTGTCAAACTCATCTTTTTACCCAGTTTTCAACGCTATAGCTTGTAGTATGATGATCGAGTATGTATCCTTGCTTCTAATTTACTATTATTTCATTTTAGAATTCTCAAAATTTTCCAAGATATCATACTTATTTTCAGCCTTTCAATCAAACCTAGGAAATCCAAATTTATTTATTTTATTCTATTATTGTACATTTAGCTAGTATAATTTCAAATCGGTCGCACACATTGCCTAATTAGTTCCCTAGCTACTTTCAAATCGTATAGCCTCCACTTCTAAATTTAGGGCAATGATTCAGATGTTGCCTCTAATATGATCGTAGCAACATATATAGGCAAAAGCAAATGCAGCCCATTGCTATTAAACCAATGGAAACGGAAATGGGGACGGATGAGGCTATTGTTAATTGCGACACGCAAGCTTGGTGACTTTAAAAATGTTGAGTCTAGAGACTTGACACATGCACAAAGAGGAGGAGGAGGAGGAGGAGGAGGAGGAGGAGGAGTCACTTTTGTGTCTTTCTTTCACAACCACCTTTTAACCTGCCCTTACTTAGAATCTGAGTAGAACCGCCTGAGAAGTTGCATTTGAGGACCGGAAAATACTTGCCTCTATCCTTGGGTGGAGGAGCTCCTTCCCTCCTCCCACTCATATTTCATCACTTGTCCAAATAAAGAAAGAGAATTGATTGTGTGTATGCATTCCCATGTTTACATAATTGTGAACATATTTTTATAAATCCATATTTGAGTGTTACATTTTTATGTTAACATGAATGTGTGTCCACGTATTCATATTAGCTTATTTATTTGTTTGTGATTTTGAATTCATATTTTTCTAAAATATTTATGACATGAAACAGAAAATGAATGGAGGTAGGGAGTAACTCTTCCTAGTGTTATTAAACCCGGACCGGACCGGCCGGTCGAACATGTGAACCGGACACCAGACTGGTCCGGTTTTTAATTGGGTCGAAAATGCATGCCATCCGGACGAACCAGATCAAACCGCTCTAAACCACCGGTTTTTTATGGGAACCAGATGCAAACCAATTCGATTGGACGGGTACTAATTCTTAAAAATTCTAACATTTTGCTGTATGAGGAGTAGAAACCTGGATGTACACTCTACAGGAATTCTTAACCACTGGACCACCTAGTGCTAATATGAAAAATTTCACTACACATATTATTTAAGGTCTAAATGTATACATTTTATTTTTTGGTATTATTTTAATTATTTATTATTATTTTAATTATATAACCGGTCCAACTGGTACCTGACAGTTGAACCAGTAACCCAGTGACCCGACCTCTAGACCGGGTCAATGACCGATCCGAGTTTAATAACTATGACTCCTCCACCTTGAGGTGAGGCAAGTAGTGTTCGGAATGCGGAGTATATCGTTAAGAGGACTAAAGATGTTTTGCTTTAGCCCATGACCTCATCCCACAAGACAAGCCCATCTGCAAGGAGAGCATGAAATGAAGTCCGCTAAGTCACTCTTTATTTACCAACAAAAAAGAAAAAAAAAAATTGAAGAGGAGTAATTTCATACATTAAAACACTAAAGTAGTAAAGCCCTAGGCCACTTGGAACCACCAAAAATAAAAAATAAAAAAAATAAAAAAAAGGCCCTAAGCCACTGCGTTAAACCCATCAAGGCAGAGTTGGCCATAGTCTAATAGTCTAATAGACTATTTTTTAGCTTGGAATCTTACACTACTGATGTGTTCTTTACGTATTATAGCAATTCTGCTTTCGCTTGATCCCAATAATGTTATTTGTTCATAATTTTTTTTTTTTTTTTTTTTTTTTTTTTTGTGTTATGTTTGGTTGGAAAAAATAAAATAAAATAGAAAATGATCTACGTGATTATATATGTGATATTCATCTGCCTTTTGTTTGTTGTTTTTTCTCTAGATGTTTTGCATATTGTAGTATTCTACTCATGCTTCAAATGACATTCTATTAACTTTTGCATGTGGCTGCTAAGAAAACATAAGAAAATTAGAGGAAGTAAAATTGGATTTATTTATTTTTATTTATTTTTTTTTTTTCAATTAAGAAATTCGACTAAGTAAAGACTTGGCATGGGCATCATGTAGTAACGGTTTTCCCCACCCCTCACCAAACACCCTCTTTTTTGTTTGTTTGTTTGTTTGTTACTCTAACGCAATATAATTTCAAATCTTGGCTTTGTCACTAGATTTACCTTTTTTATGAGCATCTTTGGTAATCATTTTGATCTTCGATCTTAAATTGACCTGTTGTATTCTCGGTAGATTTTGTTTTTGTTTTTTTGTTTTTTTAAGTTGAAATAGTTTTAATCCTCATCATTCATATATAATATATTAAATTGCTTCATGCCAATATTTCGAACTTGGAACTCGATACAAATTGATCTTCCAATTAAAAACTATGAATTCTTCATGTAATAATTTTTTTCTTTCAAAATTTTGATTCTAGGATGCTTCTTATTGAGAGTCATGAAGAGCGTGATTGAGAAGTAGGGTAATGGAATGAAAGTCGTTCTTGCGAGGTCTATCAACTTCTACCTCGCATTCTTTTTTATGCTTTTGCATTTCTCTCTCTCTTTTTTTTTTTTTGGTAGATTCAAGTTGATTCGAGATTAAGAGTTACTCATCGATTTATCAATATCCATAAATGAGTAACATGCTGGTAAAAAAGATATTGCTATATGTGTGGTCGTGCTGGCTTAATGGATGACAAGTGACCATTCAATTTCTCATCAAGTTTGCCATGCTTGATAGGGAGGAGTCGTTGTCGGATGTATTCCATGTGAAGACTGGACTTTTGGGGTCGTTGCTGCAACTCATTTTTTCTTTCCTAATTAATGTATCTATATTCCTTTTGGTGCACAAGAAGCAACTTTTCTAAACTTCTACCAATGACTCGTATTTTGTAGACAAATCGCTAGATTAGATTTGTTTCATATGTAAGTTATGTATATAAAAAATCAAGTTGATTCGAGATTAAGAGTTACTGATCGATTTATCAATATCCATAAATGAGCGGTGGGGACTCGGGAGGAGTCTTTGTTGGACGTGTTCCATGTAAAGACTAGACTTTTGGGGTCGTTGCTACAACTCATTTCTTCTTTCCTAATTAATGTATGTATATTCCTCTTGGTGCACTTGATGCGACTTTTCTAAACTTTTACCTATAACTCGTATTTTGCAGACCAATCGCTGGATTAGATTTGTTTCATCTTTAAGTCATGTATATAAAAAATTAAGTTGATTCGAGATTAAGAGTTACTTATCGATTTATCAATATTCATAAATGAACGACGGGGACTTAGGAGGAGTCTTTATCGGACATGTTCCATGTGAAGACTAGACTTTTGGGGTCGTTGCTACCACTCATTTCTTCTTTCCTAATTAATGTATCTATATTCCTTTTGGTGCACTTGCACTTGCACAATTAGGGATGAAGAATAAGTGGGTTTTTTTGGGGCCCACCCCATTCTGCTTCTAATGAGAATGGTTTGGAATACCATTTAATAGGGTAGGGGCGGGTTTGGGGATTTTTTTAAGAACCCGTTAAGGTTTGGGGTAGGGTTGGGATTTTCATTAAAAACCTATCCCGAACTTGCCCCGATTATCTGCTCACTTTTATTATTATATCTCTATTAATACATAATAATACACTTATGCTATTTAATATATAAATGCCTCTAATTTTCTCTTCCTTAAACCCTAGCCCATTTTTTTTTACACAAAAGTTAGAGACTCATAGAAAGAAGCAACACTCTCCAATCTCCATTTCCGGCAACCAAGAAGATTCAAAAACAATAGTGCAACCATTAAAAAGTAGAGTGAACCATCTTTTTCTTTCTTGGTAAAATAAATAGAAAAAGAAGAAACCAAAGAAAGATTGAAAATTTGTCTTTCTTGGTAAAATAAAATAAAAAAGGAGAAACCAGAGAAAAGTAGAAATGGAAGGGACCGGGCCGGGCGGGGTGGAAATGGGATTTTCAAATTTAAATGGGACAAGAATGGGAATTGGATGTTAAATTCAAAGAAGGTTTGGGATAGGGTTGGGACGGGATAAATCCCAATGGGTTGGGGTTCGGAGAGGGCTCCCTGTACCAAACACACCCCATTGACATCTTATGCACAATGAACCATAAATAAGAAAAGAAAGAAAAAATTGGCAAAAACCCCATTTAGAAAAGTAGTTTAGTAATAATCCTATCAAAAGATTCTTTAACCCCTTAACCCAAATTTGGGTATCTATCTTTCTTTTCTTTTTTTTTTTTTTGAAAAATCCTAATTTATTATTTGCTTATAAGGGCACTCTGTTTTTGGTTATTAAAGGCACCTTATGTAACTAACTTATTTTTTAATTTTCTAACTTTTAAAACCCTTTAACTTACAAGATACAAATTCGTTTTTCATAAAACTTATAACTTTGGAGTCTACTCGTTGTGATCTGTAAAACAATAACCATTGTGATTAGGTAATTCTGGGAAAAAAAAAAAATTATGTTACTTTTTGCTCTTAAAAAAATAATATATAAATTATAGTATTAAATAGTAATATGTTACTATTTTGTTATTGTTAAATAGTAACTTGTTATTGTTTTCTACACAAAAATGAGATTTTTTTTTTCTTGGGTATGGAGAGATTGCAATAACATGTTACTCTTCTCTACATAAAAATGAGTTTTTATGTTAAAGGTAAAATACAGAAAACTACCCCCAAGTTTGGGGAAGGTTTCAGTTTGGTACTCCCAAATTTAAAAGAGTTCAATTAGGTACCCAAACAGTTTGTTGACTAACACTGTTAACGGTTGGCATCAAATTGACATTACTACCCTTCACTTAAACCACATCGTTTTATCAATAACAATTTGGATGAACAACTTCTTCAATAATTCCAGATTTATAGGTCACAATTGTCCTTCAACGGTGTGAGATTCGCCTTGACTATGATGAACTTGATGCCATGATGCTAGCTACACATTGAGGAAAAAAAAAAATGAACACACTCTATCTATCTATCTATCTATCTATCTATATAGATATATGGATTTTGTGTATTTCATATAGAAGGTGTGCTTCATCGAAAAAAAGAAAAAAAAAATTATGAGGAAATAAAACAAGAGAGAGAGAGAGAGATGAAAACATTACCTTTGAAAAAAATATATATATATGATCTTGCTTGCTTATGAGGACCCTTATTCTTGTTCAAAATAAGGGCAAAATTAACATATTTTCTTAAATTAGTAAGAACCACGAAAATTACGGCATAACAAGACCCATCACATTGTGATCCCCACATACTTTCTTTTAAGTCTCCGTCTCACGAAAACCATCATAAATAATCATGTGACTTTTTGTTTGATAACCTATGGTGATGCGTTGTATGAATATAGAGAGAGAATTTTAGACTGACAGGATTAAAAGAAAATAATTACAGTTCAATACAAGATATTACTAACTTTTTAATAAATGACTACTAATGTAACTAAGAATGACTAATAATTATAATTTTTTACCCGTAGCTTGACCAATCTATAATTTCTCCAATGTAATGGGTCATCCTAGTAACCTCTTTTTTTTTTTTTTGTTACCCTATAAATATTTGACGTGAGGCCTATTTGTCGTTGAACTCTAATTTTCTAACTGCAATCTGCATACTAAAAAGTGCCTGCTTAATTACAATAAGCTCTAGTTCTCAAATACAAAATTTTTGCGAACGTTTGCTACAAAACCTCTACATGCAGTTGATCAATTCAAGAGGATTAGATGCGTCATATGAATATTTGAACATCAGTTAACTGGTTCATCAGCTTTCAAAGAGATACGATCGAAGAAATAAGTCTCTCTTTCTTCAAATGCACCCTCCTCTACTTTACTAAAATGCACCATATTGGCCTCTTCTCTTCCCGAAATGCTTCATTTCCTACTCTTTCTTCCCGTCTCACAATTCACCCATTTTTTTAGTGGTCATATTTTCAGAAGGCATGGACAAATGATACTGTTTGTAGTATCCCCTGCCATCATTGAGAGTGCTAGAAAGGAGGAGGAACACTGAAGGTTTAAGAAGTAATGAAAAGTCTATTATATTATAGGTTCTCTATTAGTCAATGCAACATTGTCTATATATCCTGGAGGGAATTTTTTCCCTCATTGAATAAAATCATTAACATAAAAATGTTGCTTTTCGGTTAACGTCAATGTAATATAATGTCTTGTTGGTCGGTTGATTAAGTGTATTGCATCGATAGATTTAAGCATGATGGGTCCAACTTGACTCTCCTATGATCACGATTAAAGTGACTGGTTGCCATTGCAGGTCACTACTTCTTGTGCAATATCATGTGGTACAACATTAATTTCACAAGGCCTGTTAACTGCATTTAATCACTTTTTACCACTTGAACAATCTGTGCAGTGTGGTTTAGAGTAACCAAATCCATTGTACTTGAAAACATTGTGATCAATTGCCTTCAGTCAAGCCCGGCCCCCTCCAAAAAAAAAAAAAAAAAAAAAAAAAAAAAAAAATACACTGATGATCTTAAGGTCACTTCCAAGAGTACTGAATCATAGATGGTATTTGGTGCGCGCATTCTCATCAATACTCTGAAGCATAGAAAATAAAATTTACTTCAACTTATATACTCCTAAATTGTATCATGCCATATGACGTATTTCCATAAACATGCATTTGTGCTATATAAAACAAAAACTGATATGCTATGCAAGATTCAACACCAAGTGGAAAACCGAAGTTAGCAGCAACATTATAATTACCTTGAAAATATGAAATCAATGACTACTGTCACTTTTTTTTGTTTTGTTTGGGAGAGGCGCCCCCCGGAGAGGAGGGGGGGGGGGGGGGGGGGGGGGGGGTGGTGTTGGGGTTACAACGAAGAGTCATTAAGAACGAACAATGCGAACGCCAGTTAAATCTTGAAACAAAAGAGACTGAATCCCATCAGGTGGGTCCTCAAGAATGTTGAACCCTTCATCATTGTTGGCCCCCACCTTTGCAAGAAACTCAGCACACATGTTTGCTTCTCTGTGCGTGTGTCTAATTTCACATCTCCAATCCCTGTTCATCAAATCTCTACAGTCTTGGACAATAGCACCACAGCGATGGCTGGGATTAACTCCCTGAATAAGCACAGTGATCACGGCCTCAGCATCCAGCTCAAGAATAATTTGCTTAAGTCCTTTATCCCAAGCTAAGTGGAGTGAAACAGAGGGATGGGCAAACCCTTGTTGAGTCTGGTCACATCATCAGGGAAGGAAGTATGAGGCACCCCCAAGCTCCAACCACCAATGGGGGACAAAATGTCCTTGACTTTCAGCTGTTTGTCACTTTCACCTAAAAGATACATCTCTTGGCTCCGAAGTTGTGATATTGGAATTGCATGAAAAGGCTTGGCCAATGGGGTCCTGCGGGCAAGGAATTCTTGAGACACATGTTGCATTGTAGGCCGAGATTGTGGTTTAATCCGTAAGCATGCAAATGCTAGTGTCACAACAAGAACAATATCATGCGCAAGAAGTGGATTTAGTTGAGGTGAGATGCGTGGGTCTAACACATCATTTAGCATTATATTTTGAGCAGATGATGAGGATAATGACGAGAGGAGTTCCCCTGGATGTCTTCCCATTATTGTTTCTAATGCGACCACCCCAAAGCTATAAACATCGCATTTTTCAGTCACAACCATGGTGTAGGCAAGTTCTGCATAAACAAATTATCCAAGTAATGAGTCAACAACTTTCACTTTGTGTAGGATGGACTTTTTACATGTTAACCATTTCAACCATTTCAAGGGAGCCTTAATTCGTCTTGGCATGTAGGTGATAGTAATTATTATATTAGAACAATAACTGAGAGCTGAAACTCATAATGCAAAATAATAGAAACATATATAAGATGAATTTGTAAGTCAATATATAGAAAAAGGAAGCACAAGTACAGCTTACCAGGAGCAATGTATCCATAAGTGCCTGCAATTATAGTTTGATTGGATGACTCAGGATCTAGCAGCCTAGCTGTGCCAAAGTCAGAGACAAAAGCGTCCAATTTTGCATTTAAAAGAATGTTGTTGCTTGATATGTCTCTGTGAACAATTGGTGGGGTGCAATCATGATGCATGTAAGACAAGGCATGTGCTATGGCTTTAACAATGTTCACTCTCTTGGCCCAGTCCAGTTCCACAGCATCAACCTCATTTCTTAAGACATAAAATAAGCTTCCCCTTTCCATGTACTCATACACTAGAAACATGCACCTATTGTGCAAACAAAACCCATAAAGCTTCACAATGTTTCGGTGTCGTATATTGGATAGTACTTGTGCCTCATTCCTGAAACTCTTGTCAAAAGCTGGCTCTTCAGCTTCCAAACGGTGAAGTTTCTTTACAGCAACAATTTCGCTGTGAGGAAGCTGTGCTTTGTAAACACTCCCATAACCTCCAGTGCCAATGCAATATCTGATGTCGAAGTCCTCGGTTGCTTTGACAATTTCTTCAAATGCAATCTTGCCATCATAATTCCATATGGAAAACAGATTTCCATGCTTTGTTGTTCTTGCTTCAGATTGGGCATTTCTACGCTTGCAAATCCATGTGGGGAGTAGAATTCCATTCTTTGTTGCTCTTGCTTCAGATTGAGTATTCTTATCCTTACGTTGGCAGAACCGTTGACAGAGGACCAGAAATCCAAAACTATAGAATACAAGAAAAATGTCCATGGGAATAAAGATGGAGGTATAGTGTACGGCTATGTTTCTTGGTTTTTTATTCATGGAGCCAGTGTTTGTATTATATGAAGTGTGAATTGTTGTAGATGATGTAGTGTGAATTGTTGTAGATGATGTAGTGTGAATTGTTGTAGGAGATGGTGTGCAAGGAGAAGAGGCCATGATGTCACTGCATAAACCTTCATTGCCGATAAACGCCTCGGACGAATATTTATTCCAAAACTCGTCTGGGATTTGTCCCTCCAAAGCATTGTATGACAAGTCAATTCCATGCAAGAAAATGAGAGAACTGGGAAAGGTGCCAGAGAGATTATTGTGGGATAGATACAAGTATTCCAAGTTCATTAAACTCCCAAGCTGGGGAGGTATTTCTCCATTGATCAAGTTATGACTAAGGTCAATAGTATTTAGTGCAGAAGAGTTACCAATCTGAAGGGAAATGCTACCGTTCAAAAAATTGTGGCTCAATAACAAGAATTGCATATTGGAGCAGTTCCAAAGATCAGTTGGGATGGGTCCACTTAACTTGTTTTGGGAAAGGTCTAGGTACACGAGTTGGGTTAATTGGGAAAGCTGATGTGGTATAGAACCCTCTATCTTGTTACTGGAAATTTGAAGATGAACCAGATTAGTCAGATTCCCCATTTCTAGAGGGATGGAACCACTTATTTGATTGGAATGAAGGCACAGAGATGTCATATTGGTTAAATGACCCACAGATGAAGGGATTGGACCAATGAGGTTATTATTACTCAGGTTCATAGCAACCAGTTTCTTTAGATTTCCTATCAAGGGAGGGATTGAACCATCTATGTGATTCCTAGAAACATCAAGCTCCACTAATTGGGTGAGGTTAGCCAGTGAAAGAGGTAACTCACCTGTAAGAAAATTGTGCGACAGGCTAAGGCAGACGAGTTTTGAAAGAACACCTATTTGGGACGGGATGCTCCCACTAAGTCCATTTCCACGGAGAACAAGACGGACAAGATTTGGGAAGCAAGAGAAGTTGAATTTCCCAAACTTATCTCCCAGTTGATAGTTAGAAGGTAGGGAAATCTGAGTGACACTTCCAGCATTATTGCAATCTATGCCGGGCCACGCGCAATGACTTGAGTTACCGGTTTTGTTTGCATAGTCACTCCACCACCCACTCTTGTGTATAACCTCTGCTTCTGATTCCAATGTTGATGATTCATATGCTGCCACCAACATGATACTAGCAGCATAGTGAAAAGCAAAGGCAACAGCCCATACTTTTGAAACAGCAGAAATTGAAATGGGGGAGGCCATATTGTTTAATCAAGGCCAATTGCATGAAGTCACAGGGTGATTGTGGTACTCTGAGGATCTTAAAATGTTAATTTGGTGTTGACCATTGCTTGGGAGGGAGTCGTGGTGTTTGGGTCTTCCTGTCAAGTCCACCTTATTACTTAGAAACTAAGTGGAACCACCAGCGAAGTTGCATTCAATCGGCCAAGAACCAAGCCATTAACCCCAGTCATGGGTTTTCAAGCTTGTATTCTAAATAAAATACGTGCCGCAAGACCCGTAGACAAAACAAGCGAGAATTGATTATATGTACATGCATCCCTATGTTATGTTATTAGAGACGTGCCTTTAGGTATCCATGTAGGCATGTATATATGTTTATGTCGAAATGAATATAAATATATGTTCATATATTTGTATTCACGTGTCCATATCCATATATCCATATTTTTTTTAATTCAAATTAATTATGAAACATGGCATAATATGGGTGGGAGAGAAGATAGTGGAGAGTCAAGTATTATCCTACTTTAAAACCATCATGTTACATGAATATTATTTGGATCAATCTGATCTTACCAAATTTTTTGTAAGGATGGAATCTATACCTTGTGCATAGCTGTTAAGATTAAATTTGATTTACCTAAAATTTTCTTTTTTGGTCAAGAATATTTTGTGATCATGCCCGTATTGATTTTATTTAATTACTACTCTTTGTATGAATATTTGAGGAGGAATCTATTTGTTAATTGTTGTTGAACTCTAATATTCTAATTGGAAGCACCTAGTGTGCCAACCTAATTAAGATGCTTTTTATTTATTTATTATTATTTTTTTCAAGATTAAAAATAACAAAATTGGGAGCCTCATACTAGAAAAAATGTTCTTATATGCAAGAAGGGCTGGTGCTCGAATTATGTTTTTTAAAATGGCTGACATATTAGTTGAAATGAAATAGATGATAATAAAATCTGATTTTTTACTTAAAATAGTCTAAATGGAAAGGGATTTGAAAATTGAAATGGTTAATTAAACTCATTCTTTGATTAAATTCATATTTAAATTATCTCATTCAAACACATTATTTTGAATGAATTGAAATGTGATTCATCTAAACAAACATGGCCCAATAATTTATACTTTCTAACAATACAACAAATTAAAATGCTTAAGATCATATAAATGTTGACAAAACCAAGGGCAGAGGGAAGGCATGACAGGGACCAAGGACCATGGCCCCCACACGGGGCCGTAATACAACGCGCAAGAAATGTGTACATCACTCTCTCTCCCCAATAAAGAGGAAAGGTCTACCCCGTCTAACACGGTTTTCTCCCATTGGAGTTTTCAACTCTCCAAAACGGCAAGATTACGTACCACATTAATGTTGGATTCTTTTTCACGTAACTCTCTAGAGAAAGAAGAAAAAAATGGTTATAATGTTATTTTATACAGTTTACAAATTGAATAATTAGTGTTATTATTAATTGTTGTTCATGAAATTAGACGAAAAATGTCACGTGACCATTGTTAATTCTACAAATGATGATTAATGGTAGTGCCAATTGTTAAATTTGTAAACTATTGGGGGACATTGCATCATTTTTTCTTTAGGGGGGGGAGGGTTATGTGAAAAATGACTAAACATTAAGGAGGTTTTTTGTAATTTACCTTTGTTTATTTGCACAAGGTACTAATTTTAGAAAAACGAAATGCTGTAAATTGAACCTAGTAACAACACAACCTAGTTACAACACTTGACGTGACATGAGTTGATTGACAAAAATACCTTATAAACTATTCAATATCATTACAACTTATAAGAGATCCATTATCACATCAAATGATATTTATATAATGCTATATTATGGTGCTAACGTGCTACGTATAACATTGTCCTTTAAGAAAATAATAAGGCCATGTTTGTTTGGTTGGAATGGAATGGGTGGGAATGAAATTTGATTTCATATTCAAAATAGTCTGGAATAGAATGAGATTGAAATAAACATTGCAAAATAAATATCATTATAATTCATTCACTACTATTATTTGATTCTATTCTTATTTAATTATCTCATTTTAACATGTTATTTAAAATGAATTGAAATAAGATTTCATTCTATTCCAATTAAACAAACATGGCCTAAGAGGACCAAGTCCTCAAGCGATTTCATAAGTCAATATGAAGTCGACACACACTATGGAATGTCCTTTTAGACAAAAAGACAAAAAGGGAAAAAAGAGGCAAAAGTTGAAATCATCATCAATTGTGTGACTTTTAGACAAAAAGACAAAAAGGAAAAAAAAGAAGCAAAAGTTGAAATCATCATCAATTGTGTGAATTGTGAAGTGAAATCAACACACTTGTATTCAAAAGTCACCTCAACCCTTTATCTCAGTTATTATCTCTATCCTCTCTCACTCTTGGACATCCGTTCCCTCTCCTCTCCTCTCCTTAGTCCTCTCTCTCTCCTCTATTATCAATCCCTTCGTATTATTTGAAATAAATTAAAATGAGATTATATTTCATTTTAACTAAACAAACATGGTCTAAGAAAACCAAATCCTCAGGCAACTTCATAAGTCGACTATGAAATCGACACGCACTACGGAATGTCCTTTTAGACAAGAAGGAAAAAAAAAAGCAAAAGTTGAAGTCATCATCCATTGTGTGAATTGTGAAGCGTAATCAATACGCTTGTATTCAAAAGCTATCTCAACCCTTTATCTCAGATCTTATCTCTATCCTCTCTCACTCTTGGACATCCATTCTCTCTCGTCTCCTCTCCTCTCCTAATCCCCTCTCTCTCCTCTAATCTCAACCTCTTCGTGACGCACTGTCAACCTGAGTCACCTGAGTCAACATAAGTACAATGTCTGAGTACAAATTCTATCAAAACTTTTTGTTAAGATTAAAAAAAAGGAAATTAGTATAGTCCCTATTAGGGTACTGTTTTTAACCAAAATCCCATCATAAGATTTTTTATCTCCATAACCCTTTTTTTAATAGTTTTTTTTTTTTTTTGGATAGGATAAGTAACAATTTTTGTATACCTATTTTACCCTTTTTTTTTTTTTTTTTTTTTTTTTATAACTTTTCAATATTGTTTATACCATATTTTTAGGAAAGGCGGATTTTATAGAAGATATGTAACGATTTGGGAGGGTTCATTCGTGGGAGAGGAATCTTAGGAAGATTGTCTTTTTCTCTCTTCAACTTAGCATTAATTAGTTGGGAGGGGGTTTCTATTCATGAGAGAGGAATCTTAGGAAGATTGTATTTCTCTCTCTTCAACTCAGTATTAATTGGTTGGGGGGTGGTTTCCATTCATGAGAGAGGAATCTTAGGAAGATTGTCTTTCTCTCACTTCAACTCAGCATTAATTAGTGTATTGCATTTAAGTTCAAAGTTGTATTTTCTCTCTTCTATCGTCTTCCACATCTTCTTCCTTTTCCCCTAAATCTGTATTTTTTTCTCCGATGAAGCTAGCGACGGTAGAAGTTGAATGGGAATGATCCAATGATGGCCATGTTACTTGGATCGCGACCTTAGTCGTCAACCTCGTCATCGCACACAACTCCTACTTTTTTTTTTTTTTTTTTTTTTCATTTCGTAGAATCATATCCCCATATTTTATTTTCATTTTCTTCTTTTATGTGTGTTTTTGGTTGATTTTTTGTACAACCCGATGAATAGATTCAATCATTTTGAGTTTTGATGCATATTTTCATTTTTTTTTTTTACAAATGATGTTTTTTGGAGCTCTTTGATATGCCTTTGTTCCATTGCCAAGCTTGATATCAACCTCATAATTGCCAGCAAAAAACATGATAGCAAAAGCACAGTGTTGCAAATATAATATGTGACAGTAACATTATATTGTTGGAAACAAAAAACATGATAGCAAAGGCATATTGATGCAAAGTATTGTACTCAACAGTAGCAGCATACTATTGAGAAATAAAAACATAATAGCAAGAGCATACCACTGCAAAATCATATGTGAAACAGTAACAACATACTGTTCGATGCAAAAACCATGATAGCAAAAGCGTATTGATTCAAAAATTATGTTCAACAGTAATTGTTGCAAACAAAAAACAAGATACTAACAATGTACCTAAAGTAATCATAATCAAACAAATTACACATTTTAACACCCATCAAGGTTATCAAATGGATTCCTAAAAATATAAACATGATGATAAGTAACAAATACCCAAAATAAAATCAAAATTCTAAAACTACAAAATACTCTAAATCAAATGAATTAGTATCTTTTTACTATCAGCCATTCAAAAATTTCCAAAACATATGAGTAGAAACCCCAATCAGTATCAATTTATTGCTTAACATCAAGAAATCGAAATGAAGCATCCTAAAATTCCAAAAATAAAATACTCAAAATAAAATGAAGTAGTATTGATTTGCTATTTCACAATACAAAATCCACAACTAGTATCTTGTTACTATTGAACATCCAAAATGTAAATCGAAATCAAAAGTTCCAAAAAAAATATCTAAACGGAAAAACAAAACCCAAAGAGTACCGATTTACTATTGGGTATTAACAAAATAATTCGATCTCCCTAAAATCTCAAAAATGGAAACAAAAACAACCCAAAGCATATCGATTTACTCTTCCCAACCAAAATATATATATGAATCACAATTAAATGGAAGCATTAGACTCGCTCTTCTTCACCATTGTGCTTCTTGAAACGAAATCGAATAGTTTTCAAAGGAACTCGAATCACACGAATGGTGGAATGATCTTCAAACCGAATCCTAACGTCTTCAAATGGCCTTCAAACAACAATTTGTTATGCGTGAAAAGGGAGAATGGAACCCTAGAATCGCTTCTTCAAACGTTTGGAAGGAGTTTTTGCGTCATTAGTAGGTGTAAATGCTTTGGGTTTTCCTTCTATATCGTCGCCAGAAACAATGGTAAACAAAAATCCCTGGTTTTTTGGTTTTTGAATAGTAATCCTTGATTTTTTGGGTTTGAATACTAAAATGGCACGTTTGTAAATAGATGGAAGCTTATGATTAGAGGTTTTTTTAGTCTGTATAGTATCAAAATGGGGTTTCACAAAACCTATTTTGTTTTGGGGTTTATTGTAAAAAGAGTCTTATACATATGGATTTTGATTAAAATTCCCTTAAAAAAAAAAGAATTTATCCTAAAGGGGAAAATGATAAATTAATAGAAGTTTCAATTAAATAAGAATTTATCTTAGAGTGAAAAATGATAAATTAATAACAATTGTTAACTACTTCATATAGATGTTATCGAGAGAAGAATGGAGTGTAATTTTTAAAAATAACGAGAAGGTCTTGTATTTTCAACAAACCTCAGGACCATATAATATATTATAAGACAGAATTTTATCATATTGACTTGCAAAGTCTAGCTTTTCGTCTAGTGTGGCCGTGTGGGCTACAGTGATTGAGGTGTGTGCTTTGGTGATTGAAGTGCGTCATCATCACTCATTATCTTCATTGAACTCTTGAATCTTCCGTCATTCAAATCACAAGATTGTATTAGGTTTAAGTGAATGAAATGGAAAAGGAATGGGAATAGAATGTAAGAGTTGGTAATAGTGTTTGGTAAGGATTGAGAATAGAATGAAAGAGAGAATAGGTGGGACTCAATTTTTATGATTTTGATATAAAGGAAAATCCCGACCCATTATAGGTCCACGTGAACTCAAGAGAGTCAATTAAGCTCCCTCATAAAAGGATACTATTAAATTAATATTTAATTATTCAATAATCAAATCCTAGAGCAAAAGGATTGATATTATCACTTATTAAACAAATCCTACCATGACTCTAGCCTCTTAATCTGATTAGAAGAGGGACACTCACCACAAATAGAGACTCTCTTCACATATGCAAGGTACGTACAATTCAAAAACAGGCTTAAGTATCAAAAGGATGAGACGATTTTTTGTCACCAACAATTTAGCGCGGTATGTGAGAAAAGATCAAAAAGCCTTTTCTTTTCTCTAAAAACGATCATGGACGACTGATCGCCGTATGGTTGGCTACAGCAGCAAAGCTACCCGGCCCCCTGTTTGATGTGCACATAGCACGGATATTTGCTCTGGCGTGTGAAGAACCACATCGGGCATTGGGTCCATCTCCTAGGCGTTGCACACTTCTTAGATTTGTCACATATATCACGCTCCCCACCATAAAATTGTTGGCATGGAGTATGGTCCATAACAGATGAAGGACCGACAACCTTCAAAATTCAGCATGCTGTCATTACTCTTTCCTTTCTCATTTATGTTATTTTTATAAATTAAATCAGAGAATTGCATGGGTTAGATGAACATCCATGCATGGACTAGTTGGGACGTTTACTGTACTCAAACATTTCTTCAAATATTTTATTTATTATTTATCAATCACTCAATGTGTGAGTGTAGAATAGGCAAAGGACTGAAATGCTCAACCATTTACACCGTCATTCACAAAAGCTTTGTGAAGCTTCTTTCATCAATAAATTTACAAAAAATATTGTGACGCCACTTGTTTCCAAAACACTGACCCTTTTGGAGCCGTTACCTCATGGGTAAGTGCACACACGTTATCCCATATGTGAACGCAAACATGCAGAGACTCATGTATGGGACAACAATAACGAGTCCCATTTCACATAAAATATTAAAATTGCTCATGCACCTGTGCTGTTAGTACACAACGACTCTTGGCCCGAACACAAAGAATGTCCACATGAAGACTATTAGACTACTCTCTGGGCTAGGTTATTTCTTAAGAAAAAGGCCGAAAATGTCTAAGAAACGGCACAGATATTTCCACCTAATGGATGGACTTGTGGGCCGCATATGCAAGTTGGACCACCAATATATTATTTGTAGTGATCAGATCTGTCTTCTACAAGAATCCTAGCAAATTTTGGTAGACCCACTTGGCTGCTATAGCTCCATCTCACATGCATTTACAATGGCCTTTGCTCGTTAGTAAGCTCACACATTCACTCCTAATAGCTCTCATATCAATCTTGGCCATAGTGGGACTGGTGCAATTACCGGCCTTCATGAGCAATCATACAACGTACTTTGTTATTTATATAAATCATCCATGCAACGTCGTAAGAAAAATGAATATATAAAAGGCTTAATAAATTAAAGCCTTGCTTAAACGCATGATGTGGTTCACATATGAGCTGTCATATATATACTTGCAACCCTTGCGCATTTTGTTCGCAAATTATGATTAAAATTTTTTTAGTCTTCAATGAATTATTGTGAATGTACACATTTCATTTTGGACTTAATGTCCTAATTTCACCACGATGTATATATGCTTGCTAGTGCTTTCAATACCCATTTTCATGGGTCATATTCATCTCTTTTAGCATGAAACCTTATCATCAATTTTCATATTGCTATGATGGCATCTTTTACCTCTACACATAATGCTCTACTACTATATGTGAACCACGGGTTTTGATCGAACCCTTTTTAAAAAAGAACGCAGAGATTTAAATAAATAAAAATCCATTTTTAAAGGTTCTCAAAAACAAACAAACAAGGAGTCGTCACCTCATTTTTTAAGGAAAAAAGGAAAACCATAAAAGTGTTTTAAAGGAAACTTTGGAAAACAAAACACATGACTCCAATCAAGGAAAAGCGGGTCTTAACAAAACAAGAGAAGATTCGGAAACTAAGTTACGATGTGGGAAGGTTCTAGGAGACATCCTATAGGCATTTACATCGCCCCAAAATGGGTCTCTTAATTTATATGGGCTATTTCAATCACTTCCTAATTAGTCACCATACGTATATAAAGAATCATCCATAAACCATCTACATTCATTTTTGAACATCCATAAAACATTATAAACATCTATAAAGCATCGTAAACATCCATGAACAAATTAGAGAGATATGGAAAGGAGTAGAGAGAGAGATAAAGAAAGAAAGAAAAAAAAACACCTAGGATATTTTGTATCCTAGGGTAGACTTGAACATCAAATGAGTGTCTACGTATCTTACATGCAAAGATGTAAGGATCAAAATCCACGTAGTTTAATTGAGAAGGGGTTACTCCCTTTACAATGAACTATAAACCCTAAGTTTCTATTAAAAGAAAAGAAGAGTTTAAAAAAAAGAGAACTTTCAAAAAGGGAATTTGAGAAAAGATAGAATTTGAGAAGAGATAGAACTCTTGTTTAATAAGAAGTTTTAGAAAAGTTGGAAACTTAAGAATCATAGTTCAAAGTGAAAAGAATAACACAAGGGAGAAGAAGAGAACAATTCGTAACAAACTTACCATACACCACTTACCATATGCCAATTATCTCAAAACATTGAGAAAACACCAATTAATCACCCCATGTATGCTATAGGGCAATTATCATGTTCAAACCAACCATATTCATGCTCAAATCATCATTAGAAGACCTAAATCAAATCTGGATAGAATATTAAATATCCCTAAAATATGCTACTAATCATGCAAGGAACAAAAATCAAAAGAAAAACAAAATCCTAATATGCTCATATATGCCCTAAACACCCTAACATACATAAAACTATAAAAAACATACCAAATATGAATTATCATGATGAAAATATCATATAACAATCCAAAACATGAAAAGAAAATCCAACATGATATCTTAGATAAGTACTTTATGCAAGAATGTGAAATAAGCATTCTTTCGGTGAGTTTTCCTAAGAAAAACTATCCTGAGATAATTTTACATAGAAATCACTTCGCATGAACGATTTCTTCACATATCCAATGTAAAATATATACCTAAGAATGCAAATAAACTCATGGCGCACTTAAACACACTCCAAAAAGCACCTATGCACAACCTCACTCTCTAAGGACGATAATTATCCTCTAAAAGAATAATCATCCATACACCTATGAAGATGAAGCTTTTACAGCAAGTTTCCTATACAAAAGATGCTTAAAATCATGCATATCATTGAACCATGAAGAGAAAATGACCTAAATACATCAACTAATTTTCTGTGTAATCATACCCCTATCCTAGAGAGAAACTATCCTACCAGCAAATAATTCATAATTCCTACTCCACTAGCATGCTTTTCACATCATACGAATCATATATACTCTAAAATATAGAGTCTATATGATTCTTAATTCAATACTAAGCCATAATCATGCAGAGAATGAGGTAAAAGAAGAAGGAAATATAGAAAAAGGAGAATAAGGATGTAAGGAAGCTTACAATAAAGCAAAGGTCTTCGCTGTGTTCTTCCTTCTTGTTGGACTTGATTGCCTTTTAGTTCTTCTTCAAAATTGCAGTAGAATGCTCTCTTCAAGTGATATGGGTGTGTGCAAATTCGTTCTCCCTATCTCTCTTATAAATATATATGAAGTGTCAAAAGTCCAAAAGTCCTTTATATATGATGATGAATTAGCCTTTATTTATAGCCAACCAATCATGTGAACCAATGGTTGAGATTAATTTACCATAAAACTAATCCAAGACTATTATTAACTCCCCTAGATGTTGGACAACTCAAAATCACTTCCCAATAAGTTTAAAACACTTTTGAAAGAAGGAAATTCAGAGTAAAAGAGTCCAAAATCGTCAAAACTAAAAAATAGGACAAACAAAAGAGGAGTCCTCAGGTGACTGGTTGGGTGAACCGGTTAGACCGGTTGAGCCAACCGGTCACCCAAGACCAAGCTTAGGTTTCAATGTTTTTTAGGATTTCTCGCTTAATTCGGACTCTTATCTTCAAATGGTCATATATTGGTCAATTTAACTCCGATTTGAGTGATTCAAAAGCCAAAATTTCAAGGATTCAATGTAGAATAAGTCTAGAATATTCTTGGACCAAAAATCCCTGACCATGGTCAAGTGATTGGGTTTTCATAAGGCGATTAACCGAAAAAGGGTTAATTGGCACTTCAACTAGGCTCATTTCATCATTTTAAAGATCAATGGAACAATTCGGTACAAGTTTCAAAGTTAATTGGAAAATATACGAAGTAAAAGATGAAATTGCCCTTCAAGTCGCAAAAGTTCTAATTACCTATCCAAACCTATCTGGAATTGAACCAAATTTAACACACATGTCCTAGATGATCCTAGAAACTAAACGCAATTGATGGGACTAAATAATGAGACAAAAATATGCATGCAATAATGAACTATTCTCATAAGCTTAAAAGGGCAAAAATGTCCTTTAAGACTTAGAAACTTCTAAATGATTCAAGAACTCACGAAATGAGTTCATGAACTCCTAGGGATGAAAATGGCGTGTCTACACTATAGTGGAATTACATACACCAACCCCCATGTTTGGGTTATGCAATTTAATTGACTTATGAGTGTGAGCACCACGTCTTAAACCACGCAACTCAAAAGTACGTTAACTAACCAACAAGGGCTAGCACGAAGAGGAATCGCCACCCAATTTAGCTTTGTGAACTACTTGACCTCTAACAAGGTCTAACTCGTCATAACCAGAGATGTATCTTAGTTCGGAGTTAGGGTACATCGTTGGAAAAGTGCATGTAAGGTACCCAGCAATGCCCGGTTGAAACTAGCCCCCACATATAATTACTAGCTTTAATTAATTAAGTATTCAATTGAGTTCAACTCCAATCATGCAAACATATATAATCATGCGAAAAATGATGAAATTTAAATAGTAAATAAATAAATAAAAAGAAGAATATACAGAATGCCAGAAAATCAGATATCAGAATTTACAAGAGTCAAATAGCTACTGGAAACAGCAAATAAATAACAAATAAATAAAATCTAAACTGTCTGCCGAAGTGGGTTACGTACACAACTAGCATGGTTGCGTACGCACCCTATTGGCACATCACATATCAGAATCCCAATAACAAAATATTATCAATCCTAAACCTAATTTAGCATGCACAAAATTATACTAAAAAATAAATAAACCAATTAATCCTACCAAAATAAAATCCTAATAACAATCTAATTCTATATGCTTAAAATTAAATCAATCAAAATAATAAAAATAAATATAAAAGAACAAATAAAAGTCCAATATGATTCGAATCTATGTACTATCATGCATAATAAAATCTAAATGGATAAAGAATTACTTACGTTGATTGTGAAGTAAATGAAACTTTGTAACTCACTGCGCCCCTCAAGTTTGTGGATTAAATCGCATCAATATGAGAAAGTATCTTCACAACCAAGGGATTAAGGTCTTCCAAACTTTAAAGAGCAAAAGAGAAGGAAGAAGAAAATTGAAGAAAAGAAGGTGGATTTTCGTTACTTTATAGCAGCAGAAACTTTCATTGCATTTTAGAATGTCAAAACGTTAAAATTAGGAAACACTTGTGAAATCCAAAGTTGTAGAGCTTCGAAATACCTTTCCAACAAGACCAATTTCATTGAATTATGAAAATTATATCCACTGAGTTCTATACTCAGATTTCATCAAATTATAAAACTTATATGAAAATTATATTTATTGAGTTTTATACTTACTCCTATATTTTATAAATCCTTTTCAGATTATTTCATAGCTGGGGAGACCTCGCCTTGAGGTGTTTTGCTTATGATTGGACTAGTTAATTGTTAGATCATTTTGAAACATTATTATGATTTTGAACATTTTAATATCATAGTTATGTATTAATTAAACACTTTTGTATTCAACCATTAGGCACTAAACACGTAATAACTTATGGTTTGCAATATTTAATATTTATAGGTTTCTTTATATCGTTTATTTAGCATGTGATTATACCAATTTTTATGATTAATTTATATAGGTTTTATCATGGCATGTCCCATATACGTATGGGTCACGCCGAAAGTTCTATTGAAATAATAGTTTTCTTACACATGTTATAAGTCGGGATCAATTATAATAAATCAAGTTTAATTTAAGAAAATCATTTGGAAAACACGTGGATGACATGTGTAAGAAAACTATTATTTCAATAGAAATTTCGGCATGACCCATACGTATATGGGACATACCATGATAAAACCTATATAAATTAATCATAAAAATTCATTGTCATCCCACATTGGTATCATCACATGCTAAATAAAACCATATAAAGAGACCTACAAATATTAAATATTACAAACCACAAATTATTACGTGTCCAATGCCTATTGGTCGAATACAAAAGTGTTCAAGATCATAATAATGTTCCAAAATGATATGACAATTACCTAAGTCCAGTCATAAGCAAAACACATCAAGGTGAGGTCTCCCCAGCTATGAAATCGTCTGAAAATGGTTTATAAGATATAGGAGTGTATAAAACTCAGTAGATATAATTTTCATATGAAAATAACCAAAGCATGATAATATAACCTAGATAAATCATGCTTAAACATAATAAAATCCATACATGCCATGAATGTGTGAACCCACGAAAAAAGAAAGCACGGAGCCCACAAGGGTTTGGCAAGAATTATAAGGGGGTTTAAAGACAACAAACAAAAAGGGAGTCGCCACCTCATTTTTTAGGGAAAAGAGGAAAACCATAAAAATGTTTTATTTTCAAAACCACATGACTCCATTAAAGGAAAAGCAAAGTCTTTGAAACCAGAAAATTGGATCCGGGGGCTAAGTTACGACATGGGAAGGTTCTGGGCAAAAGCCCATAGGCACCCACATCGCCCGAGTTGGTCTCTTAATTTAATTGGGCTAACTTAAGATCTTTTCCACTCAAATATCATCATATATCATCACAAGGCAGCATGCATATCATATATTTCATCCAATCATCCATGCATAATCACTCAAATAGAACAAAATAGAAAGAAAAGAAGAAAAGAAAAGAAAAACCTAGGATACTTGGATTCTAGGACGGACTTGAGCCTCACGAAGAGCGCCTACGTACCATGCAGCGAAATACATGGATCAAAGTCCACGTAGTTCGAAAAGAATAGGGTTAAATCCTAATGCAAACCTGTGGTAAAAACCCTAGGTTTCCTCATTTGAAAATACATCGAATAATCCAAAATTGAAAACTTCCACAAGAGGAAAACTTTGATAAAAACCAGAATTTATTATTGAAGGAAACCTTTGATAGTTACCATAAGCTTGAATTAAGAATTAACCCTAGGAGGGAGAAGAGAAAAGAAAGAAAAAGAAAGGTGAATTGGGGCACCTTCAAACCCTACTTACCTGAGCGCACAAGCTCCTAGCATTAGCCATTTCAGACCATAGCAGCCCTATTTGCAATAGGACAAGCATTGTACCTGTTTGCACCCTTACAAGTGCACACAATCATGCAAAGAAAGCAATATGCAAATCTGGACAGAACCTTGACAAGGCCTAAAATCATCCATTAATCATGCAAACAACAAGAATAATGAATAACTAAAGACTCTAACTCAATCCTACATGCAATGACTCAACTAACATGCATAAAAACCGATGAAAGACACACTAACAAGCATAAGAGACTCCAATAATATCAATAAACATGATAACAAAGCATATTCTAACCAAAAAGATGATATTTCATGTAAAATATGAAAACAGACCTCCCTACGGCGAGCTTTCTTAAGCGAAACTATCCTAAGATAATTTCACGTAAGAAAGTCATTATGGGAAGGTGCAATCAGCATATCCTACGTAAAATATATACCCTAGAACACAATAGAAGAGATTTCATGCTTAAACACATCACAGAAGACTCTCATGCAAAACCTCACTCAACGAAAAGGATAATTATCCTTAGAAAAGGATAATGTCTCCAAAAAACCTATAAAACATACTATATGAATGCAAACTTAGCATGATTCAACTATATGCAGCATATATAGAATGACTATGATGAGCAACAACTCAAAAAGCTAAGCTAAGTATACTGTATAAGACCTATGCGATTTCAGGGTTATCGAAACCCTAATCTCACAACTATGCATTAAAACCTATGAAACAACTCTAAGACACGCTCAAATCATCATGAATATCATTCATATAGCATATATTGACTAACAGGAACATCCACACATGATAATAATCACAGCAACCTAAACATGTGAACTATGCATGATTTAAGAGGATAGAACGAATAAGGCTATCAAATCCTTAGTAAACCAGGGATTATCAAGCATATAAAGCCATGAACTATCCTAAAATCATTTATATAACATCATGTAAACATTGAATTCAATCTATAAGAAGAGCAATTGCATGCACCACAACTATCTTAGAAGAAGAAGAAGAAAGAGAAGAAGGAGAAGCAGAAATTCATATTCAGCATTGAAAGGACATGCTTACCTCTTGTAGACTCTTCCTTGTCTTCAATCCTCTTGTTTCCTTGCTTGCTTGGGGTTGAAGAGCCTCCTCTTGAAGTCCTTCTAGCTCTCCAAACTCGTAGCTTCCTCTCTCTCTCTAAGTGTAAAGTGCAATTAACCTCCTCCTATGTGCTGAATATCATGTCCTTTATATAGAGAACTGACCCCCTAAACCAATGGCTAGGATTAATTCATTAAATAATGATCCTAGGGCTATTAGAGACTCTCTTGGTGCTCAAACAACTCAAACCTACACACTCCTAAGCTCAGACAAGTTGTTTTGGCGGAGGAAACCGTCAAAAGAGGGAAAGAAGAGTCAGAGTTTGAGTTGAGGACGGACTCTCTCGGGTGACCAACTAGGCCTGGACGGTTAGCCGTCTGGGCGTAGACGGCTGACCGTCCAGCCCCGGACGGTTACCCGAGGGTCCTCTATTTTTTCTCCGGTTTTGATTCCCACTTGCTGTAGAAGTCCTAAAATCTTCAAATTAAGTCCGATTTTGACGAAATAAAAGCCAAAACAACCGTGTTTCGAAGGGGAACACATTTTTAGGCATTTTAGGACAAAAATCCTCAACCATGGGTGCATGGTTAGGTTTTACAAAGGTGGTTAACCATGGTGCTTCACCGTCGCTAAGCTGGGTTTGTACACAAGGTCGAACCAAATGCTTTCCCAATCGAAAATTGATCTTTCTAAACATGTTTAGGACATAAATAAAGCCCAATTGAAGTTAATTGAGAGAAAATTGATTGGGTCTTATGAGTCAATTTGAGCAAACCAAGAAAGGGTCTTTTAGCCAACCTGAACCATTACGAGCCGAATTGATCTTAAACCATTAATTCATGAAATTGAACCTATATATAGACTCTATATAACCATATGAACTTGATGGGATGACTCGGGATTCATTCCAAGGTCAAATGGAAAATATACGGCTTAAAAGACGATTATGCCCTTAAAGTCGCAAAAGTTCTTATTGGCCATCGAGATGAACTCCAAATCACTTCAAAATTCATACACATGATATTCAATGCCATAGAAACTCAAGGCAAAAGACTAGACTCAAAAAGGACTCAAAATCCTACATGAAATGATATGTCCTAGCTAAGGTGACAAAAATGGGGTGTGACAGAATGATATGTGACTTATGTCCATTTAATAATTTCCATAATTACCAACCACTCCCGTAGGAGTCTTTGCGCGGAAACAAAGGATTGAAACCCAACTTTCAAGAGGAATGGTTTGGGTGTTTTGAGGTGGAGCTTGGGTAGTTTGTGGAATAGGTTGGGCAGTCTGTGGAATTGGTTGGGCGTTTTGTGGAATAGGTTGGGCATTTTGTAGAATGGGTTGGGCATTTTGTGGAATAGGTTGGGTATGGATTACTCAGGCTTGAACCGCTTCCTGGGCCATCCTCATTGCCTCATCAGATTTCAGAGATACTTGTTGCAACATGGTCATCATCTCATGTAAGAGCTTATTAACATTCTCAGGTGGGACCACTTCCTCATAGGAGGTCGATGTAGGCACTAATAGGTTTATTTCTGACATAGTTTCAACTGAATGGTTTACTCTAACTAGTCTTCCTATATAATCTCGAATCTAAACCAGTCCCCTAACAAGAACATATTTTCTTTTAGGCTCAATCTAAATTTTTATTTTTAAATTAAGGCCCATGACTGCTCTAAATCTGATGGAGTTGACTCTAAGTACCATACCCCTAGTTGAATACTCTATTTTGACTGAATTCCACAGAACGAAAGATGGGACGACACACATGGGACCAACAACGGTATCTCACAGGTACCATTAATACATTGTAGCTAGGTTTGACACAGCACACCCCTAGTTATACATGACATCCTAAAAGCAAAGGTGGGTTGACATACCAAGGTTGTAGGATTGGTTAACCCTACTTTCCTAAGTGGACAACACAAGATAGTGGGACTTATTGTATCGAGGTTTTTAATTTGGTAAATCACATATTTTAGAAAGCATTTTGTGTACATATTTACAATATGTGAATATTTTGTTTCACTGCAGATTATGTTGCTACAGTCTTATGACTTGGTAAGACCAAATATAACTTTATTATGTTGGGGATCTATTGGACAATTACTCTCATTGTTTTAATAGAACAGGTATCCTACTAAATGAAACCAACAATTGATAATGGCATTTTTATCTCTTATATAAGGAGTTTAGATAAAATTACTATTTAGTTTCCTGGGCATCGCCCGGGGTTTCTACTAATATTACATAAATGTAGAAATGAATGTCTAGTTGTTTGATAAAAAAAATCTAATAATTACGGGTCCAACAAACATTGTCCTTTGTTTTGCTACATTTTCTCAGAAAACCAAACACTATACTTTTTTCCCGAAACAAATTGGGCCTTAACAAAAAATACAGAGTAACTGCAGCAAAAATTTTCCTTCACAACCAAACGAACAAAAATGAAAACCATACCAACCACCCTAAAAGAAAGAGGCTTCACATACCATACCCTCAATCACCAAACAATATGGGTTAAAGAAAAAAAACAAATGAGGAAAGAAAACATGAAGCATACGAGGAACCAAATAATATGGCTTAGAAAAAAGAAACCAAAAAAAAAAAAAAAGGGGGAAATATAACATGAAGCAAACCAATCGAGGAAAAAACACAGAACAAGAAAAATAAAAAAGGAACGCTCCGTACCTCTCCTCCCCGCTACTGTGTGGTCCTCACCGGAGGCTTCCCCGGAAAATGCTGCCTTCGGAGGTTAGAAAAACAAAAGGAGAGAAAACATGAAGCAAACCAAGCGAGGGGAAAAAACAGAACAAGAAAAAGAAAAAAGGAAGTCTGCGTACCTCTCCTCCCCGCTGCTGTGTGGTCCTCGCCGGAGGCTTCGCCGGAAAATGCTGGCTTCCGAGGCTGGATTGTGGAGGATGAGAAAGCTAGGGCTTCCGCTGATGTCGCGACAGAGGCGGGAATGAGGAGGATATCTACTACTTTCACTCCCGAAGGCGACAGACGATGGCCAGCGACCGGTACAGTTGCAACGGCCGTTCCTGCTCCCAAATACCAGCGACGGATTGATTTGGAGAAGATGAACACTTGCAAAACCGACTGTAGAAGAGGGGTTTCCCAAATCGCCAGAGGTAGAGGAGGGCGGGATGCGACGAGGTTTTGGCAAAAAAATTGGCGCCGATTCATGTTTTTCCTCTCAAATCTAGTATGCGGGTTAGGGCGGATCCGTTTCCATAAGGGTTTTTGGGTCTTTGCATTGCCAGCCGTTGGATGAGGAATTAAGGGAATGGACAGCCAGATCAGCACGTGCTGATATATCCCTACATCAGCATGTGTTGATGGGATCAATGCTGCTTTATCCAAATTCCTCTGTTTTTACTAATTCTAGACCAAACCTGATAGCTTCAATTTCACACTTCAACACTGTATCAAGATTAGTCACCCAAGCAAATGCACAAATTAGATTGCCACTAGCATCCCATATTGCACCCCTTGAACCACCCCTTCCATTAGCAAGTGAGAGAGTTTATGAGCCAACTGCCCAAAGGTGGTGCCCCCACTTAATATTTTCAACTTGTTTTTATGTCCACATAAACCTAAAGTATAAATAGGGGTGCAATTCCGATTGGTTAGAAGGTCTATCTATACTCTATCTAAAAGCCCATGATCATGCTCAACCCAAACATCAATAAATCTGAGTCTCCTATTCATGACTAACCTGAGCTCTATTTTTTTGGATAATAACTCAAAACTAAAGATAATAGCTCATAAGTGCCTCTCTTGCATTTTGTTAGTACTTCGTACTTTTTCCCTCAATCTTGGCCCACGAATGTAAGGCCTATGAAAATGACCTTGTCGTATGGGCAAGAGCTTGGAATATCAAAGAAAAAAAAATTGTTAGGGAAAAATCTACATTAAGAAATTTGAACTCACAATTTCTCAAAAATATTCTCTAACGATTTTCTCATACTAGCAACTCAACCCGCGATTAGTTCTCCATTGAAATGAGAACTTATGTGTAACGATAATGTTACATCCAAGGGCGGTGCCAAGAATTGTAGGTTGAGGTGGCCAGTTTTAAAAAGTTATGTCAATTTTATTTTTCCTTTTTCCTTGAAGTCTTACAATATAATTATTGTAAAAAAATAATTTCCTTTAAAAAAGAGGTAGGATCAATTTACTTATGGTATAAGAATTTTTTCTCTTACACCTAATCACCTATAAAGATTTTTTTGTAAGAATCATATTTTATTAAGCACTAGAAATTTGGTATGTATGACATATTCCAAATTATAATTTTATTTATAATAAAAAATATTGTGAGCTTACAATCGACCTCTAGGAGAACACACAATGAAAGAACACCCATATGAATTTGTCCATTATTTTTTTATTTTTGTTTTTATTCTTTCCAAACGATAGGAGAACATACACACCCACCGGACTTGATAAAAACCAAAATATCCACAACCCCCACATCGTTATTGGGATGGAATATGGCATTAGGTCTAAAGGCCATTGATTCTATTTGTTCTTTTAATATGATGGATTTGTTTATTCAACAATATATAAATACATCTTAATTGTTTAATTCCCATTTGAACAACCAAACAAGCTCCTAGAGAATAAAAATGCTCCTTATGTCAAGTTATCCTACTGTTTAAGTTGGGGAGCCTTTTGGTAAAATTATAACATTCTTCAAATTAAGTTGAAATTTTTTTAAAAAAATATTGAAACCATGAGAACAAAAGTCTTTTTTTTTTTGGTGAAAATTTTAAAAGGGCCATGGCTCCTGTTTATTCTATGCTCATCCCTGATTACATAATTCGTATCACAAACCAACAAAAATGGAGATAAGTGAAAATATTAGATATGACATTAATAAAGAATAAATATATCAAATCTGACATTTTTACTTATCTCTATTATAATTAGTTTGTGATACAAATGATGTGATGTCACAAGTTATTAATCATGGCACACAGCTGATTTGTTTGGGAGTGGAAGGGAAACAATTGTAAAAGGTACTAATGTAGGGGCAAAATTCAAAATATGTCAAAGAATCGGGCACTGGTGAAAACCGCAAAAGATATTTAGCTGTCCCAAAGCCGGGATTCATTTTCCTCCGTTTCCTTGACCTTGGCACCGCTGAAGAAGAGAGAAAGAGAGAGGGAGGGAGCTGATCTTGAACGTTGAAGGTGATGCTTTAAAAAAATGATGATGTCAAGAAATGCTATTGCCACTGCCAGTTTGAGGTCTGCTTCTTCTTCTCTTAAAAACGGTAATAATTTTAAGATCCTCGTCTTCCCTCTTTCGCTGTTGAATCCATGTTATGATTTTGTTCCTTATTTTTATTCTCAAACTTTTACTACTACTTGTACTGGAGATTGTGTACGGACCCAAACCCACATTTTGAATTCTCTGAGAGAGCATTGTAAATCTGATGGCTTCAATAACCTAGATGATGCCCTAGATTTTTTCCATCGGATGGTCCGAATGCAGCCTCCGCCGTTGATCCTCCATTTTAATCAACTGTTGGGTGCAATTGCGAGAATGAAGCATTATTCAACCGTCATTTCTCTTATTAAGCGAATGGAATTGTTAGGAATTGCGCCTGATGTTTTTACACTGAACATCCTCATTAATTGTTTCTGCTATTTCAATCGCGTGGATTTTGGTTTCTCTGTTTTGGGGAAAATCCTGAAACTTTGTCACCAACCAGACTCTGTGACGTTCAACACTCTGGTCAAGGGGCTTTGTGTCGAGGGTAAAATCGTGCCGGCTGTGGATTTGGTCAATGAAGTGGCACACGAAGGGTATCGACCTGATATGTTTACTTATGGAACAATAATAAAGGGATTATGCAAAACGGGGAACACTGCTGCTGCGATTGGGTTGCTCCGGAAGATAGAACAAGGAAGTTGTAAAGCTGATATTGTACAATACAGCACAATCATCGATAGTCTTTGCAAGGACAGATTAGTAACTGTGGCTTCCGACCTCTTCTCAAAAATGATTGGTAAAGGCATTCTACCAGATGTTGTCACTTACACCTCCTTGATTCAAGGGTTATGCAATTTGGGCCAATTGAAAGAGGCTACAAGATTGTTTAATGAAATGGTGGGTAGGAAAATTGCACCAAATGTACGGACCTTCAACATATTGGTTGATACACATTGTAAAGAGGGCATGGTTACAGAGGCGCAAAGTGTAGTTGAAATAATGATTCAAAGAGGTGTGGAACCTAATACTGTCGTTTACACTACATTGATGGATGGATATTGTTTGCGAGGCCAGATGGATGAAGCATTAAAGGTATTTGATGTGATGCTTCACAAGGGTTGTGTACCAGATGTTATTAGCTATAACACCTTGATTAATGGATATTGTAAGAAGAAACAGATAGATGAGGCCATGAGCTTGTTTCGAGAAATGCCTTCCAAAGGATTAGTTCCTGACACTGTTACTTACAACACTCTTATAAGTGGTTTGTGTCATATGGGGCGACTTCGAGCTACACAAGAGCTTTTTAGTGAGATGCTAATATGTGGCCACAATCCGGATGTCGTTACTTATTCTACCTTGTTGGTTGGGTTATGCAAAAGCTAACACGTTGATGAGGCTTTGGCACTTCTCCATGCAATGGAAGATAGTGGGGTGGATCTTACTACTATAACTTATAGCATCCTCATTGATGGTTTGTGTAAAGCTGGAAAACTTGAAGCTGCAAGGGACCTCTTTTCTACTCTCTCTGCCAAAGGGTTGAATCCTGATGTTAGGATGTATAATATCATGATCAATGGACTTTGTAAACAAGGGTTTCTACATGAAGCAAATGAATTGCTCATGTTAATGAAAGAGAATGGCTGCTCACCGAATGATTTCACTTATAATTCAATTGTCCGAGCACTTATTAAAGAGAAGGAAACATCGAGTGCAATACAAATTCTTCATGAAATGGTTCAGATGGGGTTCTCTGCTGATGCATCCACTGTAACCATGTTGTTGGATTTACCAAATGATGGATTAGGTAAATCATTTTTGGAAATGCTTACCAAAGGAAAATTTCAAAGCTAATGTTAGTATTTTAATATGCTGTGAGAATTGTTTATACCTACTGTAAGTCATTGTTCTGTAGAATGCTAAAATATTTAATAGTTGTTTACTTGACCAATCTTAAATGTTGAAATATTTGTGCATAACCATCTAGCCTAAATGAAATAGAAGCAAGGAGATTAGATTTCTTTCTTTCTTTATTTTATATTTTTTAACAGCACTCTCATTAATGGTTTGTGCAAAGCTGGAAAACTTGAAGCTGCAAGAGAACTCTATGTACCCTTTTTTCGAAAGGGGTGGATCCTAATGTTTGGGACTTTGGTCGTATATCATGATCAATGGACTTTGTAAAGAAGGGTTACTACATGAAGCAAATGAATTGCTCAGTTTAATGAAAGAGAATGGCTGCTCACCAAATGATGCGACTTATAATTTAATTATTCACGGACTTCTTGAAAACAATGAAACATTGAGTGCAATGCAACTTCTTCATGACATGGTTCAGATGGGGTTCTCTGCTGAAGCATCGACTGTAACCATGTTGTTGGATTTACCAATTGGTGTATTAGATAAATCATTTTTGGGAGTGCTTATGACTGGAAAATTTCAAAGCTAATGTTGGTGTTTTAATAGGCCGTGAGAATTGTTTATACCTACCGTAAGTCATTGTTATATTCATTTTTTTGAAGAATGCTGAAATATTTAACAGTTGTTTACTTGACCAATCTTAAATGTTGAAATATTTGTGCATAACCATCTAGCCAAAAAGAAATAGATGCAAGGAGATTTCTTGCATCCATTAAATTGGCTACTTGTCTTCAGGTAATTGAGAATAGAGGCCGTCCTATACATGAGCTGTTGGTGCATTTCCATATAATCCCAACACTCTACTTTGTTAGATGGCTTTTGCAAATCTCGTCACTCTCTCTATTTTGTTAGATTGCCTTTGCAAAAACCAAGATCTTGATGAGGCAATGGCACTATTTAAAGTGATTGAAGATGGTGTGTTGAATCCTAATATCCTTTTTGGTGGCTTAAGCTAAATTGGGCAACTTGAAGCTGCAAGGGAATTCTCTTCTAGTATTTATACTAAAGAGTTGCACCCTGTTGTTCTCACATATACTGAATAATGTTGAATTGACCGCACCTGTTTCAAAAACCATGCTAAAGAGTTGCACCCTGATGTTCTCTCATATACTGAATAATGTTGAATTGGCCGCACCTGTTTCAAAAACCACCACTTTCATGGGCTTAGTATTGTCATTATATTATTATTTATTATTATTTATATTTTTTAATATTGCAGCTGAGTGACAAGTTGGTTTACCTGGCTCAGCTAGTTTATATCCACTGAAGTTATCATAGTAGGAAAAGCTGATCAAATCTAATGATTGAATTCCTAATTAAGTGGCAAAAACATTGCAGACGTTTGGGGCAATCAGGTTTTGACTGAAAATTCACTTGCAAAGATCATGTGTTGAGAGGAAAAGAAGATTGAGAGTTTCTTCATTTAGATCTTGATCGAGCAGAGATGGAACCTAAGCAACGCTTTGTATTTTCTAGACGTTTTGAGTTCGGTAAGGATTGGTCGGTATTGTTTGTGAACTCTGTAGTCAGGTTTTTTGGTTAAGAATCATACGTTGATACTCTTATCCTTCAACTTCTTGCAAGAAGATAGATCATAAGGAATTTTCATTTTGAATTTGAACGAGTCTACTGTACTCATAATATGACAACAATGTTTATGAGGTTAAAGAGTCTTATGAATATATAAAACCATTTTCTCAAACTTTACAGTAAATCTCCACTGGATTGGTGTAGAAGTGTCAGTGAGCAGCCAATGTTGGGCTTTCTACTTTCTTCTGAACATTCTCTATTCTATTTGAACGATGGTTTGTTTTTGCAAGAAATATATCTTCAGTTAGGGCTGGCTGTTTTCGTTCTTGGTGTTGTAGCAATATTTATTTTTATAAGTTGCTTGTCAGTCCTTTTTTGGACAGGGGTCTAACCGCCTGCCGTTGTTGACGTATTTGTTCGAGAAGGGTGTTTCTTCACTTTGCTAGTTAATCACGGTGCTGGTTTCACTGAAAAAAAAAAATAATAATAACAATAGAAATCATGGTGTTGGTGTCCACTCTGATCACTTCAATTGCAGGCCCCCCACAAAACAATGTTGGACATTATAGGGGGCTTTGCTGTAGTTATGCCAAGAAGATTGAAAAGAGCAATGTATATTTTTAAATTTGTGATACAGCCATCTCTTCCTTTTGCCGGAGTATAAGCTAATATTTGTGTTACAAATTTCTTTGAACTTCTTCTCCTCTTAATTTCTGGAAGATATTTGTTTTTAGTGTGTTTGATTGTTTGGATACAATAGCTGTGAGTGTAAGCTAGTTGGTTGTGGTGTACCATTTTTGGTTTTTCCATTCACTTGGAATGATCATGAGATTGTGAAAATTTTCCTTCTTAATTGTACTTGTAGTTGGACTGCCAAGTTCTTGAACTGCTGTTGTCCTTGAATTGCTGGTGCCCATCCCAACAGGGATTTGGTAATGCCACATTAATAGAGTGATCATGTGACTTGTGAATGACTTAGCTTCTTTGGTGCTTTAATGGTCATTTGATCACTTTCCTTTCATTGGGACAAAAAATTTGGTTTGTTCTGTAGAGTGGTATGGTTTACTTCCTCACTCAGTTGCTTTTCAATTTTTTGTCTAATTTGGGTCAAGCAACAAGTAGCACAACCCATGCTTATCAAAAAAGAAGTAGCATAACCCAAGCCCAAAGTTTTATCATGGGTTTTCACGTTCACAACATGGACTTCAGTTTCTGTATTTCTCTCTCTCTCTCTCTCTCTATGTACCCAAAGACGTCCAAACCTTTTTTTTTTTTTTTGTTAATTATTAATTTATTTTAATTAAATAATTTTGAACTTTGAAAGATGCTGTATTCTTGCAAGAAGTCGCTCTAATAGAGACTACACCATTTGATCGTTGTATAGTTACATAATCTCTGTTCAATTTTAGGAATAGGGCTTTATAGGATACAAAATAGTCAGTTGTAATTGAGTTAATTGATTTTTAGATGAATGTATATGTGGAGAATGGATATGCTCAAAATTTTCATATATTTTCTTTGATATAATGGATAGTAAATTGCGAATGTTTGTTTACAGGATGGATTTATTTCTGACTGCTTTCTGAAAGCACAAGGACAAATCGGACTTGGAATTAGATAGATCTTAATAAATAGGTAAGTAGGCTTGATCACCCACGGAAATTTCTGATCTTCGTGGATATGTTTTTTCCTGCATCCATATCTTATATTTCTTTCTTCTCAGAGCAAAAAGTGGTTAAATATGAAGGATAAATTTCCCTTCTCTCTGTTTATGCCCAAAGAACCACTTTTTGTAGCTTTTCTCAAGATGATGGATTCTAATATTTCTAAATTATATACTTTAGAGTTGGGACTGTGAATTCTTTAAATTCAAGAAATAACAAGGAAAAATATTTTAAAAAATTTCAGAAATTTGACAAAAATTTAACATGTGAGCTATTGTTTTAGCTATCTTGTCGTTGCCTAAACAACTGCTCAACTGGATCCAAGTAGGCACTAATTGTAGATCAAGTTCCAAAAAATCCTCCTTCGTTGTTGTCTAACTGCTTTAATTAGTAAAATTTTTCATGAACAAGAGTTCCAGATGGCTTTTACCCATTCAGAGGCGGAAAGAACCTTGTTAGGAGGGAGTCTAGGTTGACTAGCCATAATATTTTCCTGAGTTTTGCAAATGAAATAGAAGTCCAAATTCCCAAATATTAATGCATAACATGAGATGAATGAAATGTGTATAGCCAATCTATATACTAGAAGACTGACTTCCTTTTTGTATGAAAGAAGTTTTTTTTATTTTCCTTTGCTTTTGGTAATTGTAAAATTTTCATTATAATATCAATATTATTTTGCTCTGAAGACGAGAGTAGTGGTGTAGTTCCATTGTTAATGTGAAGCATGATTCTTGTTGCAAGAACTGGAAATAAGAGTATGCAGCTGTAAATTTTTTTTCACCCTTTTCTGAAGATTTATTAATGTGCATGCCATGTTATCTAGAGGATCTTAAGAAAACTTTGAAACAACACTTCTTTTAATATAATTCGTACTTGCCCAAAAGATTGCTGTTTCTGCATGTAACAGTGTACCCATCCTAGAACTCCTTCCTGTCCCTTCCAACACTCTTGGATGAGAAATGTGCCCTGTGGGTGAGTTTGTGTGTGTGTGTATATGTATTCTTGCATTCCTGTGAGAAACATCGTTGAGGCAAAAACAGCCAAGTCCCCATCAGTGTAGACCTGAAGTCAAAAGTGACATAAAATTCACCTTTAGTTGCAACTGAAGTTGTCCTTTACTGGTTGAAAGATCTTCAATGTGTGCTTATTGTTGCTCCATTTTATTTCAAGCCTGTCTGAGTTTCAAATGCACTATTTGATAGATTATATCCTATCATGTTAGTTAAACTTTAAAGGTCATTGTCAGTGGTACACTGTACGTGTTCTTATGACTCCACATCCCGCACCCCCCCTTCCCTTTTCTTTCTCTTTCTGTCTTCCTTCCCCATGATATGTTACAATGTTTTTTGTTCCTATTTTTAATTTCTGTCTTCCTTCCCCATGATTTGAGCATGAATATGGTGGATTTGAGCTTAATAATTGCCCTATAGAATACATGGGGTGATTAATTGATGTTTTCTCGATGTTTCGGGATAATTTGCATATGGTAAGTGGTTTATGGTAAGTTGTGTATGAATTGTTCTCTTCTCCCCCTCGGGTTATTGTCTTTACTTTGAATTAGAAGTCTTAAGTTTCCAACTCTCTAAAAATTCTGTTTTAATTAGAGTTCTATCTCTTTTAGAATTCTACTTTAATTAAAATTCTGTTTTAATTAGAGTTCTATCTCTTTTAGAATTCTATTTTTCTTAAACTTCTGTTTTAATTAGAGTTCTATCTCTTTTAGAATTCTACTTTTCTCAAACTCCTTTTTGAATTAGAGTTCTATCTTTTTTAGAATTCTACTTTTCTTAAACTTCTTTTTTGGATAAGAGTTCTATCTCTTTTCAACTTCTATCTTTTCTCAAATTCTTTTTTTGGAAATCCTTCTTCTTTTAAAACTCTTCTTTTCTTTTAATGGAAACTTAGGGTTTATAGTTCATTGTAAAGGGAGTAACCCCTTCTCAATCAAACTACGTGGACTTTGATCCTTACGTCTTTGTATGTAAGGTACGTAGGCGCTCATTTGATGTTCAAGTCCGCCCTAGGATACCAAGTATCCTAGGTTTTCTTTTTCTTTCTTTCTTCTCTCTTTCTACTCATTTGTCCATCACATATATGTTAGTGGATAGGATGGACCCATGCTTGATCATTTATCCATCACATATTTGTTAGTGGATAGGATGGATTTGTTTGCTTGCTCATTTATCCATCACATATTTGCTAGTGGATAGGATGGATTTGTTTGTTCATTCTCTCTATCTCTCTACTGTTTTCCATATCCCTCTTATCTGTTAATGGATGTTTACATGCTTTATGGATGTTTATGCTTTATGGATGTTCATGGATGAATGTGGATGGTTTATGGATGATTTTTTGCATATGCATGGTGACTAATTAGGAAGTGATTGAAATAGCCCATATAAATTCAGAGACCCATTTTGGGGCGATGTGGGTGCCTATAGGATGTTTCCTAGAACCTTCCCACATCGTAACTTAGTCTCCGAATCCTCTCTCGTTTTGATAGACCTGCTTTTCCTTGATCGGAGTCATGTGGTTGGTTTTCAAAGGATTTCTTTAAAAACTGTTTTTATGGTTTTCCTCTTTTCCTAAAAATGAGGTGGCGACTCCTTATTTGTTATGTTTTTGTGAACCTTTTAAAAACCAGATTTTTATTAATTTAAATCTCTACAAGTCTTTTTAAAAGAAGGGTTCTCCTTCCTCCCTGGATCGAAACCCGTGGTTCACAGTCTGGCGACTCCACTGGGGATTAGTGGACTAGACTCAAGGAATTTATATGGGCTAATTTAATTGCTTAAATTAAAATCAATCACTTGCATACGCTTGAATGTGTGTTTACTTTATTGCATTGTGTGCGCAATTGCATTTGAATGATAGGTCGATGTATCCTTGCCTTTTCTGATTGGCCTAGCCTTGACCCCGGTTCCCCTCGTTCTCGGGTGTCATGTTTGCGAAGCTATCAACTCCTCTTGCCATGTATCCTTGGGTTTTACCCTTGGGTATATTAAATGGATCAACACGTACCACTTGACTCACGCGGCATCCCTCATGCCACACGTGATAGGTATATGGTTGATTCAAGCAAGTAGGGGACTCTATCCTACCCTTTTTAGTGCATATAGTGGACTGTCTAGGACACATGGACTCGCCTAGTTTAAAGTCACCATGCTTGTGGAATGAATGCAGGTACAGAGTGGATATGTGTTTGAATGTATGTGTGTATGGAATGAATGTATGTGTGGCATGAATGTGTGTTGTGGGAATGAATGTGAATGGAATGAAGGACAATGCAATTCATGTCATGGTTCTTTGAGATGATGATACAAAGCCCTCGATATAGTGATCCGGTTTCTTGCTTTTGAATGCGGTTGGAGATATGAATGAATGCTATGTGGGTGGTTAATTTTAAGGGGTGACATGACTTTAAAATCAATTGACCTACATCCCTTTAGTATGACCTTCTTTACTTAAAGCCCATTAGGCTCTTATCCTTAAGAGGCCCAACTAAAGGAATGTTATTGGACCATTACCTGCCCGTTTAAGTCAATTGTGGAGACTAAAGGCGCTTTGTGTCACTTTGTAACTAAGTACGGGTCATTTGGATGTAATAGAGTGCTGGCTTGGACTCGTGACTCTTCAGGCCGTTTGATCAGAGGAAATACTGAACAAGACCTCACCATGGATGATACTTTTGCATTGAATAACCCGGCTACACCTGAGGGGACATCTGTTTTTGGGGCTCCTGCGGATCCACGAAGAATTGAGAGGTTATTGAATGATATACTCGGGAAGTTAGAAGAGGTGTCAGTGAAGTCTGAGACCGCGATAAGAATGGCACAAGAGATCAACAACATTCCTACAGATCAGGCCATACCCGACACTCAAGTCCCCATTGTCCATAATCAATCCAACCCATCTGCCCAAGCTGGAGGCCAAGCCCAAAATCCACCACCTCCACATACTCAATCATCACCTCAAAATCCACCACCTCCACATACTCAACCTCCACTACAAAACATCCCCATTTACACCCAATCATCCACTTTCATCCCCACCACTGAAAATCCTCCTATGAGTGATGACCAAAAGATGATGGCTGCAAGGATGTTGGCCTTGGAGAAGACTTTAAAGGGTATTCGTCGTGCAGATGATTTTGTGGATATACACACTCTTTCTCTCTTCCCTCAAGCGAGATTGCCGACTTCATTCAAGATGCCAGAGTTACAGAAGTTTGATGGAACGGGTTGCCCTAAGACTCACTTGAAAATGTATGTCCGAGCAATGCAACCTCGAGGTGCTTCCGAGGAGTTGATGGCTCAATTATTCCATGAATCACTTAGCACCTCTTCGCTACATTGGTTTCTAAGTTTGGATGAGTCAAAGACTAGAACATGGGAAGACGTGTGCAGAGAATTCACCGATCACTACAAGTACAACACGGAAGTTGATGTGACAAGGAGAGACTTGGAGACTACCAAACAGGCGGCAAATGAATCTTTCTCTTCCTACATCACTAGGTGGAGGAAGAAAGCTTCTAAAATGTTTGATAGGCCTAATGAAGAAGAACAGATACGAATGGTAGTCAAGAACCTATTGCCTATATATCACAAGCACTTGTTCGCTCATCACTTCCCCACTTTCAAAGCTTTGATTAGTTCGGGGACACAAGTGGAAGATGCCATAACTGATGGCACCCTTAAAGTTGAAGATCCTTCAAGGTTTCGTAGGATAGGGAACAATTGAAAGGCACCCGCTGAAGTGAATGCAATCGCTCCACAACATCCATAGAACATTGGCAACAATTCTACTCCTCGTCAATTCTCTGATTTGTATGCACCACTGGACAAGGTTTATGAAAGATTGAAAGCAAGGGGCATCCTCAAACCTCTAGACCCAATACCTCCACCAAATCCATTGCCTAGGTGGTACAACGAAAATGAGTACTGCCATTTCCATCAATCCAAAGGCCATAGAACAGATCGTTGTATCCGTCTCAGACATGAAATACAATACCTCATTAACAAAAAGATCATAGGCTAACCTACTCCTCCTAACCGTCCCAATATCACTCAAAATCCTTTGCCATCCCATAATCCATCCCCTACTTCTAATGTCAATGCAATAGAAGATTCGCCTCGTTCACCTCGACCCATTCGCCATTACACCACTTTGCCTATGAGTCTCACCAATGTATTTCACCATTGCAAGAAAAGAGGCCTTATCACTCCCTTTCCACCTCAGCTTTCACTTGTCCCTGACCCATCATTTTGCCTATACCATAGAAAATCTGGCCATGATACCGAGGATTGCACCTTGCTAAAGAAAGTGGTCCAAGACTTGATTGATGAGAGAGTTCTGATAGTTCCGCAGCCAAGTCCATGCGAAGTGCCTACATTGTTGCCCACCCTACATGAAGAAAACATGCAAGAGATCGATATGCTAGAATGGGCAAATCCCGAGAAGAAGCCTATGGGGAAAGAAAAGGTTGTTGAGATGGAAGTGCTGAAGAAGTCGAGTAAGCCTCGAAAGTCATTTCAGCAATAGTTGAAAGAAAGATATGATGCCGGAGATCCTGAAGTGGATTTATTGGGGGAACCATCTGGGAAGTCCGATTTCTATGTTCTCTACACTGCACCGCCTCTAATAACCATTCTTGTTCATGCAACCGGATGGGGAAATCCATGGGAAGATGAGCAACCAACAGAGAAATCCCCAGTCCACCCAACCGGATGGGGAAAATCCTTGAAAGATGAATGGCCGACAGAAAAGTCTCTAATGCAAGAGGTAGATATGCTTGAATGGGGAGACATCATGGGGGAATCTGGTAGCAATGAAATAAATGATCTATGGGCAGACTCTGAAGAAGTTGATCACTTGACTAGGGGCGATCGTCACCACAAACCATCCTATCTCGAGAATGAAAATCCGGTGGAAGCACTAGAGAAGGGGCAGAGGCCTGAAGTTTGTGATGAAGAGGATGCAACCATAGTTGAGGATTCTGCAATAGATAGCGACAGAGAAGAAGAGGATTGGGCAGACAGCATGGATTCAGAGGTTATGGGCCGATTGTTTTCAGAATGTGTGCTAGCCATCGAAGATTGTGAAGAGGTTCCAGTTCCAGCATTCCAGACAGTCAACGAGCCACTTCAGAATTGGTACACCGAAGGATCCCCCGTTCTTATCCCAAGGAAAGAAGAGTCTAAACCAGTAGAGGATATGTAGGTTTTCTTTTGAGTTTTGAGTCAGCAAACAATTTGTCTTTGTTTAAAGTATTTCATTTGTTGAGTTCTTTAGAGTTGTCGTAAGTGTTGTTTCGTTATTTCAGAGTCCTCAATTAGTGATTGGTACTTTCTTTATTTTCTCGCAGAGATTATATCCATTGTCTTCGCGCCTTTTTGTCTCTTAATGTGTGTGGCATGGAAATAGACCCTCGAGACGCTGATATCCCTCCCGAGCTCGTTGAGCAAAGGAATAAAGGGATAGCACAACCAATTGCAGAAGAACTAGAATCAATTAATCTATGGACGAATGAATTGCCAAAAATAATTAAAATTGGTACAACACTTTCCCCTTCTGAAAAAGAACAATTGGTTGAGTTGTTGAGAGAAAATCTTGAAGCGTTCGCCTGGTCTTATGAAGATATGCCCGGAGTAGACACAGACATAGTGCAGCATCACATTCCAACCAATCCTGACATGAAGCCTGTTAAGCAGAAGTTAAGGAGAATGAAGCCTGAGTGGGCGTTGAAGATAAAGGAAGAGGTGATCAAGCAGATAGAAGCTAAGTTCCTTAAGGTTGTGGAGTACCCTGAATGGCTTGCAAATATAGTACCAGTTCCAAAGAAGGATGGCAGAGTGCGTATGTGTGTAGACTTTCGTGATTTAAATAAGGCATGCCCTAAGGATGACTTTCCACTACCACACATTAACGTGTTAGTCGATAGTACCGCAGGGCACATTCTTCTTTCTTTCATGGATGGTTTCTCGGGCTACAATCAGATCAAGATAGCACCAGAAGATATGGAGAAAACGTCCTTCATCACTCAATGGGGACCTATTGTTACAAAGTAATGCCGTTCGGGTTAAAGAATGCAGGGGCAACTTATCAGAGAGTTGCTACCACTTTGTTGCATGACATGATACACAAAGAAGTCGAGGTTTACGTCGACGACATGATTGTCAAGTCAAAAGATAGGAAAGGACATGTAGCTGTGCTCAGAAAGTTCTTCAATCGAATCATAAAGTACAAGCTTCGCCTCAACCCTCAGAAATGTGCTTTCGGAGTCACTGCCGGAAAGCTGCTAGGTTTCATGATAACACAGAGGGGAATTGAAGTGGATCCAAGCAAGATCAAGGCCATTCTGGAGATGCCGCCGCCCAAAAATGAGAAGGAGATCCGAGGTTTCCTAGGAAGATTGCAGTACATAAGTCGGTTCATAGCTCAACTCACTACCATTTGTGAGCCCGTTTTCAAGCTGCTAAAGAAAGGAGAACCAAAAGAAAGGAATGAGGAATGCCAGAAGGCTTTTGAAGCCATTAAACGCTACTTAAGCAATCCACCGATACTGGCTCCACCTAGAGAAGGAGAGCCGTTGTTGCTGTACTTAACCGTCACAGAAACTGCTATGGGGGCAATGCTTGCACAATACTTGGAAGAGTCGAGGAAAGAGAATGCCATCTACTATCTGAGTAAGAAAATGACAGACTATGAGGTGAACTACAACACTGTGGAAAAGACTTGCGTGGCATTGGTGTGGGCCTCTCAAAAACTCTGCCATTACATGCTATCTTTCCAGGTGTTCCTCGTTAGTCGCATGGATCCACTCAAATATCTACTTGAAAAGCCAATGTTGACCTATCGTACTGCGCAATGGTTAATGTTGTTATCTGAATTCGATATCAAGTATGTGGTACAAAGCTCGGTAAAAGGGAGAGTCATTTCAGAACACTTGGTAGAGAATCCAATTTCAGAAGGAGATGGCATTGAACAAGGGTTCCCTGACGAGGACATATTGGAGATAGAAAAGAAGCCATGGAAAGTCTACTTCGACGGGGCTGCAAATAAAAGGCCCTTCGGCATTGGAGTCTTGTTGATTTCTCCTGATGACGTCCACACTCCTCTGGCAATGAAGTTAGGGTTCGAGGCCACAAATAACATCACCGAATATGAAGCTTGCATTCTAGGGTTGGAAGCAGCTTTAGAGTTGGGAGTTGAGGAATTAGAAGTGTACGGAGACTCAGCCTTGATTATCTACCAAATCAAAGGGGAATGGAAGACTCGAGATGAGAAGTTGTTACCCTATCATGCTTATCTAGAAGCACTTACAAAAGAATTCGCCAAAATAGAGTTCCACTACTTGTCAAGGGTAAAGAACCGCTTCGCTGATGCTCTTGCTACACTGGCATCCATGGTGGAAATCCCAGAAGGCGGAAATGTTCATCCACTCGTGATTGAAAGGAGAAAAGAACCGGTGTACTGTTGCAGTGTTCAGAATGGTCAAGTAATAGATGGGCGTCCGTGGTTCTATGACATCCAGAGATTCGTAGAGAAAAGGGAATATCCTGAAGGAGCTTCAAAAGTAGACAGGCATACGCTGAGAAGATTGGCTACCCACTACATCATGTACGGAGGAAAGCTATACAGACGATCCTATGACGGTATTCACTTGCTTTGTGTGACGGAGGAAGAAGCTCAAAGAATAATCGAAGAGGTGCATGAAGGAACAGGGGCACCTCACATGAATGGTTATATGCTAGCTAAGAAGATTGCTCGTCTCGGTTACTACTGGACCACCATGGAAAGAGATTGTCATCTGCATGTCAAGAAGTGCCATAACTGTCAAATCTTTGCCAATGTTCAGCACCTTCCATCAATGCCTTTGAATACTATGTCATCCCCTTGGCCCTTTTCAACCTGGGGAATAGATATCATTGGAAAGATCCATCCTAAGTCAAAGGAAGGTCATGAGTTTATCTTGGTGGCAATAGATTACTTTACTAAGTGGGTAGAGGCGAAGTCCTATAAAACCTTAGGGTTAAAGCAGGTGGCCCATTTCATTAAGACCCACATTATTTGTCGATATAGGGTTCCACATGAGATCATATCAGATAATGGACAACACTTCCGAGGCGAGGTAGAAGAAATCTTGTAGAAGTACAGCATTCGAGTTCACAAGTCTTCCCCTTATAGGCCACAGACAAATGGAGCAGTTGAAGCAGCTAACAAGAATGTAAAGAACATGCTACAGAAATCGTCTAAGAAGTACAATGATTGGTCAGAAAGGTTGCCACTCATTTTATGGGGTTACCGCACTTCAATAAGATCTTCCACGAGTGCTACACCGTACTCATTGGTTTATGGCATGGAAGCAGTTCTCCCGATCGAGTTGGAAATTCCTTCTCTCAGAGTAATGGTGGAAGATCAGTTGTCCGAAGTAGATTGGGTACAAAACAGATATGATGAGCTAGTTCTACTTGATGAAAGGCGTTTAAATGCCCTATACCATGTTCAAGGTTATTAGCGCAGAATAGCTAGAGCTTTCAACAAACGCGTCAAGGACCGAGGCTTAAAAGATGGAGACATAGTGTTGAAAGAAATCCGCACGCCTATCTTTAATCCAAAGGGCAAGTTCAGGCCTAACTGGGGTGGTCCCTACATCATAAAGGAGATATTGCCAGGAGGAGCGGTTCGATTAATGGATTTAGATGGAATAGAGTTCTCTCAACCAACCAATTTAGATCAACTCAAGAAATACCATGTGAAAAGCTTGTTAGGTTGAAAACCCGTAAGGGCGGCCTAGGCAAAAGAAAAGCATGAACTACGAGGGCCTGATTCTCCATCATTCAAAAAAAGAAAAGAAAGAAAAAAAAAGAGAGAAAGAAGAAAAAGAAAGAAAAGAAAAGAAAAGGAAAAAATATTTAAAAACATGATGGAGATACGTAGGCAGCCCATAAAGTTACCTTGGGTGCGGTCCAATTGAAAAAGAAACAAGGGGCATGATAATGTATAAAGCAATTCATAAATCAAGGTTAATTGTTTGATGGCAATTCATTCAAAACTAGAGAAATTGATAATAGTTTTATTTGTAATAATTGTGAGTCTCAAAGGACTATTATTGTGCTCAACATGCTTAAAATTCAAAAAAGGTTGCTAATTCCTTGCTCTCTGGGAAGTCTTCTTTGTTCCAGTAGTCTTGTTTACTTTGGTGTCATCCTCCCTTGACCTCTTTGTATTCCCCAGTGAAGGAATCCCAATCAACTCAGCTATTTAAGCCCTCATTGTTGTTTCTTTGTGGCCAATGTCTTCAGATAACCACTTCTTGTATTCCTTGCTAAGCTCATAAGGTCCACCAGTGTTTGGTACTAAGGTAGCGGAGTTCCAGCTATTCCATCTACCCTCCATCCATCTGACCAGAGATTGAGAAACAAGTTGAACGGGGTGAACTTGCCTTGAATTTGTCTGGGTGGTACTTGCTTGATTGCTTGGAATTGATTGAACTGCACCAAATTGCCGAAGGATTCGAGATGGCCAGTAAAAAGAAGTGGCTTTCAAGCCCATCAACTTGACAAGTGTACAGCCCACAGTTCGCAGGAGCACCTTTTCGTCGCACTTCCAGTGAGGCACGTGCCAACAGATAGATCGCCATGAGGTGTGGTACAACATGCCAAGCCATTCATCAGGAGAAGCATCTGGCGGGAATTCAGGAACACGCAGACGGAAGTGCTGAGGCCCATAATTTGCAACACGAGGAAATGATAAGAGGTTTAACCGCTCTAGCAACCACATATGAAGAAGGAGGGGGCTGCCCTCAAAGTTCACCTCAAACCGATCCTGTACCTTGTCTAGGCCATTGAGGGTTTTCGCTAGAACCATTGGAATTATGTTTCGGGACTTGGAAAGAGGAGTTACAAGCTCACAAATTTCAATTGGAACAAACAACGTACCATTGGTGATGAGAAACCGCCCAATAAAGCAGAAAGCTAAGGCGTGCTGACGCGGTCGAGACAAAGGCAGCCCACATGACCTCCCAAGGGGCAGGAAAGATGTTGCTAGCTTGTTCAAATCTATCATGTTGTCTTTTATAAAGGCCATAGCATCGTAGGTAGAGATTTCCAGAAGAGAAGCAAAAGAAGGAACATAACCTTGCCGAAGGTATGAAAGTATGAAGGCCCTGACGGTTACACTCCGAACAGCGCGCAAAATTCCTCATGGGTGGGGCAAATTTCGTTGCGATGGAAATGGAAAACATGAAGCTCGGGATCCCAAAAGTATGTAGAAGCATAGAGCATAGTCCAATTTACCTTGACTTTGGCGAGGGAATAGAGCGCGTCCAAGCCATAACTCTTGAAAACCCTTTTGTCTTCCTTACTCATGTTACTGAAGCAAAGTGTCAAAAAGCTATCAAAAGTCTCCATGAATTGATGTTGAATGAATAATAATGGTTTATGAACATGTGGGGAGTGTTTTTATAGGCCTTTAGGCTCAAATTTGAGTCCTAGAAGGCTTAGAAGTCGAAAAAGCGTCAAAAAAGTCGCAAAACGCGTAAACAGCAAAAGCGCTCGGGAGACCGGTTGAGGCCAACCGGTCCAACCGGTTCAGTCCAACCGGTCTCCCAATTCGGTTTTTCATTTTGTGCAATTTTCGCACAAATTCGCTTAACCGAGCCCCTTTTCGCTTGATTTTTTGATGAAATCTCTCTTGAAAGGCCTAGAACCTGATGTGAATGATTTGAAATGAATGAAATGAATAGTGATTAGTCACTAATTGAATCATTAGTGCACTCATGGTGGTCTTTGCAAGCCCGCTTTGACATTTGCTTTGTTAAAGGGCTTTATCTTTGGATAATGGAAGGATAATGCTTATGATATTTGTTTGGAACCATGGAATTTTATATTCCTTGATTTCTTGTGATTGAATTGCTATTGTTATTTATTTCTTGAGGAAATTATAGCACGTTGGGATTAATCGAGTGTTCTTGCTTATTTTTAATCCTCGGGTTAAAATAAAGCTTTGATTGATTGGATGATGAGTTGATTGGATGCTTGAGATGCTTTGTAAGGATCATGAAATTGTTATTTCTTGATTCTTTAGGATGAATTGACATTGCTATTAATTTCTTGAGGACATGATAGCATAATTAGAGTGTGTGCTTTGCTTAATTTTAACAAAGATTGTTAAAATAAATCGTATGAATGCTTGATTGGAATTGGTTTTGGAAAGTATGTTTAAATGACTCTTTGAGTGACATACATGGATTATTTTGCATTGCTATTAATTTCTTGAGGGAATTATAGCACAATTAGAATATTTGCTTTGCTTAATCTTAACAAAGATTGTTAAGATAAAGCTTATGACTGCTTGGATAGAAGTGTTTGTGATAGTATGTTTAAATGACTCTTTGAGTCACATACATAGATTGCTTTGCATTGCTATTTATTTCTTGAGGAAATTATAGCACAATGAATGGATTGCCCTCACTTGATTTTAACAAAGTTGTTAAAATTAAAGTTTCATGATTTTGTTTAGTAAGCATAGTGTGTTTAAATGACCCTTGTGGTCACACACGCCCCCTATTTTGTGCGAGGTCTCTCATCCAGTGAGGTGAGCGTACATTATGGAAGCATACGAGGTCTCTCATCCAGTGAGGTGAGCGTATGAAAGTATAGTGTGTTTAAATGATCCTTGTGGTCACACACGCCCCCTATCTTGTGCGTGTCCTCATTATAAAGAATTAGCGTACATTATAGAAGCATATGTGTTCCTATTAGAAAGAATAGGCATATGAGAGTACCGTGTGTTTAAAATGACTTTCGAGTCACACACAAAACCCCCCCTATTTTGTACAAGTGTACATTATAGCAGTCATGAACATCCTCAGTAGTCACTGTCGAAGTTCAAGCCTTGGTTCATCGCCCTTTTCTTGTGAAAATGGGCTGTCTTTTCTAACATTGGTGTCGCTTGCGAAGCAAACTCCACCAATTAGGGGCATCTGTAGACACCCCATTTTCACCCCCATGAGATCATGATAGCATTTGGTTAGGTTTAGAAGCATGTAGGAGTCCCTAAGCCTTAAAGGACAATTTTGCCCTTTTAAGCCTTAGGAGAATAGGTCATCATTGCATGCATATTTTTGTCTCTTTATTGAGTCCCATCACTTGCATTTAGTTTCTAGGGTCATTTTGGATATGTGTGTCAAATTTGGTTCAATTCCAGATAGGTTTGGATAGCTAATTAGAACTTTTGCGACTTGAAGGGCAATTTCGTCTTTTACTTCGTATATTTTCCAATTGACTTCCAAATTTGTTCCAGAGAGTTCCATTGACCTTAGAATGATGAAATGAGTCTAATTGAAGTGCCAATTTAATTTATTGATAGGTTTGGGATTGTTTCACCACGTTACCCTATGCTTAATTGACCTTTTTTCAGGTAATCGCCTCATGAAAACCCAGCCACTTGACCGTGGTCAGGGATTCTTGGTTCAAGAATATTCTAGGCTTATTCTACATTGAATCCTTGAAATTTTGGCTTTTGAATCACTCAAATCGGAGTTAAAACGAAGAATTTGTGTCCGTTTGAAGTTCGGAGTCCAAACCGAGCTAGAATTCCAAATTTTTTGGATTCTTCTCGGGTGATCGGTTGGGCCCAACCGGTTGGACCGGTTCACCAACCGGTTGGACCGGTTCACCCCAACCGGTCACCCGAGAGTCCCATCCTGATTTTTCTCTCTTTGAGTTTTTGACGAAATGGGACTCTACTACTCCGATTTTCTGCCTTCTAAAGGACTTCTAAGCCTATTGGGAGGTGGTTTTGAGTTGTTTAACATTCATGGGATTTAATCACAGCCCTAGATTGATTTTATGGTGAATTAATCTCAACCATTGGTTCATATGGTTGGTTGGTTATAAATAGAGGCTCATTCATCAGCATAAAGGACTTTTGGCTTATTTGACACTTCATATTCATAAGAGAGAGAGGGACCACGAGTTTGCACACACCCATATCACTTGGAGGAGGCTTTCTACTGCAATTTCAAAGGAGAACTAGAAGGGAACCAAGCCAAAGAGAAGGAGGAACGCAGCGAAGACCCTTGCTTCATTGTAAGTCTCCTTTGCTTTCTTTTACAATTCCTTCTTCTTCTACTCCATTCTCTGCATAGCTATGGACTAATATTGATTTAGGAATCATATATACTCTATATTTTAGAGTGTATATGATTCAAATATGATGAGAATGCATGTTAGTGGAATAGGATTGCGAATTGTTTGCTGTTAGGATAGTTTCTCCCTTAAGGATAGAGGTATGTTTTGCATGAAAAATCAATTGATGTGTTTAGGCCGTTTTCTCTTCATGGTTCAATTATATGCATGATTTTAAGCATCTTTTGTATAGGACACTTGCTGTGTAAGCCTCGTCTTCATAGGTGTATGGATGATTATCCTTTTCGAGGATAATTATCGTCCTTAGAGGGTGAGGTTATGCATGGATGCTTTCTAGAGTGTGTTTAAGTGCGCTGTGAGTTTCTTTGCATTCTTAGGTATATATTTTACGTAGGATATGTGAAGAAACCATTCATACGGAGTGATTTCTACGTAAAATTATCTCCGGATAGTTTTACTTAAGAAAGCTCGCCGTAAGGATGGTTATTTCACATTCTTACATAAAATACTTACCTAAGGCATCATGTTAGGTTTTCTTTTCATGTTTAGGATTGTCATATGATATTTTCATCATGGTAATGCCTATTTAGCATGTTTTTGATAGTTTTTGTGCATGTTAGGGTGTTTAGAGCATATAGGAGCATATAGGATTGAGTTTTTCTTTTGATTCTTGTTATTTGCATGAGTTTAGGGTCATTATATGCATATTTACCATTCTGTCCAGATTTGAATTAGGTCTTCTAATGATGATTTGAGCATGAATATGAATGATTTGAGCTTAATAATTGCCTTATAGAATACATAGGGTGATTAATTGGTGATTTCTCGATATTTCGGGATGATTTGCATGAGTGTAAGGTCATTATATGCATGTTTAGTATTCTGTCCAGATTTGAATTAGGTCTTCTAATGATGATTTGAGCATGAATATGGTGGATTTGAGCTTAATAATTGCCCTATAGAATACATGGGGTGATTAATTGATGTTTTCTCGATGTTTCGGGATAATTTGCATATGGTAAGTGGTTTATGGTAAGTTGTGTATGAATTGTTCTCTTCTCCCCCTCGGGTTATTGTCTTTACTTTGAATTAGAAGTCTTAAGTTTCCAACTCTCTAAAAATTCTGTTTTAATTAGAGTTCTATCTCTTTTAGAATTCTACTTTTCTCAAACTCCTTTTTGAATTAGAGTTCTATCTCTTTTAGAATTCTACTTTTCTTGAACTTCTTTTTTGGATAAGAGTTCTATCTCTTTTCAACTTCTATCTTTTCTCAAATTCTTTTTTTGGAAATCCTTCTTCTTTTAAAACTCTTCTTTTCTTTTAATGGAAACTTAGGGTTTATAGTTCATTGTAAAGGGAGTAACCCCTTCTCAATCGAACTACGTGGACTTTGATCCTTACGTCTTTGTATATATAAGGTACGTAGGCGCTCATTTGATGTTCAAGTCCACCCTAGGATACTAAGTATCCTAGGTTTTCTTTTTCTTTCTTTCTTCTCTCTTTCTACTCATTTGTCCATCACATATATGTTAGTGGATAGGATGGACCCATGCTTGATCATTTATCCATCACATATTTGTTAGTGGATAGGATGGATTTGTTTGCTTGCTCATTTATCCATCACATATTTGCTAGTGGATAGGATGGATTTGTTTGTTCATTCTCTCTATCTCTCTACTGCTTTCCATATCTCTCTTATCTGTTCATGGATGTTTACATCCTTTATGGATGTTTATGCTTTATGGATGTTCATGGATGAATGTAGATGGTTTATAGATGATTCTTTGCATATGCATGGTGACTAATTAGGAAGTGATTGAAATAGCCCATATAAATTCAGAGACCCATTTTGGGGCGATGTGGGTGCCTATAGGATGTTTCCTGGAACCTTCCCACATCGTAACTTAGTCTCCGAATCCTCTCTTGTTTTGATAGACCTGCTTTTCCTTGATCGGAGTCATGTGGTTGGTTTTCAAAGGATTTCTTTAAAAACTGTTTTTTATGGTTTTCCTCTTTTCCTAAAAATGAGGTGGCGACTCCTTATTTGTTATGTTTTTGTGAACCTTTTAAAAACCGGATTTTTATTAATTTAAATCTCTACAAGTCTTTTTAAAAGAAGGGTTCTCCTTCCTCCCTGGATCGAAACCCGTGGTTCACAGTTGGTAAGGGTGAAAATATTATGTTTCATGGCCATAATTGAGGAATGCATTATCATTTTGTTAAAACCCTCAATTGCGAGAGAAGACTCAATGTGGATTAATTGGAATCTTAAGGTCTTCCACTTCATATCTAGTGGTAATTGGAATATTTCTGAATTTGAGAAAGTTTGTTAATGAGGGATATTGTCAACATCATTAAGATTAGAGAAGCAAAATGGGTTTATTAATTTTTTTATTCTTCATAAAAAAAAAGGGTTTATTTTTTGGGGGATTTGGCCATTAGTCAAGAAACTACATCTTATTTAGTAATTAGTCATTTAACCTTTTTCCTAATTCAATTAGTCCATTTTACTTTTTTTTTGACAAAAAAACCCCTGATTTACTAACTAATCTACACTCGTGCCATTCCTTTAAAGCACAAAACCCGTTCTACAAACGGCTCATGGGTTTGTCTTGGTGATTCTGAGGTGGGGTGCTCAATGGGGTTCTCGACGGTGATCCTTGTAGCCATGAGGGAATTTCCATAGAAACACTCCTCCTAATCGAATAGATCTCGCTACAAATCTGATGGATCTTATAGTCGACAAAGCTCTAGATCTCTCATTCCTGCTCTTCTGGCTTGCTACTATTGTTAGGTGAGTTCTGTCTCTAAATCTGATGGATCTTATAGCCGACGATACTCCAAATCTCTCGTTCCTGTTCTTCTGGCTTGCTGCTGTTGTTAGGTGAGTTCTGTCTCCAAATCTGATGGATCTTATAGCCGACGAAGCTCTAGATCTCTCGTTCCTACTCTTCTGGCTTGTTGCTGTTGTTAGGTGAGTTCTGTCTCGGAAGACAGCCGATCCGCGTATGGAAGTAGCTGCTAGCTTCACTTGAGCTCCCGCCGGGGGATTGTAGTAATTCTGTTTTTAACTCAAACTAAAAAGTCGGGGTTTTGGTTTAAAGGATATAAATCGATTGCCCTTTCTTGTACTGAAAGGGGTGCCCAACCTTTTAGAAAGGGGTAGTTCCATAACAGTAGGATTAGCTTCTCGAGAATGTATCCTAGGGTTCGTTCTTTTCTCATAGCTTAATAAAGAAAGCTAAAGTCAAAGAGCAGTCCTCCTACATTCCAACATCTGTGAAGTCATCTCTTCAAAATGTTCAGTTGATTGGCACATGGTTGCACCCTTAGGTAATAAAGTGGTTGTGGAAGGCGACATGGGTGGTGTAGAACAAATAGGCATTAACATCGATGATGAACTGAGAACCAACGGATTCATCCCTGTCTCATCCAATCCATTGGTTGTAAAAGACTTTGTAAAGTAGTAAAATTTTACTACATTGTAAAATTTACTTCGTAAAGTAGTAAAATTTTACTATTTTCACTCCAAAATTTTACTACTTTGTAAAGTAGTAAAATGTTACTACTTCACTATAAAATTTATTAATTTGTCAAGTAGTAAAATTTTACGGTTTTAATTTTTTTAATAATTACCTAATCAATATGGATCTTTTTTCGAAGATGCCGACGAGTAGGTTCGAAAAATATAATTTAAAAAAAAAATAGATATGTATATTATAAGTTATAAGCTTTTAAAAATTATAATACTAAAAGGTTAAGTTAGTTACATAAGGTGCCCTTAATAACAAAAAAGGAGTGCCCTTAGTAATAATAAGGGTAAACCTGGCATTTTCTAAAAAAGTGTGACTAATTGATAAATAAGTTCAGTCTCCTTGATTAATTGACTTAGAAAAACTCTTACTTGATTAATTGCCAATATTTTACCAAAAAGTGGACTAATTGCCAATTTCCCCTTATTTTTTAGATTGAAAGATGGCTAGTGTTTATAATTCTTCATTTTTTTTTAAAAAAAAATTACATTTAAACCTCCGTTTATTAAAAGATAACTACAAACTGATCCCAAATAAATCACAATTGTATTTGTTATTGTGGCATTATTTTTTATGATTCCAATATATACGGATATTATTGGATACATATTGGGGAGTATCCTACGTGTATTGGTATTCGTATATGATACAGATTCTTGTGGGGGGGGGGGGGGGGGGGGGGGGGGGGGGGTTGGAGTATGTGTGGTTCATAGATGTTGTGTAACATTTTTAGTTTGTTCCATCTCTCTCTCTCTCTAGGATTTCTTGTAAACTACGATTTTCTTATGCTTGTGTACTATGATTTTCTTGAGTACCATTCTAATTGCTCATATCTTTCAAAGATCGATTCGACCATTCATACTACTATTGTTTAATAAAAAGCTAAGTTACTAATTTGTCAGTTGATGGGATCAATATTTATTTCTTCGAGTTAGAATTATGTAACTTCTTTCTAATTCATTATGCAATGAAAATTAAACCATTTACAGAGGGGCGAAGATGATCGGGGACAGACTTTCTTCCTCATTTTGCAGATAGGGACAGGGGTCATTGCCATCATTGTCATTATCATCATTTATGCTGACTGGCAAGGAGAGCGTAATCTGATTGGTAAGTAAATGGCAGAGCTCCCTCTACGATCAGCATGTATGGATCTATCCTCTCCACCCCAACTGTACATTTGCAATTCCACTTTACTAGTTATCACAACCCAAAAATCAGCCCAAAAAAGAGGCTTCTCCTTATACAGATTGTTTTAAACAAAAGGGCCCCATTCTACCAAGCCCAATCTCCTTATACAATTGTCTTAAATGACACTTTGTTGTAATTGATTCATTTCTTTTGGTATTATAGCTTTAGATTTTATTTGACATTTGTTTTTTTTTTTTTTTTTTTTCTCTTTTTGGTGTTGTAAAAGTGGATTTTGCTCAATTATGAAGCAAGAATTATGTATTCTATCTTTATAAGTTTTTGTAATTATCTCTTGTCATTTTAATCTATAAAAGCAAATTTTAGTAATTTTATATGCAAACAAACTTTATGTTGGTACTTGGTAATAGGAATTTTTTTTTTTTTGGGTATTTAGAACTTTTTTTTTGGGAATATGTATACAATGAAGAGAACCTCATTTTAGGAGTTCGCTTAGGGCCCCAACTAACTTAGAACAGGCCCTGACATTTGGAGTGTATTTTATAGTTGTGGTTTATTTTCCACTTTCAGAGCCCTTTGTCTGGCAAAGACGAAAATGGCGGAATTGCCATGGCTGAGTTCGTAATCTATCTGCTTCCATTCTTTTCTTTTGGTGCAAATTTATGTAGTCCTTGTTTACTCCGCATCATTGAACGTCATAGATAAATCTAACCAATGGTTGACAGCTAAAGTATATGTGAAGGATCAGACAATCCTGAAAAAGCTTGGCCCTATTATATGTACCCTATGATATCTGCTATCCATGACCTCTAGGAAGTTCCTTTTTTGGAAAGCAATGCACCTTTTTTTTTTGCCCTTTTTCTTTTTGCCAATGTTGGTATTGTTGGAGTTGCCCAAAATTGAATAGATTGAATATTGCCTTTTGTAGTTAATACTCTTTGTGTCTAATGACATGTCCCATCCTAGTAGGGTTGTGGGGTTTGCAAAGGTCTTGATTTTGACTCTGTGTGGGTGCATGTGTAAGTGTATGTGTTCTTCTATTGTAAGACACACATAAAAAAAAAAAACAAAAAAAGGAAAAAAAAAAGAATATTGCTTTCGTGACTTATAAATTAATATTTTGTACGTTTAGAATCTTATGATTTAATGTTCCTCATAATGGGGATTACAAGGGCACGTATTTCAAGGGACAACCGTTTTATCTTGGTGAGTGACTGCTTTAGATCCATATTACGCATGGGACGTGTCCTGTATTGGGGCGAAATCACTTTTAAGGACAGTGGATTTAGTTCCATGTCTCATCTTACTTGAATCTTGATATGTTCTATTGGTCTTAGACTCTTTAAGTTTTTTTTTTTCTTATTGTTACATTTTTTGGATTAATTAAGCCCATACTTTTTCCAATAGGTATCCAAACTTATCACTCCCCAGGTTTTGGCTAAGACAAATTCTATGTGGTTATATGGTGCATACTTTACTCACAAATTTATGCATCCGATAGTAAAAAAGCGAAAATTCGAACTCAAGAATCCCAAAAAAACAAAAAACAAAAAAAAGAAAAACAAAACAAATAGTAATAAGTTAATTTACAAACAAATCCACTTATTATTATTTTAGTGGTCATGATTTAAATGTCATTATTTTTAACAAACAATAGTCTGTCATACTGGAAGAATCCTAAAAAAAATAATAATTAAATCTCTCAAGTCTTGATTCAACTCTCGTTCTCTTATTAAATTGGATAAAACCAATAGTAAAAACTTAATTTTTGGTATGTTAAATAACCAATGTCGAAAATGGTTTTCCAAGAGAAGGGGACTTGGGTCCGCCTATTAAACCCACACCGATTAACCAGATTCCAATTTGGAGCCACTTATACAATTTGCGTTGTGATACTTTTCTGAGCTTTGCAACTACTGCCCTAAAGAGAAAGAGCGACAGACAGAAGAAGCAACGATGATGTTTAGGAGAGCCAATGCTTCGACGACAACTGGTATGCTTTCCTTTGCTTGTAGATTCTTGATTATTAATAAGGGAAGGCCTTCTTTTCATTCTTCTTCTTCTTCTTCTTCTTCTTCTTCTTCTAATCCAATTGGGAATACTGCCCACTTTCATAACCTTGACGATGCCCTAGCTTTGTTTCATCGCATGGTTCAAAGGCGACCCCTACCATCCATTGTCAAATTTAATCAACTCTTATTAGGCCCAATTGCCAGAATGAAACATTATTCGACCGTCATTTCTCTAATTAGTCAGATGGAGTTGTTAGGAATCTCCCCCCATGTTTGTACTCTCAGTATTTTGATTAATTGTTTCTGTCATTTGAATCGCGTGGGTTCTGGTTTCTCTGTTTTTGGAAAAATCCTCAAACTTGGTCTTGAACCGAACTCTATAACACTCAACACTCTTGTCAAGGGGCTCTGTGTTGAGGGTAAAATCGTGCAGGCTTTGGATTTGGTCAATGAAATGGCACACAAAGGGTATCGGCCTACTTTAGTTACTTATGGAACAATAATTAATGGATTATGCAAAACAGGGAACACTAATCCTGCTATTGGGTTGCTCAAGCAGATGGAACAAGGAAGCTGTAAGCCTGGTTCAGTACAATAAAATACAATCATCGATAGTCTTTGCAAGAACAGGTTAGTAACCGAGGCTTCCAACCTCTTCTCAGAAATGATTGGTAAAGGCATTCTACCAAATGTTGTCACTTACACCTCCTTAATTCACGGCGTATGCAATTTGGGCCAACTGCAAGAAGCTACTAGATTGTTTAATGAAATGGTGGGTAGGAATATTGCACCAAATGTACAAACGTTCAGCATATTGGTTGATACACTTTGTAAAGAGGGGAGGACTGAAGAAGCACAAGCTGTAGTTGAAATAATGATTCAAATAGGTGTGGAACCTAATACCGTCACTTACAATACACTGATGGATGGATATTGTTTGCGAGGCCAGCTGAATGAGGTAATTAGGCTATTTGATGTGATGATTCGCAAGGGTTGTGCACCTGATGTTATTAGCTATAGCTTCTTGATTAATGGATATTGCAAGATAAAACAGATAGATGAGGCCATGAGACTCTTTCATGAAATGCCTCATAAAGGATTAGTTCCTAATAATGTTACTTACAGCACTCTTCTAAGTGGTTTGTGTCATATGGGGAGACTTCGAGCTGCACAAGAGCTTTTTGGTGAGATGCTAATATGTGGCCACAATCCGGATGTTGTTACTTATTCTACCTTGTTGGATGGGTTATGCAAAAGCCAACATGTTGATGACGCTTTGGCACTTCTCCATGCAATGGAAGATAGTGGGGTGGATCTTACTACTATAACTTATAACATCCTCATTGATGGTTTGTGTAAAGCTGGAAAACTTGAAGCTGCAAGGGACCTCTTTTCTACTCTCTCTACCAAAGGGTTGAATCCTAGTGTTCGGTCGTATAATATCATGATCAATGGACTTTGTAAAGAAGGGTTACTACATGAAGCAAATGAATTGCTTAGCTTAATGAAAGAGAATGGCTGCTCACCGAATGATTGCACATATAATTTAATTATCCGGGGACTTCTTGAAAACAATAAAACATCGAGTGCAATGCAACTTCTTCATGAAATGGTTCGGATGGGGTTCTCTGCTGATGCATCCACCACAACCATTTTGTTGGATTTACCAAATGGTGGATTAGATCAATCATTTTTGGAAATGCTTATGACGGGAAAATTTCAAAGCTGATGTTGCTGTTTTAGCATCCTGTTTGAATTGTTAATACCTACTGTAAGTCATTGTTATACTCATCATTTTGAAGAATGCTGAAATATTTTACACTTGTTTACTTGACCAATGTTAAACGTTGAATTATTTGTCTTCAGGTAATTGAGAATAGAGGCTGTCCTATACATGAGCTGTTGGTGCATTTCCATATAATCCCAACATTCTACTTTGTCAGATGGCTTTTGCAAATCTCATCACTCTCTCTACTTCGTTAGATTGCCTTTGCAAAAACCAAGATCTTGATGAGGCAATGGCACTATTTAAAGTGATTGAAGATGGTGTGTTGAATTCTAATATCCTTTTTGATGGCTTATGCTAAATTGGGCAACTTGAAGCTGCAAGGGAATTCTTTTCTAGTATTTATGCTAAAGAGTTGTACCCTGATGTTCTCACACACACTGAATAATGTTGAATTGACTACACCTGTGTCAAAAACCAACACTTTCATGGGCTTAGTATTGTCATTATATTATTATTTTATATATTTTTTAAATATTGCAGCAGAGTGACGAGTTGCTTTACCTGGCTCAGCTAGTTTATATCCACTGAAGATATCACAGAAGGGAAAGCTGATCAATCTAATGATGGGATTCCTAATTCGGTGGCAAAAACATTGCAAACGTTTGGGGCAGTCAGGTTTTGACTGAAAATTCACTTGTAGAGATCATGTGTTGAGAGGAAAAGAAGATAGAGATTTTCTTCATTTAGATCTTGATCAAGCAGAGATGGAACCTAAGCAATGCTTTGTACTTCTCTGGAATTCTAGACGTTTTGAGTTCGGTAAGGGTTGGTCGCTATTGTTTGTGAACCCTATAGTCAGGTTTTTTGGTTGAGAATCATACTTTCATACTCTTATCCTTCAACTTCTTGCAAGAAAATAGATCATAAGGAATTTTCATTCTAAATTTTACCCAAAGTGGCTTGAACGTGTTTATAATATGACAACAATGTTTATGAGGTTAAAGAGTCTCATGAATATATGAAGCCATTTTCCCAAACTTTACAGTAAATCTCCTCTGAAATGGTGTAGAAGTGTTAGTGAGCAGCCAAGGTTGGGCTTTCTAATTTCTTCTGAACATTCTCTATTCTATTTGAATGATGGTTCGTTTTTGCAAGACATATATCTTCAGTTAGGGCTGGCTATTTTCGTTCTTGGTGTTGTAGCAATATTTATTTTTATAAGTTGCTCATCAGTCCTTTTTTCGAACAGGGGTCTAACCGGCTGCCATTGTTGACATATTTGTTCGAGAAGGGTGTTTCTTCACTCTACTAGTTATTCACGGTGCTGGTTTCACTGAAATAATAATAATAATAATAATAATAAAGATCATGGTGTTGGTGTCCACTCTGATCACTTTAATGGCAGCCCCCCCACAGAACAAGGTTGGACATTATAGGGGGCTTCGCTGTAGTTATGCCAATAAGATTGAAAACAGCAATGTATACTTTTAAATTTGTGATACAGCCATCTTTTCCTTTTGCGGGAGTATAAGCTAATATTTGTATTACAAATTTCTTTGAACTTCCCCTCTTAATTTCTTGAAGATATTTGTTTTTAGTGTGTTTGATTGTTTAGATACAATAACTGTGAGTGTAAGCTAGTTGGTTGTGGTGTACCATTTTTGGTTTTTCCATCCACTTGGAATGATCATGAGATTTTGAAAATTTTCCTTCTTTATTGTACTTGTAGTTGGACTGCCAAGCTCTTGAACTGCTGCTGTCCTTGAATTGTCAAGCAAGAAATAGCACAACCCAAACCCAAAGTTTTATTATGGGTTTTCACGTTCACAACATGGACTTCAGTTTTGTATTTCTTTCTCTCTCTATGAACCCAAAGACGTCCAAACCTTTTTTTTTTTTTTTGTTAATTATTAATTTATTTTAATTCAATAATTTTGAACTTTGAAAGATGCTGTATTCTTGCAAGAAGTCGTTCTAATAGAGACTACACCATTTGATTGTTGTATAGTTACATGGTCTCTGTTCAATTATAGGAATAGGGCTTTATAGGATACAAAATAGTGAGTTGTAATTGAGTTAATTGATTTTTAAATGAATGAATATGTGGAGAATGGAGGATGCTCAAAATTTTCATATATTTTCTTTGATATAATGGATAGCAAATTGCAAATATTTGTTTACAGGATGGATTTATTTCTGACTACTTTCTGAAAGCATAAGGACAAATTGGACTTTGAATTAGATCTTAATAAATGGGTAAGTAGGCTTGATCACCCATGGGAATTTCTGATCTTCGTGGATATGTTTTTTCCTGCATCCATATCTTATATTTCTAGCTTCTCAGAGCTAAAAGTTGTTAAATACGAAGGATAAATTGCTCTTTTTTCTGTTTATGCCCAAAGAACCACTTTTTGTAGCTTTTCTCAAGATGATCGATTCTAATATTTCTAAATTATATACTTGAGAGTTGGGACTATGAATTCTTTAAATTCAATAAATAAAAAGGAAAAATATTTTCAAAATTTTCAGAAATTTGACAAAAATTTAACATGTGACCTATTGTTTTAAGATATCCTGTCGTTGCCTAAGCAACTGCACAACTGGATCCAAGTAGGCAGTATTTCTGGATCAAGTTCCAAAAAATCCTCCTTTATCATTGTGGTCTAACTGCTGTAATTAGTTAAATTTGTCATGAACAAGAGTGCCAGAGTAACGTAGCGGAAAGCGTATGAAAGAAAAAGGGCACCGCCTTCTTCTTAGAAAATACTCGAATGCACGAGCAAAGAGAAAACAATTCGAATCCACGAGTAAAGAGAAATAAATCTCAACAAAGAAATTCTTTATTAATCAAAACATTACCTTACAATGAAAGGAGGTAGCCTTTATATAGGCTGCAAAATCTAATTTGACTAGAACTATAACTCAAAAGTCCTAAACTTAATAAATAACCTAATTCAACTAGAACTATAAATTAAAAGTCCTAAACTTAAGCAATTTGTTCTACATCAGTCTCCCCTACTTGAAAAGAACTCAACCTCGAGGTAATTAATTGAGAAGACGACACATCAGGAGGATGATATTCAAACAAATCAGCAACATTGAAAGTAGGAGAGATGGCCATATCTGCAGGAAGGTCCACGACATAGGCATTATCATTAATTTTTTGCAGAATCTGGAAAGGACCATCTTTCTTGTCTCGCAATTTATTGTACGTGCCCACTGGCAACCGCCCTTTGTGCAAATAAACCATCACTAGATCCCCCTCTTGAAATACTTGAGCCCTTCTTTTTTTATTAGCAACGGCCTTGTATTTGGCATTAGATGCTTCCAAATTTTTCCGCACCTCTTCTTGAATAGCCTTGATTCAATCTGCCATATTTTCTGCTGCAATACTCAAATCAGGAAGTTTTGGCTGAGAACCAAGTCTAAAGCATGGCGTGGAGGACAGCAATAAACAATTTGGAACGGGGTCTTCCCAGTAGACCGATTTAGCATATTGTTAAAAGCAAATTCAGCTTGTGTAAGAGCAAGATCCCACTGTTTCGGTTTCTCTCCAGAAATGCAACGAATTAAATTCCCAAGAGTGCGGTTCACCACTTCTGTTTGACCATCAGACTGAGGATGACGCATGCTACTGAAATTCAGGGAGGTGTCAAATCGCCTCCATAAAGTTTGCCAAAAATGACTCAAGAATTTGGTGTCCCTATCTGAAGTGATGGATTTGGGAACCCCATGCAAACGAACAACCTCTTTGAAAAACAAATTTGCCACGTAGACTGCATTTGAGGTCTTTTTGCAAGCAATAAAGTAAGCCATTTTGGAATACCTATTAACCACCACAAATACAGAATCAAATCCGCGTTGGGTTCGCGGAAGGCCCAATACAAAGTCCATGGAAAGATCCTCCCAAGGTGTTGCCGGAATGGGTGAAGGCATGTACAGACCCGTATTTTGAGATTGGCCTTTGGCAGCTTGACAAATTGGGCATCTTTTAACATGACTACCAATGTCTCGTTTCAGTTGGGGCCAATAATACTTCTCCTCAGCAAGAGCTACTGTTTTGTCACGACCCAAGTGTCCGCCCAAGCCTCCACCATGTAATTCATGAATTATCTGATCTCGTTGTGAACTCCTCGGATGCACAATTGGTTGCCTCGAAACAAATAACCCTCTTGAATATGCATTCCATCAACAGAAGGTCCCGACTGACATTTTGCCCAAATATCCTGAAAATCTTCATCGTCGGCATACAGCTCTTTGAGACAGTTAAACCCAATCACTTCAGTTCGCATTGTGACAAGCAACAACGCCCTCCTGCTTAGAGCATCAGCTACCCGATTTAATTGACCCGCCTTATGCTTCAAAGTGAAAGTGAAGCGTTGTATAAAAGAAATCCAGCGAGCATGCATCCAGTTGACACTATTCTGGCTATTGATAAATTTTAGCGCTTGGTGGTCGCTGAATAAGACGAACTCCCTTTGCACCAAATAGTGTTCCTAAACCTTCAAGGCGCGGAAAACAGCATACAATTCCAGCTCATAAGTAGACCACTTCTGGCGAGCTTCACTAAGCTTCTCACTGTAAAACACAACCGGTCTGCCTTCTTGAGAAAGTACAGCACCAATACCAACAATAGAGGCATCGCACTCGACTTGAAACAGCTTGTCAAAATCTGGTAGTGCTAAAACTGGTGCAGATGATAATTTCTCCTTAATCACCCAAAACTTTATTCTGTTTCCGCTCCCCAATGGAATTTCCCCTTCTTTATGCATTCAGTAATTGGCGCGACTATCTGGCTAAAATCTCTGACAAACCGCCTGTAAAACGTTGCCAAACCATGAAAACTACGAACCTCACCCACTGTTTGTGGAGTTGGCCACTCCTAAATGGCACGAATCTTTTCTTCATCAACTTTAATCCCATCAGCACTTACCATAAATCCCAAAAATAACAAACTGCTGGTCATAAAGCTGCACTTCTTTAAATTAACATACAGCTTATTTTGTTGCAAAACTGTAAGTACTCCCTCAAGTGCGCAAAATGGTCAGATTCGTTCTGGCTATAGATTAATATATCATCAAAGCACACCACAACAAATTTTCCAGTAAATGGTTTTAATACCTGGTTCATAAGCCACATGAAAGTACTGGGCGCATTGGTGAGTCCAAACGGCATCACTAACCACTCATACAACCCTTCCTTGGTTTTAAAAGCAGTTTTCCATTCATCTCCAGGCCTGATCCTAATCTGATGGTACCCGCTCTGCAAGTCAAGTTTCGAAAAGACTTTGGATCCGGCCAGCATATCTAGCATGTCTTCCAATCGAGGAATAGGGAATCTATATTTAATGGTGATCTTGTTGATTGCCCGGCTGTCGATACATAAGCGCTAACTGTTATCCTTCTTTGGAACTAACAAAGCCGGTACCGCACAAAGACTCATGCTCTCCTGCACCAATCCCTTCTTAATCAACTCTTCTACCTGTTCTTGTAGAATCTGACTTTCCTTGGGACTCATTTGGTAATGTGGTCGATTAGGCAAGCTGGTTCTCGGCGTGAGATCAATCTGATGCTATATGTCCCGCATAGGAGGCAACCCATCTGGTAGTTCGGATGGTATAATTTCCTGAAATTCCTCTAGCAAAGGTTTAAGTGCTGGTGGAATTTCTATAGACTCCTTGCCAACTTCTCCCCCAACTACCACAGCAAAAATTTCTTCGGATTCTTTAGTTTCTTCTATGAATTCGCCCCCATTCACCAAAAATATTGACTTGGCCTTTGACTTCGATTCAACAATTGAAAATTCTTCTTTTATGGGTCCCAAAATGATCTTTAGGCCTCCCTTCATGAAAACATATACGTTGTCACGGCCCCTGTATGTAGCATCCACATCAAACTGCCATGGTCGTCCCAAAATCATATGGCAGGCATCCATCTCTACCACGTCACACACAACTTCATCTGCATAATTCTTCCCAATTGAAAAATTAATGCGGTAGATTTCAGTTACCTTCACTTCAGCACCCCATTTAATCCAGCCAATCTTATACGGTGAAGGGTGTTTCTCAGTTTGCAAGCCTAACTTGGTAACCATTCCTTTTGACACTATATTTTCACTACTGCCACTATCAATAATAACATCACAAACCTTTTTATTCACAATACATCTGGTTCGGAATATATTATGCCGCTGAGATGGTTCTTCATGCCTTGGTGCTAACAGAAGTTATTGAACCACCAGAGAGCGTGACAGCAGCTCCCCTTCGTCGCCACCAGTTACCTCTTCCTCTTCATAAGTATAGGCCGTTTCATTCTCGTCCTCCTCTGTTTCGAATCTACCATCTTCTTCTGGTTCCATTAAGTTAACGGTACCCCTTTTAGGACAGTGGTTGGAACGGTGCCCTGGCTGTCTGCATCTATAGCACTTATCAGACCCTGGACGAGCATAAAGGTTACGAGGTGCCACTTCTGGTGGAACAGTGTTGGCTGGCTTTGTTGGACCTCCACTGCTACCTGTCCCGCGAGTGGTGTTGAATAAAGGTGGCTGATTCATTGGGGTTTTTCCTTTATTTACTACAGCACGATTAGAATCAAAGGAATTTCTTGCTACGATCGCTGCCTTCGATCTGTCCAATTGAGTTTTTGCCTTAATAGCTAATGCAACGGCTTCAGTTAAGGTGTAGACTGTCTGCATCGCAACTCGATCCTGTATAGCCCAATGCAGCCCCCCAACAAACCTAGCAACTTGTTGTGCGTCTGTTTCTAGCAGGTTATTACGTGACGACAGCCTGTGGAATTCCTCTAGGTAAGCACCGACTGTTCTACTTCCCTACCTACAATCCTGATATTGTTGAAACAGAATCTGCTCATAATCTGGAGGCAAATACCTAGATCGTAATAGTCGCCTTATCTTAGCCCATGTTCGAACCATCCCCTTTCCTTGTCGCATCCGTGTGATTTGCAACTGCTCCCACAAAGCAGAAGCTCCCCCCAATAGTCTATATGTGACTAATTTCACCTTTTTATCTTCAGGAATATCCATATAATCGAAAAACCTCTCGATTAATACCAACCAATCAAGAAACCCCTTGATTTGAAGTTGATCATTAAAACTGGGCAGGTCCATCTTCATACGAAAGGTCTGTCGGTCCTGCTCCCCTTGATAACCCCTTCGATTATTCCGAAGTATGGCTTCAACACCTTCCTCATCCTCACTCAGGTTATCCTCATAGGCTAGCTGCCTACATGGAATCTCTAGATGGCGTTCACGAAAAACTTCAGCCCTCTCTCGGTAAAGTTGACGACCCATAGGACCGTCGCCCTACCGAGTATTCCCTATCGTCAACCTAGCAAGAGTCTCTTGGACCTCCCGCAATGCTTGCTAGGTCTTACGCTGGAAAATTCTGAATTCAGCCCCTGTAACCATATCTTCCTCACGATCACCGCCATCAAGGACTTCGCTTTCGTTCCGTGTGTTCGCTATCTGAACAAGATTAAGCCTGCTCTGATACCAACTGACGTAGCGGAAAGCGTATAAAAGAAAAAGGGCACCGCCTTCTTCTTAGAAAATACTCGAATCCATGAGCAAAGAGAAAACAACTCGAATCCACGAGTAAAGAGAAATAAATCTCAGCAAAGAAATTCTTTATTAATCAAAACATTACCTTACAATGAAATCAGGTAGCCTTTATATAGGCTGCAAAATCTAATTTGACTAGAACTATAACTCAAAAGTCCTAAACTTAATAAATGACCTAATTCAACTAGAACTATAAATTAAAAGTCCTAAACTTAAGCAATCTGTTCTACATCACAGAGTTGGCTTTTACCCATTTAGAGGGGGAAAGAACCTTGTTAGGACTTAGGAGGGAGTCAAAGTTGACTAGCCAGAATATTTTCCTAAGTTTTGCTAATGAAATAGAAGTTCAAAATCCCAAATATTAATGCATAACATGAGACGAATGAAATGTGTATAGCCAATCTATGTACCAAAAGACTGACTTCCCTTTTGTATGAAAGAAGTTTCTTTATTTTCCTTTGTTTTTGATAATTGTAAAGTTTTCATCATAATATTAATATTATTTTGCTCTGAAGACGAGAGTAGTGGTGTAGTTCCATTGTTAATGTGAATCTATGTGATCCTCTTGTTGGAAGCCGTCATGCCAAGCATGATTCTTGTTACAAGAACTAGAAATAAGAGTATGCAGCTGTAATTTTTTATTCACCCTTTTCTCTAAGATTTATTAATGTGCATGCCATGTTATCTAGAGGATCTTAAGAAAACTTTGAAACAACACTTCTTTTAGTATAATTCGTACTTTCCTAAAAGATTGCTGTTTCTGCATGTAGCAATGTACCCATCCTAGAACTCCATCAGATGCACTATTTGATGGATTATATCCTATCATGTTAGTTAAACTTTAAAGGTTATTGTCAGTGGTACACTGTACATGTCCTTTTGACTCCACATCCCACACCTCCCCCCCCCCCTCTTCCCTTTTATTTCTCTTGCTGTCTTCCTTCCCCATTTTCGAATCCCTTTTCATAGGCACTAAAGCTTGTCTCGTTGCCGGTAGTAATACCACCTCTCTCACTTGAGGATGAGACCTAGGTGTATCGGTATCCGATACGCCCCCCGGGGGGGGGGGGTGTGGAGTATTAATGGTTCACATATGTTGAGTAACATTTTCAGTTTTTTCCATCTCTCTCTCTCTAGGATTTCTTGTAAAATACGATTTCTTGTTCTTGTTACTATGATTTTTCTTGAGTATCATTCTAAGTTTGTTCATATATTTCGAAGATTGATTCGACCGTTCATACTACTATTATTGAATAAAAAGCTAAGTTACTCCATACTATCTTTCAACTGATGGGATTAATATTTGTTTCTTTGAGTTAGAATTATGTAATTTCCTTCTAGTTCATTTTGCAATGAAAATTAAACCATTTACAAAGGTGAGAGGGGCCAAGATGAGGAGAGACATTCTTCCTCATTTAGCAGACAAGACAGGGAGTTATTTCTGTCGTTGTCATTATCATCATTTATATTAGTTAGTTTCCTTTTTGCCAAGTATCTCTTTATGACGTGATTTATTATTATTTTTTAAAAATTTTGATCATGACTTATGATTTATGATGTTCAAATCTAAACTTGAACACTGAAACTTTTTATTTATTTGTATGCTAAATTAAATTTGACTCTTGTATTAGATGTCTTATTAAAAATAATTATGAATCTCATTTCTATCTAATTATTTATAGTTTTATACTCTTATACATCATAACCGGTTGGCCCAATTGACCTGGCCGGTTGAACCAACCCGGTCATTTGGCCTGGGTGAGTGTCCAGGACCGGTTTTCAAAACATTGGTTGAAACTACAAACACTAAATATATTGAAGGGTTTCAAGGCATATGTGAGTGAGACTTTAATCTTTGTTACATAGACATCTTATGTGATGTGGTTACGACTTAATTGTGATTGGTCTTATTGTGATTGGTCTTACAAGTTTTGACACATCTAGAATGGAAATTTAGTAGACGTTGTTGTAGAGCAATGTAGAACAGTTCTACATGTAACCTATGATGGCTATATAGTGTTATCTCGATACAATTAGCAAATTGAAATCATCACGATTGTTCATATTGTCTGCATGTTGAACTTTTAATAGTGTGAGAGTTATTCATAGTAACTTAACAAAATCTACCTTAATTGTTTCTTATCTTCCATGTATATGACCAAACCAAAATTATCTGCATCGTGACCAGTATGACCAAGGATAGGCTAATTGGAAGAGTCATCTTGCGATTGGGCTTTCAATAATTTAAAATTTATATTATAACTGGCAGGCACTTCTAAATAAATGTTAATTCTAAATGGATGACTTACTATGAATACTACGAAGCTAAGGTGAGAGGTCGCAAGGATTATAGTGACACATGGGAGTCGTAGTTTGTATGGAGCTTATCATCAAGCTCTTTTTTTGTTGGTTGTGAATGGTATTATTATGAATTTTAAATAGTTCATAGAGCTTTGATAATAAGTATGACCTTATTATTTGCCTTATGGTATTATAAGTATGGAAATAACTTTATTATATATATAGTATTGAAGGCACAGTTTCATCATCTTAAATGAGATTATTTTAAAAAGTTGGATTCATCGCTATAGGTGATTGAAGATAACGACCATGTTGAGTAGTCACGAAAAAAAAAAAAAAAAAAGGGTTGCATCCTATGGTTAGGTTGTATAATATCATGCTCAAAGGACTTTGTAAAGAACGATTACTACAAGAAGCAAATGAATTGCCCAGGATTATGACAAATAATGGCTGCTCACCTGGATGCATGGTTTCACTTATTAAAAAGAAGGAAACATTGAGTGCAATGCAGCTTCTTCATGACGTTGTTCAGATGGGGTTCTCTACTGACGCATCCACTGTAACCATGTTGTTGGATTTACCAAATGGTGTATTAGATGAATCATTTCTGGAAATGCTTATGAGAGGAAAATTTCAAAGCTAATGTTGGTGTTTTGATATGCCATGAGAATTGTTTATACCTACTGTGAGTCATTGTTTTGAAGAATGCTAAAATATTTAACAGTTGTTTACTTGACCAATCTTAAATGTTGAAATATTGTGAACAAACATCCAACCAAAAAGAAATAGATGCAAAGAGATTTCGTTTTTTCTTTTCTTTTCTTTTTTTCCGCTCTTTATTCTTTTGTTTTGTTTTTGTATTTGTTTTTTGTTTTTATTTGGCAGTTATAACAGTGGTCCAGTTAATGCAACCAGAAAGCCATCAAAATGGATATCCAAATGGTCATGCTATTACATTGGATTTGCAAAACTGACCACACAACTAGATGTTATGAAAAAAAATGACGAAGCAAACCCTAAGTACTTTTTTTTTCCCTTACTTGAATTTCGATATGTTCTATCGGTCTCAAACTCTTAAGTATTTTTTTTTCCTTAGTGCTACAATTTTGGATTAATTAAGCACATACTTTTTGCAATAGGTGTCCAAAATTATCCCTGCCCAAGTTGGGGCTATGTGGCTATATGATGTATAGTTTACTCACAAGTTCATGCATGCATCTGATAGTAAGGAGGTGAAGATTCAAACTCCAGGTCCTTTGGTTCCTAAATTTTGGTTAAAGCTTAGAATTAGGGAATTTTGGCCATAGCTTCGTAGTATAAGATGCCTTTTACAATAGAACCCAAAACAAATTTGTTTCTCTTATAACCCCTTTTAATCATGAATGGACAAAACCACCCCCATTTTACACAATTACCTCTAATTGCACTCGTGCCATCTGTAATAGACCTTTACTATTGTCACCAGTAAAATTAGGGATTGACCTTTAACCACCGAAGATATTGACAGAAAAAATCTCACCACAATCTTCAAAGAAGACGAAAATAGAGAGATTGAAGAAATATTCCTTCATTTGGGTGCTTTCATTTTGGACGATTGTGCTAGGATTTTCACCGGAGAAGAAATCTCACTAGAAAGTTCAAAGAAAACGGAAATAGACTACATATTCTTGCACCAAATGGTGTAATGGAATGAGTGATTCTCATGTTGCTGCTACTGCTATATCTCCTTCTTCTTTGTGGATACTCACCATGGCTTTTGTTACATCTTCCTACCTTCCTTCTTCTTCTTTAAAACTTGTGTTGGTTTGGATCAGATGAAAAATAGTATAATATAAAATATTATTTACAAGAAGTTGCAGAATTTATAGAGAAAAGATACACATATTATTATTTTATGCTATTAAAAATTTATATAGAAAACACCAATAGATTAGCACTTTTCGTGCCTATTAAAATTTCTACAGCAAATAGTAATAGTTTACTATTTTGGCTATCAAAAATAGCATTTTTCGTGCTACTAAATCTTCTACAACAAATAGTAACAGATTACTATTTTGGCTATAAAAAACAGCATTGCTTGTGCTACTAAGAGTTCTCAGTAAATAGTAACATATTACTATTTTGGCTATAAACAACAGTATTTCTCGTGCTACTAAAATTTATATAGCAAATAGTAACAGGTTTACTATTTTAGCTATAAAAAATAGCATTTTTCATTCTATTAAAATTTCTACAGCAAATAGTAATAGTTTACTATTTTGGCTATCAAAAATAGCATTTTTCGTGCTACTAAATCTTCTACAACAAATAGTAACAGATTACTATTTTGGCTATAAAAAACAGCATTTCTTGTCCTACTAAGAGTTCTTCAGTAAATAGTAACATATTACTATTTTGGCTATAAAAAATAGCATTTCTCATGCTACTAAAAATTCTACAGCAGATAGTCATGGTTGAACTTTGGCCAGATTTGGTGGGATAAAGGAAAAAAAAAATGAAAAGAAGAAGATGAAGAAGAAACAAAGGACATCCATGACTAGTTGGTAACAGATTTGGTTTTTAGATCTAGTGAGGGAGGGAGAAGAAAGAGAGAGAAGAGAATGATAGATGGTGGAAGTGGAGATGGTGGTGGCCTGTCTGAAGAAGAGGCGTCATTTGGCTGTCGTCGGAGAGATGTTGTCGGTGGGAACCATGAGAGAGTGGTAGTTATTGTCGGAGAAGATCTATCACCAATGGGAGTTGTCGGTGGAACCATGTGAGAGAAGAATAACCCAAAACAAATATGATAAAAAGAAAAGGCTAAAACAGGAATTTCTAAAAAATGGTTTTCCTTATGTTGAAAGAATCTCTAAAAAATGGGGTTGTGGAGTTAAAAATTCTTATAGTGGGGTTATTGTTAAAAGCAGTCCCCTATTAGGGGTAATTGCTAATTTCCTCTTCGAATTATTGCTTATGGGAGCCAAAATTTTAAGGGAAAATTAGTAATAACCCCATTTAGAAGAATGGTTTTGGTAATAACCCATCACAATATTCCTTAATTCCTTAACCCACATTTGAGTATTTTTATTAGTAGTAATCCCATCTTTTATATATATATATCTATATATATATCAAAAAAAAAAAAATATCCTAATTTACCCTTATTTTCTTGTAGGGGCAGTCCCTTTTTGGTTAACAAGGGCACTTAATGTAATTAATTTATTTTTAAATTTTTAAATTTTTAAAAGCCTATAACTTACAAGATACAAATCTGTTTTTTAGAATACTTGTATTTTGAAATCTACTCGTCGTGATCTTCGAAACAATACCCACAATAATGAGGTAATTCTAGAAAAAACATTATATTATTATTTTGCTCTCAAAACAGTAACATGAAAATTAGACTATACTATGTTGTTATTGTTAAACTATAAATTGTTATTGTTCTTTACATAAAAATGGGGTTTTTTTTTTTAATTCTTGAGTGCGGAGAGGTTGTAGTAACAAGTTACTTTTCTCTACATAAAAATGATTTTTTTTCCTTTTTCTTTTATTTACGCATAGATGTTGTAAAAGTGGACTGTTGTTCTCATCAAAAGTTTGGGAATTGGAAAGAAGGTTGAAGGTAGTGAGAATTTGGTTAACTCATTGAGTTGAGTGATTATAGATAGAATTCAAAAAGATGGATCTATTGGTTAGCGGAAATAGAAACAGCGTTCGTATGGGGACAAAAATAAGACAAAAGATATCTTTATAAGATAATGGTAATTCCGTTAGCTTGGTGTCAAAAGGGGTTATGAGATAAATGAATTTGTTTATGAAGCTATTGTTCAAAAACTCTTATAACATAGGGTTATGGCAAAAAATCCCAAATTTTAACTTTAGTTCATACCACTCTCATCACAAATTTACAACCACTACTTAGCCCTACCTTTTTTTTGCATCCATGTAGAAGGTAGGCGATGTCAGATTAAGGAGAAACATATCCTATAAAATAAAAATAAAAATAATTTAAAAAAAAAAAAAGAAAAAAAATTCTTACATAACATAATGGCAACCAAATCACGACTACAAAAAATAAATTGAAAATGTACAGACAAATTCACTTATTATTATTATAATAATGGTCATGATTTAATTGTCATTATTTTTAACAATGACATCTATCGATTATCATGCTGGAAGAGTCCTAAAAAAAATAAAAAAATAAAAAATAAAAAGAAAAAAGATAATCTCGAAGTCTGGATTCATCTGTCTCTTGTACTCTTATTAAAGTGGATAAAACTAATAGTAATAAGCTAATTTTTGCAATGTTAAAAACCAATGGGTTTTCCCACGGAAGGGGAAGTTCGAAAATTACGACCTTTAGAGGTGGTCCACGCTATCAAACTTCTTGGCGTCCGCACTCCGATGTGGAGCCACTTGCAATTTGCATGCAACTTCTGCCCTAAAGAGAGAGAGCGACAGAGGAGGCAGCAACGATGATGTTGAGGAGAGCCAATGCTTCCAGAACTGGTATGCTTTCCTTTGCTCGTAGATTCTTGATTTTTAATAAGGGAAGGCCTTCTTTTCATTCTCAAACTTCTTCTTCTAATCCAATTGGGAATACTTCCCACTTTCATAACCTTGACGATGCCCTAGCTTTGTTTCATCGCATGGTTCAAAGGCGACCTCTGCCGTCCATTGTCAAATTTAATAAACTCTTATTAGGCCCAATTGCCAGAATGAAACATTATTCGACCGTCATTTCTCTAATTAGTCGGATGGAGTTGTTAGGAATCCCCCCCAATGTTTGTACTCTCAGTATTTTGATTAATTGTTTCTGTCATTTGAATCGCGTGGGTTCTGGTTTCTCTGTTTTTGGAAAAATTCTCAAACTTGGTCTTGAACCGAACTCCATAACACTCACCACTCTTGTCAAGGGGCTCTGTGTTGAGGGTAAAATCGTGCAGGCTGTGGATTTGGTCAATGAAATGGCACACAAAGGGTATCGGCCTACTTTAGTTACTTATGGAACAATAATTAATGGATTATGCAAAGCAGGGAACACTAATGCTGCTATTCGGTTGCTCAAGCAGATGGAAGAAGGAAGTTGTAGGCCTAACGTAGTAGTATACAACACAGTCATCGATAGTCTTTGCAAGGACAGGTTAGTAACCGAGGCTTCCAACCTCTTCTCAGAAATGGTTGGTAAAGGCATTCTACCAAATGTGGTCACTTACACCTCCTTAATTCACGGGGTATGCAATTTGGGCCAATTGCAAGAAGCTACAAGATTGCTTAATGAAATGGTGGGTAGGAATATTGCACCAAATGTACAAATGTTCAGCATGTTGGTTGATACATTTTGTAAAGAAGGGAGGACTGAAGAAGCTCAAGATGTTGTTGAAATAATGATCCAAAGAGGTGTGGAACCTAATACCATCACTTACACTACACTGATGGATGGATATTGTTTGCGAGGCCAGATGGATGAGGCATTAAAGGTATTTGATGTGATGATACGCAAGGGTTGTGCACCTAACGTTGTTACCTATAGCACCTTGGTTAATGGATATTGCAAGATGAAACAGATGGATGAGGCCATGAGCTTCTTTCATGAAATGCCGAGCAAAGGATTAGTTCCTAATAATGTTACTTACAACACTCTTCTAAGTGGTTTGTGTCATACGGGGAGACTTCGAGCTGCACAAGAGCTTTTTAGTGAGATGCTAATATGTGGCCACAATCCGGATATCATTACTTATAATACTTTGCTTAGATGGGTTATGCAAAAGCCAATACGTTGATGAGGCTTTGGCACTTCTCCATGCAATGGAAGATAGTGGGGTGGATCTTAATATTGTTACTTATAACATCCTCATTAATGGCTTGTGTAAAGCTGGAAAACTTGAAGCTGCAAGGGACCTCTTTCTCTACTCTCTCTGCCAAAGGGTTGCATCCTAGTGTTTGGTCGTATAATATCATGATCAATGGACTTTGTAAGGAAGGGCTCCTAAAAGAAGCAAATGAATTGCTCAGGTTAATGAAAGAGAATGGTTGCTCACCAGATGGTTGCACTTATAATTCAATCGTTCGAGCACTTATTAAAAAGAAGGAAACATCGAGTGCAATGCAGCTTCTTCATAACATGGTTCAGATGGGGTTCTCTGCTGATGCATCCACCGTAACAATTTTGTTTGATTTACCAAATGGTGGATTAGATCAATCATTTTTGGAAATGCTTACGACGGGAAAATTTCATAGCTGATGTTGCTGTTTTAGCATCCTGTGAGAATTGTTAATACCCACTGTAAGTCATTGTTATGATCATCAGTTTGAAGAATGCTGAAATATTTTACACTTGTTTACTTGACCAATGTTAAACGTTGAATTATTTGTGGATATGTGTTTAGGGAAGCCGAAACAGGGATATTTCTTTATTTTTTTCTATTCGTTTGTTTGTGTTTTTCTAATTGTACTTTTTTTTTTGGTTTGTTGGGGGGGGGGGGGGGGGGGGGGGGAGTAATAATAGCAGTGTAGTCAATGCAATCAGCAAGCAGTCAAAATGCATATCCATTTGATCATGCTATGACTTTAAATTTGTTACTTGACAACACCAATATAGGTTATGAAAAAGACTGACAACGCAGTCAAAATGCATTTCCTAGTCTCTTTATTCTTTGTGCTGAAAGCCTTCCAAAGAACCTTAGAATTATGCTAATAGAAAGGAAAGCTGGTATTGGAGTCCGAACTTCTCAAAGGGGATTTTGTATCTCTCACCTGATGTCTGCTGAAAACTGCAGTAGTTTTTCGAGGCTACCCATAATGCTGTTGCTGATATTAGAGAGGTCCTAGATCTTTACCGTCATGTGTCAAGTCAAAAGTTAATCTGCACAAATCTCGCTTACAAGTTTGTAGGAATGAGCCTTGTATGGACAAGAGGGAGTTTAGTAGTATCCTATACATTCCTTCACCTATAACTTTGGTGAGCACTCCACCTACTATGACCTCCAAGGTTGTGAATCCATCATTTGAGGATATTATTACTAAAAGTAAAAATAGCTTGGGATGATGAATGTACCCTTGAGAGTTTAGGTGATTTAGGCATTAGGAAATTCTCCTAATTTTAATTCTGCTATACTGGCTGCGTGAGGTTGGAAATTATTACTAAGGATGATGACATTTGTAGTCTAGATTATTAGAAGAATGCCTCACTTGAAGAAATTTCTTTTGAGGTTGGTTTTAATACTAAAGACTATAACCTGAAGGGGCGTTCTTAAAAATCTTAAACTCAAATGCAAAGGAATAAGATGGATGGATAGGTTGGTAAGGGTGAAAATATTATGTTTTCTGGCTATAATTGGGCTGTGCATTATCCTTTGGTTGAAACTCTCGATTGCGAGCAAAGACTCAATGTGGATTAGAATCTTGAGGTCCCAGACTTCATATCAAGTGGTAAATGGAATATTTTTTAATTTGAGAAAGTTTGATAATGAGGATATTGTGAACATTATTAACGCTACTCCTTTCCCCTTGACCCCTGTAAATGCCCAACCTAAAATCAAAATCCTTACATGGATGCTTTTAGAGAGAGGATAGAGATTGTTGTCCAAAGACAATCTTTGGCCTAGGGAATTATAATTTCTCTTGAATTGTGTCCATTTTGTGACAAAACCTGGCCTAGGAATTATAATTTCTCTTGAATTGTGTCCCTTTTGTTACAAAACCTAGAATTTATTGGCCATTTATTCAAGGATTGTTATTTTACCCGGGAAGGGCTAATAGCAATCTCAGTACCCCTTTAGGCACTGATCTTTCTTTTGTACATTGGCTTGATAGTTTTAGGAGGTATATGAGAATCTATGATGGACTTAAAGATTGCTTTCAATAATCTCTTCTACCCCTATAGGAATCCTATGGAAAATACTGCTGTTTTGGTTTGAAATGCAGTAGAGCTATCAAAACTAATATGTTATTAATAATTTGGTAGTGAGAGACCCAAATTGTAGGAAGCTGATAGTCAATTTTTAGCAAGTTGACGGTCAAAACCCTTTGGTTGGTATTAGTTTGGGAAGCATTCACCAAAGTGGAATTTTGCCTCACTTTATTTGAAATCCTGCCTTTCTTGTATGGAAAGAATTAGATGTATCATTTTTGAATCTGATTGCTCAACTGTCATTACTATTTTTAGGAAAATGAAATCCCCAAAGAGGGATTTGTCAACACATGACAGGTATTGTGGGGGACTAGATGCTCAGGCTGGTGGTAATTAAACTGCATATGTACAGGTTAAGTAGAAAATATCTGTGATGCAAATATAGTGACAGTGAAACTTTGTGCCGTCTATATCAACCACTGTTAATCTCAAGCTAAGCTAAATTCCAGGGTGCTTGGAACTAGCAGACAGGACCAAACCGATTTCAGTTAATCTCAAGCTTCAGCACAGCAACACAATTTGAAAATGCCATATTAGTGACACACTGTTCCCTGATCCCCAACCACTTGTACAACTTCATCGGAGGGGTCACAGCTCTACTTTGTTAGATGGCTTTGTTAGTTGGCTTTTGCAAATCTCATCACTCTCTCTACTTTGTTAGATTGCCTTTGCAAAAACCAAGATCTTGATGAGGCAATGGCACTATTTAAAGTGATTGAAGATGGTGTGTTGAATTCTAATATCCTTTTTGATGGCTTATGCTAAATTGGGCAACTTGAAGTTGTAAGGGAAATCTTTTCTAGTATTTATGCTAAAGTGTTGCACCCTGATGTTTATACTGAATAATGTTGAATTGATCGCACCTGTTTCAAAAACCACCACTTTCATGGGCTTAGTATTGTCACTATATTATTATATTTTATATTTTTTAATATTGCGGCAGAGTGACAAGTTGCTTTACCTGGCTCAGCTAGTTTATATCCACTGAATTTATCACAGAAGGAAAAGCTAATCAATCTAATGATGGGATTCCTAATTCGGTGGCAAAAACGTTGCAGACATTTGGGGCAATCAGGTTTTGACTGAAAATTCACTTGCAGAGATCATGTGTTGAGAGGAAAAGAAGATTGAGGGTTTCTTCATTTAGATATCTTGATCAAGCAGAGATGGAACCTAAGCAACGCTTTGTATTTCTCTGTAATTGTAGACGTTTTGAGTTCAGTAAGGGTTGGTCGCTATTGTTTGTGATCTCTGTAGTCAGGTTTTTTGGTTAAGTATCATACTTTCAGGAGTCTAAACTAAGATTGAAAAGAGCAATTTATACTTCTAAATTTTTGATACAGCCTTCTCTACCTTTGCAGGAATCTAAGCTAATATTGTGTTACAAATTTCTTTGAACTTCTCCTCTTAATTTCATGAATATATTTTTTTTTAGTGTGTTTGATTGTTTAGATACAATAGCTGTGAGTGTAAGCTAGCTAGTTGTGGTGTACCATTTTTGGTTTTTCCATTCACTTGGATTGATCATGAGATTGTGAAAATTTTCCTTCTTTATTGTACTTGTAGTAGGACTGCCAAGTTCTTGAACTGCTGCTGTCCTTGAATTGCTGTTGCCCATCCCAACAGGGATTTGGTAATGCCACATTAATGGAGTGATCATGTGACCTGCGCATGACTTAGCTTCTTTGATGCTTTGATGGTCATTTGATCACTTTCCGTTAATTGGGACAACAATTTTGGTTTGTTTTGTAGAATGGTATGGTTACTTCCTCACTCAGTTGCTTCATTCAATTTTTTGTATGCTTTGGGTCAAGCAAGAAGTAGCACGACCCAAGTCCAAAGTGTTATTATGGGTTTTCATGTTCACAACGTGGACTTCAGTAATTGTGTTTATTTTACTTGGAAGTTCTGTATAGATTTTGGCCGCAAGGCTTAGATATCAAGCACTATGATTTCCATACAAGGAAAGTCATGACAATTTGAGTGGGATTATTGAAGAAATCATTACATATATTGCGCTTACGCTAGTTACGAGCTTCATTTGTTTCTCACATAGCTGAGAGTCAGACTTATATAAAGAGTGTCATCTTGTTTGGTAAATTCTTTGCCGTGCTACGTGAGAACCTACATTCTCTTTCCATGTTTTATTACCCTCTTGAATTTAAATGTTCATCCAAAAATTGAAATCTTAATGTGGATGCTTTTGGAGAGAGACTGTTGTCCAAAGGTAATAGGCAGCCTAGGAATCATAATGTCCCTTTGGATTGTGTCCTTTTTGTGTCAAAGACTTGGAATGTGTCAACCATTTGTTCAAATATTGTGATTTCACTGATCTATCTGGGAAAGGCTATTCAAATATTGTGATTTCACTGTAAGTATAGGGGAAAGGGCTAAGAGTAATTGCACTAACCCTCTGGGAACTGAAATTTCTTTTGGCTTTTGGCTTTATAGTATTAGGGGGAATACGAGAATTAGTGGTGGACTTTATGGGAATCCTATGGAAAAGATTTTTGATTTTGTTTGGAATGTATGCAACCATCAAAACCAAATTGTTTTTAAAAATTTGACACCAAATCAATATGCACTATTGGAAAAAATTCATCTAACTTCTTTGAACATACTAACAGATTAATTAATTTGCAGTCAGATTTTCTTGCAGGTGCTGCTCACTGGAAATACTCAAAGGAGCTTTAGTTATCCTTTGATTAATAATAGTTGGAAGCTTCATCTTGATGATTTGAGAAAAATGGTAGCAATGCAGCTTTAGTTATTTATCATTAGAGACCACAATGGTGTGCCCATAGTAGGAGCCATTGCTCAGGTAAGCCATACTTCAGTGCCAGTAAATTAGTGAAGGCTCTCAGGGACGGCCTATCTAACTTTCTGGAGAGAGGAATCCAACATACCCATAAAAAGGGTGATGCAGGTTGCACGCAAGGAAAGACTACCCATCCTTGGAGGCTATGGATTCTAACGAGAGACATCAAAAACCTTCTCGTGTAGCTCGAAAAAGTCTAGATTGACCATGTCCATTGTGAAGCTATACGGTTGCTGATTATTTCCTTGTTTTGGACAATAGTTTGCTGATAATCTAGACTTTTTCGAGCTACACGAGAAAGTTTTTTATGTCTCTTGTTAGAATCCGGAGCCTCCAAGGATGGGTGGTCTTTCCTTTAAATTTTAAAGTAAACAAGGGATAGAAAAATGTCAAAAAGACCATTTTTCCCATTTCAAACAAAGCAACCAAAGACCATTTCTTCATCCAACAATTTTATCCCATCCAACCTTTTAGTCGGCATACCAAACATAGTCTTCCAATATATATGTTGGAAAAATACCACATCCCACATTGATTAATTATAAAATTTAACGTAACTTCATATACTTGTTTGAGCCATGCATCCAATAGCTTACCTTTTAGGTTGGAAACTTAAAAATATGTATGAGTATATATATATATGGTTATGTACCTATCATCCTATAATTGTCCAGGAGAATCACATCTCCTAATTTGAAGATCAAGTTATTTCACATCTTAACTTTTCACGTCTCTTAATCTGAAGATCAATATATATTTCTGCCTACCAGTGTGTAAAATCGGAGTAAATCATGACATTAATGATTTGGAGCTGGAAGGTAACAGAGCACACTAATATGTACAACTTTAGGCTTTTGTCCCTATTATAGGGTATCTTTCATGGACATGTATTGAATTCAGAGGCCAAATACAAATATGTACACACACATGCACACACACAAACACACACAAACAGTAACTTTGAGTGAACCAATAGTTGTAGTACTGTTCTCTGTTTTGCTTAATTCAATTAATGTTGTTCCATTATATCTGGTTCATACCTTCATTTTTTTTTTTTTTTTTTTAATGTTATTTTTTTGCCAAATCCACAGCCTGTGCAACTTTACCCTCATTAGAGAGCCGTTTGACCAGAATGGTGAATGTCTATAGAGTTTGATTCATGAACAAGTTTTAGGATATTTCCTAAAAGAAAAACCAAAACCCACCCAACTTAAAGTTCTCCATGGCTAGCAAGGCAAGGCAGATTACTCACTAATAAGGCAAGAGTAGTTGGACAAATAACCAGTGAAGGTATAGTTTACATGTTCTTAGAGATTGCCCAGCGACAAAAGTCATTGGGTTCCAGTTAGTGCTGTCGAGTTTCCACCCAAATTGAAGAATTCCATTCTGGTATAAAAACCTGGCAGAATGCATAATCCGGATAGTGAATCTTAATACTCAAAATTACAAATGATGAATAATTAGCAGGTGACGGTGACGACCATATAGGAGGCTAGTAATCTGATTAATTGTGGTAAACAAGTGCTAGTTGCCCTGTTGCTCCTTGTAATGCTACCCCAAGTTGAAAAGATGGAGCCATGCAACTTTAAACTCTTTATGCTAGGGTGATTATGTGATTATAGCGAAACTTCGTACCCTCTATATCAACCACTGTTTATCTCATGCCAAGCTAAATTCCTGGGTGCTTGGAACTGGCAGACAGGACCAAACCAATTTCAGTTACGGTCTCAAGCTTTAGTGCAGCAATACCATCTATTATCTATTAGTGCCACACTGTTTGCTGATCGTCAACCATTTGCTCAACTTCATCAGAAGCGTCACAGCTCTCCCACAGACCCATCTCAGATTGCCTCTTCAAAAGCACAAGGGCTGACTGATTCAAGCTATTTGGGTATAGAAAATCCTGCAAAAAAAAACACAGGCGTCTCGTAGAATGCAAGTAAGCCAAAATTTATCGTCTTCCAGTTTGAACACTGCCAATCAAGAAAGGCAGTGCTCTAGAATTCCAATAAAGGACTTAACAAGCAGTAGCAACAGCATTTTGCATCTTTTCCCATGTATGGAAGCACTGGGGGCAACTATGAGCCATATTCTGGAACAAATGTCAATGATTAACATCATCTCTCAAACTGCAACCTCATGAAGTTATGATTCACAAATGAGGCAAGTTCCGCTCCATGAAAAGATGGGTTGAACCCAGTTAAGGGGGGCAACCCAGGCCATGAACGCGATGAATAGTGCCAAAGTTTGAGAGGCAAAGTTCTGTCAAACAATCCCAAGAGGGTTCAGGGTGGATCTTTTTTCTCAATTGACAAACAATTCAACATTGCAACAGAATTCAGTTGCTTGGCAATCAGCAACAAGAGCAGAACAATGGCGCTTTGTCGTTGATAACTTACGTAAAACAGGAACCATTTGATTAGGCTGATGAGCAGCAACACAAATCTCAGTTGTCTCTACCCCCCAAGGGTTGTCTTCTATTTTTTGCTATGCAAGTTGAGCCGAGAAATTTTTTTTTTTTTTTTTTTTTTTTTTTTTGCCCTCAGCTCTAAATGTTATTAATGAAAGAAAAGAAAATGAACGAAAGATTACAACAAGGTAATGAAACGAAAAAGAGACCTGTCTGGTCTTGATGGCTTATAATGCCATGATCCAGCTAACAAAGTTAGATATTAAGAAAAACAAATAACCAATGAAACAAATCGATAAAATGATAACCCTAGCATATCTCTAGCAAGTTCAAATGAAACAACACCATTTTCCTCATTCCACCAAGTAAGAGAAGAAAAATTGATAGCATAATTAGCTATTTTGTTTGCCATGTAGTTACCCTCCTTGTAAATATGAGAAAAAAGCACTTGCATATTTTTTATGATAGAAAGACAATTTTGCCATTCATTTAACAGAGGCCAAGGAGGTTTAAACGTATAGTTTTGCAAAGAAAAAATAAGTGCAGAGGAATCACTTTCAATCCACAGTTTATGCCAACCCTTCTCCCAAGCAAATGATACTGTGAGAATAACGCTTTTGAGCTCAGGAAAAAAGGCAGATCGAATACCCGAACTAAGCCCATAAAAACCTTTCACAAAACCACGACAATTTCTGAAAACGCCACCACTGGCAGCAGGCCAGGATTGCCCTTAGATAAAGCATCAATATTTACCTTTACCCAATCAGCTATAGAGAAATGTTATTTCAGGACCTTTATACGATTAATCTTCAGAGAAGCAATCTTCTAGGATGAGTTTTTCAGGCATCTATGAACATGCTGCCCTCAAAATCAGTTTCACCTTCCATGAGATCATGACAACACAACTAGACCCTAATGTCTTGATGGTCTTGTCTTGGCAAACTGTCTTTGGGCAAGCTGTTTTTGGGATCTTAGGGAATGGAGGAAAAAACTAATCCTTGAACCAAGGCCTAATGATCCAGTGGGAAAAATCATGAAGAAGTCAAGAGAGAAGAGGGCTTAAAAACAGAGCAATTTTAGCCAATAATGCAGTGGAGATACATTGCTTGAATGTTAGAATTTGACAATTTGCCCTGTAACTGGTGCAAGGGTTGTGGGCTCTCTGTCTAATCATACCAAGTAGGTCATGTATAATATTGGGCTTGCTTTTCTCAAATGTGGTCGGGTAGCTACTAACTAATAATTAATATTATCATGACGTGTATTTGATATTGACCAAAATCCCCGTAAGGTAAAAACATGCTTATATATCCCATTAAAAAAAATGCTTATATGAGTTATATGAGTAGAGTGCATTGATCCTATGTACCTCATAACTCACCAATGCATGGGATACAATCTCCAATGCGAATGCTGAATAACTTATATCACCATATTCTTCTTTGACCACCATCCTATATATATAAAGTCCTTTAAATATCCAGTGCACATGATCCAAAACTCATACTCTTACTTGTATTTTTTAAAACAAACCATTGGATTAGATAGCTTTCTCATGTAAGCGATTCATGCCAAAAATCAAGTTGATCTGAGAACAATTGTTATTCAATCCAAAACTCATATTTCTTAATCAATAATAATCGCTCATTTATGGACATTTATGAATGGACCAATTTTTAATTAGATCAACTTGATTTTTTGGCATGCATGACTGTCGCTACCCCAAAAAAAGGAAGGAAGGGGTTCTTCCTAAGGATGGGACGACCCTCGGGGGACTTTCGTCTTTTTTTTTATGGCGTGAGGGAGTGTGTGTTGAGTTCATTTCAAGGACGCCTTGACTGTTCTAGGCATGCAAGCATATCTAGAATTATCAAGGCTATGGAGTCGGCCACCAATTAGGGGTTTGAGGACACGATTGGACATCCTATAGTTGGTTAGAAAGTGGGGTCATCTGAGATCCCAAAATAAGTCCATTTGAGACCTTATCATCAAACAGGTCCATTTGAGGTCCATTTGGAAATTGATTGACTGCTAGTGGTCTGTGAGACTAAAGATTGTGAGTAAGGTGGTTTGGTTACAAGTGGGGAAGGTGTGAGGCACCCCACATCACCCGTTGGAATCCAACGTTCCTGATTTTGACGATGTTTCTGATTAAAATCCCATTTGGTATTGTTGATTTCCTATATGAATAATTTGACATAGAATACCCTTTTGAAGGGTGGTGAATTATGTTATTTTGAAAAGAGATCCTTAAAGGCATTGGAACAAAGTCTTTTTGAAAGTGTTGATATTTGGAAAAAGTACACCTTAAGGTTTTGTAAATGAGAACTTTTTTTAAAAGACCACAAATTCGTCTTCCTTCTTATGGGTATCTTAAGTCAAATTGATTAACTCTAAAGTATTCTTATCTTGCAGTGGTAAAAAATCAATCCTTTATGAAAGGATGGAAATAGAAATGATATGAGTCCATTTTTAAAGAATTAATATCAAGTGCGAACCTTTTTGGGATCTTGAGGAAGCTCGAGACTTTTGAAATCAATGGAATGGGTAAAGAAAAGGATGCTTTTTGAAAGCTATTGAAATAAAGGGGATGTTCCCTTTTGAAGAGAAGAGGTTGCGTTTTGAAGACAGGGTTCCTTTTGAAGGAAGAAAAATGTATTTAATTAAGAAAAGAACACTTTTGAAGTGTAAAGAAATCTTGTTTAAACAAAATGAAAGTGAAACTTTATGATTCTCAATCCATACTAGAAAGGAGATCCTGCATGAAATGATGGTTTTGGAAAATTGATTTCATATGATAAAATGATGTTTTTGAAAAGAGGTGCACGTGCTCCTTTTTTAATGAAAAAGAATCATTCGAGTCATTCTTTTTGGAATGAACTCGTCGATTGAAAAATAATACATGCGTTAGCAGTTTGCTCGATGGCAAGAAACTCTTTGTTGAATCAAAATCTTTACTTGATAAAGATGGTAATGTTGTCAAGAATGATTAGTGGGAAAATAGTCCCATGCAGGTATGAATAAAACCTTTTTTGAAAGCTAAACCTTTCCGCAAGGATTTGAGATGTAAAGAATCACCTTCAATTTTAAAAGACTTTTTGAAAAAGTACTTGGAGCTTTTGAAGCATAAAGATGATTAGAAGGAATTTAAGTCCAATCTCGGCGTGCACTTGGATTAACTGAATAAAAATGTGATCGATTAAATCTCCTAAGGATTGATATTTTACTAAATGACATAGGGACACTGTAGGAGTTCCTGGATTCTGGGCAAGGGTATTCATTGGAATCTAGCAGGTCAATTGATTAAATCCATTGGATGGTGATAAGCTATTATGCTATGGATGAGTTTTTAAGCATTTAATGCTGTAAACTTTTATCAATAGTATGATAGTTTACCTCGAGACTTTAATTACAACCTTATTCATATGAGAATAGAATTAAAACACCAAATAGCATGATATTTCAAGATAAACATATTGAAAATGTCAACAGATATATAAACATAATCAACCTTGGCAAGGTTTGGAATTCATGAATGCGATATTTATTACTTTGAAAAGCACAAGTGTATGTACATGAAATAAAGAGGTCAAGTGACCACAAAATAAAAAAGGTGCTCATCATTGGGGCAAAGGGTCGCAACGACCACAACCTGGAAGGTAGCAAAAAGCCATAACCTCTAAATAAAGCGGTAAATAAATAAAAACTGGAAATGTACAAGCGAAGGGGCAAATGTTAGGATTATGCCCTAGAGCCAATCATAGAGATGATTGTTTAGGGATTAGGAACAATCAATTGATTTCATTTATGCATGTCACATTTATTATTGATTTAATAAAAGGGCTTATTCTATTATGTTTATATGCATAATTTATATTTACATAATATGTCCATGGAGTTAGAGTTGAGAATATGAAATTACAAAGTGTTGTAATTTTGAGACTGTAAATATATCTCTATACTAAACTCCTAAAACATTCCTAGTTGAAGGTTCACTATGATGGACATTAATGAACCATAGGACTAGCACTTATTAGGTTGACTCTATAGGAGGATAGCTAGTCTCAAGCTATTTGTGTGGAGACACTACAACCAACAAGTGGGTGCCTATTATAAGAATAGGTACACTGAATGTGACCAAAGATATGAGATAAACTGAATGAAGTTTTAACCTGCCTGTCAATCAGTTTCTCATTGTTATAGTGGTACAAGTAATCCTCAGACCTGAGACACCATGGTTGTCTTATACATGTAGCTTTAGAAGTTTGATAACACTAAGTACAGATCCTATTCAGGGGTCTGTAATGGTGTTCATTGGCCCTACTGCTATGTGTGTGAAAGCATGTGAGTGATCAACTAAGGAATCTATCACTCTCAGGAAAAAGAGAGTGAATGTCTCATATAGCATTCATTGAATATAACTCATTAAACCCATGGGCCTATGGTAGAATGAATATGGAAAGGAGTTTCCATAAGTTCAATTAGAGACATTGTGTTGATGGAAGGATGGAATTATAACCCATAAACTATAACAGAAGGGTTCTTTGTAAATGACTATTCACCTCATTAAGGACCACACCATGAGCCATATGCTAGGTGTTACTCATGGTTAGTAGAAGCCCTAATTGATATAAATGAGTTATAATCAATTAGGGAATTGGAAGGAGTTCCAATTAGACCCTTAATGGAAAGTGTTCCATTGTGCACAACATGTGCTATTCCTACTACTTGATGATGTGAACCCAATGGGTCACACACTGATCATGCTAAGAGAGCTTGATTGTCTATGAGAGAAAGGGTATAAGTGATTAAAGAATTGTTCTTAAGGGGCTAATTTGTATTTGATACAAATTAGTGGGCTAATTGTGTAATTAAGAGTAATTACACAAAACCCACTAGGGTTTTAAGTTCCCCCTTGGCCTGGCCCTATTGTGTGGCTATATAAGCCACATTATGATGTGATGACATCATCACAATTGGATCCCCAAGGGGCTGGCTTGAAAATTTCACAAGGCTCTCTCTCTCTCTCTCTCTCTCTCTCTCTCTCTCTCTCTCTCTCTCACCTCTAGCAACCATAAGGAAGAAGAAGGAAAGGACATCAAGCTCTAGCTAGGTGTGGATACCGTTGGAGGCAGTACACTTAGACTGCTCATTCATTGCTGCCCGGAGTTCATGCTTAGAGCAAAAAGGAGAAGACAAAGCTTGGAGCATAAAGGAGAAAACATTCATCAACTGTAAGTAACCCTAACTCTCTTGGTAGTTAGGTTATTGTTTTTGTATTATACATAATCGGATTCATGGGTTTGGGAATCGTAGGAAAATTTTTAATTCCGCCTTTGTAGTTTTCCTCTCTAGTTCGATTCCCAACAGCAAAGGGTCGCGACAGCTACAACCCGGAGGGTAGCGAAAAGCCATAGCCTCTAAATAAAAAAAATAAAAAATGAGAACAAACATTTTGAATGAATTTGTCCAAGTCCTTGTATTTGTCCTATTTATCCAAGTATGGGATATTCAATTAAGTCCCAGAAATTCCGCAGCAAATGGGGATTATTTTATGTTCAAGTTGATTATGATTACCAACAAAGAAATAAGAAAAGATTAGTATAAACAATATGCATGCATGCATGAACCTAACCTTGCCAACTTTGATTTTGTTTAAACATCATCTCAACCTTTTGATATGCTTAAATTTCCATTTCACACATCACAAATGTAAGCTCACATACAATAAAAGGAAATGAAAAATGGGTGCTAGCAACCTATTGGAATGGTTTGCATACATTGGGTGGTTTAGGGTCTCCCTGCATTTAACCCACCATACAGGACTTTGATCCTTTCACGACACGTGTTAAGAGGCCCATGTACGTACTCGGGCAAAGGCAAGAAGGATGACAATCACATATTGAGGCTGCAATGAATAATGAACTTAATAGGAAATTAAGATAACTTAGGAATGAATTTTAAAAGGGAAGTTCACCTAGTGTAGGTGATTTCACCTTAGCTTTGACCAAATTAGGCTTGAGTGCTCCTCTTCTAGGCTTGAAAATCCCCCTTTGAGATGCTGCTCTTCTAGGCTTGAAAATCCCCCTTTGAGATGCTCCCTTGAAGCTTCCAAATGTGCTTGGAAGGTGGTGGAGTGGTGGTAGAAGTGGTGGAAGTGAATTAGGGAAGAAAAGTTTGGTAACACTGAAGTTACCAGTCAGCGGATGTGAATTTGTCAACCAGCAGACACGAAATTGACAGTCATTCTATAGTAGAACTGCAGCAGAATTTTGTGTCCCTCCTATGCTATCCCAAGACAAATTGGGTGGTTCAATCCTTGGATTCTCCCTCAAAATCAGTCCCTAAATTTATGTGAGAGGTGTTTGTGAGAGGATATATGGTAGGCTTTTTGGTAGTGGATGAAAAGAGATTGGATTAATGTAGGAATGGATGGGTGTTTAGGCAAAAAGGATTAGGTTGATTGGTACGTAAATTGGTTTTTTTGTATGAGAGATGGGTGTAAGGTAATGGTTTCAAGAGATGGCTTTGATATATAGAAGATGGGATTAGGGTGTTCTAAGGAGGTTTTTCTTCAAATAGAAATGTGGGCTATTTATAGGGAAAAAAAATGGACTTTTAGGGGTAAAATGGTCATTTGGAAGGGCATTATGGTCACATGGGACATGGAGGGCATTTATGCTTTGTTTGGTGAAGGAATTACCTCATTTGATGAGAGCAAAATGGTCTAAAAGTGGTAAAAGGGCAAACTGCCTTATCCACACTGGCATGGCAGGCATGGCCACGCTGGCTAGGCCAGCGTGGGCTCATGTCCCATCCAGGCAGTTGGATTTCAGCCATAAGGGGCTACAGGATGCTGTAGAGCCGAAAGAAGATTTGCTCACGCTGGCTTGGCCAGTGTGGGCACATTTATCCCACATTTGTGATGATTTCTCATCATCACACATGGAAATTTGTGATCCTAGATCAGTGTGCTCTTCTAGAAGATGTAGGGCCGCTGAGGTGGGCCTAGGGTGGTGGCCCGCCCTATTGTGGGGCTGTACGATCATGCGATCGCGTTCGATCGACGATCGGATGAATTCCGACCGTTGATCTCAAATAGGAGTTGAAACCTTGGGTCCCTAAACTTGGTTTGGGACCAAAGGTGGAGTGTATACCCTCTAGCGTGGGATTGAATGGCCCGGATGCAAGCATAATGCTTGTAGGGTTTCGCACTTAGGGTTTTGTTGATCGTGAGCCAAATGAAGCCCAATCTTCGATCCAATAGTCCTATATTGATCTTGAGGGATTGAATTGAAGATCCAACAGTCGGTTTGACCATTGGATGAGAAACAGTGAGGAATTGAACCACTTAAAGTTGCATCAAGGGTTCGATTTTGGGCAATTTGGGGATCGGAGGGCTTGTGCCTTCTAATTCCCAATCAAATGGTCCTAGACCGCTCTAGGGATATTTAATTGAAGATTCAATGGTTGAATTGACCATCGGATTAAGGATTGTTGGAAATCAAACCACCTAATACTGATTTATGGGATCGATTTAGGGCAATTTGGGGATCGGAGGGTTTGTGCTATCTGATTCCCAATCAAATGATCCTAGATCACTTTAGGGATATTGAATTGAAGATCTGATGGTAGAATTGACTATCGGATCAAGGATTGTTAGAAATCGGACCATTTAGTGTTAATTTAGGGGTTTGATTTGGGGTAAATTCGGGATCGGAGGCTTATGCCCTCTAATTCCCAATCAAATGGTCCTAGACCACTCTAGGGATATTGAATTGAAGATCTTACGGTTGAATTGACCATCGGATCAAGGATTGTTGGGAATCGAACCACCTAGTGCTGATTTAGGGGTTCGATTTGGGGTAAATTGGGGATCGGAGGGTTTGTGCCCTCTGATTCCCAATCAAATGGTCCTAGACCAATCTAGGGATATTGAATTAAAGATTCTACGGTTGACTTGGCCATCAGATCAAGGATTGTTGGGAATCGAATTGCCTAGCGTTGTGTTAGGGGTTCGATTTGGGGTTAAATTGGGGATCAGAGGGTTTGTGCTCTTTAATTCCCAATCAAATGGTCCTAGACTGCTCTAGGGATATTGAATTGAAGATCTAACGGTGAAATTGACCATTGGATCAAGGATTGTTGGGAATTGAATTGCCTAGCGCTGTAATAAGGGTTCAATTTGGGGTAAATTGGGGATTGGAGGGTTTGTGCCCTCTGATTCCCAATCAAATGGTCCTAGACTGCTCTAGGGATATTGAATTGAAGATTTGATGGTGAAATTGACCATCGGATCAAGGATTATTGGAAATCGAACCACCTAGTGCTGTGTTAGTGGTTCGATTTGGGGTAAATTCGGGATCGAAGGGTTTGGACCCTCTGATTTCCAATCAAATAGTCCTAGACCGCTCTAGGGATATTGAATTGAAGATCCTACGATTGAATTGACCATCGGATCAAGGATTGTTGGAAATCGAACTACCTAGTGCTATGTTAGGGCTTCGATTTGGGGCTTTTGGAGATCGGAGGGTTTGTGCCCTCTGATTCCCAATCAAATGACCCTAGACCACTCTAGGGATATTGAATTGAAGATCCGACGGTGGAATTGACCATCGGATCAAGGATTATTGGAAATCGAACCAGCTAGTGTTGTGTTAGGGGTTCAATTTGGAGTAAATTAAGGATCAGAGGGTTTTGTGTCCTCTGATTCCTAATCAAATGGTCCTAGACCACTTTAGGGATATTGAATTGAAGATCCTACGGTTGAATTGACCATCGGATCAAGGATTGTTAGAAATCGAACTACCTAGTGCTGTGTTAGGGGTTCGATTTAGGGGTTTTGGGGATCAGAGCGTTTGTGCCCTCTGATTCCCAATCAAATAATCCTAGACCACTCTAGGGATATTGAATTGAAGATCCTACGGTTGAATTGACTATCAGATCAAGGATTGTTGGAAATCGAATCACCTAGTGCTGTGTTAGGTGTTCGATTTAGGGTTTCCGGGCATCGTGCTGGTTCCTGGACTTGGGGACTCAGAAGATGGAAGTCGAATTGGGGAGATGCCTTGCCCTAGTGGGTAGGACAAGTTGAATAAAGTTAGGTACAGAGTGTGTCCGACCTAATTGCACTGTTGACTGGTTGATCGATTTTGTCCGGAAGTGGCCTGGCAAAATTTGGGTGTCTACAATGACCTACATATAAATCAAATTAAATTTTAGGGTTGATTTACATCCTAGTGTTTGGACATATACTATCATGATCAATAAACTATGTAAAGAAGTGCTACTAAATGAAGCAAATGAATTGCTCAAGTTAACGAAAGAGGATGATGTCACATATAAAAACAATGAACCATCGAGTGCAATGCAACTTGTTCATGACATGGTTCAGATGCATCCACCGTAACCATGTTGCTTACATTGGGGTAGGGGTTTTACCAAATGGTGAATTAGATCAATCAGTTTTGGAAATGCTTACAACGGGAAAATTTCAAAGCTAATGTTGTTGTTTTAACATCTTGTGAGAGCTGTTAATACCTACTGTAAGTCATTGTCATAGTCATCATTTTGAAGAATGCTGAACTATTTCACATTTGTTTACTTGACCAATGTTAAATGTTGAATTATTTTTGCATGTGTTTAGCCAAGCAGAAAAAAAATGCAAGGATATTTCTTTATTTTTGTATTCGTTTGTTTTTTGTTTTTTTGTTTTTGCTGCTTTTGTTTTACTTTGTTATGTTTTTCCCTGTGGTAGTACTAACAACAGTATAGTCAATGCAACAAACAGGCAATCAAAATGCATATCCATTTGGTTATGCTATGACTTTAAATTTGCTACCTGACAACACAAATAGTGGTTATGAAAAAGATTGACAAAGCCGTTGAAATGCATTTCACAAATAGAAAGGAAAGCTGGTATTAGAGTCAGAACTGATCTCCATAGGGTTTCTGTATCTCTCACCTGTTGTTTGCTGATTGATGACTATAGTATTTATGTTGAGGCTAACCATAATGTTGTTGCAGAGAGGTCCTACATCTTTTCTGTCATGTGCCAGGTCAAAAAGTTAATCTGCACAATTCTCTCTTACAAGTTTGTGGGAATGAGCCTCATTTGGATAAGAGGGAGATTAGTAGTATCTTGTAAGTTCCTACGCCTATAACATTGGTGAGTACTCCGCCTAATATAAACTTCAGGGTTATGAATTCATCTTCTGATGATATTATTACTAAAAGTAAAAATAGCTTGAGATGATGAGCATACCCTAAGAGTCTAGGTGATTTAGGTATCAAGAAATTCTCCTAATTTTAATTCTGCTTTTTTGATTATGTGAGGTTGGAAAATTATTACTGACGATGATGACATTTGTTGTCTAGATTATTAGAAAAATGCCTCAATCACTGGTAGAAATTTCTTTGAGGTTGGTTTTACTATTAAATACTCTATAGCCTGGAGGGGTGTCCTTAAAAATCTTAATCTCAAATGTAAAGGAATAAGATGGATGGTTGGTGAGAGTGAAAATATCAAGTTTTGTGGCTATAGCTGGGGTATGCATTATCCGTTGGTTGAAACCCTCAACTGCGTGCAAAGACTCAATGTGGATTGGAATCTTAGGGTCATCCACTTCATATCTAGTGGTAATTGGAATATTTTTGAATTTGAGAAAGTTTGTCAATGGGGGATATTGTCAACATTATTAAGAGGAGAGAAGCAAAATGGGTTTATTTTTTAGATTGAAGTATGGCTAGTGTTTATAATTCTTTATATATTTTAAATTTACATTTAAACCTCCATTTATTTAGAAGATAACTACAAACTGACCCCAAATGAATCTCAATCGTATCTGTTGATATGGCATTAATTATTTGTTAGTGTTCTGATATGTACAGACATTATTGGATATAATTGAGTTAAGTATAGAATTTTTTGCGTTTGGGTCATTTATTTGACAAGCTTAGCCTCAAATTTGTGTTTGGCTCAAGTAATGATTGATTAAGAGTCTTGTTGATAAAAAAATAAAAAAATAAAATGATTAAGAGTCTTTACTGAGCTTGTTAAAAAATTCTTCACAAATGTAGATATCCTATTTCATACCCTGTTTTAGAAGGGATATCGTGTGCATCAATTGATTTCCAAATCTTGCTCAATATGATTTAATTGATTTAATTATTGTATGCTTAATTGCCATACCATGATGTTTGATTTGAATTTAGGGAGTTCTAGAAGCAAAATATCCTCCAAGAGTATTTAATTTAATAGATTCTTTATTTGGTGTCATTCCATAATTATTGAAAAGAATTTCAGAATTTGTAAATAATTCATAGTATTCTGAATATTCAAGAAAAATTCTACAATTATTGAAGTATGCGGGATAAATTCGGGTTCTGTTCGTTTGATAAAAACTTTGGCATATTCTGGAATTGTCACTAAGCCGTAAAAAGTTGTGTCTTAGCACTAAGCAAATAGGGATGGCAATTTCGCCCCGATCCATAGGGTCCCGACTCGATCCATACCCGAATGGGCGGGTTTTTTTTATTTTTTTCGGGTATCGGGTCGGGTATGGGTATAAATTTTGAATTTTTTCGGGTACGGGTCGGGTATGGATCCTAAAAGAAAAAAACCTGATGACCCGACCCGACCCGACCCGATATGTCTACAAAATATATGCATATTTTACAATAAAATATAAATACCTACTTAAAAAGAGGTAAGAAAAGTTCAAAAAAACCCTAAGTAGCAAATCAGCCATCACTTTTAGTTTTAGAGTTTTAGGCTTTTTACTCCTTTCAGCCCTCCGTCAGCCGCCCCTCATCCCTCGCTCCTCCCAGCCTCCCTCACAGTCACTGGCTCTGTGGCTCACTGGCTCCCTGCTTTGCTGCTCGTCTGTCCTCAGGCCAGGCCTCACCAGTCACTCCTCAGCAAGACAGCAAGTCAGCACGCAGCAATCAGCCCTCGCCCTCGCGGCCTCACCCCTCAGCCTCAGGCCCTCACTGAGTGACAGTAGTCACTCGCCATCGCGCATCGCCGGATCGCCCTCAGCCAGACAGCCAGTCAGCCTTCGCCATCGCCGGATTGCCCTCGTCCTCGCCCTCAGCCAGTCAGCCTTCACTGCTTCACCGGTTCACCCTCTTCTATCAACGGACCACCAGATCTGAGTTCTACATCTCCACCGGACCACCAGATCGACCACGACGACCAGATCTACCCATCACTCCATCAAGACAGTCGGGTATGGGCGGGTCGGGCATGGATGGTCCAAGAAAACAGTGGATCGGGGATGGATGTTGATTCTTCATACCCATCGGGTGTGAACCCCGGAAATTGGGCCCACAAGGGATTGAAAGAAAATGGATTTGAAAGAGAAAAAAGGAAAGGAGTCGCCACCTTATTTTTTAAAGGAAACAAGGAAAACCCTAAAAATGGTTTGTTTTAGGAAAACAATTTGAATGACTCCATAAAAAAGGAAAGGCAAAAACCAATCTTTTGAAAACCAAAGAAATCGGGGATTCGGAGGCTAAGTTATGACATGGGAAGGTTCTAGGCAAAGCCTATAGGCACCCATGTCACCCTTTCGGTCTCTCAGTTCATTTGGGCTAAATTAAGATCTTTCCCATACAAAAATCAGCAAGTATATCATCACAAGAATTGTATGCATATCATATATTTCATTCATCCATCCATGCATAATAAGCACATAAAAACAGAAAATAAAAAGAAGAAAAGAAAACAAAAAGAAACCTAGGATGCTTGGATCCTAGAACGGACTTGAGCCTCACGAAGAGCGCCTACGTACCATGCAGCGAAATACATGGATCAAAGTCCACGTAGTTCGATTAGAATTAGGGTTAAGACCTAATATAAACCTATGGTTAAAACCCTAGGTTTCCTTATTTGATCAAAAGAGTTGAATATGATAGAAAGTTTGATTTTAGGAAAGAAATCCACAAAATGGAAACTTTAATAAAAACCAGAATTTTATTTACGAAGGAAACCTTTGATTAAACCATAGACTTGTATTAAAAATTAACCCTAGATAGGGAGAAGAGAATGAGTTAAGAAGAAAGGTGAATTGGGGCACCTTCACACCCACTTACCTGAGCGCAATTACTCCAAACATTAGCTATTTCAGACATAAGCAGCCCTATTTGCCATAGGACAAATACCACACCTATTTGCACCCTTACAAGTGCTCAAAACCATGCGAAAACACTAACATGCAAATCTGGACAGAATAGTATTATGGCCTAAAATCATCCACTAAGCATGCCAATAGCAAAAACAGCGAACAATAATAAGTCCTAACATATTCCTAGAACCATATCATGCATAAAAACCCTAAAACATACTAACATGCATGCAAAACTATCATGTTTACTCCATATGAAAAACATATACAGCAAACACGAAGAAAAACCAATAAAAAAGTCTACTTTATCATGCTATATGAAAACAAACACGAAACAATGACTCTAAAACCCTAAACTCACAAATATGCTTAAAAACATACAAAACATACTTTAATCATGCTAAAACCAAACTAAACAGAAATTATATCATGCATATTAACTAACTAAAGCAATATAACATGATGAAAATCCTAACTCTAACATGCAATGACACTAATCCTAGCACAAGGACAAACAGGAGCACAAGAATCATAACTATGCATTAAAAACCTAAAGGACAGCCCTAAAGCATGCTAAACAGTAGATAAAAAATAGATATTCCATGTATATTAACTAGCTAGAGTGTTAATACATGATAAAAAGGCTACCTTTAACATGCAATAAGCCTAACCCATATGAAAACCTAGTTTAAGCTTGAATAGAGAAGGAGAATACCTTATTCTTTCTCAAACACTCAAGTATTAATGCATAAAGTGGCTCCCCTTGTGTTTGTAATTGTTCGTGGCTCCTCAGGTCTTTAGAGTGAATCAAACCAACACGAATCCTCCTCTTTGTCAAAGTGGTATCACAGCAAAGAGATCAAAACTCAACTCAACTTTGAAAAGAAATAGAAAACAAAAAGAGAACAAGAGAAAAGAAAAGTGATTTTCGTCACTTTGCAGCAGCAGCAACTTCAATCGCGTTTTTGGGTATGAAAACGTTGGATTTGGACAAAGCTTGTGAAATACAAAGTTGTAGAGAATTGAATTATATTTCTAACAAGACCAATTTCATCAAATTCTGACTTCGGATGAAAAAGTTATGATTAAAATACGACTGCTAGTTTTCAGAAAATCTGCTGCTGAATTATGACGAATTTCACTCCCTCCAAACCCTCTTCTCCTCTCCCTTGTTTAAAGACATTAAGAGAGTATTTATAGCTGAAATCTGGAGTTTCCCTTTCCTTCCTGGACTAGGTTTCTTTGGAGAATAATCAAAAGGTATTTTATAATGATAAAAGACTTCTAATCTGAATAGGAAAAAGAAATTGTCTTTTATAAAAATTGGGAGACTGACCGCTAACACGCATGCACATGTATCGTATGTGCGTACACACACTCATCACATACGTACACGTGTTAGTGTCATGATAAAAATGGCTAATTTAATAAAATAATTTTCTTTTCATTTTAACCAAAAATCTCATGCTGTGATTCGCACTAATTCTTCAAGGATAATCCGTAAATAACCACACTAAACTCATCATCAGGCCATATCAAAATTGAACTTCATGAAACACTTTTGATGGTAAAATGATGACTAATGAAAGTCAATTTGAAAAGATTTGGTTGGTAATTGTGAGTCAATTAGAGCTAACCCAAGGAAGGGTCAATTAACCAACTTGAACTACATCGAGCCATTTTAATCCCGAGCCATTGACTTACCAAATTGAACCTAGAAATACCTCTTATGCATCCATATGAACTCCAATTGACAATTTAGAGATCATTTCAAGGTCAAATGAAAAGTTTGGGACTTAAAAGATGATTATGCCCCTCAAGTCACAAAAGCTCTTATTATCCCTCAAGATCAACTCCAATTTGAACCAAAATTCATATCCATTGTCCTTGTGACTCTAGAAAACTAATGCAAGTGACTAGACTCAAAAACAAAACAAAAACATGCATGAAATGATGAGCCCTAGTAAGGTGGTGCAAAAATGGGGTGTGACATCGGGTATCGGGTCGGATATGGGTATAAGGGATTGAAGATCGGGTCGGGTATGGGGAAGTGCTGACCCGCATCCGACCCGACCCATTGCCATTCCTACAAGCAAATCACCAAAAACATCATGCAATTAACATGCACTTTCACACACGATCATTTACTTACAGATTTTTTTTTTTTTTTTTTTTTTTTTTTTTTGTTGGGGGGGGGGGGGGGGGTTGATAATATTGTAGAAAGTTGTACATATGATTTGATCCCATGCATAAATGTACATGAGCATGCTGATAAATCCCATGTTTATCGTCAATTACCCTTAACACATGGTCTAACATGATGCATGTATCAATAATTATGATGCCACAATAATTCAAGCTTAAGGAGAGACCTCATAAAGGGCGCCTTCACAAGAATCTTGACCACAGCAGAGCCTTTCTAAAAACACGCTCAATTTTTGCAAAGAAAAGGAAAGTGTACTTGTACTTTGCTAAAAACGCACTCTAAATGCCATTTTTTATGCAGTAAGTCTATAAGTGGTAGTGGGTCCAACACATTAAAGAAAGAAATACATAGAGCATCCCTCGTCTTCTTCTTCTTTACTTATTTTATTTTATTTTATTTTATTTTATGGGTAATTAAAAATCCACAAGGCCGTAGGATTTCTTTCTGCCCAAGCCTCCAACCTATTTAAAAACCACATAGAGCCGATTGTTTGCCCCACACACGCAAACTCTTTCTCTCTCTATTAATTTCTCCTTGTGGCTTCTGCTTTGGCTCAACAAAGGTCGTAAAGTACTTTGACTTGACTTTTTTGTTCTTTCATATTCTTATTCTTTTTTTTTTTTTTTTTTTTTTTAAAGTTTATCACAAGTTATCTTGTCTTACAAGTATTAGAATTGTTATTTATTTATTTATTGGTGGGGTTGAAGTTTTAGAATTTCCAATATTCCTATATTTGCTGAAGACAATGATAGCCCTTTTCAAAACCATAACAGTGTCCTAAATTTGCCTTTTAACTGATCCTTTTTATTAATAGATGTAGTGATTTTTATATTCTTTTTCCCTGAATTTAATTATTTAATTTTTTTAAGTAGTGTCTCGTTTGCAAAAAAAAAAAAAAAAGTACGTGTCTTTTTTGTTTTTTTTTTTTTATATACTTTTTATGGAAGCATGTGTACGTATCTTGATGATGTCTTAATATTCAGATGTGGTTTAAATAATTTCTTAATGACAAACAAAAACAATAATAACAAACCCATGCCATAACGTCCTATATATTAAAGTTTGATGAAGCAATTGTGTTTTGCAGGTGTGGCATTACCAATTAACGCTTAACACTTTAACAGAAAGAATAATGTGGTGCTCTCACTGTGTCCAAATTTGCAGGAGCCCCCAAATTGAGTGCCTCGATGGCTACGTGTAAGTATCTTCCTGCGTTTTAGTTCCCTTATTTATTTATTTATTATTCGTTCTCTCTCTCTCTAAAATTTTCCACGATGTATTGTTCAAGCTTTCAATCGGCATTGCCCGATGCCCCATGGAGCATTATTAATTACAGAAATTTTCCCATGATAAGTAGATTAATGGTCCTTTAAAAAATAATAAGAAATTAATTTCTGAACCATTTTTTATCCTTAGCAGATTCATGGTTTTGCCATGGGATTAATGAATTTTTTTCGTTGCCTCTTTCTTTTCTTTACCTCTCTTGTTTTTATTATATTTTTTGGTACATTGTAATAAACTTACCCATTTTTATTTAGGATTGTTTTATAATTTTTGTTGTAGTAAAAAAAATCAATGACTTAATTTTAATTGATTTTCCAAAATATCTTTTCCCATACTATAAAGTATACAATAAAGATGATCGAAGACTTTATTGTTGTAGGTAAAATTGGAATACCAAGCACTTTCCTTAAAATACATGTTTTTTTTTTTTTTTTTTCAATTAGAAGTGACTAATAATTTTAATGTGGTGCAGATGTTGTAGAAACTGTGGAAAGGTTCTTGGAATGGTGTCTGGCAAGAATATTGCTGCCTTCCAGAACCGAAGACTGAAAAGAATTGAAAAGAAGAGCACGAATAGGCATACCATTGTTGAAGTAGACGATTCTTCTTCTTCTTCTTCTTCTTCTTCTTCTTTAATAAAGCCGCAACATGTATCCAATATTTCAACAGACGGCCCCAATGAAGCATTAGTGCGTGAGGTCGCCATTCGATAGTAAGATTAATTTTCCTTCTTTTTCCGGCCTTTTCTTCCTTTCTTTTTTACTTCTTCTTCTTACTATATACAAGTTGAATTCTTTTTTTTTTCTTTTTTTTTATTTTATTATTATTTTTTTTTGCAGGTCTGAACAATTGCCATCCGTGGAAGTTGGTTCTAGCAGCTGCGAGCAACAATGATGCGGAGAGGTGATGGAAGAAACAAAGAAAGGCAATTGGTGGGTAGCAAATTAAACTAAAACCAGGCGGTGGTTGAAAGTGGTTATTATGGCCGAAGAATAGTATAACTGAAAATTAGTGCAAAGTTCACAACTTTATATGATTAGTTGATTGCAACAATAATCCAGGAAAGGGCTTGATACAAATTGAAGCCTAAGGCGAAATTTGAATGAAGCCTTTTTAATATTTAATGTAATAAAAAATAATATTAATCATTTAAAATTCATTTTCTCTGCTAACTAGACACCACATGGAAGAAAAGAAAACGCGGGTCTTATACACATCTATGTATATGTACAGTTCTAATTAGGTTAGCACGTGTTGATATAAGTTATATTAGCAACATGCATTGGAGGTTGTAGTGCATTGGCCTAATATATCCCGTAACCTATTAATGCACGAGATACAACCTTCAATGTGGGTGTTGATATAAGTTATATCAATACGTGCTTACCTGATCATCATCATCATCATCATCATCATATTTATATATATACTTCTCAGTTTTCACTACTCTAAGGCTTTTTATTTTCTTGGGGCCTTAGGGAGCCCGCCTAAATTGCCTGGTGATTGAGCCACTTCTATGGACGTTGAGCTTTGATTAATTTTCTTTAACAATAGATTAACATAGCCCGTACATTAAGGGTCTCTTAATTACATGGCCACATTAGATAAGATTTTATTTGGGTTGAATAATATGGGTCAAATAGGACTACTTTTAAGACTTAAAAATACCATTGATTTTTTTTTTTTTAATAAGAAAATACAATTGATTTTTAAAATGTTAGTTTCCTACATCATATAAACTTGGTCACTGTAATAAATTATCATTTACTATCTCATTTGTATATTCAAATCTACCATCAATTAAGAAGTAGAAATGGATTCCACATTCTACGATCATTGAATAATTGAAAAGGGGGGAGTAAACCAAAAAAGAGGAAGCTTGCTTCTGACAGTAGTAGAAATTATGTCGGATTGTCCATAATAAATATAAAACTCAAAATTGAGAACTGGTAATTTGAAAAATCCAAGACTATATCTATACTATCTATACCTATACTATTATATAAAAGATAGTGCGCCACGTAGCACGTCTCTTAAACCTTCTCCTCATATACTCAGAGCATGTCACGTGACACATCTCTTAAACCTTTAAACCAGTTTGACTGTAACGTCTCGCCCTCACTACTAGCATGATATTGTCCGCTTTGGATTAGTGGCCCCTCACGACTTTAAAATCGTCATACTAGTTGGGGAGTGACGTCTACATATATAGTGCAGTAACTTTTTCTAGCTAGGCAATATGGGATCCCATGCAGGGTATTACATTCATCCCCCTATAGGACCAAACGTCCTTGTGGGGTCAATGGTTCCCACCATGCTGCTACCACCACCTAAAGCTACTGTCCACCGAGCTGGATGCACTAAGGGTACACAATATGGTCACAACATGGCCCACACATCGCGAGGCTAGTCTGGCTCTAATACCAATTGTAACGCCCCACCCTCACTACTAGCATGATATTGTTCACTTTCGATTACCCCTTACGGCTTTAAAACACGTCATACTAGTTGGGGGAGCGAAGTCTATACATATAGCGTAGTAACTTCTTTTAGCCAGGCAATGTGGGATCTCGGGGTATACATTCGTCCCCCCATAGGACCACACGTTTTTGTTGGATCAATGGTTCCCACCAAGCCGCTGCCACAGCCCAAACCCACTATTTGCCGGGCCGGATGCACTAGTGGACAGTATAGTCCTAGCGTAGCCCACACACCGTGAGACTAATCCAACTCTGATACCAATTGCAACACCCTGCCCCCACCACTAGCATGATATTGTCCGCTTTGGGTTATCCCTCATGACTTTAAAATACATCATACTAGTTGGGGAGCAAGGTCTACATATATAGAGCAATAACTTTTTCTAGGATATGGGATCCCATCAACTCAATAATTTACAAAAGGAAAAAACAATAATATTAGATAAACAATTAAGAAAACAATATTTAAGCAATTAATTAGAACAATTTGACTCTAGAATCTTAAAGGAAAAAAATAATTAAGATAAAAAAATAACTGATCAACTCTCATATATTTCTTCATTCTATATTCCTATCTTTTGACCAAAAAAAAAAAAAAAACTCTCATATAAAAAAAACTCTCATATATTTTTTTCATTGATTCATTATGGTAAATATCCAAAATCCTTGGATGTAACTACTTGGTTAGAATGTTTAATTTTTTTTTTTATTTTTTTTTTATTTTTATATAACAAAGATAAATTATTATTGAGTTCTTCTATATGAGACTGCTCCATAGACCTATTAGGATAACCTACTGATGTGAAGTATTTCTATTGGTCTACTAAAAAAAATGAAAAGATAAACTGAAATTCCCAACTCGCCTAAAATCTGCCCCCACAATCACTCAATAGCCTACCATTTTTTATTTTTTTTAACAAAAAAAAAAAACCCTTTACCATTTTTTAGCGCGAAAATCACAAACTAAACGTCTCATTCCTCCTTCAAACAAGTTACCTTCATGAAGAACCCATCATTTGCAGGCTCCCCCATCACTCTCTGGTTCGTTGGTTTCTATGGTTGTCCTTCATCAAACTCAAGTTATTAAGAGACCATTGTTCTCTGGGTCTCTTGCTTCTCCTCCCAAACAGAGTCTTCTTTCTCTAGTTATCCTTTATTTTATTAAGTTATATTGGTTTCTCTGCCAATGATTGTAACGCATTCTGTAAACACCCCATTTTCACCCCCTTAAGTTCATGATAGAATTTGTTCAAGTTTAGAAGCATCTAGGAGTCCCTAAGTCTTAAAAGACACTTTTGCCCTTTTAAGCCTTAGGAGAATAGGTCATCATCGCATGCATATTTTTGTCTCTTTGTTGAGTCACATCACTTGCATTTAGTTTCTATGATCATTTTGGATATGTGTGTCAAATTTGGTTCGATTCCAGATAGGTTTGGATAGTTAATTAGAACTTTTGCGACTTGAAGGGCAATTTCGTCTTTTACTTCGTATATTTTCCATTTGACCTCCAAATTTGTTCCAGAGTGTTCCATTGATCTTAGATGAAATGACCAATTTAAGAGCCAATTTAATTTATTGATAGGTTTTTGATTGATTCACCACATTACCCTATGGTTAATTGACCTTTTTCGGCTAATCACCTCATGAAAACCCAGCTACTTGACTGTAGTCAAGGATTCTTGGTCCAATAATATTCTAGACTTATTTAACATTGAATCCTTGAAATTTCGGTTTTTGAATCACTCAAATCGGAGCTCAAATGAAGAATTTAAGTCCGTTTGAAGTTAGGAAGCTAAAACAGGTTTGGAATCCTCAAAACCAAGGAAACCTAAAATCCGTCTCGAGTGACCGGTTCACCCCAACCGGTCTAACCGATTGGCCAACCAGTCCAACCGGTTTGGCCCAACCGGTCACCCGAGGCCTCCGTCCTGATTTGTCTCTCTTTGAGATTTTGACAGAATAGGACTCTATTACTCTGATTTTCTGCCTTCCAAAGGACTTTTAAACCTATTGGAAGGTGGTTTTGACTTATTTAACATTCATGGGATTTAATTACAGCCCTAGATTAGTTTTATGGTGAATTAATCTCAACCATTGGCTCATATGGTTAGTTGGTTATAAATAGAGGCTCATTCATCAGCATAAGTGACTTTTGGACTTTTGACACATCATATTCATAAGAGAGTTAGGGAGAACGAATTTACACACACCCATATCACTTGGAGAAGGCTTTCTACTGTAATTTCAAAGGAGAACTAGAAGGCAATCAAGTCTAACAAGAAGGAAGAATGCAGCGAAGATCTTTGCTTTGTTGTAAGTTTCCTTGCATTCTTTTACGATTCCTTCTTCTTCTACTCCATTCTCTGCACATTTATGGCTTAGTATTGAATTAGGAATCATGTATACTCTATATTTTAGAGTGTATATGATTCAAATATGATGTGAAAGCATGCTAGTGGAATAGGATTGTGAATTGCTTGCTGTTATGACAGTTTCTCACTTAAGGATAGAGGTACGTTTTGCATAAAAAATCAGTTGATGTGTTTAGGCCGTTTTCTCTTCATGGTTCAATTATATGCATGATTTTAAGCATCTTTTGTATAGGACACGTGCTGTGTAAGCCTCATCTTCATAGGTGTATGGATGATTATTTTTTTTAGGATAATTATCGTCCTTAGAGGTTGAGGTTGTGCATAGGTGCTTTCTAGAGTGTGTTTAAGTGTGCTGTGAGTTTCTTTGCATTCTTAGGTATATATTTTACATAGGATATGTAAAGAAACCATTCATGCTGAGTGATTTTTACATAAAATTATTTTCGGATAATTTTACTTAAGAAAACTCGCCATAAGGATGATTATTTCACATTCTTACATAAAATACTTACCTAAGACATCATGTTAGATTTTATTTTCATGTTTTGGATTTTCATATGACATTTTCATCATAATAATTTATATTTAGCATGTTTTTTTATAGTTTTATGCATGTTGGGGTGTTTAGAGCATATAGGGGCATATTAGGTTTGTGTTTTTCTTTTAATTTTTGTTCTTTGCATGAGTATTAGGTCATTATATGCATGTTTAGTATTCTATCCAGATTTGATTTAGGTCTTCTAATGATGATTTCAGCATGAATATGGTTGGTTTGAGCTTGATAATTGCCCTATAAAATATATAGAGTGATTAATTGGTGTTTTCTCAATGTTTCGGGATATTTTGTATATGGTAAGTGGTTCATGGTAAGTTTTTTTGTGAATTGTTCTCTTCTCCCCCCTCGGGTTATTGTCTTTACTTTGGATTAGACGTTTTAAGTTTCCAACTCTCTTAAAATTCTGTTTTACTTGGAGTTCTATTCTCTTTTGAATTCAAATTACTTTAGAAGTCCATTTGAGTTAGAATTCTATTCTTTCTCAAATACCTACTTTTACTCAAACTATTTTTGGAAACTCTTAAGTTTTAAAAACTTTCTTAAGTTGGAAACTTAGGGTTTATAGTTCATTGTAAAGGGAGTAACCCCTTCTCAATCGAACTATGTGGACTTTGATCTTTACATCTTTGTATATAAGGTACGTAGGCGCTCATTTGATGTTCAAGTCCACCCTAGGATACTAAGTATCCTAGGTTTTTCTTTTTTCCTTTTATTCTTTTGTGCATCACATATTTGCTAGAGGAGTAGGATGGACTCATACTTATTCATTTATCCATCACATATTTACTAGAGAGGTAAGATGGACCCATGCTTATTCATTTATCCATCACATATTCACTAGGGGAGTAGGATAGATCTGTTTCTTATTCTCTATCTCTCTACTGCTTTTCAATATTTCTCCTATTTGTTCATGGATGTTTACATGCTTTGTAGATGTTTATATGCTTTATGGATGTTCATGGATGAATGTGGGTAGCTTATGAATGATTCTTTACATATGCATGGTGACTAATTAGGAAGTGATTGAAATAACCCATATAACTTCAGAGACCCATTTTTGGGGTGATGTGGGTGCCTATAAGATGTTTTCTAAAACCTTCCCACATCGTAACTTAGTCTCCGAATCCTCTCTTGTTTTGTTAAGACCTGCTTTTCCTTGATCAGAGTCATATGTTTGGTTTTTTAAAGGTTTCTTTTTAAAACTATTTTCATGGTTTTCCTTTTTTCCTTAAAAAATGAGGTGGTGACTCCTTGTTTGTTTGTTTTTGTGAACCTTTTAAAAACCAGATTTTTATTAATTTAAATTTCTACAAGTCTTTTTAAAAGAAGGGTTTCCTTCCCCCCTGATCGAAACCCATGGTTCACACATTCCATGCGGAAATGATCCACAATTTTGTGAACAAATTCATGGAGTCGAACTGCCGAGATCGTAAAACTTAGAGGTGGCTGTTTTCCATTTGTATTTTGTGCTCAATGGCCCTTTTTTTATTTTTATTTTTAAATATGATCATGTGTCCCTAGAACTAATCTGGGATGGGTGATATTCACTGAAGCATAATTTTTTGAGAAAGATGGCATATTGCATCATTTGAATGCAGAAATTATTGTTTGAGTGTTGCATTCAACTTTTAATTAAGTTATTATCTTAAGTATTTATCATAAGTTTTATTAGCTACCAGTCTTTGTTACATATGATTGTTACTAGCTGAAATTATTATGGAGTATAAAGTTTTCACTTCAAAAGTTGGGATGATTTATGGTTTGGTTTGTGAGCATGGCTAATTCCTCGTGGTTTGTGAGTTTTGAAAAGAACATTATGCACTTTTCCATCTTCATTTGCTTCCACTTCAAGTTATAAAGTTGTCACATGGCTAATTCCTCATGGTTTGTGAGTATCACTTAGGCTAAGAGAACTTGCTTTAAAAAAAAATTGGGTTAGGTTAATAAAATATCAAGTTATCAAGTTATCGCGTGTCTATAGTATTGAGTTATCAAGATTAAATTATTAAGTTGTCTTAAACACCCCCCCCCCAACCCCCAAGGGAAAAAAAATTGTATGAGGTTAATAAGATATCAAGGTATCAAGTTATCGCGTGTTTGTAGTATCAAGTTACCAATATTAATTTATTAAGTTATCTTCGACAAAAATATAAAAAATGGATTCAAATACAAGGCCGAAAATGCATCTACTGGGAAAAAAAAAATGATGGGAATAACAAAATGAAACCACAAGTACTTCCTTTAAAAACATGGCACCCAACTGATTCAATCATTCGCACCGCCTATATCTCTGCTAGTAGACCTAGTCTTCCTGCCTTTGTTGCTATTGGACTTGTAAATTATTTTCTCTTTTCTTTTCATGAGGGGACCCAAGTTATTAAGAGATACACTTTTGGATTTATTAAGTTACAAAGTCATTAAAAAATATACCAAATTGTTAAGAGATATGCTAAGATGATAACAAACCATTCGAACACCTGCAAAAACATAACACTACACACATACCTAATTGTATCTGAAATAAACGCAAAAATGGTTGATTTGTGGAAGAAGGCAAGAGGACTACAATGGTGGGAATAAAACACATAAGAGATTGTGGAAGAAAGAGACGGTTACAATAATGAGAAAAAACGTTTGATTTTCAGCAAATCATGGAACTTATATATTAAATATTGAAATAATCCCTAGAATCGTGGGATGTAAGGAATAACTACTTATAAGATAATACCTTAAATGGATGTAGGCCAACTCGTTAGACTAACTCATTAGGCATGTATATCATTTTGCATTGTTATTAGTCATAATCATAAAAATATTATATATTATTCCACATATCACGTCGCTCGTACTATTATATAAAAGAGAATATGTCACATGGCATTTCTCTCAAACCTTCCCTCTCATGTACTGAGAGCATGCCACATGGCACATCTCTCATAATAAAGAAAAAAATTAAATAATAAAATAAGAGAAGATGGGCCAAAAAAAAAAAAAAAAGAAAAAAGAAAAAAGAAAGAGATAATAGAATAATCTCATGGTCGTAAAAGGCACCATGCCTTAATTTGTTTCACTCCAATCAATGTGATTGGTGGTCAAAAAATTGTATTCTTTTAACATTATTTTAAGAGTGAAAATAATTTAGCACGGTAACAAATTAAAAGTTTGAATCTTCAAGTATTTTGGGTTTTTTTTTTCTTGATGACTCGAGTTAGTAGATTAATAGTTGATATAGTTGATTAAGTAATTTTTTATTTTTGTATATGAGATACACCGATCAGTTCACTGAGGATTATGATACTAGACTAGATTCAATTGACCTTATGAATCAATCAAATTTATTTGATATATTTCGCGCATCACGGGGTTACTCTATATATTGCAGCAGTGATTGACTTTTACCAAAAAAATCTGAAAAAGATAGCAAATAAAATCAGCCACAAATTTGGGAAAAAAAATAATAATTATTGGAAATTTCATCTTTAGGCAATCTCTAGTCGATCACATATATTCAATTGTGTGCTTTTTTTTTTTTTTTTTTTTACACAATGGGAGGGGTTGGAACCCTTTACCTATGTTACTCCTACCCTTTAGCCACCTTCCCGCACCACTAATATTAAATTGGTTTTGCTCGTGCTTTTAATAGCCTTGAAAGAAGCAAAGACCCCAGGTGTGTAACCTTCACTAGTCAATGGCATATATTAGAAGGCCTTCAAAAGCACGGATCTCTACTTATATACCACTTCCAATACTTTACCCATAACTAAAAATACAAAAGAAAAGAAAGAAAGAAGACCAAGGCGATAGCATCTGTTAACCTGTTTCCTCCATTGATATCATTCACCAAATTCTCTTTGGCATTTGATTATAGGGAGGGTATCACAGGGTGTGCATGACACACATCAATCATAGCGTAACGGTCACACCATTACAACTATGACTAACATAATTTCCTCTATGGTGTAAATCACAACGCTAACAATAGTATCAAATGGAGAAGTGGTAGTTTGAGAGCGGTAGCCCACCTCTTCAGTTCCAACTTTCAATCTTCCTCCGTCCTTACTACAATTTTTTGGGACCTTACTAATACAAATCAAGAATAGTTTTTTTTTTTTTTTTTTTTTTTGGGGGGGGGGGGGGGGGGGGGGGGGGGGGTGGGGTTGGGGGGGCTAAGTAAAACATGATGACAAACACAAGGAAGCAGACCAAACAGAGAAACAAAACCAAAAAGGAAAAGCAAGCCACACAAGCTTCTACACCCCTGATGGCAAGCAAGCGTTCAGAACAGAAGGAAGAACATCAGCTGGCAAAAATCCAGAGAAACCTTAGATGAGAGCCCACTGAGCCATCTCACTAGCATCGGCCGCAATTTGCATTCCTACTCACATTCCGAAAAGTAGAAGAAGAAATTGTTTGCCACGTGCTTTTACATCTTCAATGAGTATACCATGAGACCATTCAGAAGAAGGATCAGAGGATAGAATGTTTTCTATAATATTTAGAGCATCTACTTCAAAAACAACATTAAGCCATTAGCAATCCTTTTTCCAAGGCTGAAGCCATAGCCAACCTAGCTGCATAAGCCTCAGATAAACCAGGGTCTGAACCCAAAAGCAAAGTAGACCATCCTCCTCCCAAAATCTGACCTTCATCATTCCTAGCAACACAAACAGCACAAGAATGAGATGGTCCTACAGCATCATCAAAATTCAGCTTGGTAAAGCACCGAGGAGGAAATTCCCAACAATAGCTAATCAGGTGTAACCTGATAAAAAAAAAACAAAAAAAGAAAAAAAAACAGGGGAGGCCATCCAAGCTCAGTCAAGGGGTCTTAGGGTCAAGCTCGGACTTGTTTGGATATTGGAATATAAGCAATTTTTGGATCTCCAAACAAACGCTAAAAATTACTTACAAATGAATTCCCCTTCTAAGCAAATATAACCAATTGGATCTCAACGTCCTTTGCTGCTAGGCAATCTCTAGGAACATGCAGACTACCTTCTAGCTCAAAGTCACAATCTTCTGAAAAATTAAAGATGAAAAATAAATGAATGTCACAATCTATTAGCTCAGTAGCTAGCAATATAGAGAACTTTATTTTGGGTGGGTTTTGGTTTCTCATTTAGGAAATGTCCTGGAACATGTGTGAACTGAACTCTATAAACATTCATCATTCTGGTTAAGGGACTCTTTGATCAGGATAAAATTGCACAAGCTGTGGATTTGGTTGAAAAAAAAAAAGGGTATCAACCTAATATAATGACTTGGGGGACAACAATAACTGAATTAAGCAAAATAAAGCTACCATCTATTATTATCTGGAGGATACAAACTTAAGCTCCTTTGAGCATTTCCCATGAGCAGCACCTGCAAGAAAATCTTATTGCAAAGCATTGAATCTGTTAATATATTCAAAGAAGTTAGATGGGATTTTTCCAAGACTACATATTAAATTATTAAAAACAATTTGGTTTTGATAGTTCCACACATTTCAAACCAAACAGCAATCTTTTCCGTAGGATTCCTGTAAAGCCCAACATAGATACTCATATCCCTCCAAAAACTATCAAGCCAATGTACAAAAGAAAGATCAGTACCTAAAGGTTTAGGGAGATTACTCTTAGCGCTTTCCCAGATACATACAGTAAAATCACAATCTTTGAATAAATGGCCAATAATTCCCAGGCCAAAGATTGTCTTTTAACAACAGCATCTCTCTAAAAGCATCCACATAAAGATTTTGATTTTAGGTTGGGCATTTCAATTCCAGAGGTAGTTGAGGAGTTGATGTTTAGGATGGGTCCTATTCTCATTTACCCAACAAAGAATTGACCATTGTGTGAGTCTCCAACAAAAGCAATCCTCCACAGGTGACAAGGGGATAGAATAGCCTTAATTATGTCCACAATATCCTCATTAACAAAATTTTTAAAATTCATAAATATTTTAATGACCCCGAGATAGGGAGTAGATGACCTTAAGATAATAAGATTTCAGTCCACGTTGAGTCTTTGCTTGAATTGAGGGTTTCAACCAAAGGATAATGCCCAGCCTAATTATGGATAGAAAAAAGAATATTTTCACCATTACCTACCATCCATCTTGTCCCCTTACATTTGGGATTACCATTTCTAAAAATATCCCTCCAGGTTATAGAGTCTTTAGTAGCAAAACCAACCTCAAAGAAACTTCTACCATTGAGGCATTTTTCTCCTAATCTGGACAACATCCTCAGTAATAATTCTGCAACCTCACTTTGCCAGATTAGAATTAAAATTAGGAGAATTTCCTGATGCCTAAAGCACCAAGATCTTAGGGATTTGACTAATCTCCCTCTTATCCCAACAAGGTTCATTCCTAGAAACTTGTAAGCTAGATTTGTGGGGATTAATATTTTGACCTAAAACATGACCGAAAACCTATGACCACTCTAATATCAACAACAGCATTATGGTTAGCCATGGCAAAACTACTGAACTCATCAACAAACATCAGGTGAGAGATAGAAAAGCCCTGTTGAGAAGTTTTGACTCCTATGCCAGCATTCCATTCTATTAGCCTAAATGCTAAAGTTCCTTAGAAGGCTTTCAGCACAAAGAATAAAGAGATCGGGAAATGCATCGTGACTGATTTTTCAATCTTTTTTCATAACCACTATTTGTGTGGTCAGGTTGCAAGTTTAAAGTCATAGCATGACAATATAAATATGCATTTTGACTGCTAGCTGGTTGCATCGATTATGCTACTGTTATTACTGTTAAAAAGGAAAAACAGAGCAGGGGGGAAGAAAAGGAAAAAATAAAAAATAAAACAAAACAAAACGAAATTAAAGAGAAAAAAACATCAAGAACTAATATTCCAAAGACAGAAATTTTCAATGGAGACTCGAATCGAGTCTAGAGAGCTTTGTGGGGCTTTTAGGTGTGTATTGAGATCATAATGGAGTTTAGAAAGCTAGTGCGAGGTTACAACAAGTCTGTAGTAAACGAACTAATTATGTGTGTGTGTGTGAGAGAGAGAGAGAGAGAGGGAGAGCAAGAGAGAGAGAGAGAGAGAGAGAGAGAGAGAAAGAGAGAGAAATCCTAGTGCTTAACCCAAAAAGAAGATACCCAAATATAGAAGTGTAGGTTTAAAATACCTCTGCCTAACTTGACTTGGAAAATGATGTGAAATTAATTTGAAATGGACGGAAGACCAAAAGAGTAACATTTAAGCAACTATATTGAAAGGATTCTTTTACAAGAGAAAGCCACACTCTCTAAGAGAGAATTGAAGAAGAGGAATAGAAGCTCAAGTCAACGTGTGCTAACTCTAATTAAAGTGTTCGTATTTTTATCTGTGCTTTTCAAGTTCATCTACTCTAAGAAAAAACATACTGCTAAATAATTTTATTAAAATAAGAACAAGAAACCTAGTAACATATCATGGAATGAAATTTCTTCAAAACAATCAATATAACAATGACATACAGTAGGTAGTATCAATTCTGACAGGATTCTAAAACAGCAACATTAGCTTTGAAGTTTTCCCATCGTAAGAATTTCCAAAAATGATTTATCTAATCCACCACTTGGTAAATTCAACAACATGGTTATAGTGGATGCATCAACAGGGAACCCCATTTGAGCAATGTCATGAAGAAGTTGCATTACACATTATATGACCAAACACTAGGATGCAACCCTTTGGCAGAGAAAGTAGAAAAGAGGTCTCTTTACAACAACAGTGGGGGAGGGGGGTAAAGTATATTAAAAAAAAAAAAAAAAAGGAAGCAGCAACAACAATAAAAATAAATAAATAAATACACAAAGAAAGAGAGAAAGAGATCTCTTTGCATATATTTCATTCATCTAGAAAGGTATACACAAATATTTCAGCATTTAAAATTGGTCAAGTAAAAGGAAAAAAACTAAACTAAACTAAAAGAAAAAACAAAAAGAACTAATATTCCAAAGAAAGAAATTCGCACTGATCACAACTCAATTACAACTATTTGAAATTATAATAAGAGAACTAATTATGAGAGAGAGAGAGAGAAGGATCCTAGTGCTTTCCCCAAGAAGAAGATACCCAAATATAGAAGAGTAGGTTTAAAATACCTCTACCTAACTTGACTTGGAAAATGATGTGAAATTAATTTGAAATGGAAGGAAGACCAATGGGAGTAAAAGAGTAACATTAAAGCAACTAAATTGAAAGGATTCCTTAAGCCACACTCTCTAAGAGAGAATTTAAGTTGAGGAAGAGAAGCTTAAGATAACGTGTGTCAACTCTAATTAAAGAGTTCGTTTTTTTAACTATGTTTTTCAATTTCATCTACTCTAAGAAAAAACATGTCGCTAAATAATTTTATCATCAAAAGAAAGTGATATTAAAATAGGAACAAAAAACATTGTACATATCATGGGGAAGGAAGACAGAAAGAGAGAAAAGGGAAAGGGGGGGGGGGGGGTGCGGGATGTGGAATCATAAGAACACGTATAGTGTACTAACAATAACCTTTAAAGTTTAACTAACATGATAGGATATAATCTATCAAATAGTGCATCTGAAACTCAGACAGGCTTGAAATAAAATGGAGCAACAATAAGAAGCACACATTGAAGATCTTTCAACCAGTAAGGGACAACTTCAGTTGCAACTAAAGGTGAATTTTATGTCACTTTTGAATTCAGGTCTACACCGATGGGGACTTGGCTGTTTTTGCCTCCAATGATGTTTCTCACAGGAATGCAAGAATACACACACACACACACAAACTCACCCCACAGGGCACATTTCTCATTCAAGAGTGTTGGAAGGGACAGGAAGGAGTTCTACGATGGGTACACTGTTACATGCAGAAACAGAAATCTTTTAGGCAAGTAGGAATTATTTTAAAAGAACTGTTGTTTCAAAGTTTTCTTAAGATCCTCTAGATAACATGGCATGCACATTAATAAATCTTCAGAAAAGGGTGAAAAAAAAAAATTACAGCTGCAGACTCTTTTTTCCAGTTCTTGCAAGAAGAATCATGCTTCACATTAACAATGGAACTACACCACTACTCTCGTCTTCAGAGCAAAATAATATTGATATTATAATGAAAATTTTACAATTACCAAAAGCAAAGGAAAATAAAAAAACTTCTTTCATACAAAAGGGAAGTCAGTCTTCTAGTATATAGATTGGCTATACACATTTCATTCGTCTCATGTTATGCATTAATATTTGGGATTTTGAACTTCTATTTCATTTGCAAAACTCAGGAAAATATTCTGGCTAATCAACCTAGACTCCCTCCTAACAAGGTTCTTTCCCTCTCTGAATGGGTAAAAGCCAACTCTGGCACTCTTGTTCATGACAAATTTTACTATTTAAAGCAGTTAGACAACAATGAAGGAGGATTTTTTGGAACTTGATCGAGAATTAGTGCCTACTTGGATCCAGTTGTGCAGTTGCTTAGGCAACGACAAGATAGCTAAAACAAAACCTCACATGTTAAATTTTTGTCAAATTTCTGAAAATTTTAAAAATATTTTTCCTTGTTATTTCTTGAATTCCTGTGGGTGATCAAGCCTACTTACCTATTTATTAAGATCTAATTCCAAGTCCAATTTGTCCTTATGCTTTCAGAAAGAGTCAGAAATAAATCCATCCTGTAAACAATCATTTGCAATTTACAATCCATTATATCAAAGAAAATATATGAAAATTTTGAGCATCTCCATTCTCCACATATACATTCATCTAAAAATCAATTAACTCAATTACAACTGACTATTTTGTATCCTATAAAGCCCTATTCCTAAAATTGAACAGAGATTATGTAACTATACAACGATCAAATGGTGTAGTCTCTATTAGAGCGACTTCTTGCAAGATTACAGCATCTTTCAAAGTTCAAAATTATTGAATTAAAATAAATTAATAATTAACCAAAAAAAAAAGGTTTGGACATCTTTGGGTACATAGAGAGAGAGAAATACAGAAACTGAAGTCCATGTTGTGAACATGAAAACCCATGATAAAACTTTGGGCTTGGGTGATGCTACTTCTTTTTTGATAAGCATGGGTTGTGCTACTTCTTGCTTGACCCAAAGTAGACAAAAAATTGAACAAAGCAACTGAGTGAGGAAGTAACCATACCATTCTACAGAACAAACCAAAATTTTTGTGCCAATGAAAGGAAAGTGATCAAATGACCATTAAAGAACCAAAGAAGCTAAGTCATGCGCATGTCACATGATCACTCTATTAATGTGGCATTACCAAATCCCTGTTGGGATGGGCACCAGCAATTCAAGGACAGCAGCAGTTCAAGAACTTGGCAGTCCAACTACAAGTACAATTAAGAATGGAAAATTTTCACAATCTCATGATCATTCCATGTAAATGGAAAAACTAAAAATGGGACACCACAACCAACTAGCTTACACTCACAGCTATTGTATCCAAATAATCAAACACACTAAAAACAAATATCTTCCAGAAATTAAGAGGAGAAGAAGTTCAAAGAAATTTGTAACACAAATATTAGCTTATACTCCTGCAAAAGGAAGAGATGGCTGTATCACAAATTTAAAAGTATACATTGCTCTTTTCAATCTTCTTGGCATAACAATAGCAAAGCCCCCTCTAATGTCCAACATTGTTCTGTGGGGAGGCTGCAATTGAAGTGATCAGAGTGGACACCAACACCATGATTTTTATTTTTATTTTTAATTTTATTTTTTTCAGTGAAACCAGCACCGTGATTAACTTGCAAAGTGAAGAAACACCCTTCTCGAACAAATACATCAACAATGGCAGGCGGTTAGACCCCTGTCCGAAAAAGGACTGACAAGAAACTTATAAAAATAAATATTGCTACAACACCAAGAACAAAAATAGCCAGCCCTAACTGAAGATATATGTCTTGCAAAAACAAACCATCGTTCAAATAGAATAGAGAATGTTCAGAAGAAAGTAGAACGCCCAACCTTGGCTGCTTACTGACACTTCTACACCAATTCAGAGGAGATTTACTGTGAAGTTTGGGAAAATGGTTTTATATATTCATGAGACTCTTTAACCTCATAAACATTGTTGTCATTTATGAACACAGTAGACTCATTCAAATTTAGAATGAAAATTCCTCATGATCTATTTTCTTGCAAGAAGTTGAAGGATAAGAGTATCAACGTACAATTCTTAACCAAAAAACCTGACTACAGAGTTCACAAACAATAGCAACCAACCCTTACTGAACTCAAAATGTCTAGAATTACAGAGAAATACAAAGCATTGCTTAAGTTCCATCTCAGCTTGATCAAGATCTAAACAAAGAAACTCTCAATCTTCTTTGTCTCTCAACACATGATCTCTGCAAGTGAATTTTCAGTCAAAACCTGATCGCCCCAAACGTCTGCAATGTTTTTGCCACTGAATTAGGAATCCAATCATCAGATTGATCAGCTTTTCCTTATGTGATAAATTCAGTGGATATAAACTAGCTGAGCCAGGTAAAGCAACTTGTCACCCAGCTGCAATATTAAAAAATATAAAAAATAAAAAATAATAATATAATGACAATATTAAGCCCATGAAAGTGGTGGTTTTTGAAACAGGTGCGGTTAATTCAACATTATTCAGTATATGTGAGAACATCAGGGTGCAACTCTTTAGCATAAATACTAGAAGAGAATTCCCTTGCAGCTTCAAGTTGCCCAATTCAGCATAAGCTATCAAAAAGGATATTAGGATTCAACAAACCATCTTCAATCACTTTAAATAGTGCCATTGCCTCATCAAGATCGTGGTTTTTGCAAAGGCAATCTAACAAAGTAGAGAGAGTGATGAGATTTGCAAAAGCCATCTAACAAAGTAGAGTGTTGGGATTATATGGAAATGCACCAACAGCTCATGTATAGGACGGCCTCTATTCTCAATTACCTAAAGACAAGTAGCCAACTTAATGGATGCAAGAAATCTCCTCGCATCTATTTCTTTTTGGCTAGATGGTTATGCACAAATATTTCAACATTTAAGATTGGTCAAGTAAACAACTGTTAGATATTTCAGCATTCTTCAAAAAACTGAATATATCAATGACTTACAGTAGGTATAAACAATTCTCATGGCCTATTAAAACACCAACATTAGCTTTGAAATTTTCCAGTCATAAGCACTCCCAAAAATGATTTATCTGATACACCAATTGGTAAATCCACCAACATGGTTACAGTCAATGCTTCAGCAGAGAACCCCGTCTGAACCATGTCATGAGGAAGTTGCATTGCACTCGATGTTTCATTGTTTTCAAGAAGTCCTTGGATGATTTAATTATAAGTCGCATCATTTGGTGAGCGGCCATTCTCTTTCATTAAACTGAGCAATTCATTTGCTTTATGTAGTAACCCTTCTTTACAAAGTCCATTGATCATGATATATGACCAAAGTCCCAAACATTAGGATCCAAGTTTTCCAGCTTTGCACAAACCATTAATGAGAGTGCTGTTAAAAAATAAAAAATAAAGAAAGAAAGAAAGAAATCTAATCTCCTTGCTTCTATTTCATTTTGGCTAGATGGTTATGCACAAATATTTCAACATTTAAGATTGGTCAAGTAAACAACTGTAAAATATTTTAGCATTCTACAGAACAATGAATATAACAATGACTTACAGTAGGTATAAACAATTCTCACAGCATATTAAAATACCAACATTAGCTTTGAGATTTTCCTTTTGTAAGCATTTCCAAAAATGATTTACCTAATCCATCATTTGGTAAATCCAACAACATGGTTACAGTGGATGCATCAGCAGAGAACCCCACCTGAACCATTTCATGAAGAATTTGCATTGCACTCGATGTTTCCTTCTGTTTTATAAGTGCTCGGACAATTGAATTATAAGTGAAACCATCCGGTGAGAAGCCATTCTCTTTCATTAACATGAGCAATTCATTTGTTTCATGTAGAAACCCTTGTTTACAAAGTCCATTGATCATGATATTATAAGACAAAGCACTAGGTTTCAACCCTTTGGCAGAGAGAGTAGAAAAGAGGTCCCTTGCAGCTTCAAGTTTTCCAGCTTTACACAAACATCAATGAGAATGTTATAACTTATAGTAGTAAGATCCACCCCACTATCTTCCATTGCATGGAGAAGTGCCAAAGCCTCATCAACATGTTGGCTTTTGCATAACCCATCCAACAAGGTAGAATAAGTAACAACATCCGGATTGTGGCCACATATTAGCATCTCACTAAAAAGCTCTTGTGCAGCTCGAAGTCTCCCCATATGACACAAACCACTTATAAGAGTGGTGTAAGTAACAGTGTTAGGAACTAATCCTTTGGAAGGCATTTCTCGAAACAAGCTTATGGCCTCATCTATCTGTTTTTGCTTACAATATCCATTAATCAAGGTGTTGTAACTAATAACATTAGGTGCACAACCCTTGTGAACCATCACATCAAATACCTTTAATGCCTCATCCATCTGGCCTCGCAAACAAAATCCATCCATGAGTGCATTATAAGTGACAGTATCAGGTTCCACACCTTTGTGAATCATTATTTCAACTACACTTTGTGCTTCTATAACCATTCCCTCTTTACAATGTGTATCAACCAATATGGTGAAGGTCCGTACATCTGGTGCAATTTTCCTACCCACCATTTCACTAAACAATCTTGTAACCTCTTTCGTTTGGCCCAAATTGCATACCCCTTGAATCAAGGAGTTGTAAGTAACAACATCTGGTAGAATGCCTTTACCAATCATTTCTGAGAAGAGGTTGGAAGCCTCAGTTACTAATCTGTCCTTGCAAAGACTATCGATGATTGTGCTGTATTGTACAATACCAGGCTTACAACTTCCTTGTTCCATCTTCCTGAGTAACCCAATCGCAGCAGCAGTGTTCCCCGTTTTGCATAATCCCATCATTATTGTTCCATAAGTAAACATATCAGGTTGATACCCTTTGTCTGCCACTTCATTGACCAAATCCATAGCCTGCACGATTTTACCCTCGACACAAAGCCCCTTGACCAGAGTGTTGAACGTCACAGAGTCTGGTTGGTCACCAAGTTTGAGGATTTTCCCCAAAACAGAGAAACCAAAATCCACGCGATTGAAATAGCAGAAACAATTAATGAGGACGTTCAGTGTAAAAACATCAGGCACAATTCCTAACAATTCCATTCGCTTAATAAGAGAAATGACGGTCGAATAATGCCTCATTCTCGCAATTGCACCCAACAGTTGATTAAAATGGAGGATCAACGGCGGAGGCCGCATTCGGACCATCCGATGGAAAAAATCTAGGGCATCATCTAGATTATTGAAGCCACCAGATTTGTAATGCTCTCTCAGAGACTTCAAAATGTGGGTTTGGGTCCGTACACAATCTCCAGTACTAGTAGTAGTACAAGTTTGAGAATAAAAACAAGGAACAAAATCATAACATGGATTCAACAGTGAAAGAGGGAAGATGAGGGTCTTAAAATTAGTACCGTTTTTAAGAGAAGAAGAAGCAGACCTCAAACTGGCAGTGGCAATAGCATTTCTTGACATCATCATTTTTTTAAAGCATCACCTTTAACGTTCAAGATCAGCTCCCTCTCTCTCTTTCTCTCTCTCTCTTCTTCAGTGGTGCCAAGCTCAGGTAAAATAGAGGAAAATGGATTCTGGTTTTGGGGCAGCTAAATATCTTTTGGGGTTTTCACTAATGCCCGGCTCTTTGACATATTTTGAATTTTGCCTATACATTAGGACCTTTTACAACTGTTTTCCTTCCACTCCAAGACCAATCAGCTGCCTGCCATGATTAAAAAGTTGTGACATCACATCATTTGTATTACGAACTAATAATAGTAGCGATAAAAAAATGCCAGATTTGATATATTTATTTTTTATTAATGTCATATCTAAAATTCTCACTTACGAATGACGTCATCAAGGATGAGCATAGAATAGAGTAAATAGGGAGCTATGGTCCCTTTAAAATTTTCAACCAAAAAAGAAAAAAAAGATGACATTTGTTCTGCATAGTTTCAATATTTTTTAAAAATTTGTTTTGGTAGCCACTCCAAAATTTTAACTTAATTTAAAGAATGTTATAATTTTACCAAAAGGCTCCCCAACTTAAACAGTGGGATAACTTGACATAAAGAGCATTTTTATTCTCTAGGAGCTTGTTTGGGTGTTCAAATGAGAATTAAACAATTAAGATGTATTTATATATTATTGAATAAACAAATCCATCATATTGAAAAAACAAATAGAATCAATGGCCCTTAGGCCTAATGCCATATTCCATCCCAGTAAGGATGTAGGGGTTGTGGATATCTTGGTTTTGATCAAATTCGTGTGGGTGTGTATGTTCTCCCATTGTTTGGAAAAAATAAAAAAAGAATGGACAAATTCATATGGGTGTTCTTTTGTTGTGTGTTCTCTTAGAGGTCGATTGTAAGCTCACATTTTTTTTATAAATAAAATTATAATTTGGAATATGTCATTCATACCAACTTTCTAGTGCTTAGTAAAATATGATTCTTACAAAAAAATCTTAATAGGTGATTAGGTGTAAGAGAAAAACTTCATATACCATAAGTAAATTGATCCTACCTCTTTTTTAAAAGAAATTATTTTTTTATAATAATTATATTATAAGACTTCGAGGAAAAAGAAAAATAAAATTGACATAACTTTAAAAAATAATAAGAAATTAATTTCTGAACCATTTTTTATCCTTAGCAGATTCATGGTTTTGCCATGAGATTAATGAATTTTTTGGTTGCCTCTTTCTTTTCTTTACCTCTCTTGTTTTTATTGTATTTTTTGGTACATTGTAATAAACTTAGTACTCTCTCCAATCCTTGAAAATTGTACCCATTTTTATTTAGGATTGTTTTTATAATTTTTGTTGTAGTAAAAAAAATCAATGACTTGATTTTAATTGATTTTCCAAAATATCTTTTCCCATGCTATAAAGTATACAATAAAGATGATCGAAGTCATATATATACTTTATTATTGTAGGTAAAATTGGAACACCGAGCACTTTCCTTAAAATACATGGTTTTTTTTTTTTTTTTTTTCCAAAAAATAGAAGTGACTAGTAATTTTAATGTGGTGCAGATGCTGTAGAAACTGTGGAAAGGTTCTTGGAATGGTGTCTGTCAAGAATATTGAAAAGAATTGAAAAAAAGAGCGCGAATAGGCATACCATTGTTGAAGTAGACGATTCTTCTTCTCCTTCTTCTTCTTTAATAAAGCCGCTTCATGTATCCAATATTTCAGCAGATGGTCCCAATGAAACATCAGTGCGGGAGGTTGTCATTCGAGAGTAAGATTAATTTTCCTTCTTTTTCCGGCCTTTTCTTCCTTTCTGTTTTTTACTCCTCCTTTTTAATTTTTTTTTTTTTTTTGGCAGGTTTGAAGAGTTGCCATCCGTGGAAGTTGGTTCTAGCAGCTGCGAGCAACAATGATGCGGAGAGGTGATGGAAGAAACAAGGCAATTGGTGGGTAGCAAATAAAACTAAAACCAGGCGGTGGCTGAAAGTGGTTGATTATGGCCGAAGAATAGTATAACTGAAAATTAGTGCAGAGTGCACAACTTTATATGATTAGTTGATTACAACAATATTCCAGGATCGGGCTTGATACAAATCGAAGCGCAAGGCGAAATTTTGAATGAAGCCTTTTTAATATTTAATGTAATAAAAAATTAATATTAATCATTTAAAATTCATTTTCTTTGCTAACTAGACACCACATAGAAGAAGAGAAAAAGTGGGTCTTATGCTCATATATATATATATATATATATATAGTCCTAATCAGGTCAACACGTATTGATAGAAGTTATATCAATACCACGCATTGGGGGTTGTGGTGCATTGGCTTAATGTATCCCGCAACTCACTAATACACGAGGTACAACCTTCAATGTGAGTGTTGATATAAGTTATATCAGCATGTGCTTACCTGATCATCATCCTATATATAAATATATATATTTCTTAGTTTTCTTTTTTTTTTTTTTTTTTGGATAAGTTATATTTCTCAGTTTTCACTACTCTAAAGGGCTTTTTATTTTCTTGGGGCCTTAGGACGTTGGGCTTTGATTAATTTTCTTGGGGCCTTAGGACGTTGGGCTTTTTATTTTCTGCGTTGTATTGCCTAGTGATTGAGCCACTCCTATGGACGTTGGGCTTTGCTTAATTTTCTTGAACAAGATATTAACACAACCCGTACGTTGAGGGTCTCTTAGTTACATAGCCACATTAGATGAGATTTTATTTGGGTAGAATAATATGGGTCAAATAGGACTACTTTTAAGACTTAAAAATACCATTGATTTTTTTTTTTTAATATTTATTATAAGAAAATACAATTGATTTTTAAAACGTTGGTTTCCTCCATCATATAAACTTGGGCACTTTAATAAATCATCATTTGCTATCTCATTTGTATATTCAAATCTACCACCAATTAAGAAAGTTCATAAAAGTAGAAATGGATTCGACATTCTACTATCATTGAATAATTGAAAAGGGGGGAGTAAACCAAAAAAGAGGAAGCTTGCTTTTGAGAGTTGTAGAAATTATGTCGGATTGTCCATAATAACTATAAAACTCAAAATTAAGAACTGGTAATTTGAAAAATCTAAGACTACATCTATCTATACCATCTATACCTATACTATTATATAAAAGATAGTGTGTCATGTAGCATGTCTCTTAAGCCTTCTCCTCATATATTCAAAACATGTCACGTGACACATCTCTTAAACATTTAAACCAGTTTGACTGTAATGCCATGCCCTCACCACTAGCATGATATTGTCCGCTTTGGGTTATTGGCCGTTACGACTTTAAAATCGTCATAATAGTTGGGGAGCGAAGTCTACATGTTTAGCACAGTAACTTTTTCTAGCAAGGCAATATGGGATCCCGAGGTATTACATTCATTCCCCCATAGGATCAAACGTCCTTGTGGGGTCAATGGTTCCCACCACACCGTTGCCACCGCCTAAAGCTATCGTCAGCCGGGCTAAATGCACTAAGGGTGCACAATATGGTCACAACGTGACCCACACATCGCGAGGCTAGTCCAGCTCTAATATCAATTGTAATGCCCACTCTCACCACTAGCATAGTATTGTTCACTTTCGATTACCCCTCACGGCTTTAAAACACGTTATACTAGTTGGGGAGCGAAGTCTACATATATAACATAGTAACTTTTTCTAGCCAAGCGATGTGGGATCTCAGGGTGTACATTCGTCTCCCCATAAGACTACACATTCTTGTTGGGTCAATGGTTCCCACAAGGCCATTGCCACCGTCCACTGGGCCAGATGCACTAGTGCATAGTATGGTCCTAGTGTGGCCCAACACCGTGAGGCTGATCCAACTCTGATACCAATTGTAACACCCTATCCCCACCACTAGCATGATATTGTTTGCTTTGAGTTATCCTTCACGGCTTTAAAACACATCATACTAGTTGGGGAGCGAAGTCTACATATATAGAGCAGTAACTTTTTCTAGGATATGGGATCCTAGGGTAATATACATTGACTCAATAATTTACAAAAGGAAAAAACAATAATATTAGGTCAATAATTAAGGAAAAAATATTTAAGCAATTAATTATAATAATTTGACTCTAGAATCTTAAAGGAAAAAAATAATTAAGGTAAAAAAATAACCAATCAACTCTCATATATTTTTTCATTGTATATTCCTATCTTTTGACACCCAAAAAAAAAAAAAAGAAAAAGAAAAAGAAAAAAAACTCTCATATATTTTTTCATTGATTCGTTATGGTAAATATCCTAAATCCTTGGATGTAACTACTTGGTTAGAATGTTTTTTTTTTTTTTTTTTTTTTTAATAACCAAGATAAATTATTATTAGTCATCATCATAAAAATATTATATATTATTCCATGTATCGCATCGCTCGTACTTACTATTATATAAAAGAGAGTATGTCACATGGCACGTCTCGAGAATGCCACATGGCACATCTCTCATAATAAGGAAAAAATTTCAAATAATAAAATAAGGAAAAGAACTATAAATAAGGGAAGACAGAAAAAAAAAATAAATAAATAAGAAAGAAAAAGAAAAAAAGATAATCGAATAATCTCATGGTGGAAAAAAGCCCCATGCCTTAATTTGTTTCACTCCAATCAATGTGATTGGTGGTCAAAAAATTGTATTCTTTTAACATTATTTTAAGAGTGAAAATAATTTAGCACAGCAATAAATTAAAAGTTTGAATCTTCAAGTATTTTTATTTTTATTTATTTATTTATTTTTTTGATGACTCGAGTTAGTAGATTAATGGTTGATATAGTTGATTAAGTAATTTTTTATTTTTGTATATGAGATACACCAATCAGTTCATAGAGGATTATGATACTAGACTAGATTCAATTGACCTTATGAATCAATCAAATTTATTTGATATATTTTGCACACCACAGGGATTACTCTATATATTGCAGCATTGATTGACTTTTACCGAAAAAATCTGAAAAAGATAGCAAATAAAATCAGCCACAAATTTGGGGAAAAAAATAATTATTGAAAATTTCATCTTTAGGCAATCTCTAGTTGATCGCATATATTCAATTTTTTTTTTTTTTTTGGTTACAATGGGAGGGGTTCGAACTTTTTACCTATGCTACTCCTACCCTTTACCTACCCTCCCTCACCACTAATATTAAATTGGTTTTGCTTATGCTTTTGATAGCCTTGAAAGAAGAAAAAACCCCAGGTGTGTAACCTTCACTAGTCGATGGCAAATATTAGAAGACCTTTAGAAGCACGGATCTCTACTTATATACCACTTCCAATACTTCACCTATAACTAAAAATACAAAAGAAAGAAAGAAAGAAAGAAGACTGAGTCGATAGCATCTGTTAACGTGTCACCTCCATTGATATCATTCACCAAATTCTCTTTGGCATTTGATTATAGGGAGGGTATCACAGGAAGTACATGACACACATCAATCATAGCGTAATGGTCACACCATTACAACTGTGACTAACATAAATTCCTCTATGGTTGTTAATCATAACGCTAACAATAGTATCAAATGGAGAAGTGGTAGTTTGAGAGCGGGAGCCCACCTCCTAAGTTCCAACTTTCAATCTTCCTCCGTCCTTACTACAATTTTTTTGGGACCTTACTAATACTAATCAACAATAGCATTTTTTTTTTTTGGGGGGGGGGGGGGGGGCGCTAAGTAAAACATGATGACAAACACAAGGAAGCAAACCAAACAGAGAAACAAAACCAAAAAGGAAAAGCAAGCCACACAAGCTTCTACACCCCTGATGGCAAGCAAGCGTTCAGAACAGAAGAAGGAAGAACATCAGCTGATAAAAATCCAGAGAAACCTTAGATGAGAGCCCACTGAGCCATCTCATGAGCATCGGCCGCACTTTTCATTCCTACTCACATTCCGAAAAGTAGAAGAAGAAATTGTTTGCCACGTGCTTTTACATCTTCAATGAGTATACCATAAGACCATTCAGAAGAAGGATCAGAGGATAGAATGTTTTCAATAATATTTAGAGCATCTACTTCAAAAGCAACATTAAGCCATTAGCCATCCTTTTTCCAAGGCTGAAGCCATAGCCAACCTAGCTGCATAAACCTCAGATAAACCAGGGTCTGAACCCAAAAGCAAAGTTGACCATCCTCCCAAAATCTGTCATTCCTAGCAACACAAGCAGCACAAGAATGAGACGGTCCTACAGCAGCATCAAAATTCAGCTTGGTAAAGCACCGAGGAGGAAATTCCCAACAGTAGCTAATCAGGTGTAACCTGATAAAAAAAAAACCAAAAAAAAAAAAAAAAAAAAACAGGGGAGGCCACCCAAGCTCAGTCAAGGGGTCTTAGGGTCAAGCTCGGACTTGTTTGGATATTGGAATATAAGCAATTTTTGGATCTCCAAACAAATGCTAAAAATTACTTGCAAATGAATTCCCCTTCTAAGCAAATATAACCAATTGGATCTCAATGTCCTTTGCTGCTAGGCAATCTCTAGGAACATGCAGACTACCTTCTAGCTCAAAGTCACAATCGTCTGAAAAATTAAACATGAAAAATAAATGAATGTCACAATCTATTAGCTCAGTAGCTAGCAATATAGAGAACTTTAATTTGGGTGGGTTTTGGTTTCTCATTTAGGAAGTGTCCTGGAACATGTGTGAACTGAACTCTATAAACATTCACCATTCTGGTTAAGGGACTCTTTGATCAGGGTAAAATTGCACAAGCTGTGGATTTGGTTGAAAAAAAAAAAAAAAAAAAAGTTATCAACCTAATATAATGACTTGGGGGACAACAATAACTGAATTAATCAAAATAAAGCTTCCATCTATCATTATCTGGAGGATACAAACTTAAGCACCTTTGAGCATTTCCCATGAGCAGTACCTGCAAGAAAATATGACTGCAAAGCATTGAATCGATCTGTTAATATATTCAAAGAAGTTAGATGGGATTTTTCCAAGACTACATATTATATTATTAAAAACAATTTGGTTTTGATAGTTCCACACATTTCAAACCAAACAGCAATCTTTTCCATAGGATTCCTGTAAAGTCCGACATAGATACACACATCCCTCCAAAAACTATCAAGTCAATGCACAAAAGAAAGATCAGTACCCAAAGGGTTAGGGAGATTACTCTTAGCGCTCTCCCAGATACATACAGTAAAATCACAATCTTTGAATAAATGGCCAATAATTCCCACGCCAAAGCTTGTCTTTTAACAACAGTATCTCTCTAAAAGCATCCACATAAAGATTTTGATTTTAGGTTGGGCATTTCAATTCCAGAGGTAGTTGAGGAGTTGATGTTTAGGATGGGCCCTATTCTCATTTATCTGAAGACAAATAGCTAACCCGACAAAGAATTGACCATTGTGTGACAGTCTCCAGCAAACGCAATCCTCCACAGGTGACAAGGGGATAGAATAGCCTTAATTATGTCCACAACATCCTCATTAACAAACTTTTTCGAATTCATAAATATTTTAATGACCACGAGATATGGAGTAGATGACCTTAAGATAATAAGATTTCAGTCCACGTTGAGTTTTGCTTGAATTGACGGTTTCAACCAAAGGATAATGCCTAGACTAATTATGGAAAGAAAAAAAAGAATATTTTCACCATTACCTACCATCCATCTTATCCCTTTACATTTGGGATTACTATTTCTAAAAATATCCCTCCAGGTTATAGAGTCTTTAGTAGTAAAACCAACCTTAGAGAAACTTCTACCATTGAGGCATTTTTCTCCTAAACTGGACAACATCCTCAGTAATAATTCTGCAACCTGACTTTGCCAGATTAGAATTAAAATTAGGAGAATTTCCCGATGCCTAAACACCAAGATCTTAGGGATTTGACTAATCTCCCTCTTATCCCAACAAGGCTCATTCCTAGAAACTTGTAAGATAGATTTGTGGGGATTAATATTTTGACCTGAAACATGACAGAAGACGTATGACCTCTATAATATCAATAACAGCATTATGGTTAGCCATGGCAGAATGACTGAACTCATCAACAAACATCAGGTGAGAGGTAGAAAAGCCTTGTTGAGAAGTTTTGACTCCTATGCCAGCATTCCATTCTATTAGCCTAAATGCTAAAGTTCCTCCGAAGGCTTTCAGCACAAATAATAAAGAGATCGTGAAATGCATTGTGACTGCTTTTTCAATCTCTTTTCATAACCACTATTCGTGTGGTCAAGTTGCAAGTTTAAAGTCATAGCATGACGATATAAATATGCATTTTGACTAAGCTGGTTGCATTGATTATGCTACTGTTATACTGTTAAAAAGGAAAAACAGAGCCGGGGGAACAAAAGGAAAAAAAAAGAAAAAAACAAAGAAAAAACATAAAGAACTAATATTCCAAAGACAAATTTTCAATGGAGACTCGAATCGAGTCTAGAGAGCTTTGAGAGGCTTTTAGGAGTGTATTGAGATCATAATGGAGTTTAGAAAGCCAGTGCGAGGTTACAACGAGTCCGTAGTAAAAGAACTAATTATGTTTGTGTGTGTGTGTGTGAGAGAGAGAGAGAGAGAGAGAAATCCTAGTGATTAACCCAAAAAGTAGATACCCAAATATAGAAGAGTAAGTTTAAAATACCTCTGCCCAACTTGACTTTGAAAATGATGTGAAATTAATTTGAAATGGATGGAAGAGCAAAAGGAGTAAAATTTAAGCAACTATATTGGAAGGATTCTTTTTCAAGAGAAAGCCACACTGTCTAAGAGAGAATTGAAGTAGAGGAACACAAGCTCAAGTCAACGTGTGCTAACTCTAATTAAAGAATTCGTATTTTTATGTGTTTTTCAAGTTCATCTACTCTAAGAAAAAACATATTGCTAAATAATTTTATCATCCAAAGAAAGTGATATTAAAATAGGAACAAGAAACCTAGTAACATATCATGGAATGACATTTCTTCAAAACAATCAATGTAACAATGACTTACAGCAGGTAGTATCAATTCTCACATGATGCTAAAACAACAACATTAGCTTTGAAGTTTCCCCATTGTAAGCATTTCCAAAAATGATTGATCTAATCCACCATTTAGAAGATTCAACATGTTACAGTGGATGCATCAGCAGAGAACCCCATTTGAACCATGTCATGAAGAAGTTGCATTACACATTATATGATCAAACACTAGGATGCAACCCTTTGGCAGAGAGAGTGAAAAAAAAGGTCCCTTGCAGCTTCAAGTTTTCCAGATTTGGATCCACCCCACTGTCTTCCACTGCATGGGAAAGTGCCAATGCCTCATCAAAATGGTTTTTACATAACCCATCCAACAAAATATTATCAGTAACCAGATCTGGACTGTGGCCACAAATCAGCATCTAATTAGAAGCTCTTGTGCAGTTCAAAGTCTACCCACATGACACAAGCCACTTATAAGAGTGCTACAGGTAACAGTATTGGGAACTAATTTGGAATCATTATTTCAAATACACCTTATGCTTCTGCAATCTTTATTTTAAAAATTACAGCCGCATACTCTTATTTCCAGTTCTTCCAACAAGAATCACACTTGGCATGACAGCTTCCAACAAGAGGTTCACACAAATTCACATTAACAATGGAACTCCAGTCCACTACTCTCCTCTTCGGAGCAAAATATATTGATATTAAGATGAAAATTTTACAATTATAAAAATAAAATAATAATAAATAAAGGAAAATAAAGAAACTTCTTTCCAACAAAAGGGAAGTCAGTCTTCTAGAATATAGATTGGCTATACACCTTCCATTCGTCTCATGTTAATATTTTGGATTTTGAACTTCTATTTTGTTTGCAAAATTGCAAAACTCAGGAATATTTATTCTGGTTAGTGAACCAAGACTCCCTCTCAATTAGGTTCTTTCTCCCTCTGGATGGGTAAAAGCCAACTCTGGCACTCTTACTCATGACAGATTTTACTAAAGCAGTTAGACCACAATGATAAAGGAGAATTTTTTGGAACTTGATCTACCATTGCTGCCTACTAGGATTCAGTTGTGCAGTTGCTTAGGAAACAACAGGATGTCTATAACAATAGCTCACACATTAAATATTTCTGGCAATTTTTTAAAATATTTTTCCTTGTTACTTCTTGAATATAAATTGTTCGTAGTCCCAACTCTAAAGTATATAATTCACAAATGTTAGAATCTGTCACCTCGAGAAAAGCTACAAAAAGTGGTTCTATAGGCATAAACAGCAAAAAGGGAAATTTATCCTTCATATTTTACCACTTTTGCTCTGAGCAGCTAGAAATACAAGACATGGATAAAGGAAAACACATATCCATAAAGATCAGAAATTCCTGTGGGTGATCAAGCCTTCCTACCTTCATTTATTGAGATCTAATTCCATGTCCAATTTGTCCTTATGCTTTCAGAAAGCGGTCAGAAATAAATCCATCCTGTAACAAACATTTGCAAGACACTATCAATGCATTATATCAAACAAAAGATCAGAAAATTTTGAGCATCCTTTTAAATATCAATCAAGACAATTACAAGGCAATATTTTGTAACCTATAAGGCCATATTCCTAAAATTGAACAGAAATCATGCAACCATACAACAATCAAATGGTATAGCCTCTATTAAATGACTTCTTGCAAGAATGCAGCATCTTTCAAGTTCAAAATGCACCAATTTAAAATAAATTAATATAAAAATAAAAAATAAAAAAAAAAACAAAAAAAAAAACAACAACAACAACAACAGCAGCAGCAGCAAAAAGGTATTGCTAAATATTTTTATAATCCAAAGAAGAAAGCCGACCAACATAAAATTGAATGAAATTTCTTCAAAACACTGAATATAACAAATGAACAATGACTTACAGTAGGTATTAAAAATTCTCGGAGCATGATAAAACACCAACATTAGCTTTGATATTTTCCTGTCGTAAGCATTTTCAAAAATAATTGATCTAATCCACCATTTGGTAAACCAAACAACAGGTTTACAGTGGATGCATGAGCAGAGAACCCCTTCTGAACCATTTCATCAAGGAGATGCATTCCACTCGATGTATCATTCTTTACAATATGTCCCTGGATGATTAAATTATAAGTGACATCATTTGGTGAGCAGCCACACTCTTTCATTAACCTGAGCAATTCATTTGCTTCTTTTAGGAGCCTTTCTCTACGAAGTCCACTGATCATGATATTACATGACAGAACACTAGGATGCAACCCTTTGGCAAAGAAAGTACAAAAGATGTCCCTTGCAGCTTCAAGATTTCCAGCTTTGCACAAACCACAAATGAGGATGTTGTAAGTTACAATATCAAGATCCACCCCATTGTCTTCCATTGCATGGGAAAGTGCCAAAGCCTCATCAATGTGTTGGTTCTTGCATTACACATCCAACAAAGTATTATAAGTAACAAGATTCGGATTGTGGCCCCACATTAGCATTCGATTAAGAAGCTCTTGTGCAGTTCGAAGTCGCCCCACATGGCACGAGCCATTTATAAGTGTGTTGTAGAAAACAGTATCAGCATCTAATCATTTGTGAGGCATTTCTCGAAAGAAGCTCATTGCCTCATCTATCATTCTAATCTTGCAATATCCATTAATCAAAGTGTTATTGTTATGGGTAACAACATTAGGTACAAAGACCTTGCATAGCATCACATCAAATACCTTTAAGGCCTCATCCATCCATCTGGCCTCGCAAACAATATCCATCCATCAGTGTAGTGTAAGTGACAGTATGAGGTTCCAAACTTCTTTGAATCATTATTTCAACTACACCTTGTGCTTATGTAACCATTCCATCTTAACAAAGTGTATCAACCAATATGTTGAAGGTTGGTATACTTGGTGCAAAATTCCTACCTACCATTTCATTCAACAATCTTGTAGCTTCTTGCCACTAGCCCAAATTGCATACTCCATGAATTAACGAGTTGTAAGTGACAACATCTGGTAGAATGCCTTTACCAATCATTTCTAAGAAGAGGTTGGAAGCCTCAGTAACTAACCTGTCCTTGCAAAGACTATTGATGATTGTGTTGTATGCTACTAAACTAGGCTTACAACTTCCTTGTTCCATCTTCTTGAGCAACCCAATAGCATCCTGTTCTGCGTAATCCATTTATTATCATTCCATAGGTCATTAAATTAGGCTGATACCCTTTGTGTGCCAATTCATTGACCAAATACATCGCCTGCATGATTTACCCTCTACACATAGCCCCTTGACCAGAGTATTAAATGTTACAGAGGTGGGTTGAAGACAAGGTTTGAGGATTTTCCAAAAACAGAGAAACCAAAACCCACGCAATTTGAAAGACAGAAACAATTAATCAAAAAAGTTAGAGTACAAACATCGGGCGGGATTCCTAACGATTCCATTCGATTAATTAGAGAAATGATGGTGGAATAATGTTTCATTCTTGCAATTGCCCCTAAAAGTTTATTTAATTTGACAATGGATCGCAGAGGTGGCATTTGAACCATGCGCATCATCAAGGTTATTAAACCCACCAACTGATATGCACAGATCTCTAGCAGAAGAAGAAGAAGAAAGAGAACACAGCAAAGAGCAATCGCTTAAAAAATAATGAAATTCATATAATTTCCTGAAATTCAACTTGAGCAATAATTTCATGAAATTCAACTAGAAAATAATGAAAACATATAAATAATATGCCCAAAATGTTGATAAATTCAGCCATAGCTTAAAAAAGTTTGGACAAAAAAGAGAGAGAAATAGAGAAACTGAAGTCCATGTTGTGAACATGGCAACCCAATAATAACACTTTGGACTTGGGTTGTGCTATTGCTTGCTTGACCTAAAGTAGACGAAAAATTGATGTGCAGGTCACATGATCAATGTATTAAGGTGGCATTACCAAATCCCTGTTGGGATGGGCAATAGCAATTCAAGGACAGCAGCAGTTCAAGAACTTGGCAGTCCAACTTCCAGTACAGTAAAAAAGGAAAATTTTCAAAATCTCATGATCATTCCAAGTGAATGGAAAGACCAAAAATGGTACACCACAACCAACTAGCTTACATTCACAGGTATTGTACCCAAACAATCAAACTCACTAAAAACAAATATTTTCAAGAAATTAAGAGGAGAAGCTCAAAGAAATTTGTAACACAAATATCAGCTTAGACTGCCGCGCGCGAAAGGATCGGAAGAGATGGCTGTATCAAACATTTAAAAGTATACATTGATCTTTTCAATCTTCTTGGCAAACTACAACAAAGCTCCCTATAAGGTCCAACATTTTTCTGTGGAGGGACTGCAATTGAAGTGATCAGAGTGGAAACCAGCACCATGATTAACTAGAAAAGTAAAGAAACACCCTTCTCAAACAAATACGTCAACATTGGCAGGCTGTTAGACGGTTAGAACCCAGTCCAAGAAAAGGGCTGATGAGCAACTTATAAAAATAAATATTACTACAACACCAAGAATGAAAATAGCCAGCCCTACCAACGAGGGGTTGGATCAAGTGGTAAGCGGCTTGTTCCAGCTTAAGCAAGGTCTCAAGTTCGAGTCCTTGTGTACGCAACAGCCTTCGTTGGGAGACTCACCCACCATCCCAGGTGCGCGACCCGGGTCGGGTCCGGATTAGTCGGGGCGAAGCTCCGGATACCGGGCGGGGAACCAAAAAAAAAAACCAAAAAAAAAAAAGAAAATAGCCAGCCCTAATGGAAGATATGTAGTTGTATTTTAAGTATATAAAATAAATATTTCAAAAAATCCAAAAGCTTTTCTTAAAGAACTTTCCTCTTATTTCTTTATATTGTGAAGTCACCTTATCTCACATTGGAAAAGTGAAAGGTTCTTAATGGGTTTATATAGTATTCCACTTATTGTATGTGGTACCATGTAGTAGGATGTAAGGAGTCCCCACTTGCGCATAAGATAGAACCCAATCGAGTGATTTGTAGGATTGGGGTCCAAAAATTGACGTAATCAGGTGCGGCGCGAGCGTACGACATGGGGGTGCAAATCCTAGAAATTGGCTTAGACTTTTGGATATTAGGTTATCCATGACCCAATCTATGACCCGTTTTTATACCATGATTATTTTAATTAAATTAGCTGACCGTTTTATTTCAATTTAATTATTTTATGACTGTTGAGTTGATTTAAATTTCGTATTTAAATATTTTATGATTGTTGATCTGATTTAAATTTCGTATTTACATTTTTTGACTGTTGGGAATTTAATTTTGAGGGCTATCGTTGATTTCTAAAACCTATATAAACCAACCTTCTCATTCAAAAGAAAACACACCAAAGAGCAATCGTCTCTTCTCTTTTTCTCTTTGTTTTCTTTCTGCAATTTTATTTTTTTGAGAGTCAGGAGTATTCTGAGTTCTTCGCTTTGCTTCTACACTTACGAGTGCACGCTTGTGGGAGCCCGTTTGTTGAATCCTGGAGGGTAAAGCGCTATGACCTACTGCATCGAGTTTCATACTCAGAGGGGCAGAACTATTCTTAAGGACAATGCTTCGTACACGCCTCAATCTATAAGTGTTTTTAATTTCTGCAGTTGTTCTAAAATTTTATTTTACACGGTAGCATCTACACTGTTTTCCAACATATGTGTCTTTCAAAAACAAACCATCGTTCATATAGAACAGAGAAAGTTCAGAAGAAAGTAGAAAGCCCAACCTTGGCTGCTCACTGACACTTCTAAACCACTTCAAAGGAGATTTACAAGTTCACTGTAAAGTTTGGGAAAATGGTTTTATATATTTATGAGTCTCTTTAACCTTATAAACATCGTTGTCATATCATAAACATGGTAGGCTCATTTAAGCCACTTTGGGTAAAATTTAAAATGAAAAATCCTTATGGTCTATTTTCTTGCAAGTTAAAGGACAAGAGTATGAAAGTACTATTCTCAACCAAAAAAGCTGACTACGGAGCTCACAAACAATAGCAACCAACCCTTACAAGCTCAAAAAGTCTAGAATTATAGAGAACTGCGAAGTGCTGCTTGGGTTCCATCTCTACTTGATCACGATCTAAATGAAGAAAGTTTCAATCTTCTTTTCCTCCCCATGCATGATCCTTGCAAGAGCATTGTCAATCTTTTTATGATTGCCCCAAACATCTGCAGTGTTTTTGCCACCGAATTAGGAATCCTATTATTAGATTGATAAGCTTTTCCTTCTGTGATAGCTTCAGTGTATATAAGACTGAGGCAAGTAAAGCAACTTGTCACTTTGCTGCAACATTAAAAAAATAAAATAAAAAATAAAATGAATCCCATGAAACGGTGGTTTTCAAAACAAGTGCGGTGCGGTCAATCCAAGAACCAAGGTTTTAAAAAACACATCTCAAACGCGCCCGAGGCGCGTCTCTGGACGTTTTGGAGTGTGGAGAGTACAGGGGCTATAATTTTTTGTGTTACACCAATTGGGCGGACATATCATAATTTCATGTATTACACCAATTGGGCGTACGTATATGATACATACGCCTAGGTAAGGGTGTAAATGAGTCGAGTCAAGCTCGGCTCGTTAAGTTAAGAAACTCAAAAGTAAAGTTTGAACTCAGTTTATTTAGTTTATAAATGACCTTAAACAAGTCTTTTATCGAGTGAAACCCAATTAGTACTTTTGACAAGCTTTAAAATGATACTCAAATTCAGCTTGTTATCTTAAAAGCGAGCTTGAAGGAGCATGAACGAGCTTTATATCAAGCCCAGCTTGAGTAGCTTGGCTCGTTTTACAGCCCTACGCCCAGGGTGTAACACACGCGATTTTTGGCTTAGGCGTACGCCCGTTGAGCTAAACAAAACGGATTCATTTTGTTCCCTTTTTTTTTTCTCCCTCTCTTTTGGCTAGGTATTTCCTAGCCCTAATGCTCGACAGGAAGACTAAAGAGAGAAGCGAAGAGAAGAGAAGAGAAGAGACGAGACACCTGAGAGGAGAGAAGAGACGAGACAGAGAGAAAAGAGAAGAAACGATGACACTACAGCTTAACGATCCAATGGCCGACTGTGCAGAAGCTTCCGACGACACTCTGGTATCCTTTTTTTTTGGGGGGGGGGGGGGGGGGGCTTTCTGTAGTTGAAGCTACATACTCAATGTCAATGGCTACTAAGATCCCCACAGCGACGAGATGGTCTTCACCGTCGACGTCGACCGATGAGCCTTGATCTGAAGCTATATCGACCCATCTTCTCTAACCCACGAGCCTCGATCCTATTCTTCACTTCTCTAACCCTCGAGTAATTGAGCCCTTTTGTGGAAGTGGGGTCTTTTGCCCTTATCTATTGTTGGGGTCTTTTCCCCTTATTGACACCAAAATCAATCTTATAAACTTATAATTTATTTATTTTATTTTTATATTTTATTTTTCTTTTCTAAATTCTAACAATATATCTTGTAAAATCACAATACCATAATGGGGCTGTGATTTAATTTTTATATTTTAGTTTTCTTTTCACTATATTTAATTTTTTTATATTTTTTATATATAAAAATAAAAATACTCATGGGGCTTACACCCCACGCCTTGGGGCTTACGCCCCACCCCACAAAAGGAAAACTGCCACCTTACGCCCGCGCCTTTTAAAACATTTCCGATATTATTCACTATATGTACTAATATCAAAGTGCAACTCTTTAGCATAAATACTAGAAAATAGTTCCCTTGCAGCTTCAAGTTGCCCAACTTTGCATAAGCCATCTTTGATTACTTTAAATAGTGCCATTGCCGCATCAAGATCTTGGTTTTCGCAAAGGCAATCGAACAAAGTAGAGAGTGATGAGAATTGTAAAAGCCCTCTAACAAAGTAAAGTGTTGGGATTATATGGAAATGCACCAACAGTTCATGTTTAGGATGGGCTCTATTCTCATTTACTTTCAAGATTAGTAGCCAACTTAACAGAAAATATAGTTGACCATTGTTGGACAGTCTCCAACAAAACTAATCTTGCACAGGGGTCAAAGTGATAGGAATAACCTTAATAATGCTCATAATATCCTCATTAACAAACCTTCTCAAATTCAGAAATATTCCAATGACCACAAGATATGAAGTGGATTAGCTTAAGATTCCAATACACATTGAGTCTTTGCTTGCAGTTGAGGGTTTCAACCAAAGGATAACGCATAACCTAATTATGGACACAAAATAGAATATTTTCACCATCACCAACCATCCATCTAGTTCCTTTACATTTGAGATTACTATCTCTACGAACACCACTCTAGGAATGGGAATGAAAATTTGATTCCCCTGTAAAATTTGGTACATCCAAACATTGTAAGGTAATGAGTATGGATATCCTAAGAATAGGAATCTAACTCCCAGGAATGTTATGCCCATTCCCATTAATCCATTCCCACAAACCAAACACACCCATAGAGTTTTTAATAAAAAAATCAACCTCAAAGAAATTTCTACCAGTGAGGCATTTTTCTCCTAATAATCTACACAACAAAGGTCATCGTCCTTAGTAATAATTTTCCATCCTTAGCCAGAATAGGAGGAATTAAAATTAGGAGAATTTCCTAATGCCTAAATCGCCTAGACTCTTGGGGTATATGTACACTCATCATATTATAGGTGAAGGAACCTTCAATTTACAACTAATATCTCTCTTATTCATTCAAGGCTCATTCATACAAACTTGTACGCTACATTTGTGCAAGTTAACATTTTGACCCATGACAGTAAAAATATACGACCTCTCTAATATCAATAACAGCATTATGGTTAGCCTTGGAAAAACAACTGCAGCCATCAGCCAACATCAAGTGAGATGTAGAAAAGCCCCGCTGAGAAGTTTTGATTCCAATACCAGCTGTCCTTTTTATTAGCCTCAATGCTAAGATCGTTTGGAAGGTTTTCAGCATAAAAAATAAAAATTGGGAAATGCATCTCTACTGCTTTGTCAATCTTTTTCACAAACCTCTATTCGTGTGGTCAGTTTTGCAAAATTATAGTCATAACATGACCATTTGGATACGCATTTTGATGGCTTTTTGGTTGCATTGACTATACTACTGTTATTATTGCCAAAGAAAAAGAAAAACAATAGAATACAGAGGCAAAAAAAAAAAAAAAAAAACCATCCTTTTCATTTTGCTAGAAGGTTATGCGCAAATATTTCAACATTTAAGATTGATCAAGTGAACAACTGTTAAATATTTCAGCATTCTTCAAAACAATTAATATAACAGTGACCTACAGTAGGTATAAACATTCTCACATCATATTTAAATACCAACATTAGCTTTGAAATTTTCCTTTTGTAAGCATATCCAAAAATGATTTACCTAATCCATCATTTGGTAAATCCAACAACATAGTTACAGCGGTTGCATCAGTTGAGAACCCCATCTGAACCATTTCATGAAGAATTTGCATTGCACTCGATGTTTCCTTCTGTTTAATAAGTGCTTGGACAATTGAATTATAAGTGACATCATCTGGTGAGCAGCCATTCTCTTTCATTAACCTGAGCAATTCATTTGCTTCTTTCAAGAGCCCTTCTGTACAAAGTCCATTGATCATGATATTATATGACTAAACACTAGGATTGAACCCTTTGGCAGAGAGAGTAGAAAAGAGGTCCCTTGTAGCTTCAAGTTTTCCAGCTTTACACAAACCATCAATGAGGATGTTATAACTTAAAGTAGTAAGATCCACCCCACTATCTTCCATTGCATAGAGAAGTGCCAAAGCCTCATCAACGTGTTGGCTTTTGCATAACCCATCCAACAAGGTAGAATAAGTAACGACATCCGGATAGTGGCCACATAGTATCATCTCACTAAAAAGCTCTTGTGCAGCCTGAAGTCTCCCCATAATGATGAACTTAGAACAAAATTACAGCATCAGTTATCTATACAGCTCTACAGCAACATTCTTTTTGATAGCATAGCTTTTGAGTTTTTAAGGCTTTGTTGATTTGAATTGAGTTGTGCAAAATATGAAGTTCTCGCTTTATATACAAATACCAAAAACACTACAAATGCCTTTGGAAATCATTTCTAGAACTGTTGAATCGAATTCACCATTTGATTCTGCCAACATTGCTACAATGGATGGAAACACCTCTCCACCATTTCATGAAGAAGTTACTTTGCCCTTGATGTATCATTCTTTGAAGAAATCCTTGAATAATCACGTTATATGTGCAAGCATTCAGTGAGCAACCATTCTTTTCCATTTCTCTAAGCAACTCATTTGCTTCACTTAGTAAACCTTCTCTGCAAAGTCCGTTGATCACAATAGTATATGTCCTAACATTCGGTTACAACCCTTTGGATGATAAGCAATTTAATAATTCCCTCACATGCAGCTTTAATATTTCCAACTTTGAACATACCATCAATAAGGATAGTATAAATCACAACATCAGAATCCAAATTACTATCTTCAATTACCTTAAAGAGTGCCAATGCCTCAACAATGTGTTGGTTTTTGCGTAACACATCCAACAAAATAGAATATGTAACGAGATTCGGATTGTAGCCACAATCTAGCATTTCATTTAGAAACTCTTGTACAGCTTGAAGTCGCCCCACCTCACATAGGCCACTTAAAAGAGTGCTGTAAGTAACAGTATTAGGAACCAATCCTTCGCATGGCATTTCTTGAAAGAGTCTCATGGCCTCATTCATCTTTTTACTCTTGCAATATCCATTAATCAAGGTGTTATAGGAAACAACATCAGGTGCACGGCCTTGCGAAACATTACATCAAATACTTTTAATGCATCATCCATCTGGCCTCGCAAACAGTATCCATCCATCATTGTACTGTGAGTGGCGGTATTAGGTTCCACACCTCTTTGAATCATTATTTCAATGGTAAATTACACTTACACCCTCTCTATTTTATGACAATTGTGGATGCACCCCCTCTTATTTTTGAAATTACATTATCACCCCCTATAAGAATAGTTAACTGACGGTGTTAATAAAACTCATAAAATGACCCAAATCCCCTTATATATAAAATGCACCATTTAACCTTCTTAAATGACTCGAGACTCTCGAGTTCTCTCTAACTTATATCTTCCATTACATGCATAGAAGGGCAGAGCCAATAAGGCCCGGGGTTAGCTTGCCCACCTTTTTTTTTTTATTTTATTAATCATAGGTTTGGCCAGTCTCAAAATCTTTTTGGCCTTCTAAATTTATTACCTCCTTTATATATATATATATCTAGTATTGATTGAGCCAGATATCCCCGACGATCACAGCCATTCGTAATTGAACGGGATAGTTTGGGATATCCCACACTTGAACAACTCTCACACACACACACATCCATATATATATATATATATATATATATATATATAGATATATGGGATTTCCCATACTTGAACAACCCTCACACACACACACACACACACACACACACACACACACACACACACACACACACATCTATATATATATATATATAGCTTTGATCATGTGCGTTTGATCACAGCCGTCCGTGATGGACACACGCACTCACATGAATGCACGCATGTCATCCACAGACGGCTGTGATCAAACAGGATAGTCCGAGATATCCCACACATGATCAGCTCTCTCTCTCTCTCTCTCTTTCTCTCTCTCTCTCTCTATATATATATATATATATATATATATAGATATATGTAGCCTTTTCATGTAAGCGTTCTATCCCAAAATCAAGTTGATCTGGGATTGATTGCTATTCTATCCAAAACGTGCATTTTTTAATTAATAACAATCGTTCATTTATGAACATTTTAAATGAAACAGCTCTTAATCTTAGTTCAACTTTATTTTTGGCATGTATGACTAACATATGAATCAAATTTAATCCAGCAGTTGGTAAAAGAGTTTTAGAGTGCAACTGATGCAAACTTGATGCAATTTTTAATAGAAGGACTGAGATATATATATATTTCACCTTTTTCTTTTTACATACAAATTTCCTTGTTTTGTCCTCATTTAAATTTTATTTTCACCCCATATTTTCTTATTTTCATAATTTTCTTATGCCCTTTCCCCATTGTAATTATTCTTTTCATTTATTTCTATGCATGAGCAATGCTATACAGCCCAATTTTTTTACCCAAATCTACTTACTCAAATGAGGTGGTAACTTGATAAATCATTTTTTTTTGGCAAATCAATTAAAAATTTAGTTGAAAAAAAATTGTCTCTAATGAGAAAATCTAATAACTACTACATCAATTGGACAAAAAAAATTTAAGCCTTTTGCTTATATATATATATATATATTATATTATTTGTTTATCAACAAAAAATAAAAATAAAAAATTCTAATGTGCTAGATGAATGTGTTGGACTGATGAGTTAAATGCATTTAACATGGGATCGGAGTTGTCATCCAAGAAGGGTAGTTAGGGTATTTTAAAAAAATTGAGCTATAACATCACTTTTTTTTAACACACCAGTTGATCACTGGTAGAGGGAGGGGGTCTCTTTGTAGTTTATTTTATAAAGTAGGAGGTGTTAGTGTCATTTTAGAAATGTGAGGGGGTCCATTTGTAATTGTCAGATACTAGAGGGATCTTAATGTAATTTATCCTTATTTCAACTACATCTTGTGCTTCTAGAGTCCTCCCTTCTTTACAAAGTGTATCAACCAATAAGGTGAAGGTTTTTATATTTGGTGGAATATTCCTACCCAATATTTCATCAACCAATCTTGTAGCTTCTTTCCATTGGCCCAAATTGCATACCCCGTTAATTAAGGAGATGTAAGTGACCACATCTAGTAAGTGACCACACGCAGTTTCTAATGATTTTAGATGGAACATTAAGGAGTTGTAAGTGACCACATTTGGGCCAAATTTCACATATGGAGAAATCATTAGAAATTTTGCCCAAATTTCTAATGATTTCTTCATTTACAATTTTCAGTTTTTTTTTTTTAATAAAGTAAATATATAAGTTCTTAATGCTTTGCACTTGACTAATCTGCCGTCTCCCATCCCACATGCACTAAGCAATTATAAAATAAAGTCCATGTGGATGGCTTTGAGGACCTCTGTTTGACAAGAGGGCCTAACACCACTCGATTCACCTCACATGGTTTCTAAATTTCACTCTACCTCCAACCTTACTTGGTAAATTAATAACCTCCTACATGTTTTAAAATAAAAAATTCCTTTTCGAAAGAAGAAGAAGAAGAAGAAAATAATAGAAATGGAGGGCCAAACATGACCTAAATTCTGTATCCTGCATGAGCTGCATTATATAATCATATGTAATTCAAAAGAAAATATAAAAATGGAGGGCCATCTAGGCCTAGCCAAGGGTTCTTAGGGTCGAACTCAGACCTTTTTTTTTTTTTTTTTTTTTATAAAAAAAATACCTAAGAAAAGAAACTGGAGAAATCATTAGAAATTTTGACTAGTGGAACTCTCGAATATGTTTGAATATTGGAATATAAGCAAATTTTGGGTCTCATAATAAATGCTGAAAATTATTTACAAATGAATTCCCTTCCTAACCAATTTTTGGCTAAATTCAACCATAGCTTAAAAAAGTTTGGACGTGTTCTGCTCATAGAGGGAGAGAGATATTCCATATTGTGAAAGTGGCAACCCAATAATAACAGTTTGGGCTTGGGTTATGCTCTACTTCTAGTTGACCCAAACTTGATGGAAAATGAACATTGCAAGTTTGCAACTCAGCGAGGAAGTAACAGTACCATTCTACACTAGACCAAAATAAAAAAACAAAAAACTTACCATTATACAATAAAGTGAACTATTGTTATCACAAAAATTCCTTTGCACCCTCTACCTAGTTTATACTTTGTAAGGTTTCATGAAAAATATAAAAGATTTTCACGAAAACTAGCATTGTCGTCCACTAGAAAACATCTGAAGAAATTTGCAGTAGAAAATGTTTCAAAATCTGTTATTTAAGTGGACTTTTTAGCCATTTATAGTCTTCATTTCATTTTTGCAGAATGTTTCATGAAAAATGGAAAAAAAATCCAATTAAACAACAGATTTTGGAAAAACTTTATTCTATAAACATTCCTATTCTGCCTGGTCCTTTTATGGGAATGGGATCCTTTAATAGGGGTGAAACTCACTAGCAACAACTGGATCTCAATGTCCTTTGTTGCAAGGCAATCTCTATGAACATGTAGACTATCTTCTAGCTCAAAGTCACAATCTTGGCCCCTCTATAAATGATGAAAATGATAATGACAGTGATAACTCCCCGTCCCTAAATGAGGAAGAAAGCCTCTCCCCGGCCATCTTGGCCCCTCTCTCCCTCTGTAAATGGTTTAATTTTCATTGCAAAATGAATTAGAAGGAAATTACATAATTCTAATTAACTCAAAGAAACAAATATTAATCCCATCAATTGAAAATAAATAACTTAAGCTTTTTATTCAACAATAGTAGTATGAACGGTCGAATCAATCTTCGAAATATATTGGCAAACCTAGAATGATACTCAAGAAAAATCATAGTAACAAGAACAAGAAAAATCGTATTTTACAAGAAATCCTAGAGAGAGAGAGAGATGGATCGAAAAAACTGAAAATGTTACTCAACATCTGTGAACCATTAATACTCCACACAAACACATAATCCCATCCAAGAATCTGTACCGATACATGCACCTAGGTTTCATCCTCAAGTGTGAGAGGTGGTATTATTGTCGATAGTGAGACAAGCTTTGTGCCTACGAAAAGGGATCGAAAATGGGGAAGGAAGACAAAAACAGAAAGAAAAGGGAAGGGGAGGTGTGGGATGTGGGATGTGGGATGTGGAGTTATAAGAACATGTACAGTGTACCACTGACAATAACCTTTAAAGTTTAACTAACATGATGGGTGGTTCTATGGTACCTTTTGTAGTTTTAGGGTACCATACCTGAAATTTTCAGCAATAAATGAGTGCCATGTGGAGAGCCCTACGCTTGCTAACCAGTCATGCGACCTGTTATGCATGTGATCCTATTATACCACCCTTATTTTATTCAACCTACCAATTATGCATGTGACCTATCTCTCCCACTAGTTAAATATGTTTAAAAAAACTTATATGAGAAGTCCTATTATATATTATATTCTAATTCTAATATTGACAAGTTTTGTAATCAACAAAATATTGTAATAAAAAATAATTTTAATTAGACAAATTAACGCAAAACAATGATATTAGATAAACTAATAATAAATTTTTTACTTACATTTAATTATATATTTTGCTCTACAAATGTATAATTCTTTGCAATAATTCAAAAAATAATAATTCTTATTATTTAATTTGTGGTTGGTTTGAATTAAGCGTCACTGCTTTTTATAGAAATAGTTAAGTGGATGGATTCCTAAAAGTAGTAATTATTATAAATGTTGCATTTAAACCAATCACCTACTTAGATTAATCAAATAAGGGAAATTCAATCTTCCAACCATTTTTTCATCATTTTCCTACCTCTTCTCTACCTCTTGCCTCTACCTCTTGCCTCAACCTATTGCTTACCATTTTTCATTCTTGTACTCCTAATGTGAGAAGGCTATGGCACCGTCATTACAAAGGGAATAAAATCAAAATCAGTAATCCTACGTACCCTCAATGTTTTCATCTTTACGTAAATCTATTTTTACCTTTTTGTTTTAGAATAATAGTGTCGTCATTGATATGCTAGAAATTGATGATATATTACCCATCAAATATGAGCACTACACATTTAATTCATTTGGTTTCACAAAAAAAAAAAAAAAAAAAAAAGGATATGAAAAATGTAAAAAAAAAAAAGGTTCATGAGAACACTTACCATTTCATGTAACATACTAATTACCAAATCATGTGACCACTTATATTTCGTGTGAACCACCTGTCATTTAGTGACCACTTACCATTTCAAGTGATTTCCTTATCATTTGAAGTGACCTACTAGCCATTTCAAGTGAGCCACTTACCATTTGGAGTGACCTAGCTACTTACTATTTGAAGTGACCCACTTACCATTTAGAGTGACTTACTTACCATTTCCAATGACCTACTTATCCATTTAATGACCACTTAACATTTGAAGTGACCCACTAACCATTTCAAATGACTTACTTACCATTTAGTGATTTCTTGCCATTTGAAGTAACCCAAACCCACTTACCATTTCAAGTGACCTACTTACCATTTCAAGTACCTACTTACCATTTCAAGTGACCTACTTACCATTTAATGACCCCTTACCATTTCAAGTGACCTACTTACCATTTGAAGTGACCCACTTATCATTTGAAGTGACCTACTTACCATTTGCAGTGATATACCTACCATTTAGTGACCGCTTACCATTTGGAGTGACCTATTTACCATTTATAGTGGTCCACTTACTATTTCAAGTGACTTACTTACTATTTAAGTGACCTACTTGCCATTTAGTGATTGTTTACCATTGAAGTAACCCACTTACCATTTTAAGTGACCTACTTACCATTTCAAGTGACTAATTTACCATTTTAAGTGACCCATTTACCATCTGCAGTGATCTACTTACCATTTAGTGATCGCTTACCTTTTGAAGTGACCCACTTACCGTTACAAGTGCCCTATTTACCATTTGAAGTGGTCCAATTACTATTTGAAGTGACCTACTTACCATTTAAGTGACCTATTTACCATTTAGTGACCTACTTACCATTTGAAGTGACTCACTTACTACTTAGTGACGACTTACCATTTAAAGTGGCCTACTTACCATTAAGTGACCACTTATCATTTAGTGATAGCTTACCATTTGAAGTGACGCACTTATCATTTCAAGTGACCCACTTGCCATCTCACTTAACTCAGGCTTTACCGTCCAAATTGCCACTAATCCTTTCAACGTACGAACTTCATTTTTTGGGGATCCTATGTAAAAATCTGGGGATGCTTCAATGGTGACCCTTAGTTTTTTTTTCCCCTTCTAGATTGTTAGTTTATTTTGTTGATACTACATGGTTCTTCACTTTTTTATATGGTCCCTCATTTTTCCCTTTTCCATTCTACAGCTGTCTCTGGGCTACTCTACATTATGCACGTGTCAATAAAGCAAACATGTGTATAATTGAGTTTTTACCTCTAGTCATTCATAGTTGACAATCTCACTCAATTCGGTCTCAATTGTTTAGATTGCCACCAATCCTTTCAACACACAAACTTCATTTTATGGGGATCGTGTGTAAAAATTCGGGGATACTTCACTGATAACTCTTAGTTCCCACCCCCCCCCCCCCCCCCCCTCTTTAGATTGTTAATTTATTTTGTTGATGCTTCATGGTTATTTTCTTTTTTATATGACCCCTCATTTTGTCTTCTTTCCATTCAGCAGGTGTCTCTGGGCTACATTGTATACATGCCAGTGTATGTTAAGAAGAGTCCCCAAGGGACAACCCAAAAGGGGCATTTGTTGTCACCTAAAATCTAAGAGCAGGAGTTTCTTTTCGAAAGAGAAAAGATAATACCAAATGGAGAAGATGATGTTTGTTTTGGATTTGGAACGAAGTTGACTCATGGTATTGCCAAAATAGGGGAAAGAAATAAGACTTCCTTGGGAATGAATTTTTGGTCGGTAGCTTGAAAATAAGTTTGCCCAATTTTAATTTCCATGTAATCCTTGTCCATCTCCTTCCCATTTTCCCAATTTATCTGCTTTATATTTGGGTAGCACTGGCTTATCTTGTTTACAAAAATGGAGTTATAATTGCTGGTCAAATGGTTATCGTTAATCCTTACCTTCTTTACGACAAATTAGAAACTCTTTTCAAATTCTTTCTTCAGAAGAGCTTATAAAATGGAAGATGTAAAATTGTTTTTTATTTTTATTTTTTTTAGTCTACTCAACTCAATAAAGATTTAGTTCCAACTAACTAAAAGGAAAAATTGAAAGATGAAGAGGTATACAGTATACAGGAAGCCATGGGGAAAAAAAATTGGAAAGAGGGGAAAAGAAAGCTTTGGTTTGTGGGCAATAATGTTTAAAAGAGGGGTAAAAAAAAAATTATAAGATGCAGATGTACAATAATCCAAAATTTATGTATAGATTATAAGTTTTTTTCAAAGAGGAAAAAAGAAAATAAAAAAATGAGGGTTAGCTGCCCCATTTGACCCCCTAGGATCCGTGGTTGCTCTTCACATGCAGGGTCTTTGACTCTCAAAGGCCCATGACTTTAATTCAATAGAATATTTGTAGCATTTAAAGAATATGTAGTAAAAGCAACTTTATCCAAATTCCTCTGTTTTACTAATTCTAGACCAAACCTGATAGCTTCAAGTTCATACTTCAACACTGTATCAAGATTAGTCACCCAAGCAAATGCACAAATTAGATTGCCAACAAGATCCCATATTGCACCTCTTGAACCACCCCTTCCATTAGCAAGAGAGAGAGTTTATGAATCAGCTGCCCAAAGGTGACAGGCCGCCACTTAATATTTTCAACTTGTTTTTACGTCCACATAAACCTAAAGTATAAATAGGGGTGCAATTCTGATGGGTTAGAAGGTCTATCTATAGTCGATCTGAAAGCCCATGATTATGGTCAATCCCAAACATCAATCAATCCGAGTCTCACTAGGAAGGGGTGGCCTAGTGGTAAAGAAGTTAGGTCCTAAAGTGGTTGACTTGAGTGGAGGTGAAAGATCCTGAGTTCGAGTCCCTGCACCTTGGTAAAAAAACCCCCTACTAGCGGTTCCCTCTCTCCACGAACAGTGATTAGTCTCTAGTTGAAAGCTTTGAGAAAACACTGAGTTTTGACCCCAAAAAAAAAAATATAAAAAAAAATCAATCCGAGTCTCCTATTCATAACTAACTTGAGCTCTATTTAGGATAATAACTCATAAATGCCTCTCTCTCCTTTTTTTTTTTTTTTTTTTTTTTTTTTTTTTTGTGTTAGTACTTCATTCGTACTGTTTTTCCTCAATCTTGGCCCATGAATGTAAGGCCTATGAAAATGACCTTGTCGTTTGGGCAAGAGCTTGAAATATCAAAGAAAAAAAATTGTTAGGGGAAAATCTACATTAAGAAATTTGAACTCACAATTTCTCAAAAATATTCTCTCCAACGAAGTTCTCATACTAGCAACTCAACCCATGATTTGTTCTCCATTTGAAATGAGAAGAACTTATGTGTAACAATAATGTTACATCCAGGGGCAGAGCCAAGAATTGTAGGTTGAGGTGGCCAGTTTTAAGAAGTTATATCAATTTCATTTTTCCTTTTTCCTCAAAGTCTTATAATATAATTATTGTAAAAAAATAATTTCTTTTAAAAAAGAGGTAGGATCAATTTACTTATGGCATGAGAATTTTTACTCTTACACCTAATCACCTATTAAGAATTTTTTTTTTTTTTTTTTTTTTTTGTAAGAATCATATTTTACTAATTAAGCACTAGAAATTTGGTATGTATGATGTGTTCCAAATTATAATTTTATTTATAATAAAAAATGTGAGCTTACAATCGACCTCTAGAAGAACACACAATAAAAGGACACACACACCCATATGAATTTTTCCATTTTTTTTAATTTTCGTTTTTATTTTTTCCAAATGATGGAAGAACATACACACTTACACGGACTTGATCAAAACCAAGATATCCACAACCCTCACATCCTTATTGGGATGGAATATGGCATTAGGCCTAAGGGCCATTGATTCTATTTTGTTCTTTCAATATGATGGATTTGTTTATTCAATAATATATAAATACATCTTAATTGTTTAATTCCCATTTCAACAACCAAACAAGCTCCTAGAGAATAAAAATGCTCCTTATGTCAAGTTATCCGACTATTTAAGTTGAGGAGCCTTTTGGTAAAATTATAACATTCTTCAAATTAAGTTGAAAATTTTGAAGTGGCTACCAAAACGAAATTTTAAAAAATATTGAAACTATGAGAATAAATGTCAATTGTTTTTTTTTTTTTGGTTGAAAATTTTAAAAGGGCCATGGCCCTGTCTATTCTATATGCTTGCTCCTCGTTACGTCATTTGTATCGCCAAACCAATAAAAATGGAGATAAGTGAGAATTTTAGATATAACAATAATAAAAAATAAATTTATTAAATATGACGTTTTTACTTATCCCTACTATTATTAGTTTGTGATACACATGACGCTGATGTCACATGTTTTTAATCATAAGCTGATTGGTTTGGGAGTGGAAGGAAAAAAGTTGTAAAAGGTACAAATGTAGGGGCAAAATTCAAAATATGTCAAAGAACCAGGCACTAGTGAAAACCCCCAAAGATACTTAGCTGCCCCAAAACCAAAATTCATTTTCGTCCATTTTACCTGAGCTTGGCGCCACTGAAGAAGAGAGAGAGAAAGAGAGAGAGGGAGCTGATCTTGAACGTTGAAGGTGATGCTTTAAAAAAACTGATGGTGTCAAGAAATGCTATTGCCACTGCCAGTTTGAGGTCTGCTTCTTCTTCTCTTAAAAACGGTACTAATTTTAAGACCCTCATCTTCCCTGTTTCACTGTTGAATCCATGTTATGATTTTGTTCCTTGTTTTTATTCTCAAACTTGTACTACTACTAGTACTGGAGATTGTGTACGGACCCAAACCCACATTTTGAAGTCCCTGAGAGAGCATTGTAAATCTGGTGGCTTCAATAACCTAGGTGATGCCCTAGATTTTTTCCATCAGATGGTCCAAATGCGGCCTCCGCCGTTGATCCTCCATTTTAATCAACTGTTGGGCGCAATTGCGAGAATGAAGCATTATTCGACCGTCATTTCTCTTATTAAGCGAATGGAATTGTTAGGAATTGCGCCTGATGTTTTTACACTGAACGTCCTCATTAATTGTTTCTGCTATTTCAATCGCGTGGATTTTGGTTTCTCTGTTTTGGGGAAAATCCTAAAACTTGGTGACCAACCAGGCTCTGTGACGTTCAACACTCTGGTCAAGGGGCTTTGTGTTGAGGGTAAAATCGTGCAGGCTATGGATTTGGTCAATGAAGTGGCAGACAAAGGGTATCAACCTGATATGTTTACTTATGGAACAATAATGATGGGATTATGCAAAACGGGGAACACTGCTGCTGCGATTGGGTTGCTCAGGAAGATGGAACAAGGAAGTTGTAAGCCTGGTATTGTACAATACAGCACAATCATCGATAGTCTTTGCAAGGACAGATTAGTAACTGAGGCTTCCAACCTCTTCTCAGAAATGATTGGTAAAGGCATTCTACCAGATGTTGTTACATACAACTCCTTGATTCATGGGGTATGCAATTTGGGCCAATTGAAAGAAGCTACAAGATTGTTTAATGAAATGGTGGGTAGGAAAATTGCACCAAATGTACAGACCTTCACCATATTGGTTGATACACATTGTAAAGAGGGCATGGTTACAGAAGCACAAGATGTAGTTGAAATAATGATTCAAAGAGGTGTGGAACCTAATACTGTCACTTATAATGCACTCATGGATGGATTTTGTTTACGAAGACAAATGGATGAGGCATTAAAGTTATTTGATGTGATGGTTCACAAGGGTTGTGCACCTAATGTTATTAGTTACAACACCTTGATTAATGGATATTGTAAGAAGAAACAGATAGATGAGGCCTTGAGCTTGTTTCGAGAAATGCCTCCCAAAGGATTAGTTCCTGACACTGTTACTTACAGCACTCTTATAAGTGGTTTGTGTCATATGGGGAGACTTCGAGCTGCACAAGAGCTTTTTAGTGAGATGCTAATATGTGGCCACAATCCGGATGTTGTTACTTATTCTACCTTGTTGGATGGGTTATGCAAAAGCCAACACGTTGATGAGGCTTTGGCACTTCTCCATGCAATGGAAGATAGTGGGGTGGATCTTACTACTATAACTTATAACATTCTCATTGATGGTTTGTGTAAAGCTGGAAAACTTGAAGCTGCAAGGGACTTCTTTTCTACTCTCTCTGCCAAAGGGTTGAATCCTGATGTATGGTCATATAATATCATGATCAATGGACTTTGTAAAGAAGGGTTTCTACATGAAGCAAATGAATTGCTCAAGTTAATGAAAGAGAATGGCTGCTCACCAGATGGTTTCACTTATAATTCAATCGTCCGAGCACTAATTAAAAAGAAGGAAACATCGAGTGCAATGCAGCTTCTTCATGACATGGTTCAGATGGGGTTCTCTGCTGACGAATCCACTATAACCATGTTGTTGGATTTACCAATTGGTGTTTTAGATAAATCATTTTTGGGAGTGCTTACAAAAGGAAAATTTCAAAGCTAATGTTGGTGTTTTAATATGCTGTGAGAATTGTTTATACCTACTGTAAGTCATTGTTATTTTCATTGTTTTGAAGAATGCTAAAATATTTTACAGTTGTTTACTTGACTAATCTTAAAAGTTGAAATATTTGTGCATAACCATCTAGCCAAAATGAAATAGAAGCAAGGAGATTAGATTTCTTTCTTTCTTTCTTTTTTATTTTTTAATTGCACTCTCATTAATGGTTTGTGCAAAGCTGGAAAATTTGAAGCTGCAAGAGAACTCTTTTGTACCCTTTCTGCTAAAGGGGTGGATTCTAATGTTTGGTCATATAATAGCATGATCAATGGACTTTGTAAAGAAGGGTTACTACATGAAGCAAATGAATTGCTCAGTTTAATGAAAGAGATTGGCTGCTCACCAAATGATGCGACGTATAATTTAATCATTTGGGGACTTCTTGAAAACAATGAAACATGTAGTGCAACGCAACTTCTTCATGACATGGTTCAGATGGGGTTCTCTGCTGACGCATCGACTGTAACCATGTTGTTGGATTTACCAATTGGTGTATTCAAGAAATCATTTTTGGGAGTGCTTACGACTGGAAAATTTCAAAGCTAATGTTGGTGTTTTATTAGCTATAACTCCTTGATTGATGGATATTGCAAGAGTAAAAGGATAGAAGAGAGACTCCTTGGACTAATGTCTCGCAAAGGATTAGTTCCTGATACTGTTACATGTGACACTCTTAGAAGTGGCTTGTGCCATGTGGGGACTGGGGAGACTTCACGCTGCACAAGAGTCTCTTAATGAGATGCTTATTTGTGGCCACAGTCCGAATCTTGTTACTTATAATATTTTTGTTGGATATGTTATGCAAAAACCAACATGTTGATGAGGCATTGGCACTTTCCCATGGAATGGAAGACAGTTGGGTGGATCTCGATATTGTTACTCACATCATCCTCATTAATGGTTTGTGCAAAGCTGGACAAATTGAAGCTACAAGGGAACTCTTTTCTAGTCTTTCTACCCATGGGTTGCATCCTAGTATTTGATCATATAATATCATGATCATTGGACTTTGTAAAGAAGGGCTACTAAATGAAGCAAATGAATTGCTCTGGTCAAAGAAGCAAATGAATTGCTCAGGTCAATGAAAGAGAATGGCTTCTCACTAGATGATGTCACTTATAATTCAATGATCCGTGCACTTATATAAACCAATGAACCATCGAGTGCAATGCAACTTCTTTATGACATGGTTCAGATGGGGTTCGCTTTAACCATGTTGTTGGATTAACCAAATGATGGATTAGATAAATCATTTTTGGAAATGCTTACAACAGGAAATTTTCAAAGCCTATGTTGGTGTTTTAATATGCTGTGAGAATTGTTTATACCTACTGTAAGTCATTGTTTTGAAGAATGCCGAAATATTTAACATCTGTTTACCAGTCCAATCTTAAATGTCGAAATATTTGTGCATACCTGTCATGCCAAAAATAAATAGATGCAAGGAGAGTTCTTTCTTTTTTCCTCTTTGTATTTGTTTGTTTTTGTTTTGGTTTCGGTTTTTGTTTTTGTTTTTTTGCTTTGGCAGTAATAACAGTAGTATGTATAGTCAATACTACCAGAAAGCAGTCAAAATGCATATCCATAAGGTCATGCTATGACTTTATATTTGCAAACCTGACCACATGAGTAGAGGTTATGAAAAATATTGACAAAGCAATCGAGATGGATTTCCCAATCTTTATTCTTTGTGCTGAAAGCCTTCTGAGGCTAATAGAAAGGAAAGCTGGTATAGGAGTCAAAACTTCTCAATTGGGCTTATCTATCACACCTGATTGATGTTTGCTGATAACTGCCGTAGTTTTTCCAACGCTAACCATAATGCTGCTGTTGATATTAAACAGGTAGTAGATCTTTACTGTCATGTGTCAATAAGAGGAGATTAGTTGTATCCTGAAGGTACATTCACCTATAATATGATGAGTGTACCCCTAAGTGTCTAGGCGATAAAGGCATTAGGTAATTCTCTTAATTTTAATTCTGCCTATTCTGGCTAAGTAAGGTTGGAAAATTATTACTGAGGGCGATGACCTCTGTTGTTCAGATTATTAGGAGAAATATGCCTCACTGGAAGAAATTTTTTTGATGTTTTTGGTTTTACTACTAAAAAATCGGAGGCGTATTCTTAGAAATAGTAATCTCAAATGTAAAGGGACAAGATGGATGGTTAGTAATGCTGAAAGTATTCTGTTTTCTGTCCATAATTGGGCTAGGCATTATCCTTTGGTTGAAATCCTCAATTGCGAGCAAAGATTCTATATGGATTGGAATCTTAAGGTCATCCACTTCATATCTTGTGGTAATTGGAATATTTCCAAAGTTGAGAAAGTTTTTAATGAGGATATTGTATACGTTATTAAGGTTATTCCTATCCTTTTGACCCCTGTGCAAGATTACTTTTGTTGGCGACCGTCCAACAGTGGTCAATTCTCTGTTAAGTTGGCTACTTGTCTTCTGGTAAATGAGAAAAGAGCCCATCCTAAACATGAGCTGTTTTTCAAAAAAATAAAAAACATGAGCTGTTGGTGGATTTCCATATAATCCCAATGCTTTACTTTGTTGGATGGATTTTGCAAATCACATCACTCTCTCTACTTGTTAGATTGCCTTTGCAAAAACCAAGATCTTGATGAGGCAATGACACTATTTAAAGTGATTGAAGATGGTGAGTTGAATCTTAATATCCTCATTGATGGCTTAAGTGAAGTTGGGCAACTTGAAGCTCCAAGGGAACTCCTTTCTAGCATCCAAGCTAAAGAGTTGCACCCTGATGTTTGCACTTATAGTATCATCTTTAATGGACTTTATAAAGAAGGGCTATTGGATGATGTGAGTGAGTTGCTTAGAAGGATGAATGAGACTGGTTGTTGGTCTGATAGTTGCACTTATAATACTGCTGTCCAGGGGTTTTAGAAATAATGAAATATTGAGAGCAATGCAATTTCTTCATGTGATGGTTGAGAGGGGTTTCCCGCCAATGCTTCCACTGCTAGCATGTTAGTAGACTTCCTATCTAATGATGGATTAGACCATTCATCTTGGGAAATGCTCAGGAAGTTTTTACAAAGGTTATTGAAGATTTCAATACAAAGTGAGGAATTATATTCTAAGCTGTTACAGTGAATGCTAGTGCTGTAGCAATCTTTAGGAAATGTTGATAACCACTGTTAGTTAACATATTATTTATCTTTTCTCAAAATAAATTTCCTTCCTTTACATGATTTTAAGTTGCTTTTTGTTATTGTAATATTGTTATTATTTTTTATAAGAAAACGAGGTTTACAAGTGAAATCACTAAGTTTACTATTTTTCCTTGGATTTATGTTGTGTTTAGTTTTTTATTGGTAGATTTGTGAATCGGAAACATGAATTTTTTCAAAAATAAAGAGAGTACAACCTGTTGGAAATATAGCACATCCCAGATCAATATTGGGTTTGACATAACTTCATATAATTGTTTGGACCCTCCACTTATAAGCTTAGGCTTTTAAGTTGGAAACTTAACATGGTATTAGAGCATGTCGTTCTTGGCTTATTGAGTCTATATTTGTTGCCCACGTGATAGGCCTATGTTAAGCCTGCACGTGAGGGGGAGTGTTGGCCTATTGAGCCTATATTTGTTGCTCACGTAACAGGCCTATGTTAAGCCTGCACATGAGGGGGAGTGTTGGAAATATACGACATCCCAGATCAATATTGGGTTTGACATAATTTCATATACTTGTTTGGACCCTCCACTTATAAGCTTAGGCTTTTAAGTTGGAAACTTAACACAACCAAAGGATGTGGAATAAAAATTAAGCATCAAATCAATTTTCGTAAAATAAATTGCAACCATGCACATAAACTTTTTTGTGGTTGTGTATGTGAAGGCTGTGGACTACAGCTTCTCCTTTTGGTGGTTTGAAAATTTTAACTGCTACCTTTTCATTCTTTAAAATTTCAGGGATGTTTGCATGTCTCACAAATTCTTTGCTTGTGTTGTTTGAAGATACTCTTTTGAAGATACATTTATTAATTACACATCCTATGCACTTACCCGCCAACCTCCTCTTGATCAACTACTGCAATTATTCTAGCAACCATGGTTCTTATAAACTGAATTTAAAGTTCATTATGATGCCTATATTACGTTCTTCATTTTTATGTGTGAAAGGTGTCCATATCACTGTCATTTTTTTTTGATTCATCAACATAGGCACTGGGGTGCTAACTCCAATTTGAAAATCTCTTCATTTCAAAATTATTTATTCTGTCACAATTCATTTGCTACACCACTTGTTAATGCCTTTTTCCTTCTCAACTCAAAATTCTTTTAGATGTTCTCATAGTAAAACTTTACAGGGGATGCACCATTCCTACTTCATTGATACTGAGGTTCTTTCTTCTTAGCAAAAAAAGAAAAAAAAAAAGAAAAAAAGAGAAAAGGTGAGGTTCCTTCTGTCATTTGCACTTCATTTTTTTTTTCCTTCCATGTTATCCTTCATTTGAATCTTCATGTATTCTACTTTCATTCTTTTCATCATTTTATATATCCACATATTTTAGTTGTACTGAATCGATTACTGCTAATTGTTCAACTGTTGCTCCAAGTAGTTCTTAAACACAGTTACACATATGGGTAAGTCTTTTTTCAGGTTGTGTTGCTCAGGTGGAAATGAACCTTTGAGAATGAAGCAGTACAGTCAGTGTGGACTGTCATGAGCTGTTGCTAGTTGCTACTTTTCCATATAATCTCAACATTTTGTAGCTTGAACCTTGAGTTACAGAAAAGGGTAAGAAGATAGATTTTATTTATTATTTTTTATAAAGATAATAATAAATTAAAATAAAAAAAAAGAAGAAGAAGAAGAAGAATGCTGTCGATGTAATCATGTGTTTTAAAGAAACGCTTTTACTTTATAGTATATTATTGCAGTTTTACATTCCCATGGTTAAATTTACATTTTAATGGTTGTGATGCCTATATATATAGTCTTTTTAATATTTCTTGTTCTCTATTGTTATGTGCTGTCCTATGTCACATTACCCACGATCACTATAATTTGGATAAAGGCTTCACGTTTGTAAAGCTTTCTTATTTTTCCCCCATTCCCTGGAATGTACACTCATTTATGCAGCTGTGCTAGAGATGAGCAAGTGAAAGCTATGATAATGAATTAGATTTTGTTAGATTTTTTACCCCCTATACCTCTATTTCATCATTCTTGTTTTATAGTTACATTTTTACTTCAATTGCAGAAACATTTCCTTGGGAGTCAGGATGTTACAAGGGCTATGCTTTATTTTTTGAAGCGGAATATGTTGAATTGGATTCTATTCCATTAGGCAAAGAAGCCTCTACTCTAAAACATGATGCCCACATAGAATGAACTTGATTTATTCGAGATACTTATGGAAGTTCTTAATGCAGAGTTTCTTGCAGTCTACTCTCCCTTTTATTACAAAAACTTGTTTTATTGGGGATTTTCTCACTGATTTATTTCTGGATGAAAAAAATTGATTTGTAATCTGCCAGCCAAAATTAGCTTCCCTCATCCTATGTTTAGGGAACACACATTTTCTCACTGGTTTATTTCTGGAATTGCAAATGACCTTTGTACTGTTTTAAGTTATTATCTTTTCGTACTTTGGCCGTGCTAGAAAATATCATTTTGAAAAACTTTGTAAAATAAAGTTTTTCTAAAATCTGTTGTTTAAGTGGACTTTTTGGCCATTTATAATCTTTGTTTTTATAAAAATGGAAGAAACTTTAAATGGTTAAAAATTCTACTTAAACAAGAGATGGAGCATGTGAAAGAAAATGAATGGATGTTAGGTGGAGAGGCAAGTTTGGAAAGTTCTGATCTCAACAGGAGAGGATTTCTTTCTAAATGTTTGCACATGAGAACCTATTTAGTGTTTACCAACTATTAAGGAAGTCCTTTAATACTAACTAAAATCACATACTTTCTTAGAAAAGCCTCTAAATTTTAAGAAATAAATTATATAAATTAAGACAAACAAAAATTTCTACATTATTTACCAATGTTATCACCACAAAGTCCACAAGTCCCTAAATTAAGGGGTCACTTTAGAAAAATGATAAAAAATTATGCATCTGAATTAAAAAAAAATATATATATACAAAAATGTTGAGTGGTTACACATGCCCATGGTGGCAACTATGTGTCTCTACTCCTAGCTTTTTTTATAAAAAAAAAAAAAGAAAGAAGAAGAAGAAGAAGAAGAAGTAGTAAAGCGTTGTTATCAATAATGCCTCCAATATAAAAGAGAGCACTTTTATAAAAACGTTTTCAACGTGACTTTTGTTTCTAAAAGCACTTTTATCAACAGCACTTTCATTTTAAAGGAAAGCTTTAACGCATGCTTTCAATATATTTTGTTTTTTTAAAAAAAAAGGGGGATTTGGCCATTAGTCCACCATATAAGACTTATTTGATAATTAGTCAAGCAACTCTTTTTTTTTATTTTATTTTTAACTCAAATAGTCCATTTACTAGTTTATGATGAAAATAGCCTTGATTTTTATAAATAAAAGCCTTAGTCTCTACCTCCATAACCACCGACGGATGGATGGATTTGGAGAAGGGATGGATTTGGAGAAGGCTGTCAGTGGTGAGTCTAGGTGAAACGGGGTTGAGTCGGAGTTGGACCAGGTGTGGAGACAGCGGATTTGAGGTTGAGGAGAGAGAGAGAGAGGCCATTGGAGTTAAGAAAAGAGAGAATGGAATATCACATACGTAGAAGGCAGACTTGTTTGCTAAGGAGGGGGTGGTCAGGGGTATTCCTCTTATTGCTTGGGTGTAGTTTGTAGCATGTGGGCTAGGCGGTCACTGTGCTTTATTGTGCCGTTGGGTTGGGGAGTGTTGTAGTGTTTCTCTTTGGGTTGTCTGATTGGGCAGAGGTTGGGTGTATTGGCTGGGTTTAGGTGGTTGTTGTAGTGTTCCTTATATTTGTGGCTTGCTGGTGGGTGGTTTTTGGGTGATACTATGGTATTTTAGTTTGTGGTAGTTGGTTTTGGGGAGAGGATTCAGTGCTGAGTTTGCAAAACTCAGCACGGTGCCGAGCTCATCTCGACCGTCCATCTCGGTTTTGGACGGTTGAGATTGAAAAATGATAAAATTACCAAAATACCCTTATAAAATAACTTTTTCATCTTTTAATCTCAGCCATCCAAAACTGAGATGGACGACCGAGATGAGCTCGGCACCGTGCTGAGTTTTCCAAACTCAGCACTGAATCCAAGTCCGTTGGTTTTGCGGGGATCAAAGTGGCACCTGTCTTGAGTTTGTTGTATTAATGTGTTTTTGGTTGTGCTCTCTTTTGGAGTTGGATTGTCCAAGGTTACTGTATTGTACAGCTTTAGTTATTTGCAGCCTAGGTATTTGGTTTTAGTTTTGGAAGAGTTTGTTGTATTAACGTGTTTTTGGTTGTGCTCTGTTGAATGTGCTCTCTTTTGGTGTTGGATTGTCCAAGGTTACTGTATTGTATAACTTTAGTTATTTGCAGCCTAGGTATTTGATTTTAGTTTTGGGAGAGTGGGTCCATCTTTTTGTCTGTGTCCTGGGGAGCTGTTGGCATGTTCTTGTAGATTTTTCCCAGTTTTGTTTTGTTCTTTGAGGGTTAGTTCTTGAGTTTGTTGGGGTGTTCAGTCCAAGATTTGTAGCACAACCCAAAAAATAGTCCATGACGTGTTAGAAGAAAAGTATAAATAAAATGAATTCAAGGATGGTTTGTAATTAAAATCATATTTTAATTGAATATTTTAAAGAAAATCCGGCATGATCCCGTTTGAAAATGGGACATACCAGGTTATCGACTTTATAAACCTATGCAATTAAATCAATTATTGTCCAACCATCCACAGTTAAATCAATAAAATAGGCTAGCATAAGTTTCACAAGGTTCTACTGTCAATACATACAATATAGAATACAATAAGTCTGTTTAAATCATATACATACTATAGAAAAATAAATACACATCCACATGCAATATCCATGCTAACCCTGATGTAATGCCTCCTCATATGAGTCATCATTACCCTGCTCATAATTTACAAAAAAGTTTTAAAATAGGTATGAGTATAAACTCAGTAAGTTACATTTTTCAAAGCTGTATACCAAGGTTTTAAAAACCATTTGTTTTCATTTGAAAAGAAATGTTATATATAAAACGGGGGTTATGATACACAATTTTTAAATAAACAAGGGAGAACATGTAAACAGTCCATAACATAATCCGCCATATCTGGCAATCATATCATCGGTTTTATAAACTGAATAATTCTTCCTAGCTCATACTTAGCCCTCGCGGGCAAAAAATAAGAGGAAATACTATGAATCCCTACTTGGGTCCAAAAAGTAACCTCATTATGAGGAAACACCATGGATTCCTACTTGGGTCTAGAAAGTAACCTTATTTCGAGCACGTAGCACAGGACTAAAGGATAGGAAGACACGGCATGACTTCCCGTTCCTTTCGGACCGTAGTAATCCTGTCTCCAGTAGCCCTCAATATCACATCCATTTACATGTTAATCTCCAAAAACCATTTTATTTTTAATGATAAAAAACAGTTTCCAACACACACTTGTATAAAAGTGAACCCCCAATGTTTGATTTCAAGAAATTAAACTCAATCGGTTTTCAAAATCAACCAATTTTATCCAAAATCATGTAAGAGATTGAATTATAACATGGATATAACTGAATAGGGTATAATACAAAATCCTAGATTCTCAAATGTGTGGATTTAAAGAGATGCAAACCACAATACCCATGTAAAACATGTAATGTTTTATGTAAACATGCAAATACCCATGATAATGTCTCAAAATCATGCATACAATGATCTACAACCATGAAACATGCACCTACCTTTCAATTGGTAGCTAGAAAAACGAATCCAAGGGTGTACACGCGTAGATTGGGGTGGAAATCGCAATATGCAAGCTTTGCGGGGTCGGATCCGAGCTCTGGTGGTTACGCTCCTCACTATCGAGCTCTCCTCTTTCTCCCCCGTGCTTCTTTCTCTCTCTCTCTCTCTCTCTCTCTTCTTTTCCCCCTTTCTGCCAAAAATGGGTGAGAAACCCATTAATTAGGAATGGGTTTTATAAGAATAGGGGGGCAAAATCATCATATTAACCTTTTTTAAAAAACTGTCCACTGACACTTTTGGCTGAAAATGTTCAACACAAAATAATCCTCTTTGGAATTTTCAGACGGCTGAATTGTACATTTCAAACGGTTGAAGTGTAAATTTTTTTTTATTTTTATTTTTTTTGTCTTTGATCCAGTGTATCCCAAAGCTGGCAACCAAGGGACTAATCACTGTCGCGATGGGTGGGCAACGGTAAATCACTGACCAGGGATTTTTTTCCAAAGTGTTGGGACTTGAACTCTGGATCTTTCATCTCCACTCGAGATAGCCACTTTGGGGTCAAGTGCCCAACCACTAGACCAACCCATTGGGCCATTTTAGACAGTTGAAACGTACATAATTGCGCAAAACATTCTAGGTCATCACAATTTGTGTGGGTGTTATCTGTTTTCTTTAGTTTGATTTTGCAGGGGATTAAAGTGGCGGTTGTATTGAATTTGTTGTATTGACGTGTTTTTGCTTGTGCTGTGTTGAATGTGCTTTGTTTTGGGTGTTGGGGTTGTCCAAGGTCGCTGTATTGTATAGCTTTAGTTATTTGCAGCCTAGATGTTTGGTTTTACTTTTAGGAGAGTGGGTCCATCTTCTTGTTTGTGTCCTGGGAGTTGTTGGCATATTCTTTTAGTTTCTAACCTGTTTTGTTTTGCTCTTGAGTTTGTTGGGGTGTTCAGTCCAGGATTTGTGTGAGTATTATCTATTTTCTTGTTTATTAATAATATATATTTCTTCTGGGCGACCAAAAACAAAATAATTTTTTACAACTTTCGTAAAAAATCAGTTGGGATCCCCACTGGCAATCAATTTTCCTTCCTTTTCTTTTCTTTCTTTAAAAAATTTTCTCAGCAAAGGAAAGAAACAAACACTCTAGCAATAAATTTTACTATTTTACAAAGTAGTAAAATTTTATAGTTTTACGAAGTGGATCATGCCAAACTCGTAAGAAAGTAGTAAAATTTTACATGTAAAGTCCATGTTTTCAATGTTGTCATATTCCGTGCCAAAGTATGGTTGAGTCTTGGGTTGATTGAAGATATGTGAAGCTTCAAAGATGCGTTAAAGAACAAAGGCTCAAAGCTATGCGGCTCTCACTCATTCTCTAGGAAGGTAAGTGACCATAGTTGCCCATTTCATAGGTGTTTAATTCATTAAACATCATGTTTAATGTTTTCATCAAAGGAAGAGTGGTTTTTAAGGTTTTGGTGACATTCCCAATCGATTGGGGTTGATAACCAATCGATTGGAGAAGTTTTGTTAAAAAAATTTTCGCTACTGTTTTCTAGGATCGATCCTAGGGTCTGGAGGATCAATCCTAGGGTGCCCAGAAATGCCATTTTGCCACTGTTTTTTAGGATCGATCCTAGGGTCTTGGAGGATCGATCCTAGCTCGTAAAAATCAGTTTTTAAAGTATTTAAAACCTTCCTATTTGATCCTAAAACGAATCCTAGTCTTTTGGGGTTTCTTAGTCTCTATATATAGAGGCTATTACATTAGAGAAAGGGTAGCAAGCCTCTCCCTATTAGGGTTTTTATTGTTCATCTTTTTAAAACCTCTCTAGAGCACTTTAACCTAGATTTTCATTGATATGCTCTAGAGATTATCAAACCACACACCATTCACAACCTTGAGTGTTTGTGAGGCCGTTGCGACGGTGATCGAGCTTGCGAGTTCGTGATTGAAGGCATCGCTGTGAAAGAGGTTGGTTGCGACCAAAGCCGTGACGACGGAGATCGATCGTGTGTGATCGTGGGAGTGAAGACAACTGCATGAGTCCATGTGTGGTCTGTAAGTGTGTCTTGTACTCATTTATTTCATAGTGGATTTGCTTCAACTGGACGAGGTCCCGTGGTTTTTCCTATCTAGGGTTTTCCACGTAAAAAATCTCTTGTGCAATCTCTTACATACTTTTATACTTGCTATGCAATTGAATTGATTGTGATAATTGGGATTTTGAGTGTTCATAATAAAAATTGGGTAAAATAAATTTAAATACCTATTCAACCCCCCTTCTAGGTATTGTAGGATTGGTAAAACCGGAATTTCAATTGGTATCAGAGCATAGGTTCACTCTTAAGGTTTAACAGCCCGAGTGTTGATCTTTTATTCGATTCCGGTAGTATGGAGCCTGTCAAACTTTCAATACCATATTTTAATGGTAATGATTATGGGTACTGGAAAGCTCTTATGCGAGCATATCTCAAATCAATTGATGAGAGAGTGTGGCTTGCTGTGATTGATGGATATACTCCACCCAAGGTGGTTGTGGAAGGTGTATCTATTGACAAGCCTAAAGTTCAATGGACTAAAGAAGATTATGAAGGACTTAAATGGAATTCCAAAGGAATCAATGCTATTTTCAGTGGAATATCCCGAGATGAATTTCGAAGGGTAGCCCATTGTGAATATGCAAAAGAGGCTTGGAATATCCTTGAGAAAACTCATGAAGGTACCATATCTGTTAAAAACACTAAAATTCAAATGCTTACTGCCTTGTGTGAACAAGAGACTATGAAAGAAGATGAAGTGTTTGATGAGTTTAATGCAAGATTGAGTGATATTGTCAATTCTAGGTTTTCCTTAGGTGATGTTATGTCTGATGCTACAATCAATAGGAAAATTCTTAGATCTTTGCCTATTAGGTTCCTTCCTAAGATCACTTCCATTGAAGATAATAGAGATTTAGATACCATGAAAAAGGAAGACTTGGTTGGTGAAATTCAGAATTATGAGATGAAGTTTTGCAAACCTAAGAAAGAACCTAAGAACATTGGAATTGCCTTGAGTACTGTGAATGAGAAGTCTAGTAGACATGTTTCTAGGACTGGCTCTGATTTTGATATTTCTGAGGAGGAAATTGCCTACTTTGTTAAAAAATTTAAGAAATTCTTCAGAAATCCTAGAGGTAGTGTTTCCAATTCTAGAAATAGTAATGGTGCTAGCTCTAGTAGGAATAATGGATCTAACTCTAGCAAAGGTAATGGTTCTAGTTCCAATAAGGATAGGAGGGAGAGAAATAGGTCTAGATCTCAGTCTAGAACTCAGGGGGAGAGACCTAATGATATGAATGATGAGAGAGATAAAATTCAATGTTATGAATGTCATGGTTTCGGTCATATTGCTCCTGAATGTGCTAATACTAAGAAGAAACAAAGTAGTGGTCAGAATAATGGAAAGGGATATAATGCTACTTTGAGTGACAGTGAGACTGAGTCGGATTCTGAGGATTCCTCTCAAGGAGAAGAGGATAACTCCAATTTCATGGCTTTTACTTCTATTCATCAGGTTAATGATAAGATCTCATCAAGTGTTATTGATTCTGAGAGTCAGAGGGAGTTTGAAAAAGATGAGATTAATTCCGAAAATTCTGAAAATATGATTGAATCTGATGAAGAAGAAGAAGACCTTCAATTAGCTTATGACAAGTTGTTTGAAGAATGTCTAAAAACCAAAAAGTCTACTAAATCTCTATACATTAAGGTTAAAACTTTTGAAAAAGAGATAGAGACTTTAAAGATGGAATTGTCTGAATCTAAGGGTCATGAGAGTCAGTTGAGCACTCAAAAAGCACTTCTTGCTAATGAGGTGGTTCGACTTGAAAAGGAGAAGTTTGAATTGTCTGAGTCTAAGAAAAGTCTTGAACTGAGAATAGTAAACATTGAGAAAAATTTGAAGACTAAGATAGGAGATCTTGAGAAAATGTCAAAAGGTAAAGAGACCTTAGACAAGTTGTTAGGTGTAGGACAGAGTCTTAGTGATAGGCGTGGTTTAGGCTTTGTTAGTGATAAGGTTACTCCTAATTCATCTAAAACCATGTTTGTCAAGGCTCAAGGGTCTCAAGTTATTCAGTCTGTCATTCCTCCACCTATTGTGCCTTCAAAGCGAGTCCCTACTTGTGTCCATTGTGGCTTGAAAGGACATATTAGACCTAGATGCCCAGTCCTTAGGAAGAATCAAGAGTTACCTAGGAAGAATCCACCTAGGAAGGTAGATAGTGACTTCCATAGGCAAGTGAAGAGGTCTAATGGATATGATATTCCTTATGTTTGGAATAGATCCTCTTCTAGGAGTACTCTTGTGTGTCATCATTGTGGTAAGATGGGTCACATTCGTCCTAACTGTTTTCATCTTAGGAATGGTTTTTCTAGGACTTCTAGTAATTCTATCTTGAGTTGGGACAATGTAGGTGATTGTCCTAGGAAGCTTTGTCAAGAGGTTGTTGATTTGAGACAAATTGCCCATAGAGGATCAGGCACTTCTTCCCATGATTCTATGAGTAATTCTATACAAGCTGTGAGTTTTCCTAGAGAGAGATTCATTGCTAGGAAAGAATGGGTGAAGAAAAAGGATTCTGAATGTCATACCCCACTTGTTAGTGTTGTGCAAAAGGATAAGGGTAAAGGCATTGTGCTAGATTCTAGTTGAGTTGGCTTTTAGTCCGAAATGACATTAAACTACCTATGGTCCGCAAAGACCTTAAACTATCCATAGTGCTCTAGGTGTGATCTTTTCTCTATGTCATTCATGTTGTTCCTAGAGTAATGGAGTATTTAGGATTTATTGCTTTTTTGTGTGTATTTTTTGTTTTTTCTTTGGAGTTTATTTGTTTTTATTTTTTCATTGGTATAAAAAAAAAAATGAAAAATTCAGAAAAACCAAAAAGATTTTCTTGTGTGCTTTGCTATTTTTGGCTAATTGTGTGTTTTTCTTATATATGATTTGCACTAAGATGTTGAGACTATATCCTTTGTGATTGTCATATTGAGTTGAAATTTATAAATTGATAAATTTGATATTGAGTCTCACTCTCTTAAGTACACTTAGTGGAGTAGTTCTGAATTTACATGCTATACACTTTACACTGCACCACTGACATATGACTTTGGGGTTTTACGCTAATTCTATGAATTGTTAAATCTATTTCTAAAAATTTCTTGGGATGCTAGAATTTGAATGACCTATATGTTATGCACATCCCTATGTCTCATGAAAAGGGCTACCTTCGCGTTGTCCGAAGCTAACTTGAGGTAATTCATGGAGAGGGCTGGTTGCGTGAAAGTGTGAAAGCCATCATGTTGATAATAAAAAATATTGATGGTGAGCTTCAATAAAGAAAAAAATGAATGTATGTTTTAAAAAAAAAAAAAATTGAAAAATATGGGAAAGGTACGAAAACTTGATACCTACAACATAATTCCCAAAGCTCATAGCAAAAGAAAAAGAAAACATTACAAAGGGTGAAAAGCAATCTTTTCGATTCTAACATGGTTTGAATTCCTTTTCTTTATTTCTTTGAAATTGTTAGACTTTGGTTAGCATGAGTAGTTTTGCCAACCGACCCCCTTGGCGTTGTTAGTGCGTTATACACTTAGCATGTGAAATTTCTTGAATAACTTTTCTAATCGTGCATAAGTGTGTTGGACTTTATTGAAAATTTGCAATTATGTCTTTGATGACTCATGTGCTTCTATATTGTGGAATGGTGTCTGAATTTTAGTTCTTTTTCTATATTTGTGGAACACCCTAACATATCCTCGTATTGTCAAGTGCACATGTTTTGCTTATTTTTTTTATTTTTTTTTGTGCTTTATTTGAGGGGGAGTTGAGAGTGCTTGTCAGAGTGGATATGAGTTGTTATTCCTTGTGTCCTCATCTTGAGTACATTTTTTTTATATTTATCTTTTTATCTCTTGATGTGAGGATGATGATGCTGGTGGTATTGAGATTGGATCCTAGTTTAGGACTCTTGGTGTTTCTTTGATGTTTTCATATCTCTGATATGCTGTTCTTAAAGCTTGGTTTATGAAATCACTTGGTTCTTCTTGCTATTCTTTGATTTCCCTATGATATGGTTTCATTCTTTTATATGTGTACTTTCCTTTGTCAATTCATGACAAAAAGGGGGAGAAGTTTTGAGTTTGAGTTTGTATGCTCGGGGGAGAATATTTGTATGCTTGGCAGAGAATATCTTTGAGTTTGTATGCTTGGAGGAGAATAGAATTTCGTTGAGTTTTTAATCTATTTCTGTGATATTATGCTTGGGTATTGTTTGTTCTTGTTTGCAGATCACAGGTTGATAGGTTGAGTGTGAGAGTTAGTATTGTTTTTGGTTCTTTACATGTAATATCTCTTCATTGAGTTGTAATTCTCATAATGAGTTTAGGACTTGTTTAGTTTTGTGGTTTGGAAATAGGTCTTATATCTCATGTCGAGATTTAGGTTGGTTTTGTCACGGAATTGCCAAAGGGGGAGATTGTAAAGTCCATGTTTTCAATGTTGTCATATTCCGTGCCAAAGTATGGTTGAGTCTTGGGTTGATTGAAGATATGTGAAGCTTCAAAGATGCGTTAAAGAACAAAGGCTCAAAGCTATGCGGCTCTCACTCATTCTCTAGGAAGGTAAGTGACCATAGTTGCCCATTTCATAGGTGTTTAATTCATTAAACATCATGTTTAATGTTTTCATCAAAGGAAGAGTGGTTTTTAAGGTTTTGGTGACATTCCCAATCGATTGGGGTTGATAACCAATCGATTGGAGAAGTTTTGTTAAAAAAATTTTCGCTACTGTTTTCTAGGATCGATCCTAGGGTCTGGAGGATCAATCCTAGGGTGCCCAGAAATGCCATTTTGCCACTGTTTTTTAGGATCGATCCTAGGGTCTTGGAGGATCGATCCTAGCTCGTAAAAATCAGTTTTTAAAGTATTTAAAACCTTCCTATTTGATCCTAAAACGAATCCTAGTCTTTTGGGGTTTCTTAGTCTCTATATATAGAGGCTATTACATTAGAGAAAGGGTAGCAAGCCTCTCCCTATTAGGGTTTTTATTGTTCATCTTTTTAAAACCTCTCTAGAGCACTTTAACCTAGATTTTCATTGATATGCTCTAGAGATTATCAAACCACACACCATTCACAACCTTGAGTGTTTGTGAGGCCGTTGCGACGGTGATCGAGCTTGCGAGTTCGTGATTGAAGGCATCGCTGTGAAAGAGGTTGGTTGCGACCAAAGCCGTGACGACGGAGATCGATCGTGTGTGATCGTGGGAGTGAAGACAACTGCATGAGTCCATGTGTGGTCTGTAAGTGTGTCTTGTACTCATTTATTTCATAGTGGATTTGCTTCAACTGGACGAGGTCCCGTGGTTTTTCCCATCTAGGGTTTTCCACGTAAAAAATCTCTTGTGCAATCTCTTACATACTTTTATACTTGCTATGCAATTGAATTGATTGTGATAATTGGGATTTTGAGTGTTCATAATAAAAATTGGGTAAAATAAATTTAAATACCTATTCAACCCCCCTTCTAGGTATTGTAGGATTGGTAAAACCGGAATTTCATTACAGTTTTACGAGATATTACTATGTTCGATCATGCTAAGTAGTAAAATTTTACAGTTTAATTTTTTAATAATTACCTAATCAATATGGATTTTGTTTCAAAGATGTCAATAAGAATGTTCCAAAACTATAATTTTCTTCAGAAAATGGATATATATATTGCAAGTTATAAGTTTTTAAAAATTGGAACACTAAAAAACTAAGTTATATAGAGTGCCTTTAATAACAAAAAAGTAAGTGCCCTTAGTAATAATAAGGGTAAACCAGGGATTTTTAAAAAATGGGTGACTAATTGCTAAATAAGTTTCACCCTATTGACTAATTGAGTTAGAAAAACTCTTGCTTGACTAATTGCCAATATTTTATCTAATGATGGACTAATCACCAATTTTCCCTTTTAAAACAGGGCAGGCACCGATTCACTCCATCAGCCCCTCTCTCTCCCACGATTAGGGTTCTCGCACACCGTCCTCCGCACCCGTCGATTCGCCGCCCTCCGCCATCGCCATCGTCCACCGTCAACAGGTGACACTTGTCTCTCTCTCACTTCTGTCTCTCTCTCACTTCTGTCTCTTTAATTAATGATGTTTTGACTTGAATCCTTAACAAAAGTATACATTTGTTGTTGAAAAAACTTAACTAGAGGCTCACAATTAGTTATTCCTTTGAAAGGCAGGATGGGAAATCCATTTGGAAAGCAAAGATTCACAATTAGTTATTCTTTTTACATCCTAACCGTGTTGGAAGCCATTTTTTGAATGCCCGGGCTTTCCACAAGAGAAGCATTTCCCTTTTTTTTCTTCTTGTTTGGGAGATTTTTCTTCTTTCTTCACTTTTAGATTTTTAATGGACTAAGCCTTCTTTTCCTCCACCAAGTTAGCCATTAGAGTTCTGTCTGTGATCCCATTCTTTTCCTCAATTTTCCGGTATTACATACTCTGTTTAAAACTTACTCCTATGGGTAGACGATTTCTCAACAATAGAACCAACCCCAAAATTGTTTTGCAATTTCATAATGATACTAATTTTACTACCATCATCTTCCCTCCCTTTCTGTTGAATCAACGTGATGATTTTGTTCCTTAATTTCATTCTCAAACTTCTACTCGTATTACTTCTACTAGTACTGGAGATCTTGTAAGGACCCAAAACCACATTTTGAAGTCTGTGAGAGAGCAGTTCAAATCTGCTGGCTTATCCAAATAGTTGGGTCATTAATGTGTTGTACAGTTGGTAGTGCCCAATTTTAGATCACGTATAGTGGAATTTCTCCATAATAATATTGGGCCTGCTTGTCTGTAGTGTGGACATGCGGTTGAGTAACCGATGTTATCATCCCATATCAGAATAAAAATGGTTTAGGATCATCATGGATGATCCCTTTTATTAGATTAAGCATAATGATTTTATATGTCTAACCAAACTGATTTTTTAAACCCTTGAATTATTAGACAAAACCAATCAGATAGTGGGTTATAAACTTATAATCCTCTGTTTTGATGATGCCGTTTCCACATTCTAGATTGTTGAAAGTCATACAATCAAGTTAATTTTTTGAGCAATCTGAATTGTTGAATGAGAGCACCTATTATATCGTGAGTCATGCCTGCAACTCCTCTATTTCTGAGTTGAATGAGAGCACCTATTATATCTGATGACAATCACTTTTTTTTTCTTCATTTGATAATTCAATTTCAACCATATTTATGAGTTAAATTTTAAATTTCTTTAAAATTTGGTTCAATATTCTCAATCTTCTTAACTGTCTTTAAATCTCATATTTAGAATATAAAACTGGCCTAATTTTGCAAGCAGTATGTGTAGGTTACAATCACTTGTCTGGTGTATATGTCAACTGGACAGCCATGGGAAAAAAATTACAATGATAGAGGTGGTCTCCACTCCCATACTCCTTGGGTTGGAAGATTAAATCCGAAACCGTATCCTCGTCAGGTTACCCAATTATGAGCTACTCGCAATTTACTCTTGTACACTTTTTGCACCAACTACCCATCTTGTTCTTGAGCATCATTGGAAAGAGAGGAATGATAATGTCGAGGAGAGCCAATGCTTCGACTGCTGGTATGCTTTCCTACTCAACTCTTGGGGGCAGTTGTGAGAATAAAACAATTTCGACAGTGATTTCTCTAATTAAACGAATGGAGTTTTTAGGAATTGCTCATGATGTTTTCACTTTAAGCATCCTCATTAATTGTTTCTGTCATTCAAATTGCATGGGTTTTGGATTCTCTGTTTTAGGAAGAATTCTCAAACTCGGTCTTGAACCCACCTCTACAACACTCAACACTTTGGTCAAGGGGCTCTGTGTTGAGGGTCAAATTGTGCAGGCTGTGGATTTGGTCAATGATATGGCACAAAAAGGGTATCGGCCTGATTCATATACTTAAGGAAAATAATAAATGGATTATGCAGAACAGGGAGCACTATTGCTGCTATACGGTTGCTCAAGAAGATGGGAGAAGGAAGCTGTAAGCTTGATATAGTAGAATATAACACAATCATCGATAGTCTTTGCAAGGATAGGCTAGTAATTAAGGCTTCAAAGCTCTTCTCGGAAATGATTGGCAAAGGCATTCTACTAGATATTGTCACTTGCACCTCCTTAATTCATGGGGTATGCAATTTGGGCCAATTGGGAGAAGCTTGGTTGTTGAATGAAATGAAACAAATGAATTGCTCAGGTTAATGAAAGAGAGAATGGCTGCTCACCAGATGTCGTCACTTATAATTCAATCATCCAGGGACATTTTGAAAACAATGAAACATCGAGCGCAATGCAACTTCTTCATGAAATGGTTCGAAGTGGCTTCTCTGCTATGTGTTGATTGTTATGAAATGTTTCAATCAATTCTATAGTATGCATTTATTGGCTGAGTAATTTTCTTTTCTTTTATTATTTATTATTTATTATTTTGTTGTTTTAATGAATTGTGATTTTATCAATGTAATTTGAAGAGTTTTTATATGTGGATTGAAATGTTCAAAATCTACATATCCTTACCTCAGGTTTAATTTACTTACAGTGATTGCATTTGTGTTGGTAAGCTGCGCAAATGCTTTATGAAGTGATGTGGGATATTCTTTTTACTTCAATATCTCGGAGGTTTGCTTCTCTACTTTTCTCGTCAGTTCAAATGGGAACCAAATATGGTTAAATGGACGAGGGGAAGCTTGGTCTCCTTGGGATAATTGATAATCTTTCACCCCCAAACCCTGCTCCCCCCCCCCCAACATCTCTCCCCACATGGGGTAAAATGTGAAATTTTATTCTAAAATAGAGAATAAACCTTTACATCTGAAGCATGTAAAAACAAAACTAAAATAGAAAAACCCACCACTAGGATTATGCAACTTTGCAGCCTCTCTAGCAAGCTACTTCAAAGAATAGACCTTTATCCTATCTATGACTGTATCGAAATTCGCCATAAAATTGGCAACACCACAAATTTCCCTATATGCACCCTATATTCATGTTTACAAACCCAAGACTCAAATTGAGTACCTAAATACTTGTATTCTTCACCACATTTCTTACTCTCCAGGGAGCATCCTTTGGCTTTGCCAAAACCTCTTTTGCATTATTTGAGTCAGTTGCAATAGTAATTCTTTGAACATTTTTATGTACAGCCAATCCATTCCCATTCCAATATTGTCCTACTTATGTTGGAGCACCAAAACAGGTCTTGCAGCCATAGCATAAGCATGGAGCAAGAAACCTTCATGAAAGAGTTTGATGGATGTCGTCTACGTTACGTGGACTCAAGTATGGGTGTTGGGTGCAAGTCTGTGTCTAGGTGTCAGATTTTTCTAGTTTCTAAAGATTTTGAACTATGTAGAACTATTCGGCGGGAGTATCCACACCCATGTCATATGTGTCCAACACGGGTACTTGACATATTACAACAGAGCGAGAAGTTTCTTTACCTAACTCGGTTTATATTCACTGTAGATCTCACTGAAGGAAAAGCTTATCAATCTAATGATGGGATTCCTAACTTGGTGGCAAAAACATTGCGGGAAGTATGGGGAAATCAGGTTTTGTCAGACAATTCATTTGCAACGATCATGTATTGGGAGGATGAGAAGATTGAGATTTCTTCATTTAGATCTAGATAAGGCAGAGCTGGCGGCTAAGTGGCACTTTGGAGTTCTTTATAAACGAGCATGAGTTTCAAGTCAGTTCATCCATAGCATAGAAGAACTGGAAGCTAAATTTCAAGTTTTAAAAGAGAGAGAGAAAAAAAAAAACTAACAAAAAAAAAAAAAAAACACTAACTAACTAACTAACTTTTAATTTGATACCTCTCGAAAAACTGATAGAGTTTCTTAATGAAATTTCTTTACTGGAATATAAGGGGTGTTGGGAATGACACCTCTCGAAGGGCTTTAAAGAATTTTTGCTTAACTCATAATCCTGATATTCTTTGCATTTCTGAGCCAATGGTGGATGTTTTGTCTATTTCTCATCTTTTTTGGAGATCTTTGGGTCCGCGTCTTGTAGCCACTAATGATAGAGGTAATTCCATTTCTAATCTATGGATCTTTTATGCTGATCATTCGGATACTCTCTCTGTTATGTCCAATACTTCTCAGCAGATTACTTGCTTACAGATGGTTTCACCTCTTATTTTACTAGAGTTTATGCTTGCACAGTCCTACTCTGGAAGGAGGGATTTATGGTCTGATCTCATTTCCCTCAGCTCTAATGTTCAAGGTCCTTGGTTGGCTATGGGTGACTTCAACTCAATTTTGGGTGCTTATGAGAAAAGAAGAGGTAATCTTCCCAATTTTATTTCTTGTTCTGAGTTCAAGGGGATGATAGATGCTTGTGGTTTTCTTGATATGGATACAAAGGGTTCTTTTTTTACTTGGACTAGGGGTTTAAGGTCTAGAATGGATACAAAGCTTGACAGAAGTCTCTGCACTGCTGCTTGGTTGGATGCATGGTCTGATTCATATTGTTTGGTGCTCCCTAAATTTTGTTCTGGTCATAATCCTCTGCTTTTTGTGGTTGATAAAGTCTCTTTGTATGTTGCTAAGCCTTTTAGGTTTATTAGTGCATGGACCAATCACCCTGATTTTAAGAAGTTGGTGGCAGATTGCCGGTCTTCCTCTTTTTTTTTTTTGCTGCCCTATGTATGTCATTAAAGAAAAGCTCAAAGTTCTTAAAAGGATATTGGTGGTATGGAATAGGGAGGTGTTTGGTAATGTTAATGGGAAGGTCAAGGTCATTCTATCCTCTCTTTTAGAAGTATAGCAGGACATTGAGAAATGGGGTCCAATTGAGGGGCTTCCACAAAAGGAATCTGATATTAAAAAGGCTCTTTTTGAGGCTCTTCGTGTTCAGGAAACTTTTTGGAGGGACAAGTCTAGAATCAAGTGGCTACAGGAGGGTGATAGGTTCTCCTCCTTTTTTCATCATATGGTTAAAGTAAGGATCGCTAAGAGCAGAATTAGCATCCTTAAGGATGGGGACTCAGTTCTCACTAATCCATCGGATATTCAACATCATATAGTGAGTTATTTCCAGTCTTTATATAACTCTTCTACTGCTTCTGTCAACCAAGGCCTTATTAATTCCACTACTCTTATTGTTATCAGTTCTACTTCTACTGAGAATCTTACTCTAATTTTAGTTCCTTCAGCTGATGAAATCAAAGGAGCTATCTTTAATCTTGACCCAAATAGTGCCCCTGGTCCTGATGGGTTTGGGGGTCATTTTTTCCAAGTTTACTGGGATATTGTTAGAGAGGATGTGACTAATGCTGTTTCCATGTTTTTTGAGAAGGGTTGGCTTACTCCTAATTTTAATTCTAATTTTATTGTCTTGGTGCCTAAGACTTCTAATGCAGATTATATTTCTCAATACAGGCCCATTGCTCTAGCTAATTTTCTCTTTAAGATCATTCCTAAGATCTTAGCAGATAGATTGGGTTCTATTGTGGCTAGGATTATTTCTCCCAATCATATGGCTTTTATCAAAGGTAGAAAAATTACTAAATCTATTGGGCTCGTTTTTTAATGTTTCAATATTCTGGATAAAAGATGTTATGGTGGTAATGTGGGGCTGAAGCTTGATGTTGCTAAGGCTTTTAACACTATTGATTGGACTTTTCATCTGTAAGTTCTTTAGAATTTTGGCTTTCACTCTACATTTATTGCGTGGATTTCTTGCATCCTTCATTCAACTAAGCTTTTAATTCTTATCAATGGTTCCCCTCATGGGTTTTTCTCTTGTAGCATGGGGTTAGGCAAGGGGATCCTTTATCACCTCTATTATTTTGTCTTACTGAAAAAGTATTAAGTAGGGTCTCACTAATTTGTGTTTACAAAGCAAGCTTAAGACCATCTCTTCTCCTCGAGGGATCTCTACCCCTTCTCATATGCTCTAGGTGATATTTTTCGTATTCTGTAGAAGCACAATTCCATGCTTGAGGAGTATTATGAAGCTCTTGGATACTTATGGTCAGGCTTCTGGTCAGATTATTAATACGTCAAAATGTCGAGTTTTTTTGGGTAAAGGAGCCATGCGCAGAAAGCACAGCATTATTTCTTTGTTAGGTTTTTTTGAAGGGTCTACTCCTTTTATTTATTTAGGAGTCCCAATATTTAAAGGCAAGCCTACATTTGCTTATTTGCAAGTGCTACCTGATAAAGTTAAGGTTAGATTGGAAGGTTGGCATTCTAAGCTACTTCTTCTAGCTAGAAGAGCTCTAGAAGAGCTCAATTTGTTCAATCAGTTCTTTGGCCAATGCTTTTGCATTCTTTCTCTATTTATGCTTGGCCTGCCTCCCTCCTTAAGAAGCTTCAGCTTTGGGTCCGCAACTTTCTCTGGACAGGTAATATTTCTTCTAAGAAATTAGTTACAGTTCCTTGGGCTAAAGTGTGTACTCCTAAATCAGCTGGTGGATTGGGTCTCAGGTGTTTGAAAGCCCTCAACAAAGCTGCTCTTCTAAAATTGGGTTGGGAAATTCTCACTTTTGATAATGCTTTTTGTGCTTTTATGAGAGCTCGTTTTAAAATTTTTCTGCATTCTTCAGTGTGCTCTTGTAACTCTTCTTCTATTTGGCCTGGTATCCATTCGATTTTATCAGATATTTCTTTCCACTCTCAATGGATTGTAGGAAATGGTTTTCGCATTGATTTTTGGCATGACAGGTGGCTTGGGGAGCCTATAGTAGATCAACTATATTTTTCACCTGTTATTGCTGAGGATCCACATTGTTTAGTCAAAGATTTTATTTTGAATAAGGCTTGGAACTTTCCTCCTGCCTTTGAAGTTGCTTTTTCTCAGATTTTTCAGAAATTTGTACAATTACCTCGCCAGTTAAAGATACAACAGACATGCTTATTTGGCCTTGTAGTCATACAGGACAACTTAATTTTTCTGATGCTTACGCCTTTTATTGTCCATCTTTGCCTGATGTTTCTTGGACTTGTCTTATTTAAAAAAATTATATTCCCCCACAGGTTTCTACTTTGGCTTGGAGGCTGCTTTCTAATGCTTTACCAACTGATGGTAACTTATACAAAAGGGGTATGATTATGGTTTCTTGTTGTAGTCTGTGTGCTGTTCCCACCTGTTTGGAAAATGTTGTTCATTTGTTCTTGCATTGCTCCTTTGCATCGGCTCTTTGGTCTTGGATTTCCTCTTTTTTCCAGGTGCACCTTCATTTGCCTCATATGCATTCTATTACGGAGTTTTGGTCTGTTGCTACTTCAAAGAAAATGAGTTCTCATTTACATAACTTGTGGATTTCTGCTATTATGTTGGTTTTCTCTACTGTATGGCAAGCTAGAAACACCTTGCGTTTTCAATATCAACAACCTTGCTTGCATAGATCTTCTTTGCATATTCTTTCTTTACTACATGATATTGGAAAGATCAGTTCGGGTAATATACTAATATGAACAATTCTATCTCAGACTTGCTTGTTTTGTGTTCTATTGGTGTTGCGGGTATTCTGAGGAAGGCTCCTACCATTTCTTCAGTCCATTGGTATCCTCCTTCGCCTTCTTGGGTTAAGCTTAATACTAATGGCCTTGCTAATGGTAACCCTGGTCCCGCTGCTAGGTGGCGGGCTATTCAGAAACAGTAGGGGTTTTGTGAAAGGTATTTTCTCATTCAATGTTGCGATTCAGAGTGCTTTCTATGTAGAGTTGTTGGCTGTTATTTTTGGCATCGAGCACGCTTGGGAGAAAGGTTGGTTGTCTTTGTGGATTGAGTGTAACTCTCTTTCAGTCGTTTAGTGTTTAAGGGACCTTGTCTACATTCCTCCTTGATCACTTCGGGTCAGATGGCAGAATTGCAAGTCTTTCCTCCAGTCTATGACTTTTCAGTGTTCTCACATCTTTCGCAAGGGTAATGTTTTAGCTGATAAAGTAGCTAATATGGGTCTTCTTCATCACGACTTTCAATGGCTTTGGGCTGCTCCTTCGGTTCTTAATTCTGCCACCTCTTTCTCATCCTAGTAACAACAACCTGTGGTGGTCTTATCCAAACTAGAAATTGAACAGTACTCTCTAATCATAAAAGGCAGGTGCCCTCAAGGTACTAAATTTCATTTTGACTTTTCGTTTCAGTCGTCCCAGAAATAGAAACATTTCGAGAAATGTAACGAAGATGGTGGAGAAACTAAAAACATATAAAAACGCTTGGAAATATAGAACAAAAAGTATTTGTTCTCAGTTTGATGTTTAAACTTTGTTTTGCTCAGTTTTTGTGCCTTGTTTTTGAATAATTCTATTTCCCTTGCTTGTACTTGCTTTTGTTTTAATAAAATTCATGCTTCCTTCAAACTAAAGTTCTAATTGATTAGTATAGAATATAGACCATAAATTAAAAAATATAGATAGATTAAGATAAATCCAAAACCAAGTCAAGAAATGAAATTTAATTTTGAAAGACAATCTAATATTAACTAAAAAAAATTATCGATTATGTTCACCACCAAAAAATGCCAGTCCTATAGTTATTGGACACATGGGCAATTTACGCATTAAAAGAATTTGAGCTGGCATTCTATGAATGATAACCGTTGGGGAAGCTTGAATTGTCTAGTGGATTAACCCACTAAAGGCCAAACAGTAATGAAGAGAAATGATAGGCTAGTGGTTAAAGGATATGGGTTTATAAACCAATGAAAATGGAGTATGAAGAAGACCAGTAGCAAGTGGCCAAGTGTCTTGATATGGGAGAGAACATGGGTAGTTACCTACTCAGGAAGTTATTCTTCCCAGATATATCTCTACAATTTCATTAGGAGAGATTCAATTGAGTCTAAACTCATACTCGGTTTTTTTTTATTTTTTTTAATTTAAAAAAACCAATAGGAGTTGAATATGTATCCCATAACCGAATCATAAAGGGAGTTTTTTTTTGCTTCTGTGTTTGGCAATTATTTCTTCTTTACAGGGCTTTAAATTAATTCAAAGTGAGAGTGTGGAGTTTTCTCAGAGGCAAACACACGTGAAGAAGGAGAAAAAGTTCAGCCAACAATGCATATGTGGCATAAACCATTGGTTTGAAAGAAGACAGGCAAGCAGGGATAACTGCTATCAGTTTCTTCATTTCAGTTATTTTGGTCTCCAAATTGATAGAAGAGAACCAACACCTGGCAGTAAATCATTGGAAGATTCAAAAGCAGTAGTTATGAGCCAAAGAGTTCTATAAATACAAGACCCTTGGCAAACAAAAGCCTCTCCTCCTCAAATCGTCAAACTGCTCTTGTAGCAATTTATCTTTCATTTACTTCTTAAGTTTTTAAGTAAGTTAGGAGTAGAATTACCTTTAGATTATCCAGTAGCATTGCTTTGTAATCACTTCCTCTCTTTTACGTCTCCTTGTTTCAAGATAGACTTTAACAGAGCGTATCAATGGCTCACCCTGTGGAGGTAATTGTGATATTTTGTGGTTTCTTGTGTTCTGTGTTTTGTTTATTTCATAGATATAAAGTATAAGTTTCCCAGACACTTTATTTGGCGAATTTTGTTAAAGTCCTCTTCATTGAGGCAATTGGACCTTATTTGCAATCGCTTGATCATTCTTTGGCTTTCTTCAAGCCATATTACACTTTGAAAAATAGGAGGTTAAACTTTTCTGGCACGCCCTCTTACATTACAACATACCCAATGCCTTGAAGATTCTAAAGATCAACTAATTGGTCGAACAGATTGCAACAATGCTGGCATTTGTTGAAATCTTCACTCCACATTAAAACCTTTATAAATTTTAGACAAATTTCAAACTCATTTCCCGGAATGAATGGTCTAATTGATCATTAGATAGCAAGTCTACTAGCATGCTCGCAGTGGAAGCATCTGCTGAGAAACCCCTTTGAACCATCGCTTGAAGAAATTGCATTGCCCTTAATTTCAAGTTGCCCGCCTCTGCAGAGGCCATCGATGAGGATGTTGTAAATTACAATATCAAAATTCGACGCACCATCTTCAATCACTTTAAATAGTGCCATTGCCTCATCAAGATTTTGGCCTTTGCAAAGGCTTCTGGCCACGAGCTCGCATCTCATTAAGAAGCATATGTGCATCCCGAGGTCTAGCCAATTGGAAAAAGCCACCTATAAGAGTGTTGTATCTGATGACATTGGGAATCAATCCTTTATGAGACATTTGTTCAAAGAGTCTCATGGCATCATCCATCCTTTTACTCTTGCAATAACCATTAATCAAGATGCTATAGCTAAAGACATTACGCGAACAACCTTTGTCAACCATCAAATGAAATACTTTCATAGCCTTGTCCAATTAACCCTGCAAATTAACAATAACCTAACATCAACGAGCTATTAGTGAATTCATTAGGTTTCTCGCCTCTTTGAATCATCATTTCAACCACAGCTTGTGCTTCCACCATCATTCCTTCTTTACATAGGTTTGAACGTTTGTGCAGTTTGTATGTTTTTCCTGCCCACCATTTCATTCAATGATGTCACTAAATCTTTCCATTGGCCCAAATTGCATATCCCATGAATTAAGGAGTTGTCAGTGACAACATCTAGTAGAATGCCTTTACCAATCATTTCTGAGAAGAGTTTGGAAGCCTGATGTTCAAGAAGATGAGCCTTATATGAATAAGGCTTATCATCTCACTTACGAGTTTGTAGGAATGAGCCTTATATGAATAAGAGGGACATCAGTAGTATCTTGTAGGTTCCTTCACCTATAACATCAATGAGTACTCCACTTACTATAAACTCCAAGGTTATGAATTCATCTTTTGATGATATATTTACTAAAAGTAAAAATACCTTGGGACAATGAGCGTACCCCTCAGAGTCTAGTTGATTTAGGTATCACGAAATTCTCCTAATTTTAATTCTCATTTTCTAACTACGTGTAGTTGGAAAATTATTACTAAGGATGATGGCATTTTTCGTCCAGATTATTAGAAAAATTCCTCACAAATTTCTTTGAAGTTGGTTTTGCTACTAAAGACTATAACCCAGAGGGATGCTCTTAAAAATCTTGATCTCAAATGTAAAGGAATAAGATGGATGGTTCGTAAGGGTGAAAATATTATGTTTCGTGGCCATAATTGGGGTATGCGTTATCCTTTTGTTAAAACCCTCAATTGCGAGCAAAGACTCAATGTGGATTAATTGGAATCTTAAGGTCTTCCACTTCATATCTAGTGGTAATTGGAATATTTCTGAATTTGAAAGAGTTTGTTAATGAAGGATATCGTCAACATCATTAAGATTAGAGAAGCAAAATGGGTTTATTAATTTTTTTATTCTTCATAAAAAAAAAGGGTTTATTTTTTAGATTGAAGGATGGCTTGTGTTTATAATTCTTCAAATTTTTTTTTTAAAAATTACATTCAAACCTCCGTTTATTAAAAGATAACTACAAACTGACCCCAAATGAATCACAATCGTATATGTTAATGTGGCATTATTTTTTATTGTTCCAATATATACAGATATTATTGGATACATTTTGGGAGTATCCTATGTGTATTGGTATTCATATACGATACGGATTCTTGGGGGGGTGGGGTGGTTTGGAGTATGAGTAGTTCATAGATGTTGTGTAACATTTTCAGTTTGTTCCATCTCTCTCTCTCTAGGATTTCTTGTAAAGTACGATTTTCTTATGCTTGTGTACTATGATTTTCTAGAGTACCATTCTAATTGTTCATATTTTCAAAGATTGATTCGACCATTCATACTACTGTTGTTGAATAAAAAGCTAAGTTACTTATCTGTCATTTGATGAGATCAATATTTATTTCTTTGAGTTTGAATTATGTTACTTCTTTCTAATTCATTATGCAATGAAAATTAAACCATTTACAAAGGGGCGAAGATGATTGCGGACAGACTTTCTTCCTCATTTTGCAGATAGGGACAGGGGTCATTGCCATCATTATCATTATCATCATTTATGCTGACTGGCAAGGAGAACATAATCTAATTGGTGAGTAAATGGCAGAGCTCCCTCTACGATCAGCAAGTGTGGATCTATTCTCTCCACCCCAACTATACATTTGCAGTGTATTTTATAATTATGGTTTATTTTCCACTTTCAGAGCCCTTTATCTGGCAAAGATGAAAATGGCGGAATTGCCATGGCTGAGTTTGTAATCTATCTGCTTCCAATCTTATCTTTTGGTGCAGATTTATATAGTTCTTGTTTACTCCGCATCATTGAACGTCATAGATAAATCTAATCAATGGCTGACAGCTAAAGTATATGTGAAGGATCAGAAAACTTGAAAAAGCTTGGCCCTATAAATGTACCGTATGATATCTGCTATCCATGACCTCTAGGAAGTTCTCTTTTTGGAAGGAACGCACTTCTTTTTTTTTTTTTTTTTTTTTTTTTTTTCAATGTTGGTATTGTTGGAGTTGCCTAAAATTGAATAGGTTGAATATTGCCTTTTATAGCTAATGTCCTTTGTGTCTAATGGCATGTCCCATCCCAATAGGGGTGTGAGGTTTGCGAAGAACTTGATTTCGACCCTGCGTGAGTGCGTGTGTGGGTATATGTGTTCTCCTATCATATAACAAAAAAAAAAAAAAAGAAAAAAAAAAGAATATTGCTTTCGTAATTGATAAATTAATATTTTATACATTTAAGGAAGAACGCAGCGAAGACCTTTGCTTTGTTGTAAGTCTCCTTTGCATCCTTTTACGATTCCTTCTTCTTCTACTCCATTCTCTGCGTAATTATGGCTTAGAATTGAATTAGGAATCATATATACTCTATATTTTAGAGTGTATATGATTCAAATATGATGAGAATGCATGTTAGTGGACTAGGATTGCGAATTGTTTGCTGTTAGGATAGTTTCTCTCTTAAGAATAGAGGTACGTTTTGCATAAAAAATCAATTGATGTGTTTAGGCCGTTTTCTCTTCATGGTTCATTATATGCATGATTTTAAGCATCTTTTGTATAGGACACTTGCTGTGTAAGTCTCATCTTCATAGGTGTATGGATGATTATTCTTTTCGAGGATAATTATCGTCCTTAGAGGGTGAGGTTGTGCATAGGTGCTTTCTGGAGTGTGTTTAAGTGCGCTGTGAGTTTCTTTGCATTCTTAGGTATATATTTTACGTAGGATATCTGAAGAAATCATTCATGCAGAGTGGTTTACTCTCTCTTTTTCCTGATAGTGATGGATCCCTTGTTGATCACTCACATGCCTTCATACACATAGCAGTAGGGCCAATGAACACCTTTGCAGACCCCTGAATAGGATCTGCACTTAGTGTTATTAAACTTCTAAAGTTACATGCATAAGACAACTATGGTGTCTCAGGTCTAAGGATTACTCGTACCACTATAACAATGAGAAACTGATTGACAAGCAGGATAAAACTCCATTCAGTTTATCTCATATCTTTGGTCACATTCAGTGTACCTATTCTAGTAATAGGCACCCACTTGTTGGTTGTAGTGTCTCCACACAAATAGCTTGAGACTAGTTATCTTCCTATAGAGTCAGCCTAACAAGTGCTAGTCCTATGGTTCATTACTGTCCATCATAGTGAACCTTCAGCTAGGAATGCTTTAGGAGTTTAGTACAGAGATATATTTACAATCTCAAAATTACAACACTTTGTAATTTCATATTCTCAACTCTAACTCCATGGACATATTATGTAAATATAAATGATGCATATAAACATAATAGAATAAGCCCTTTTATTAAATCAATAATAAATGTGACATACTTAAATGAAATCAAATGATTGTTCCTAATCCCTAAACAATCATCTCCATGATTGACTCTAGGGCATAATCCTAACAATCTCCTACTTACACTAAAGCCAATCGACCAAGTATCTCATACGCATCTTCTCAAGATGTTGGTCTAATACATAACCAATTATGTCTTAAAGCTTTGATTAGTAGGTCTACATTAACCCATGTAGTTAATATCTTCTGTAATGAATACATGTTACCGCTTTCAATGATTCTCTAATCATTTGGAACTAGTCGCCTAATATATTCGAATCTTTGATGAGACCGTGGTTCCTTTGCTTAAGCTATAGGCCCATTGTTGTCACGAAACAAGATATGGGCAACTCAATGGCAGGAACAACTCCAAGTTCTAAATGAACTTATAGATCCAAACTAGTCTCCTAGACAATGTGACAATTAATTCACCCTCAATAATGGAATCCACTGTATCCTACATATAGTTCTTCCATTAAGTATTTCACCAACCAAGGTGATCATAAAGCATACCCTTTTATGGATTAAATCTAAATCCATATACTCATCAACTATGAGTTATAATTTCCATATACAATCCAATATTCCAAATTTGGATTAATTGATAACTATTTGTAACAATTACAAAATAATAGATATCAGAATCAATACATAATGTAAAATGAGGTTTCTTAACACTTTAAGAACCTTACTTGTGTTATCCTAGGGGCACATGCCCTTGAATAATGAATTCTTATCTAAAGTAAATTAGACCTCTCTTAGAATTCTGCATGTTGAACTCCTTCAACATTTCAACTATGTTTAATGATTTGGAGATACTTAGCAATCTACATGATCTATCTCTATAGATCTTGTTGGATGCTTCTGCCAAATCTTTCATGAATTAGTTTTTCTCTAAAAACCAAAACTTTACATTAGATAACATTCATATATCATTCATAATGATTAGGATGCCATCTATACTTAGGATAAAGAAGAATGATCGCACTCCCACTAACCTTTTATACACTCATAGTCCATCTATACAATGAGAGAAATCAAACAATTTAATTACTTCAACTTTATAGATGTTCTAATTATGAGAACCTTGTAGTCTATTAATAGGCTTCTATAACTTACACACTTTTATGGTTTTTCACCATTCGATATAACATCTTTATATCCCTTTTTGACATATCTCATATTTCAAAATGTGTGTTTATAGATAACAAGATCCAAATGGATTTCAGCATAACTATTATCAAATGACTTTCTTTATAGACAACCTTTTTGCCTATGTTGAAACATTTTCAAATAGCCTGGCCTTCTAGGTCTCTACCTAACCATATTGGATTTAATGACTCTTAGTCATTTCTTGAGTTGATGTCAAACATCGCCTAATCATAATCAATAGGATTATTTTAGTGATCTTTATCACCATAGAACTATTCTTACACATATTAATAGAGATACCATATCTCTTATATGTTGAAAAATATCTAATTTGATCTATGAAAAGACTGTGATGTAATTAAAGGTTTTGCCTCAACAGGGGCAAGGGTTGGATCTTTGTTGGTTTGTGGCTTTACAAACAATTCTGTAAATTCTATCTACTTTTGCATCTTTCTTGAATGAACTCTTTCTCAAGAAAATCCAGTAAACATCCTAATGGACAACTTTTGTTCATTAGGATAATAGAAATACTATCCCAATCACTCTTGGGGTATACCACAATTCAACACTTACTTGACCTTATTTCCAGATCGTCTACATTATGTCTTTAGACATAAGCTATACAATCCCAATCCTTAACTTCTTTAAGTTGGGTTTCATCCCATATCATATTTGATATAATATGTTTGGAACAAAACTGGAGTGAACCCTAAATTATCAATATGTTGCATTTTAAGGTATATCCTAGATGGATACATTAGTAAAACTCATCATGGATCAAACCATATCTTAATAGGGTTCAATTCGTTCTCTTAGATTCACTATTGAGCTATGATATTCTAAGAGGAGTCTACTGCAATTGAATGCATGCTCTATATATGACTATATACATCACAATGTATTAGTCAAATTATAAATGTAACTCTTTCAATTCACTAAGTAAAAGATGGATTTGGTCATCTCATAACCAATTCATAACTGTTACATTTAAATGAGAGTCTCTACATCTCTTGTATTCTTAGAATACGTTGCATTCGCTCTAATTAGTCATTTAAATTCAGAAATCAGATTTCTAGAATGTCTTAAATGACCTAGTTAAGAAATAAGTTCCAACATTAATCTAGCAACTCTTGCTCTATTAAATTTTAAAGGTAACTTATTATCTACTTAACTTTCTGCTTCCATTTAGATTACTCTAGAATCCAAAAAACCAAGAAGCAGAACTAACTAACAATTTAGTTTAGAGCATGAACCAAAATTTCAAAAGTTTGGTTCTTTTAGAAAACTGATACTTTATCAAGTTCCCTTTACAATACCTTATGTTTACTACAAAATAATTATATTTCTTTGTCTTTGACTTTTCAAGACTTGCTTCCCTCTATGCTTCCATTTTAAATCACATCTAGCTTCTCAAACTATTCTATGTGATTAATCATTTTCAAATAAATAACCTTTATTACATCCTAGTCTAGAAGAAGTCCTTTATAAGTACTATACTTTATAGTATTATTTTACTCACCATACAACCTTTGTATGTAATGTAGGACATCCAAGGCACTTGCATTGACTAATTTTGCTTCTAAAGCTCATTAGTCATCAATACTATCATATAGCATGGCAACAAGATGCTAATTGTGCGTAGTGTCTTTTTCTTCTTAGGATGTTTTATGGAGGGCCTTTAAGAAAAGGCCTAATAGCATATAAACAATCTTTTGAAATTGAGAACAATTTTCAATTTCCTAAGTCAATCAAAGAAATCAAGCTTAGTCAAACTATCAATATCCTGTATATTAGGAAATAGGGGTTTTGAAGAGAGTAATTAGGTAATCTACATAAACAGAGAATTAGATTTCATTTTTATCCATAATGATTGGGCCTTTAATCATATGGTATCTCCCACTATTTTATCAAATTCCATACACCCTCTAATGGAATTTGGGAATCTCATTCCTTAATGGGGATTGGGGTTCCACTGTGACCTAGAAGCCTCACATGTTAGTATCTTGGCTTCTAACCCACAATAAGAAGACAACTTTTTGTCTATTGCTTCATTAGCAAGTTCCAATCGTTTTGCCTCTAAGGAACATACTCCTCACATGTTAGTTTCTTGGAATACTTCCCTAGTTAAGTTAAGCCCATCATTTACACAGGTATGTTTCGCCAAATATATACCTCACATGTTAGTTTCTTGGTATATACTAGTTTAGGCACCCCATTATATCCCATATTCCAATCGTTTTGCCTCTAAGGAACATACTCCTCACATGTTAGTTTCTTGGAATACTTCCTTAGTTAAGTTAAGCCCATCATTCACACAGGTATGTTTCGCCAAATATATACCTCACATGTTAGTTTCTTGGTATATACTAGTTTAGGCACCCCATTATATCTCATATACGATAGTTTCAAGTAATGTCTTTAACATGGGTAGCTCTTACATGTCTGTACCCAGGTACCCACATTAAGGGACGTTAGATGATCCTATAATGATGGAAGGCAATTAAGAATTCATTCCCCAATGACTTCTCCATTTTCAACTTAATATTAAATAAGAGGGGTTTTAAAGGGTCTCATCAAATTAACATACATCTCATGCATCTAAATATAAAAAATTGAACAGCATAATAATAATAATCCACTTATCGATATTAGTCCCTAAAAGGAGACATATAACGATTTATGGATTTGGAGCTATCACTATTAATCTCATTAAAAGCTCCCACTATGATGATTATGGACTTTAAGAGGATTCAATCCAAGCCAATAGATTGAATCCAAGGTCTAAGGTGGGTGTAGGTGATCGTAAAATAACACATTCGAAACATGCATGCTTTCTTGAAACACTTCTCTAAGCTTTCAAGTCCTTCAATTTGCTCCCTTGGTTTGATGGTCTCCACCATTGGCTTGTTAGGCTCCATCATACTCCTTTGGGTCCACCATGCTCCTTAGTGCGTTCTCAATTACATAACATTTACATAATATATAGAAAGGGATACATAAGGGGAATGTGGGGTACATAAGAGAATGATAGAGAGAAAGGGAAGGTGGCATGCAAGCCCCAAATAATAAATTACATCACCATAATAAAATTACTACTCTTGAAAAATTATTACAACCCATTCATAAGACGGCTAATCACAATTGGTTTAAGAGGTATAGTCCATAATCATCATCCAATCACAAACATACAATCTCATTGCATAAAGTAATGAAAAACTGTAAGCATTAAAACATATGGGCATTATGGTAATTCTCTTGAATGATTTACATTAATCTCATTAATGTATCCTAATCTCATTAGGTTTAACAAAATTTCCATAATTTAATTAAGTCTTAACATTTAAGACATTTAGTTTCAATTAATCAAATTAATTGAAACATATAAAGTTTCCTAAAATAACTCTAATATCCAATATTAGGGTTTCCTTAATTAAATAAAACAATTTCATTTAATTAAGAATTTCTAGATTTTAATTTAATCCCTAATTGTATTTTAAACCATTTAAAACATTATAAAATTAATCAATATTAATTAAATTATTAATTTAGGAATCAAATAAAATCAATTAAATGATGAATTTGTGTATTAGGGTTTCCTAAAACCCTAAACCCTAAATGTAGGCCCTAATCATTAAATGCCTCATGATTGGTCATTTAATGACCAATCATTAAAACCCTAGGTTCATACGGTATTTATGATAAGGATTAGGGTTTAATTAATGCCAATAGGGTATTAATTACTCTTAATTAATTACACTAATTAGGGTTTCTAAAACCCTAACCCTAGACATCATTAATGGTATTAATTATGCCCTAACAATTAACAACCATGATTGGTCCTTTAATGACCAATCATTAACTCTTTAATGAAGGTAATTAATAGTTCAATTAGGGTTTTAATTAATGCCATAATGAAATTAGGGTTTCATCATTAACCCTGTGCAGCCGCCACTACCAAGGGGCTGCCTGAGCTTGGCTAGGCTGCCATGGCCACCAACGACTGTGGGAGGCCATGGACAGCCATGGGAGAACATCCTAGGGGTGTGTGCCAAGCCTCTGGACATGTGAGAAGTGGTCCAAGTGGCTGCCTTCATCAGAATCAATTAAGGTTTCCAAACCCATTGCTGGCGCCATTGTTGCAAACCTTCAAGGTCACAATTGCTTCTAAAACCTTATCAATTTGACTCCTCCATTGAAACCAACTTTTGTATCATGTCCCTACATGAAATACTAAGCTAATAGAAGAGGTTTGGATGATCAGATCATCACCAATTGTTCTAAACAATTAAAACAACAGTAGGCTGCCCAGAATTTGACAGCATACTGTCCATGGTCAGAAATTGATTTAAAACCCAGCAAGATGATTAAGTCAAGCTACCAAAAGAATTTTCCTAGTATCCCTCATGTCTTAGGAAACTAATGCAATTGGTTTCATGCAATTTGGAGTTCCCTAACTCAAGTTCTAATCAAAACTCCATTGATGACTTTTCTGCAGAAAAATTCTGCTATGCTGTTCATGAAAAATTTTCAAACTTTTTGAATCTTTTTCCATCAAAATGTTTTTGAAACTTAAATAAAATCATATACACATGATATATAATAATCCTACAATGGATTGCCATCATAAATATAGAAGCTTTAATTAAAATTAATTGCAAGAACCTCTGGGTTCTAAAACCCAGATTCAACCTCCATGTGTTCTTCTCCTTCTCCTTTCTGCTCTAGCATCTTAATCCAATTATTATGCATCTAAATGCTTGGAAACCCTTCCCTACCATGTCTAGAACATAACCCAAGTGGTGGCAACCATTGCCATGCCTTTGATCTCCATCAAAAACTCAAAGTTGTGGCTATTGCATCATTCCCGAGCAAAACTGTCTTTCCAGACAGCCTGTAGTAAAAAATTCATAACTTTCACTACAGAACTCGGATTGACGCACCATTTCTTGGGTTGGAAAGCTGATTCGAAGAGATTTCTAACCATATATGGCTCGAAAATTTTGGAGAAGAACTCTGAATTCGGCATGCAAAACAAGATGACGGTTTTTCATGGCTACCATGAAAACTATTCATAACAGTTTTATAAAACCCTAGTTTCCTTATTCTTCTTCTCCAAACTCAAACCCTATGCAACCTATTGCATCCATGGCTACACTTAACCATCAATTAGAAGAGGAGTAGAAGAGAATTGACCTAGGGTTCCAAACCCTAGGTTCAGCCATAGAGGAAAACCAATTATGCAGAAAAATTTTCCAGATTTTTGAATCATTCAACTATACCATAATCACCAGCCCATATGTATTTTGTATTATGCATAATCATGGCTCTGATACCACTGTTGGAATCGAACAAGAGGCAAAAATAGAAGTGCGGAATATAAAAATTTTTCCTACGATTCCCAATCCCATGAATCTAATTATACATAATACAAAATCAAACCCTAACTACGAAGAGGGTTAGAACACTTACAGTTTGAATGTCTTCTCCTTTTTGCTCCAGGCTTTGAATCCGGACAACGGTGAATGAGCAGCCCAAGTGTGCTACCTCCAACGGTATCCACACCTAACTAGAGCTTCAAGCCTTTTCTTTCTTCTTCCTTGTTGTTGCTAGAGGTGGAGAAGAGAGCCTCCAAGTCTTTGGACGGCTAGGGTTGGGAGTGTGCAAGCATTATGCCATGTCACACATAAGTGTGACTTATATATGCAGCCCACTAAAGGGGGCTGGACATAAAGAAGAAACCCTAATAGGATTATGTGTAATTACACTTAATTACACATTAACCCCTATTATTTGTATCAAATACAAATAGGCCTATAAAGAACTATTCTTTATTCACTAAAACCCTTTCTCTCATAGACTTTAAAACCCTTCTTGCATGATCAGTGTGTGACCCATTGGGTTCACATCATCAAGTAGTAGGATAGCACGAGGTGTGCATAATGGAACTCTTTCCATTTAGGGTCTAATTGGAACTCCTTCCAATTCCCTAATTGATTATAACTTACTTATATCAATTAGGGCTTCTACTAACTATGAATAACACCTAGCATATGGTTCATGGTGTTGTCCTTAATGAGGTGAATAAGTATCTAACAAAGAACCCTTCTGTTATAGTTTATAGGTTACAATTGCATCCTTCCTTCAACATACTGTCTCCAATTAAACTAATAGCACATGGAAGTCTACCAAGTCCTAGTTTAATTACTTTATACTCAATCATGAATATCAACTCATTGATGAACTCATGGAAACTCTTTTCCACATTCATCCTACCATGGCCATGGATTTAATAAGTTATATTATGAATGCTATATGAGACATTCTCTCTCTTTTTCCTAAGAGTGATGGATCCCTTGTTGATCACTTACATGCCTTCATACACATAGCAGTAGGGCCAATAAACACCTTTGCAGACCCCTGAATAGGATCTGCATTTAGTGTTATTAAACTTCTAAAGCTACATGCATAAGACAACTATGGTGTCTCAGGTCTAAGGATTACTTGTACCACTATAACAATGAGAAACTGATTGACAGGCAGGATAAAACTCCATTCAGTTTATCTCATATCTTTGGTCACATTCAGTGTACCTATTCTAGTAATAGGCACCCACTTGTTGGTTGTAGTGTCTTCACACAAATAGCTTAAGACTAGCTATCCTCCTATAGAGTCAACCTAACAAGTGCTAGTCCTATGGTTCATTACTGTCCATCATAGTGAACCTTCAACTAGGAATGCTTTAGGAGTTTAGTACAGAGATATATTTACAGTCTCAAAATTACAACACTTTGTAATTTCATATTCTCAACTCTAACTCCATGGACATATTATGTAAATATAAATGATGCATATAAACATAATAGAATAAGCCCTTTTATTAAATCAATAATAAATGTGACATACTTAAATGAAATCAAATGATTGTTCCTAATCCCTAAACAATCATCTCCATGATTGGCTCTAGGGCATAATCCTAACAGACCTTATTTCCAGATTGTCTACATTATGTCTCTAGACATACATAGCACAATCCCAAGCCTTAACATCTTTCAATTGGGTTTCTTTCCATATCATATCTGATATAATTGGGACAAAACTGGAGTGAACCCGAAATTATCAATATGTAGCAATTTTAAGGTGTATCCTAGATGGATACATTAGTAAAACTCTTCATGGATCAAACCATATCTTAATAGGGTTCAATTCGTTCTCTTAGATTCACCATTGAGCTATGGTATTCTAAGAGGAGTCTACTGTAATTGAATGCATGCTCTATATGACTATATGCATCACAATGTATTAGTCAAATTATAAATGTAACTCTCTCACTTCACCAAGTAAAAGATGAACTTGGTCATCTCATAACCAAGTCATGTTTGCTACATTTAAATGAGAGTTTCTACATCTCTTGTATTCTTAGAATACTTTGCATTCACTCTAATTGGTCATTTAAATTCAGAAATCAAATTTCTAGAATGTCTTAAATGTCCTAGTTAAGAAATAAGTTCCAAAATTAATCTAGCAACTCTTGCTCTATTAAAATTTTAAAAGGTAACTTATTATCTACTTAACTTTCTGCTTCCATTTAGATTACACTAGAATCCAAAAACCAAGAAGCAGAACTAACCAACAATTTAGTTTAGAGCATGAACCAAAACTTCAAAAGTTTGGTTCTTCTAGGAAAACTGATACTTTATCAAGTTCCCTTTACAATACCTTATGTTTACTACAAAATAATTATATTTCTTTGTCGTTGACTTTTCAAGACTTGCTTCCTTCTATGCTTCCATTTTTAAATCACATTTAGCTTTTCAAGCTATTCTATGTGATAAATCATTTTTCAAAAGAATGATTATTAATAAACAACCTTTGTTGCATCCTAGTCTAGAAGAAGTCCTTTATAAGTACTATACTTTATAGTATTATTTTACTCACCATACAACCTTTGTATGTGATGTAGGACATCAAAGGCACTTGCATTGACTAATTTTGCTTCTGAAGCTTATTAGTCATCAATACTATCATATAGCATCGCAACAAGATGCCAATTATGCATAATGTCTTTTTCTTCTTAGGATGTTTTATAGAGTGCCTTTAAGAAAAGGCCTAATAGCATATAAACAATCTTTTGAAATTGAAAACAATTCTCAATTTCCTAAGTCAATCAAAGAAATCAGGTTCAGTCAAACTATCAATATCCTATATTTTAGGAAATAGGGGCTTTTGAGGTGACTAATTAGGTAATCTACATAAACAGAGAATTAGATTTCATTTTTATCCATAATGATTGGGTCTTTAATCATATGGTACCTCCCACTATTTTATCAAATTCCATACACCCTCTAATGGAATTCAGGAATCTCATTCCTTAATGGGGATTGGGGTCCCACTGTGACCTAGAAGCCTCAGGTGTTAGTTTCTTGACTTCTAACCCACAATAAGAAGATAACTCTTTGTCTATTGCTTCATAAGCAAGTTCCAATCGTTTTGCCTCTAGGGAACATACTCCTCACATGTTAGTTTCTTGGAATACTTCCCTAGTTAAGTTAAGCCCATCATTCACACAGGTATGTTTCGCCAAATATATACCTCAGATGTTAGTTTCTTGGTATATACTAGTTTAGGCACCCCATGATATCTCATATATGATAGTTTCAAGTAATGTCTTTAACATGGGTAGCTCCTACATGTCTGCAGCCAGGTACCCACATTAAGGGACGTTAGATGATCCTATAATGATGGAAGGCAATGAAGAATCCATTCCCTAATGTATTCTCCATTTACAACTTAATATTAAAATAAGAGGGGTTTTTAAGGGTCTCATCAAATTAACATACATCTCATGCATCTAAATATAAAAAAAAAAAACTGAACAGCATAATAATAATAATCTACTTATCGATATTAGTCTTTAAAAGGAGACATATAACGATCTATGGATTTGGAGCTATCACTATTAATCTCATTAAAAGCTCCCACAATGATGATTATGGACTTTAAGAGGATTCAATCCAAGCCTAATAGATTGAATCCAAGGTCGCACATAGCCCACAAATGGTCAATAGGCAGCACACACAGCCCACGAAAACTCCAGCTAGACCTTCAAACACAGCCACAAAAAAAGAAAAAAAAAAAAAAAGGAATAGGTTTCTATGGCATACCAGGAAGGTTCACGGCTGTTACAAGGGAAATCTCAACAAAAAATCAATGAAATGGAGCAACGAACACCAAAGGGGCTTAAGAAAATCTATATCGGCACCCTCTACATCAGTTTAATCCATCAAACTCGAACACATGTGGCTGGATTGAGGGTTTTGGAAAAAACCACCATGTTTCTGGAAAATCAAAGGAAAAATCGAAAAACCCCTTAAATGATCTCGGATCTGGATGAAACTTCATAGGCAGATTCCCCTTGAATAGATGAGTGGATTGGCTAGGGTTTTTTCTCCTTACTGATGTCAGCATCCGTATGGCTGACATTAGCAAATGACGTTAGCAAATGCTGACATCAATAGAATGCTCTCCTTCGACTTGTTAAACCCTTCACGCGTACAGATCGATGAGTAGAGGCTTTGATACCAAATGGATTTGTATAACTAATTAAAGAAGGAAGAAAGAAAGAAAGAAAGAAAAAGAGAAGCGAAATGGCTGCTATAAAAAGAAAGAGAGAATTTAGGTTTTTCCCTCTTGTATATTATCTTTTATACTAGTACAAGTACAAAGACAATAGTACCCTTCAGCTTATTACAAGTAAATAAGAGCAATATAGAATACTTTTCAACACTTTGGTCTTGGATTTCCTCTCTTTTCCAGGTTCACCTTCATCTACCTCATATGCATTCTATTATGGAGTTTTGGTCTGTTGCTACTTTAAAGAAAATGAGTTCTCAGTTACATAACTTGTGGATTTCTGCCATTATGTTGGTTTTCTCTACTGTATGGCAAGCTAGAAACGCTTTGCGTTTTCAAGATCAACAACCTTGCTTGCGTAGATCTTCTTTGCATATTCTTTCTTTACTACATGATATTGGAAAGATTAGTTCGGGTAATATGGACAATTCTGTCTCAAACTTGCTTGTTTTGTGCTCCATTGGTGTTGCTGGTATTCTAAGGAAGGCTCCTACCATTTCTTCAGTCCATTGGTATCCTCCTTCGCCTTCTTGGGTTAAGCTTAATATTGATGGCCCCACTGGTGGTGGTAGGCTATTCAGAAATAGTAGGGGGTTTGTGAAAGGTATTTTCTCATTCAATGTTGCGATTCAAAGTGCTTTCTATGTAGAGTTGTTGGCTATTATTTTTGGCATCGAGCACACTTGGGAGAAGGGTTGGTTGTCTTTGTGGATTGAGTGTGACTCTCTTTCAATTGTTTAGTATTTAAGGACCCTGTCTACATTCCTCCTTGGTCACTTCGGGTCAGATGGCAGAATTGCAAGTCTTTCCTCCAATCTATGACTTTTCAGTGTTCTCACATCTTTCGCGAGGGTAATGTTGTAGCTGATAAAGCAGCTAATATGGGTCTTCTTCATCACGACTTTCAATGGCTATGGGCTGCTCCTTCAGTTCTTAATTCTGCCACCTCTTTCTCATCTTCTTAACAACAATCAGTGGTGGTCTTATCCAAACTAGAAATTGAACAATACTGTCTAATCATAAAAGGCAAGCGCCCTCAAGGTACTAAATTTCATTTTGACTTGTCGTTTCAGTCGTCCCAGAAATAGAAACATTTCAAGAAATGCAATGAAGATGGTGGAGAAACTAAAAACATATAAAAACGCTTGGAAATATAGAACAAAAAGTATTTGTTCTCAGTTTGATGTTTAAACTTTGTGAGTGACCGCTTTAGATCCATATTACGCATGGGACGTGTTCTGTGTTGGGGCGAAATCACTTTTAAGGACTGTGGATTTAGTTCCACGTCTCATCTTACTTGAATCTCGATATGTTCTATCGGTCTTAGACTCTTTTAAGTTTTTTTTTTTTTTTCTTTCTTATTGTTACATTTTTTTATTAATTAAGCCCATGCTTTTTCCAATAGGTATCCAAACTTATCACTTCCGAGGTTTTGGCTAGGACAAATTCTATGTGGTTATATGGTGCATAGTTTACTCATACGTTCGTGCATCCAATAGTAAAGAAGCGAAAATTCGAACTCAAGAATCCCCAAAAAAAAAAACAAAAAAAACCAAATAGTAATAAGTTAATTTACGAAATCTACTTATTATTATTTTAGTAGTCATGATTTAATTGTCATTATTTTCAACAACAATAGTCTGTCATGCTGGAAGAATCCTAAAAAAAAAATAATAATTAAATCTCTGAAGTCTTGATTCATCTCTCTTATTCTCTTATTAAATTGGATAAAACCAATAGTAAAAAGTTAATTTTTGGTAAGTTAAATAACCAATGTCGAAAATGGTTTTCCAAGAGAAGGGGACTTGGGTCCGCCTATTAAACCCACACCGGTTATCCAGATTCCAATTTGGAGCCACTTACAATTTGCGTTGCGACACTTTCTGAGCTTTGCAACTTCTGCCCTAAAGAGAGAGAGCGATAGACAGAAGAAGCAACGATGATGTTGAGGGGAGCCAATGCTTCGACGACAACTGGTATGCTTTCCTTTGCTTGTAGATTCTTGATTATTAATAAGGGAAGGCCTTCTTTTCATTCTCAAACTTCTTCTTCTAATCCAATTGGGAATACTGCCCACTTTCATAACCTTGACGATGCCCTAGCTTTGTTTCATCGCATGGTTCAAAGGCGACCCCTACTGTCCATTGTCAAATTTAATCAACTCTTATTAGGCCCAATTGCCAGAATGAAGCATTATTCGACCGTCATTTCTCTAATTAATCGGATGGAGTTGTTAGGAATCTCCCCCGATGTTTGTACTCTCAGTATTTTGATTAATTGTTTCTGTCATTTGAATCGCGTGGGTTCTGGTTTCTCTGTTTTTGGTAAAATCCTCAAACTTGGTCTTGAACCGAACTCTATAACACTCAACACTCTTGTCAAGGGGCTCTGTGTTGAGGGTAAAATCGTGCAGGCTGTGGATTTGGTTAATGAAATGGCACACAAAGGGTATCGGCCTACTTTAGTTACTTATGGAACAATAATTAATGGATTATGCAAAACAGGGAACACTAATCCTGCTATTGGGTTGCTCAAGCAGATGGAACAAGGAAGCTGTAAGCCTGGTTTAGTACAATACAATACAATCATCGATAGTCTTTGCAAGGACAAGTTAGTAACCGAGGCTTCCAACCTCTTCTCAGAAATGATTGGTAAAGTCATTCTACCAAATGTTGTCACTTACACCTCCTTAATTCACGGGGTATGCAATTTGGGCCAACTGCAAGAAGCTACTAGATTGTTTAATGAAATGGTGGGTAGGAATATTGCACCAAATGTACAAACGTTCAGCGTATTGGTTGATACACTTTGTAAAGAGGGGAGGACTGAAGAAGCACAAGATGTTGTTGAAATAATGATTCAAAGAGGTGTGGAACCTAATACCATCACTTACACTACACTGATAGATGGATATTGTTTGCGAGGCCAGATGGATGAGGCATTAAAGGTATTTGATGTGATGATACGCAAGGGTTGTGCACCTAATGTTGTTACCTATAGCACCTTGGTTAATGGATATTGCAAGATGAAACAGATGGATGAGGCCATGAGCTTCTTTCATGAAATGCTGAGCAAAGGATTAGTTGCTAATAATGTTACTTACAACACTCTTCTAAGTGGTTTGTGTCATATGGGGAGACTTCGAGCTGCACAAGAGCTTTTTAGTGAGATGCTAATATGTGGCCACAATCCAGATATCATTACTTATAATACTTTGTTGCATGGGTTATGCAAAAGCCAATATGTTGATAAGGCTTTGGCACTTCTCCAAGCAATGGAAGATAGTGGGGTGGATCTTAATGTCGTTACTTACGGCACTCTCATTACTGGTTTGTGTAAAGCTGGAAAACTTGAAGCTGCAAGGGACCTCTTTTCTACTCTTTCTGCTAAAGGGTTGCATCCTAATGTTAGGTTGTATAATATCATGATCAATGGACTTTGTAAAGAAGGGTTACTACATGAAGCAAATGAATTCCTCAGGTTTATGAAAGAGAATGGCTGCTCACCAGATGGTTTCACTTATAATTCAATCGTCCGAGCACTTATTAAAAAGAAGAAAACGTCGAGTGCAATGCAGCTTCTTCATGACATGGTTCAGATGGGGTTCTCTGCTGACAAATCCACTATAACCATGTTGTTGGATTTACCAAATGGTGTATTAGATAAATCATTTTTGGGAGTGCTTACGACAGGAAAATTTCAAAGCTGATGTTGCTGTTTTAGCATCCTGTGAGAATTGTTAATACCTACTGTAAGTCATTGTTATGCTCATCAGTTTGGAGAATGCTGAAATATTTTACACTTGTTTACTTGACCAATGTTGAACGTTGAATTATTTGTGGATATGTGTTTAGGGAAGCCGAAATAAGGATATTTCTTTATTTTTTTCTATTCGTTTGTTTTTGTTTTTCTAATTGTCCTTTTTTTTGGGAGGGGGGGGCAGTAATAACAACAGTGTAGTCAATGCAATCAGCAAGCAGTCAAAATGCATATCCATTTGGTCATGCTATGAATTTAAATTTGTTACCTCACAACACCAATAGAGGTTATGAAAAAGATTGACTATGCAGTCAAAATGCATTTCCAAGTCTCTTTATTCTTTGTGCTGAAAGCCTTCCAAAGAACCTTAGAATTAGGCTAATAGAAAGGAAAGCTGGTAGTGGACTCCGAACTTCTCAAAGGGGATTTTGTATCTCTCACCTGATGTTTGCTAAAAACTGCAGCAGTTTTTCGAGGCTAACCATAATGCTGTTGCTGATATTAGAGAGGTCCTAGATCTTTACCATTATGTGTCAAGTCAAAAAGTTAATCTGCACAAATCTTGCTTTCAAGTTTGTAGGAATGAGCCTTGTATGGACAAGAGGGAGTTTAGTAGTATCCTATACAATCCTTCACCTTTAACTTTGGTGTGCACTCCACCTACTATAACCTCCAAGGTTGTGAATTCATCATTTATGGATATTATTAATAAAAGTAAAAATAGCTTGGGATGATGAATGTACCCCTGAGAGTTTAGGTGATTTAGGCATTAGGAAATTCTCCTAATTTTAATTCTGCTATACTGGCTGCGTGAGGTTGGAAAATTATTACTGAGGATGATGACATTTGTAGTCTAGATTATTAGAAGAATGCCTCACTTGAAGAAATTTCTTTGAGGTTAGTTTTAATACTAAAGACTTTAACCTGGAGGGTTGTTCTTAAAAATCTTAAACTCAAATGTAAAGGAATAAGATGGATGGTTGGTAAGGGTGAAAATATTATGTTTTCTAGCTATAATTGGGCTGTGCATTATCCAGCAAAGACTCAATGTGGATTAGAATCTTGAGGTCCCACACTTCATATCAAGTGGTAAATGGAATATTTTTGAATTTGAGAAAGTTTGATAATGAGGATATTGTGAACATTATTAAGGCCACTCCTTTCCCCTTGACCCCTGTAAATTCCCAACCTAAAATCAAAATCCTTACATGGATGCTTTTAGAGAGAGTAGAGAGAATTGTTGTCCAAAGACGATCTTTGGCCTAGGAATTATAATTTCTCTTGAATTGTGACCTTTTTGTGACAAAACCTGGCCTAGGAATTATAATTTCTCTTGAATTGTGTCCCTTTTGTTACAAAACCTGGAATTTATTGGCCATTTATTCAAGGATTGTTATTTTACCCGGGAAGGGCTAATAGTAATCTCAGTACCCCTTTAGGCACTGATCTTTCTTTTGTACATTGGCTTGATAGTTTTAGGAGATATATGAGACTCTATGATGGACTTAAAGATTGCTGTCAATAATCTCTCCTACCCCTATGGGAATCCTATGGAAAAGACTGCTGTTTTTGTTTGAAATGCATAGAGCTATCAAAACTAATATGTTATTAATAATTTGGTAATGAGAGACCCAAATCGCAGGGAGCTGATAGTCAATTTTTAGCAAGTTGACAGTCAAAACCCTTTGGTTGGTATTAGTTTGGGAAGCACTCACCAAAGTGTAAGTTTGCCTCACTTTATTTGAAATCCTGCATTTCTTGTATGGGAAGAACTAGGTGTATCATTTGTGAATCTGATTGCTCAACTGTCATTACTATTTTTAGGAAAATGAAATCCGCAAAGAGGGATTTGTCAACACATGAGAGGTATTGTGGGGGACTAGATGCTCAGGCTGGTGGTAATTAAACTGCATATGTACAGGTTAAGTAGAAAATAGCTGTGATGCAATCATGCAAATATAGTGATAGTGAAACTTTGTGCCATCTTTATCAACCACTGTTAATCTCAAGCTAAGCTAAACTCCAGGGTGCTTGGAGCTAGCAGACAGGACCAAACCTATTTCAGTTAGTCTCAAGCTTCAGCACAGCAACACAATTTGAAAATGCCATACCTTTGCAAAAACCAAGATCTTGATGAGGCAATGGCACTATTTAAAGTGATTGAAGATGGTGTGTTGAATCCTAATATCCTTTTTGATGGCTTATGCTAAATTGGGCAACTTGAAGCTGCAAGGGAATTCTTTTCTAGTATTTATGCTAAAGTGTTGCACCCAGATGTTCTCACATATACTGAATAATGTTGAATTGACTGCACCTATTTCAAAAACCACCACTTTCATGGGCTTAGTATTGTCATTATATTATTATTTTTTATTTTTTATATTTCTTAATATTGCAGCAGATTGGCAAGTTGCTTTACCTGGCTCAGCTAGTTTATATCCACTGAAGTTATCACAGAAGGAAAAGCTAATCAATCTAATGATGGGATTCCTAATTTGGTGGGAAAAACATTGCAGACGTTTGGGGCAATCAGGTTTTGACTGAAAATTCACTTGCAGAGATTAGGTGTTGAGAGGAAAAGAAGATTGAGGGTTTCTTTATTTAGATCTTGATCAAGCAGAGATGGAACCTAAGCAACGCTTTGTATTTCTCTGTAATTCTAGACGTTTTGAGTTCGGCAAGAGTTGGTCGCTATTGTTTGTGATCTCTGAAGTCAGGTTTTTTGGTTAAGAATTGTACTTTCATACTCTTATCCTTCAACTTCTTGCAAGAAAATGGAATATAAGGAATTTTCATTCTAAATTTTACCTATAGTGGCTTGAACGAGTCTACTGTGTTTATAATATGACAACAATGTTTATGAGGTTAAAGCGTCTCATGAATATATAAAACCATTTTCCCAAACTTTTACAGTAAATCTCCTCTGAAATGGTGTAGAAGTGTCAGTGAGCAGCCAAGGATGGGCTTTCTCCTTTCTTCTGAACATTCTCTATTCTATTTGAGCGATGGTTTGTTTTTGCAAGACATATATCTTCAGTTAGGGCTGGCTACTTACATTCTTGGTGTTGTAGCAATATATATTTTTATAAGTTGCTCATCAGTCCTTTTTTCGGACAGCGGTCTAATAGCCTGCCATTGTTGACGTATTTGTTCAAGAAGGGTGTTTCTTCACTTTGCTAGTTAATCACGGTGCTGGTTTCACTGAAAAAAAAATAAAAATAAAAATAAAAAAAATCATTGGGTTGGTGTCCACTCTGATCACTTCAATTGCTGCCCCCCCACAGAACAATGTTGGAAATTATAGGGTGCTTTGCTGTAGTTATGCCAAGAAGATTGAAAATAGCAATGTTTACTTTTAAATTTTTGATATAGCCTTCTCTACCTTTTGCAGTAGTGTAAGCTAATATTGTGTCACAAATTTCTTTGAACTTCTTCTCCTCTTAATTTCTTGAAGATATTTGTTTTTAGTGTGTTTGATTGTTTAGATACAATAGCTGTGAGTGTAAGCTAGTTGGTTGTGGTGTACCATTTTTGGTTTTTCCATTCACTTGGATTGATCATGAGATTGTGAAAATTTTCCTTCTTTATTGTACTTGTACTAGGACTGCCAAGTTCTTGAATTGCTACTGTCCTTGAATTGCTGTTGCCCATCCTAGCAGGGATTTGGTAATGTCACATTAATAGAGTGATCATGTGACAGTCATGCTTCTTTGATGCTTTGATGGCCATTTGATCACTTTCCATTCATTGGGACAACAATTTTGGTTTGTTCTGTAGAATGGTATGGTTGCTTCCTCACTCAGTTGCTTCGTTCAATTTTTTGTATACTTTGGGTCAAGCAAGAAGTAGCACAACCCAAGCCCAAAGTGTAATTATGGGTTTTCACGTTCACAACATGGACTTCAGTTTCTGTATTTCTTTCTCTCTCTATGAGCCCAAAGACGGGCAAACCTTTTTTTTTTTTTTTTTTAAATTAATAATTTTAATTTATTTTAATTCATTAATTTTGAACTTGAGAGATGCTGCATTCTTGTAAGAAGTCATTTTAATAGAGGCTATACCATTTAATTGTTGTATGGTTGCATGATCTCTGTTCAATTATAGGAATATGGCTTTATAGGTTACAAAATATTCACGTGTAATTGTCTTAATTGATTTTTAAAAGGATGAATATCTGGAGAATGGAGATGCTGAAAATTTTCTGATATTTTCTTTGATACAATGCATTGATAGCGTCTTGCAAATGTTTTTTACAGGATTGATTTATTTCTGACCGTTTTCTGAAAGCGTAAGGACAAATTGGACAGGGGACTTATTGAAAACAATGAAATATCCAGTGCAATGCAAGGTCATCATGACATGGTTCAGAGGGGCTTCTCGCTGATGCATCCATTGTAACCATGTTGTTGGATTTACCAAATGGTGTATTAGATCAATCATCTTTAGAAATGATTACAACAGGAAAATTTCAAAGCTATGTTGGTATTTAGCATGCTGTGAGAATTGTTAGTTCCTACTGTAAGTCATTGTTATATTCGTTGTTTTGAAGAAATTTCATTCCATTATACGTACTAGATTGCTTGTTCCTATCTTGATACCACTTTTTTTTCTTTGGATTAAAAAAATATTAAGCAATACCTTTTTTTTATTTTTGTTCTTATTTAAATCAGATTTTTAATTTTATTTTGGAGATTTTACATATTCAGGATATTTGATGTCAAAGTATATATATATATATAGATATATATTTTTTGTTCCAGTTTAGGGACATGTTTAGGGCTCATTTGGAATTTGAATTTCAATTTAAACTTGATGTGAGAAATATTTTGCTGTGCTAAGAAATTCTAATTTAAATTACTAATGGCCTATAATTTATTTTGGCCATTTGAGTCAAAGTAGAAGTTTGTTTGCTTTAGAAATTCTGTAATATCTGGTAAAATCTTCTTTGGAGGTGGAAAGTAATTGTGTTAATTTTACTAGAAGTTCTGTATAGATTTTGGCCGCAAGGCTTAGATATCAAGCACTATGATTTCCATACAAAGAAAGTCATGACAATTTGACTTACATTATTGAAGAAATCATTACATATATTTTTGCTTACACTAGTTAAGAGCTTCATTTGTTTCTCGCATAGCTGAGAGTTTGAGACTCATACAAAGAGTCTGTCTTCTTCTTTGGTAAATTCTTTGCCATGCTACGTGAGAACCTACATTCTCTTTCCATATTTTATTACCCTCTCGAATTTAAATGTTCATCCAAAAATCGAAATCTTAATGTGGATGCTTTTGGAGAGAGACTGTTATCCAAAGATAATAGGCAGCCTAGGAATCATAATGCCCCTTTGGATTGTGTCCTTATATCAAAGACCTGGAATATGTCGACCATTTGTTCAAATATTGTGATTTCACTGAAGTATCTGGGAAAGGCTATTCAAATATTGTGATTTCACTGTAAGTATAGGGGAAAGGGCCAAGAGTAATTGCACTACCCCTCTGGGAACTGAAATTTCTTTTGGCCATTGGCTTTATAGTATTAGGGGGAATACGAGAATTAGTGGTGGACTTTATGGGAATCCTATGGAAAAGATTTCTGATTTTGTTTGGAATGTATGCAACCATCAAAACCAAATTGTTTTTAAAAATTTGACACCAAATCAATACTAACAGATTCATTAATTTGCAGTTAGATTTTCTTGCAGGTGCTTCTCATTGGAAATACTCAAAGGAGCTTTAGTTATCCTTTGATTAATAATAGTTGGAAGCTTAATTTTGATGATTTGAGAAAAATGGTAGCAATGTAGCTTCAGTTATTTATCATCAGAGACCACAATGGTAAGCCCATAGTGGGAGCCATTGCTCAGGTGAGCCATACTTCAGTGCCAGTACATTAATGAAGGCTCTCAGGGATGGCCTATCTAACTTTCTGGAGAGAGGAATTCAGCATACCCATAAAAAGGGTGATGCAGATTGCACCCGTGGAAAGACCACCCATCCTTGGAGGCTCTGGATTCTAATGAGAGACATCAAAAACCTTCTCGTGAAACTCGAAAAAGTCTAAATTGACCGTCCATTGTGAAGCTATAGGGTTGAAAAAGTCCACATTGATAATTTCCTTGTTTTGGACAATAGGTTGCTGATAATCTAGACTTTTTCGAGCTACACCAGAAGGTTTTTGATATCTCTCGTTAGAATTTGAAGCCTCTTAGGATTGGTGGTCTTTCCTTTAAATTTTAAAAGAAAGAAGGGGATAGAAAAATGTCAAAAAGACCATTTTTCCCATTTCAAACAAAGCAACCAAAGACGACTTCTTCATCTAACAATTCTATCCCATCCAACCTTTTAATCCGGCATACCAAACATAGCCTTCCAATATATATGTTGGAAAAATACCACATCCCACATTAATTAATTATAAAATTTAATAAAACTTCATATACTTGTTTAAGCCATGCACTCAATAACTTACCTTTTAGGTTGGAAACTTAAAAATATATCCGAGTAATATTAATATATATTTATATCCTAGATGTAGGCCACGTGCAACGATAGAATAATTTTTAAAGAATTAGATATTAATTTCAGTTTAGTTAGATTTTTACTTCAAATGAAACTTATAGTGAGTAGTATAACTAATTTGAAAAATTTTAAGTTAGTCACAAATAAATTTAGAATATAATAAATCCCAATAATATAAAGTAACACAATATTATATTGATTAACCACAAAACTTTAACAATTTGAAATGAAAATTTAAATAAATAAATAAATTAGTCATTATTGAAGATATGTGTTGTTACCAATTTATAAAAATGTCATTGCTTAATAAGTTGAAGATATTATATTTTGGTAATTGATGAGTTCGAGTAAAATAAAATAGGGAAAATTAGCATGTAGTACCTTTTTTGAAACTTATAAAGCCTTAAGTCCACACACTAATCTTATAAAGCCCTCAAGTCTAAAATGGAATCAAAACAGCACCGTTTCATGCTTGAGTGAGCTATTTTTTTTTTTTTTTTAAATGGCGAGTTTGCCCCTATAACAGAAAAACCTCCTACATGAAGCTCATGACTATGTTACAGTTTCATTCATTGGGTTCTTCTTCAAAATTGAAGCCCTGCGATTTAGGTTTTGGTAGTTTTTTTCCATTGTCGCAAGCTATGAGTTGGATTTGTAAGAGCTCCAAGTTCTTATTGTATCGTGTTGGTTTTTGGATAGTGGCTGCTTCTGCCACGATTTGGAGCTTTGATCGTCAATACGTAAGTTTGTTTCTCTTCGTGTTGATGATTTTTTTTCTTCTGTTTTTTTCTTGTTCATGTGCGATTTCATCTCATACGTAGTGTTTGTGTTAACGATTAGTTTGTTGCTTCTTTTTTCCTTTGCTGATGAGCGATTTTCTTTAGAGCTTTGTGGTTTTTGGTTTTTTGTGTGAACTGATATGTATATTTTGATTTTATTTGGATTTTTTTGTTCATAATTATGAAAACAGGGGGAAAATATTATGTTTTTTTATTAAGCTGTGATTTATATATATATATATTTTGTTCATAGTTATGAAAATAGGGAAAAATACTAGATGTTGTTTGTTCATTTTTGTTTATGTTTTTATTTGCGTAGTTGATTAAAAATTGGTTATGAGTTTATGTTAAAAAAATGGGGAGATTTTTTTTGGACATGTATTTTGTTGTTCAAACAGTTACATGTAGTTATTGTAGGTTTCCTTTTTAACAATTTTTCTGTTTTTTATTTGTATATTTTTTAAAACAATTACACGTAAGTGTTGATTAAATTGGTTACATTTGATATTCTGCATTTTTCTGAGTACAAAACTTTGTTGTTTTTGTATAGGTTGGGGTTTTCACAATGGTGGTACTATTGTGCAAATATGGTTCTTACACTGCTCTTACAAGTATAGAAGCCAGGTTTAGACACGATAGTTTACTACAGTTTTTGCGTGGGAAGTGGAAGAATTTGCAAGTTGAATCTATATTTCTATCATATATATGAGTTACCTGGGCGTGCAAAATGTATGTTGGACAATGATATTGATTTAGAGAACATGCTTTGTATTGCATGTCAGACAGGTCTTGAATGTGTAAATGTTGCTGTTTTAGTTAATAGAAGTAAGGAAGATGAAGTTAATGTGTATGCAAGTGAAGAAAACTATAGTAGTGGGAGATGTGAGGGTGTATCGTGACAATGAAATTGATCTACTTCCAAAATTTTGTTCACATAAGAAGCAAGTATTTCTTTCAGCGGGGTGGGCACGTGGAATTCGAAATGTGGGGCAATGTTTTGAAGGTGGTGTCAAGGACTTTAGAAACACGCTACAAAAATACTCGATTGAGGTTTGGTTTCTTTACAAATTTATAAAGAATACTACTGAGAAGGTGAATGCACGATGTAAAATGCATGAGGTGAATGGATGCATGTGGCATGTGAATTGAGAAGGCCAACGATTACTTTTACATTACAAGATTGAACAACATTCATTCTTGTGGTGCTGCTGTTCAGACTTCAAAGAACTCACGAATGAGTACTGAGTTGGTTTCAACTCTAATTCGAGATAAAATCTGTGACTAGGCCCTCACAAGGCCTGTTGATGTTGTTTTCAACTTTAAGAAAGATTATGGATTTGATATCATGTACCATCATGCATGGTGGGGGATTGACAGAGCAAAGAATGATATTTTTGGTTACCAATCATTGTCTTTTGATATACTTCGTTGATACAAAGAATAAGTAATGAAGACAAATCTTGGAAGTTTTGTAAAGATTGATTATGACACTAATTTTGAAAGATTCAAAAGGGTATTCATGGCGTTCAGTGCATGCATACATGGTTTTAACCATTGTCGTTCTATGTTATTCCTCGATGGGATATTCTTAGAGGCAAGATACAAAAGAAATTTACTTGCTGCTATTGCAAAAGACGAAAATCAAGGTTTTGTGTGTTGGATTTTGTTTATTTTGTAATTGTTTGTGTAACTGTTTAATGAACACAGTTACATATAACTGTTTTAGATTTTTATTTTTAGAAAAATTTATATGAGTTTATGCTTATGGAGTATGCTATAACTTATCCTATTGAGCTTATTCATCTTCTTTTTGGTAGGTTTATTCCCAGTAGCTTTTGCAATTGTTGGTTCCGAGGATAAAGATAATTGGACTTCGTTCTTTGAAAATTTGTTCCAAATTTTACTACCAAAACGGCACATTACATTCATTTCGAATAGAAACTAAGGTCTTTTGCATACTGTTCCTAAAGTTTTCCCATTAGGGTTACCATGTATACTATTTGCATCATTTAAAGTGCAATTTGAGGAACAAGTTGCCTGGCACGATAAACTCGTACAAAGAAAGGATGGTTTTTAAGTTACGGGAATGTGTTTATGCAACAACACAAGTAGAGTTCGAATTCAGACTTGAAGAACTCAAGAAAGAGGGTAGGGCTAAGGTGATAAAATTCTTGTCGAAATTGCCGAATGAGAATTGGACTAATGCACACTTTATGGGCACTTTATGGGGCAGCGTTATGGTGAGATGTGGTCAAACGCTGCAGAATCTTTCAATTCACAGATTCATGATGCTCGTCATTTTCCAATAACAAAGTTGATTGATGTTATCAGGGTGATGTTAATGAATCAAATGTCCCATAGGAGAGAAAAAGTAAGCAGTTGGAATTTTGTGCTTTGTCCAAACATAGATGTTCAATTAGGAAATGTGTTGAAAGAAGGAAGATCACGGGTTGTAAGTGTTTGCAGGCGGTGATATATTTGAAGTTCACTCACATCCATCAGTATCGATTGATATTCATAGGCAGGACATGTTCTTATTGCCAATGCCAGTGCAACAGATTTCCTTGTGCACATGCTGTTGTAGTGATTCATAAGTGTAGCCGAAATTTGAATGAATATGTTGAGATTTATTTCCATGCAGATAGGGCATATTCAAAGAGTATATACCCTATTCCTACAGTCGGTCAATCTAACCATCCAAGTGGTGGACCTATTATTTTAGCCCCATTGTCAAAAAAGCAATCGAGAAGGCAAGAAAAAAGAGAATTCTATCCAAAGGAGAGAAAGTGAACCAAATAAGATGTAGAAGATGCAAATGGATGGAAAGTCTCAACAAAAAGACATGCAAGACAGCGATTTTAGCTGATATGTAGTTATTTGCTCTGATTGATTTGATGATGTACTTAATAAAGGGATAGAATTTATTAAGAGTTACATGTAACTGCTTTTGGAAATCAAACATGTTATGATGATTAATGCCTTTTAATTGATTTTGGATCTTTTTTTGTGTTGCATGAAACTAGTTTTTGTGGCAAGTCCTTTTTTTAGTAGCAACTTTGTGTTTTTCTAATGTTAATCAAAATGTTTTTCTCTTAATTTGTTGAATCAAAGGCGCATTAAATTTGGACTTTGTGAAGATAATGGAGTTGGGATATGAAATCATAGATCTCAGATCCTAGCCATGACAGCACTAGATATGAAATCACAAAATTCGATAAGAGTTACATGTAACTATTTTGCACAAAACCTAGTTCAAAGTGATGAATTTAATTACAATCATTTAAAGTGGACTTGTCTTTAATTTTCTTTTATTCTTTTAGTAATGAACATGCAAGATCAAGATGTCATATAGTGTTAAATAGCAGAGCAATATCCAATAGTTACATGTAACTGTTGAAAGTGTTGGGAACTGTAAGAAGAATTATGACAAGACATTTAACATCCAAAATACCATTCAAAGTCTTTAATAAGAAAAAAAAACGCAAAGTTGAAATTGTATTTACACTAATGGAAGTGTGTTTTTTTATGAACAAATACATGTAATTGATCTATGTTCTATTGTGAACAATATATGCAATCAGTTACAGATTTTGCACCCTGAGTTTTTCTTCAGCTTCACTAATGATTTTCCTTTGGTTATAGTCTTCTTCATTCCATGATCTTATACCTTAGTGCAAGAACTTGTGTACCATCTCCATTCGCATGGCCAAGCAATCTAACATGTCAAAATCAAATGATCTTTTTTTAGGCAAATGGTTTTCTGATATTAGCTTCATAAGACAACAAACAACAACACCACACTCCACCCTGCAAAAAATTGAATAACATAATTTAGATATATCATATATTTTCATAATTTTGGAAATTTGTACATTGATTTGAAGTTTGTAAAACTTATGAGTTGTCTGGTTGGTTATTGTGGACAATCAACTGATTCAATGGGCAAAAGTTTGTCTGGAGTTGACACAACAAAACCAGCTATTGTTCTCTCTCTATCCGCATAAGATACTGTGATAGTTAGCATATATTCCTCAAAAAATATTTTTTGTATCCAAAATGTGTTCAAGATGTCTTACCAACAATTTTGCATCCTCAAAATAAAAATCTTTTTGTCTCGGTCACGGCTTGAGGGAGTTATAGTGCATCCATTTTCCATTATCACCATCAAAAACCAATACAGACCAATGATTTAATAATCTTCTTCTACCTGTTGAGTTTATTGGGAATACAAGATATCTGTAATTATGCATTGCACTAATTATCTGTAATTATGCATTGCACTAATTATGAGCTTATCAACAAGATCTAATTTACTTACAACGTTTAAAGAGATTGGTCCCTGTACCAATGACTATTAAACAAAAATAAAAAAGAAACAAAAACAAAAACTCATTATTTTATTAGTGCAAAATATTGGTTGTAAAAAAATTCATTAGTTTTTTGTATTTACATGTGTTCTTACCCAACATAAGGAAGTAAAATAGAATGCTTTGTCGTTTGGTACATAATAACGAGCTGTTTTTTTGCATGGTATCTTGCTTAATCCCCTTTACCCTTTGTTTCTCCATAAGGATCTCTCCATATGCATCAATAATCTAGATTTAAACAACAGTCACATATTAAAACAATTATGATTTGGTATTTATGACATTTTTTTCCAAAATAGTTACATGTAACTGTTGTAAGTGACTATTGTAAGTGTTGTAACAGTTACATGTAACTGTAAGTGTTGTAACAGTTACATGTAATTGTTTTCATTGCTATCACGCAGGTGTCACACATATTTGAAAACCAATAATGTAATTGACAACAGTTACATGTAATTATAATACAACAGTTACATGAAACTGACATTGATACAGAATTAATCAACTGATTTAAAGAGTAGGGGGGCTTACATTGCTTGTAATTTTGTCCACTTCAATGATCTTTTTAATATCTGCAAACTCTATTTGGGTTAGATTTGATAACCCATTGTATACTATGACCCTGCATTAACCCAAGTAAGTTTTACAGTTAGAAAACTAAGAATATAATAAATCAAACAAAAACTATTGGACATAATTATTATTATTATTATTATTATTTTTTGGATAGGAGTTTGATTTTTACCCTTTGGGTTCAAGTTGTTGCATTTTGTCCAATAATGCTGATTCTATTTCAGGCAACATGTTTCCAACTTCACCCATTTCCTTGCAACTTTTGAATTTTTTGGGGTTGGGTTCCCTAATAATCACTTGGTCTAAATCTACGAATATAGGGGCTTTCTCTGATGCTCTAGTCCTTTTCTACCCCTTTATTTCTAGGGTTAGGTTTCCTTTTTTCTTTTGTTTTGGTTTTTTTCTCAAATTTCGGTGTCAACCTTTGATTCTATTGAAGCTTCTATACAAATCGGTGTATGTCACAAAATTGTTCAATTTTGAGCATTTTCGGATGATGCATGCTACCTGTTTGATGAAATAATGGGTCTGAGAAATTGTTTAAGTCTGATTCCATTGATGTATTGTGATTGTATTTTTTTATGAATTGGGTTTGAGAAATTGGTTATGCCTGATTCTATTGACTTTTCATACAAATGAAATGTTCATAGCATTTGAAGAGGTGATGGGTGGTGGAGGGCATTTTGGTTCAAGAAGGAGAGGAGGTGGCGGTCGTGGGCATTTTGGTTGTGGAGGGGAGGAGGCAATTCTAGTTTAGGAGGGGTAGGAGGGCAATTTTCATATTCTGGAGAGAAAGGAGGAGGCGAATAGCTGTCGCTATGTGTTCTTCGTTTGATGAGAAGCTCCTATTTGGCCATTTCTCCCAGCCCAAGTGAATTCTTCTTCTTCTCCACTACGTGATCTTCATTTTTTTTTTTTTTTTTTTCTGTGGCAAACTTATTAAATATTTCTAATTATTTTCCCCTTCATCCTTTTGCAATTAATAGTGACAGGCCGCAGTGAGCACTATTGGTTCCCATTGCACCGTTCTAACTTAGTTGGGTTCATTTTTTCCTAGTTTTTTTTTCTCCCGTGTGCTAATTTTATTTTAATTGAATATCTGTTTGTTTTTTTCTTCTTAATTTTCTGGTTCTACCTCTTTTGGGTCAACAAACTCAAAATAGTGTTATGTTGTGTCAGTTTTTGAAAGCTTGATCTATATGTGCTTCAGTGCTTGGTGTTAATTTTATTCATATCAAGGTGTATTGAGGACCTTTATAAATTATACGTGCAGGATTATTAATTTTTTAATTTAAAATTTATGCCTTTTCTTTACAATTTTGCCTTCCAAGCTTCAAAGGGCAAAACAAAATAAATAAATAATAAATAATTCAATACTTATATAATTTAATAATCATTCTTCTATTCATGTCTCTTCATTTGGATAATCATGCCACATTTCGTTTGAAACAAAGACAGTTTACCTACTTGCAGGTACAATTTTTATTTTCACCTTGTAATGGCAACACATGCTTTCAGACTTTTGGATATAATTCTCATGGCCAAATTGTTTGAGTTTGTTTTTGGAGTTAGTTGCTAGTGTTAATATAACTATGATCTTCATGATAGAATAATGATGCTATTTTATTGCCCACTTCCTTAATGAATTCCACAATTATTTGAATGTGCATGAAAAATTGCTGGTTATTAGAGTGGTGACCAGTGAATTTTCTTGTCTATGTGGTTTATCTACCAGCTATGTGTGATTAATCTTTCAAAACTTCTCTAATTGTCGAAGAATGCAAAGATTGATGATTGTGCCATTATGTTGTTGTACTTAATATTATTCTGAATGTTTTGTCACAGGACCCATTGGTAACTAAAGGAGCAAATTTAGTTCCTTTGCTTGGCATAGATGTTTGGGAGCATCCATACTACTTACATTTCATATTTGCTTTATTATATTTCATATTTGCATACCATAAGTACCTCAAGTGTGATCGCTTTATTATATTTCATATTTTCTGAAATCTGGATCTGCAAATATCAGCTCTTTTTTATTTATTTATTTATTTTTTTTTTTTGTGATGACCTAGATAATGTCAAACTATGGGGTTATATGTCATGTTGATGACTTCTACTTGAACCATAAAGAATTTGTCATTTCCACATTTTATAATGAGTTATCGCTGGATGGTTTTGTCATGCATGCTTTCCTATTTTATCTTTGCCTACTTATTATTATTATTATTATTATATGTATATTTTGAAAGATGCTTTTTATTAGATCTTGGTATTATGAATTTGTAAATTTTCTCTTAATAACCATATTCATGTGCCCCTGTTTCAAACTTTGGAAGCTCCATTGAGTTGATCCAGCTGTTGCTTTAGAGATTTGAAAGTCTACAACATACCATAAATTTATGCATGCGTAGTCCCCCCCCCCCCTCCCAAACAAATCATGTTATATGAGAAAAAAAAAAAAAAAAGAAGAAGAATAAGAAGAAGAAGAAGAATTGGAGCCCCTAAAATTGCGACTTATCTTGATGCCTATTTGTTAGTAGTTCTTGACATAGTTGTAAGTTAGTGACTTTCTTTTAGTGAAAGGTTGAATGAATATCTACGAGACATGGAAGAAATGATACTAGGGCATTATATATCTAAAGTCACCTGGATTTCCTCATTTTGAAAATTTAGATGGTAAATGGATGTTACTAGTCTACTGCTTGACTTTAAGGTTTATGCCTTATCATAGGCTTGAACAGTGAATTCATGTTCTCCATCCCTCACTTACCTACCAGTGTGTGTATGTGTATGGGTGTATAACTGTTCAGTTGCTGAAGTTAATAGATTGAACATTGACCATCTTCTCTCCTCTCATTACTTTATGTATTTTGTTTTCATTGGGAAAAGAAAACAACTGCTGTACAAATTCTCTCCATGGATTGGACTTCCTTAAGAAGTCACATTCTCTGTCCAGAGATAATACCAATCCTTTTATATATTTTCATTAGGTTTTTTTAGGCCTTGAGAATGAATCCCCATTAGAATCTGCAGCTGGTCCGTCAAATAAATATAGAGCAAATTGTGTAATTGTAGTATTGGGATGATTAACCTTTTAGTGTTAGTTGTGTACATTACCATTTTTGTAAAGTCCATTTTCTTAGATTGGCATATTCCGTGGCAAAAGTGGTGTTTGTTTAGTGTCATGTGTTGCTTCAAGAGTTCAAAACGCTTCTACAATTGACTTGAGTGCAGACTTCAAGGCAATGCGACTCACACTCATTGTTAGGACAGGTAAGTGTCTTTAGAAGCCGGTTTTTGAATCGTTTCAATTCATTTTAATTCTTGTTATGAGTTTTGAACAAAGTGAAAAAGTTTTTGAAAAGGATTTCAAAACATTTTTGTAAGTTTTAGAGGTTAGGATCGATCCTAGGCATTAGAGGATCGATCCTAAGGTGTCCTGAAAAACTAGGTTTAAGTTCTGTTTTCTAGGATCGATCCTAGGCATTGGAGGATCGATCCTAGGTGCTCTAAAAAAGACTTTTTGCCTCTGTTTTCTAGGATCGATCCTAGGTTCCTGGAGGATCGATCCTAAGTGCTCTAAATAGTGTTTTTCACTTCTGTTTTCTAGGATCGATCCTAGGTTCCTGGAGGATCGATCCTTGCTCGTAAAATCCAGTTTTTAAGTTTTAATTAAATTACCTATTTGACCTTATTTCGAATCCCAGTCTTTTGGGGTCTCTTAGACTCTTTAAATAGGTTTTGTTCTGATAGAGAGAGGCAAGTAAGCCTCTCCCAATTAGGTTTTCAAAAGCCCATCCTCTCAAATCTTCTCTAGAGCTTTTTAACCTAGTTTTTCTTTTCATGCTCTAGAGACCTTCAAACCACACAATATTTTTCACATCCTTGAGTGTTTGTGAGTCCGTTGCGACGGTGATCGAGCTTGCGAGTTCGTGGAGGAAGGAATCACTGTGAAGAGGTTGGTTGCGACCAAAGCCGTGAAGACGGAGATCGATCGTATGCGGTCGTGGGAGTGAAGACTTTTGCTTAAGTCCTTTTGGTCTGTAAGTGTGTCTTGTACTCATTTGATTCATAGTGGATTTGCTTCAACTGTACTAGGTCCCGTGGTTTTTCCCATCTAGGGTTTTCCACGTAAAAATCTTGTGTGCATCTTCTTATATGATTTCATACTTGCTATGCGATTGGATTAATAGTGATAATTGGTTTTGTGAGTATCTTAATTAAAATTGGGTAAGAATTAGAGTAATACCTATTCAACCCCCCCTTCTAGGTATTTTAGGGTTATTTTAACCGGAATTTCAATTGGTATCAGAGCGAGGTTCACTCTTAAGGTTTAACAGCCTGAGTACTGATCTCTGTGTCTATTCTCCGGTATTATGGACCCTGTGAAACCTTCTATACCATTCTTTAATGGTAAGGACTATGGGTACTGGAAAGCCCTCATGCGAGCCTATCTCAAATCAATTGATGAGAGAGTGTGGCTTGCTGTGATTAATGGATACACTCCACCCAAGGTGGTTGTGGAAGGTGTATCCGTTGACAAGCCTAGGGTTCAATGGACTAAAGAGGATTATGAAGAACTCAAATGGAATTCCAAAGGAATTAACGCTATTTTCAGTGGAATATCCCGCGATGAATTTCGTAGGGTAGCTCATTGTGAATATGCAAAAGAAGCTTGGAATATCCTTGAGAAAACTCATGAAGGAACCATATCTGTGAAAAATACAAAAATTCAAATGCTCACTTCTATGTATGAAAAGGAAATTATGAAAGAAGATGAAGTATTTGATGATTTTAATGCTAGGCTGAGTGATATTGTTAACTCTAGATTTTCCCTAGGTGATGAGTTGTCTGATGCTACCATTAATAGGAAAATTCTTAGGTCTTTACCTCTCAGGTTCTTGCCTAAGATTACTTCCATTGAAGACAACAAAGATCTTGACACCATCAAAAAGGAAGATTTAGTTGGGGAAATTCAAAACTATGAAATGAAATTTTGTAAGAAAGAGTCTAAAAATAAAGGAATAGCTTTGAAAACCATCACTGAAGAGTCTAGTAAACCTGATTCTGGATCTGACTCTGCTTCTGAAGTCTGTGATGAGGATATTGCCTTCTTCGTGAAGAAGTTTAGGAAATTGTTTAGACCCTCTGGAAATAGTTCCTCTAACTCAAGGAATTATATTCGTTCTAGTTCTAGCAGAAATGGTGGTTCTAGTTTCAATAAGAGTAGAGGTTCCAACTCTAACAGAAGTAATAGTTCAGGGTCGTCCAAAGGCAATGGGTCTAATTCAGGTAGAAATAGAAGGGATAGTGATAGGTCCCAATCACAGTCTAGTGTTCAGGAGGAGAGATCGAGCAATAGGAAGCCTCAAGGGGCTCAGTGCTATGAATGTCATGGTTTTGGTCATATCGCTCCTGAATGTGCCAATACCAGGAAGAAGAACTCCAACAACACTAGTCAGGGAAAAGATAAAGGATATAATGCTACCCTGAGTGACAGTGAGCATGAATCCGGTTCTGAGGAAAGCTCACATGGTGAAGAAGATGAGTCAAACTTCATGGCTTTTACTTCTATTCACTTAGAGTCTGGAGAGTCTTATGAGTGTGCTAGTAAGATCCTGAGTCAGGAAGAGCTAGATAAGGTTGAAGTGGTTACTGAGAGTTCTGAGGACATGTGTGTGTCTGATGAAGAAGAAGAAGATCTTCAAGTTGCTTATGATAAGCTATTTGAAGAATGTCTCAAAACTAAGAAGTCTAGACAATCTCTCTACATTAAAGCTAAAACTTATGAGAAAGGGTATCTCATAACTCGGATAAGAATTTATCATGGTCGTGAGTTCGATTATTCCGAGTTTGAGGCCTATTGTGATGAGCGTGGCATTATGCATGAGTTTTCACCTCCTAAAACCCCTCAGATGAACGGAGTTGTAGAAAGAAAAAATAGGGTTATTCAGGAGATGGCTCGTGTTATGCTCCATGGCAAGAATTTGCCTAAGAGATTTTGGGGAGAAGCTATCAATACAGCTTGCCATACAATAAATAGGGTCTATCTGAGACCTAGGACTAGACAGACCTGCTATGAGCTTTGGAAAGGTAAGAAGCCTAACCTTAAGTACTTCCATGTGTTTGGGAGTAAGTGTTACATCCTCCGTGATAGAGAGAGTTTAGGAAAATTTGATTCTAGGAGTGATGAGGATATCTTCCTAGGCTACTCTAATAACAGTAAGGCGTATAGGGTTTATAATCTTAGGACGTCTATTGTCATGGAGTCTGTCAATGTTGTTATTGATGATGCTTCTGCTAATCCCGTGAATGTTGAGTCTATAGAAGAGGATGATGATGAGCTAAGTGTAGAGTCGGAGGATTCTCCTTCTTCCACATTGGAAAAGGATGAATATAATTCTATCAGTGAGATAGTTCCGAACTCCCAAGAACCATCATCTATTCTAGAACCATCGGCTAGGGTCAAGCTTAATCATCCACCTAGTCTTGTTATAGGTGAAGTGTCTGATAGGATGAAGACCCGTAGACAAGTGAGGAATGAGGTCAGTCATTTGTGCTACATTTCCACCATAGAGCCGAAAAATGTGATTGAAGCTTTAAAGGATGAGTATTGGATTGCTGCCATGCATGAAGAGCTCAGTCAATTTGTTAGAAATGATGTGTGGTATCTTGTGCCTAGGCCTAAAAATGTTAATATCATTGGTACCAAGTGGATATTTAAGAATAAATCTGATGAAAGTGGCACCATTGTTAGAAATAAGGCTAGGTTAGTTGCTCAGGGTTACACTCAGGTTGAGGGCATTGATTTTGATGAGACTTTTGCTCCTGTAGCTAGGCTTGAGTCCATTCGACTTCTTCTTGCCATAGCTTGCTATCTTAGGTTCACCCTATATCAGATGGATGTGAAGAGTGCTTTCCTGAATGGCATTCTTCAAGAGGAAGTTTATGTGGAACAACCTAAGGGATTTGAAGATCCCTATCACCCCAACCATGTGCTTAGATTGAAAAAGGCCCTATATGGTTTGAAATAAGCCCCTCGTGCTTGGTATGAGCGTTTAACTACTTATCTGCTTGCTAGAGGCTTTTCGCGAGGGGGAGTTGATAGGACCTTATTTATTAGGAAGGTCGGGAATGTGATTGTCATTGCACAGATCTATGTGGATGATATAGTGTTTGGTTCCACGTTTGACCCACTTGCTCATAAATTTGCTGATGAGATGAAAAGAGAGTTTGAAATGAGTATGGTGGGTGAGCTGAATTACTTCTTAGGTCTTCAAGTTAAGCAACTGAGTGATGGGATCTTTATATCTCAAAGCAAGTATGCTAAGGATTTGGTTAAGAAGTTTGGTTTAGAGAATGCTAAGCATGCTCGTACTCCTATGAGTACGACTTTGAAGCTTAGTAAGGATGCTTCTGGTGAGGATGTAGATCACACTATGTATAGAAGTATGATTGGTAGCTTGTTGTACTTGACTGCTAGTCGTCCTGATATTTCATTTAGTGTGGGTGCTTGTGCTCGCTATCAGGCTGCTCCAAAGAAGTCTCATGTGGAAGCAGTGAAGCGTATCATCCGATATGTGAGTGGTACACTTGATTTTGGTCTTTGGTATTTGTTTGATACGAATTCCGAAGTTGCTGGATATTCCGATGCCGACTGGGCCGGAAATGTCGATGATAGAAAGAGTACTACTGGTGGCTGTTTTTATGTGGGTAATTGTTTAGTATCTTGGCTTAGCAAGAAACAGAATTGTATATCTTTATCTACTGCTGAAGCTAAGTACATAGCCGCTGGGAGTTGTTGTACTCAACTCATGTGGATGAAACAGATGTTACTGGATTATGGGATTGAGCAGGGTACTATGATTGTTCATTGTGATAATACTAGTGCTATTAATATCTCCAAGAATCCTGTTCAGCACTCTAGGACTAAGCACATTGATATTCGTCATCACTTTATTCGCGACTTGGTTGAAGAAAAAGTGATTTCATTAGAGTTTGTTCCTACTGAGAGTCAACTAGCGGATCTTTTCACTAAACCTCTAGATTTTCTTAGGTTTGAATCCCTTCGGAAATCTATTGGTGTCTTTTCGGTTGACTTAGTCTGTGTGTATGTTTCACCATATTCCTTTGTCCTCTCATGTTTCATCTTATTCTTGGTTTATGGGATAGTTTAGGATTTATGGCTTTTGTTTTTTTATTATCTTTTTTATTTTTTATTATTTTATTTTCTTTTTGTTTAAGAAAAATATAAAAAGATTTTTATGTGAGTTCGTGCATTTCTCGTTCTGATGGGTGTCAGTTATATATGATTTGCACTATCTTGTGAGACGGGTCCTTATTGACTATTATATTATACTGAGATTCCCACGATAACTTGTTTGATATTTAGTGCTGTTCTCTTACGCGTGCTTAGTGGAACATTACAATGCATTACATGCCTGCACTTTACACTGCACCACTATTCTCTGTTTTTGGGGTTTCTTAACTAAAATCATGGCATGGTAATCTTTGTTTTCTAATTCCTCGGGATTAGTGAATTTGAATGACCCGTATGTTATGCATATCCCTATATCTCATGAAAAGGGCTACCTTTGCGTTGTCCGAAGCTAACGTGAGGTAATTCATGAAGAGGGTTGGCTGCGTGAAAGTGTGAAAGCCATCATGTTAAAAAGAAAGATATTTTGAAGTTGCGCGTTAATGTCAAAAGACATTCTAAAAGAAATTTGGGAAAGGTGGGAACTCTTGATTCCTTCACAACAATTCCCACAACGCATTGAAAAAGAAAAAGATACTATTCAAAAGGGTGAAAAGCAATCTTTTCGTACTTAACATAGTTTGACTCTTATTTTCAATTTCTTGGGATTGCCAATCATAGATTTTCATGTGTGGTTTTGGTTCATCAACCCCGTCACATTGATAGTGCATTCTTACACGTGGCATGCAATTTTTCTTGTTAATTTCCGCTAATTATGCCTTAGTTGCAAGCATTTGTTGATAAATTGGTTATTGGTCGTTGACCTCCATTTTTTTCTGGATTTCGCGTCTCACCTGTTAGTGCTTATCTATATGTTGGTATCTTTCTTAGTGGCATGCATTGAGCCTTCCTATTTTTCTTTTTGGTTGTTATAATTCAAGAGATATTTTTTGGGGATATTTAAAGTTTTTTTTTTTTTTTTTTTTTAATTTGGTAATTTTTTTTTTGTTTTTGTTTAAGGGCAGTTTAGGGTTGTGTGGTTTAGGGGGAGATTTTATTTTTTTTGGTGTTATTGTTTTCAGGGGAAGTCTGTTTTTTTTTTTAATTTTTTTTCCCTCCTTTTATTTATTTTTTTTTTGTTTTGGTTCCCATTTTTTTTGTTTTGATCTGGGTAATTTTCCAGATTTTTTTTTTCTTTTCTTTTCTCCGGGTTTGGGTTTTATACCCAGTTTCCTTCGTTGGGCCCGCTACCCAACCTTTCCTCGGGTATCCATTTTTTTTGGGTTATTTGGTCTGTTTCCTCTGTCGGGTTGTGTGAGCGCCGTGTCCTTTCACCACGCCGGCTCGGGAGTACGCCACTAACCACGGATGATTAGGGCGGAGAGGGAGTCGCCACCCGATTTTGGCCTCGGGAACCGATTGACCCCTAGTAAGGGCCCAACTCGTCATTACCAAAAGAATCAAGGTTCGGAGCTAAGGTACGCGGATGGGAAGGTGTTAGGCACCTATCTACGCCCGGTTAAAATCCGGCCCCCACACATATTTATTGGCTTTAATTAGAAAGGACTCAATTGAATTTGACCGCTATTCAAGCACTTATGCAATTGAAATCAATAATGGCACACAATGATAAAAGAGATAAGAAAACATAAAACAGTATAAATAAATATATACACAGAAAACAGGAGCATTTGATAGAGCCGAATCATACTTACACAATCTGCAAAACGAGGATTAATTTGTCCAAAATAGGTCATGCACGTACGAGCATCTGGGAAGCACGTACGTGCATATACGAAGCACGTACGTGCATGCCTTATGCAAAACATATGCAGTCGATGTAAAAATACGAATCGAAGCTTATTATGCAACTATCATGCTTGTGTGACCCTATGAATGATCAGGACGTGTATAGAAACCATCTAAGCATGCTTTTAAAGCAATAATAGCATCCTAGATCTAAATATTGAGAGATAATATATGCAGAAAATGCCGGAGTTAACAGATAGATCTTATGCAGCCCTACGCATTTGAAATGGATGAGAAATTCGTTTCAAACCTTAAATGCACAAATAAATTAGTGTCGGATTAGATCTGAACATGTCCTAATTATGAGTATTAAATGACATGATATATATATCAGATGCAATATCATAAATGATCATGCTAGAACGAAATTAAGGATTGAGAATGGTTACCCTCAGGTTTGGGCGGCTGCCATCACTCCACGAGTTCTTCCTTCTGGACCTATCGTAGTCACAGCTCTGGATTTAGGGTTTTTCAGGGGTGGTGGCTGAGGAAGATTGGGTAAACTAAGGGAAAGTGAGATGGAGGCTTAGGCAAATTCGGTCCCCTTTTAAGGTTGAAAAGTAGGGTATTTATAGGTGAGTTTTAGGGTTTAATCGCAAGGTATCTAGGGTTTCTAGCCGCCACAAGGTAGCTGGCATCGAGCTTGGTCCCTATAAGGTAAAGGAGAAAATATGGGAAATGCTGATTTTTGCAGATTTTGGGTGATGTACGTACGAGCATGGGAGATGCACGTACGTGCATGAAGGATGCACGTACGATCATGGGCTATGGTGATCGCTTTTGGGTGATGCACGTACGAGCATGGGAGATGCACGTACGTGCATGAAGTATGCACGTATGATCATAGGCTATGGTTTTGTGCTGATTTTGAGCTGTGATCGTGTTGGTCCTTCGGGATTCACTCGTATAGTTCTATTCGACACCACCCTTCATCATTGGGCTTAAAGGTGGTCCAAAATGTCAGGAGGTACAAAATGGGGTGTCAACAGTTTGCCCCTTCTTTCGGTTTCATTCACGAAGTGATTGGAATCGGAAGACCAGAAGACAAACCATTTTGAACCGACTGACTTTCCGGAGCCAAGAGTGAACATGCAATGAATGCAAATGCATGAATGAGTGAGAATGCATGAACGTGGTCGGATTAGGTTTTGCCTAACTTCCTACGTACTCTTTCTAGAGATCAGACCTACCGTAGTTCATGTGTAAAAATGGGTCCTCCTCCAGGGCAAATGGAGGGTTTCGAAAAGTAACATGGGAGGGGATACCTTAGGAAAGAACACACTCGGGGTGTTCTCCTAAACAGCACCGGAGTATGGGATACCTAAACAACATCGGAGGAGGGGATACCTTAGGGAGAACACGCATGGGGTGTTTCCTTAAACAGCATCGGAATAGGAGATACCTTAGGGAGAACACGCTCGAGGTGTTTCCCTGAACAGCATCGGAGTAGGGGATACCTTAGGGAGAACACACTCGGGGTGTTTCCCTAAACAGCATCGGAGTAGGGGATACCTTAGGGAGAACACGCTCGGGGTGTTTCCCTAAACAGCATCGGAGGAGGGGATACCTTAGGGAGAACACGCTCGGGGTGTTTCCCTAAATAGCGTCGGAGTAGGGGAATACCTTAGGGAGAACACGCTCGAGGTGTTTCCCTAAACAGCATCAGAGGAAGGGATACCTTAGGGAAAACACGCTCGGGGTGTTTCGCTAAACAGCATCGGAGTAGGAGATACCTTAGGGAGAACACGCTCAGGGTGTTTCCCTAAACAGCATCAGAGTAGGTACCTTAGGGAGAACGCGCTCGGGGTGTTTCGCTAAACAGCATCGGAGTAGGGGATACCTTAGGGAGAACACACTCAGGGTGTTTCCCTAAACAGCATCGAAGTAGGGGATACCTTAGGGAGAACACGCTCGAGGTGTTTCCCTAAACAGCATCGGAGGAGGGGATACCTTAGGGAGAACACGCTCAGGGTGTTTCCCTAAACAGCATCGGAGTAGGAGGGTACCTTAGGGAGAACACGCTCGGGGTGTTTCCCTAAACAGCATCAGAGGAAGGGGTGTTTCCCTAAACAGCATCGGAGGAGAGGATACCTTAGGGAGAACACGCTCGGGGTGTTTCCCTAAACAGCATCGGACCGAAAAGCATAGCAATCGAACATGACAGGGATGACTAATGAACATGACAGGGATAACTATGAGCTGGAGTAATCAATTGGTAAAAACACACTCGGGGTGTCTACCTAAAGGATTTTGGAGGTAAGGACACACTCGGGGCGTCTACCTAAAGGGTTTCGGAGGTAAGAACACACTCGGGGCGTCTACCTAAAGGATTTCTGGAAGGAGTTTTCGAAGGTAGAACACGCTCGGGGAGTTCACCTAAAGGGTTCCTGGAAGGAGTTTTCGAAGGTAGAACACGCTCGAGGAGTTCACCTAAAAGTATTACAGGAAGGGGTAATCGAAGGTAGAACACACTTGGGGAGTTCACCTAAAGGGGTACTGGAAGGAGTAATCGAAGGTAGAACACATTCGAGGAGTTCACCTAAAGGGGTACTGGAAGGAGTTTTCGAAGGTAGAACACGCTCGAGGAGTTCACCTAAAAGTATTGCAGGAAGGGGTAATCGGAGGTAGAACACACTCGGGGAGTTCACCTAAAGGGGTACTGGAAGGAGTAATCGAAGGTAGAACACACTCGGGGAGTTCACCTAAAGGGGTACTGGAAGGAGTTTTCGAAGGTAGAACACACTCGAGGAGTTCACCTAAAAGTATTGCAGGAAGGGGTAATCGGAGGTAGAACACACTCGGGGAGTTCACCTAAAGGGTTCCTGGAAGGAGTTTTCGAAGGTAGAACACACTTGGGGAGTTCACCTAGAGGGTTTTGCAAGAAGGGGGAATCATAGGTAGAACACGCTCGGAGAGTTCACCTAAAGAGTTTTGCAGGAAGAGGGAATTGTAGGTAGAACACGCTCAGGGAGTTCACCTAAAAGTACTGTAGGAAGGGGTAATCGGAGGTAGAACACACTCGGGGAGTTCACCTAGAGGGTTTTGCAGGAAGGGGGAATCGTAGGTAGAACACGCTCGGGGAGTTCACCTAAGGAGTTTTGGAGGTGGAACACACTCGGGGAGTTCACCTAGAATTACTGCAGAAAGGAGTTTTCAGGTAGGGGCTGGGATACTCGATGTAGACCACTTGGCTATCCAAAACAGACGACCTTGGGGAACATGACAAGCTAGAACTCAACTAGTGAACATGACAAGTGAAGGCATGACACCACACATGATATGATGCATGAATGGATGAAATGATGTATACCATATATCAATGTATGAGCAATGAGTAAGAAGATTCTCGAGAAGATGCCCCTAGGGCAAGTAAGGATTTGCTTGGGAGTTTCAACATTGGCCACTGATCTTCCAGTAAACATCCGCACATACCATTCTTCCAAGTATTCTTCTCTCTTTCTCTTGCTTACCTGCACTGATTAGTCAGCTCAGAGATATGATAAATGTTGATGCATGCCCTAATCATTTTCCCATCCCATCTCTCATAAACCTTACTCACGAGGAGACCAAGGATATCTATTTGATGAAGGTAGCCTGGAGTGGAACACCATTCTGAACTAGGACTTATTGACGACGATGATGTCAGATGTGCAAGTTCCTATAAGGAGGTGAGTCCATCAGTCGCAACTTAGGAAGGATAGTCTTTAATTTGGGGACACATGTTTATCCACTCCATCAGTACCATCTTCATATTTCCCATCAACACACTTGCCGACAATATTTCGCATTACTAAATGGAGTTGCAGTCGATCTTCGTGGGTTAAAGATTTACATTCCATGTCCAAAAATCGACAATGACATTCTCACGAAGACGGGACAGAGATAGGCCTCACTTCAAAAATGTCATGAGGATGGATACACTCGCACCAAGGCATGCACACCATTTCGGATGAGAAACAAAGTATAGACCCATGTGTGGCCCTAGAATTGTACCCATGTGGATGACATGTGTACACATACCCATTATTTAGTTTTTCAGGATCGCACTAGTGGGGTTTGTGAAGAAACTATGGAATGGAAACAAGAGACTCGAATCGGACTGGTTATGATAAAAGGACTAGAAGACTCAACTGAGGCAAGCGACTCAAGCATTGATCTCATTTACTTCAAATGTATCTCCCTTTAATTTTCATTTCATTCATGCTATTACTCCCTATCTCCTTCTTAGTTAATTAAAAAGGATCAACGATAAAATCTCACCATCTTTGGTCAACTTTTTGCATTAATGAAGAAACTTAGTACTCTATGAGATTGCCCTACATGACGGTTGCCCCTTGAATCAAAGACTGAAGCACACCTGATATTTCTTTCTTTCTTTTCCCTTTTTTTCTTTCTTTCTTTTCTTTTTTTTTTTTTTTTTTTTTTTTTTTCACGCCCTAACTTTTGCCTAGGTCGCCCTTTCAAGTTTTCATCCCAGTGGGCCTCTTTCTACATAAAGCATGGTGATGTAGAGTGCTACAATCAATTCTCTTGAACATATCATCCTCTTTGCCCCTGGTGTAGACCTCAACTGGTGTGATCACACGTCCTCTTAATGATGTGACTGCACTTTTTTATATCCTTCCAGTGATGTGGTTGCACCTTTATAGGTTGCCTACGTACCCGAGAGGGATCAAGCCAAGCGTAGCTCATTGAAATTCGAACAACCTTGATCAATCAAAGAGGACTTTCATGGACTGTAATGTGGCTTAAGGTGCTAGGCTCATGAAAAAAAGGATTTTTAAGGCTCAAACATGATTTGCAAAGGGTTCCTATTGGTCAAGGATTACATGTCCACTCTTTGGAATTCTTATTATTCCTCTCCCATCTTTTTTCATTCATTCTCTTCCTTTCCCTTTTCCTTTTCACTTCCCATTTCTTTTTCTTTTTTTTTCTTTTTTTTCTTTTTTCCTTTTTGCTCTTCCTTTTTTTTTTTTTTTTTTTTTTTCTTTTTCATCATTTTTTTTCCATCATTTTTTTTTCATTTCTTCCCACGCACATCTTGCCCCTTGTTTCAGATAAATCACTCTCCAAAATCTGCCCCTAGTGTAGGGGGTAATCCTTGACAAAGGTGTTAGAAGAAGAAAAAATCATTTAGGCCCAAAGGGGTTAGCAAAGGATTTTTTTTTTTTTTTTTTTTTTTTTTTTTTTCGGAAAGGGTAGCTAAAACGATGGCCTCTTTTCATCTTGATCTCCATTGTTCAAAATGGAAAGGATAATAGTATAATCTCCCAATTCATCTTTGGCATGCATATCTCGGACTTGTGCAAGAAGGTTACATGGTTGCCTTGTTCTGGTGTGGGCTGAGTGGAACCAATTTGTATCTTTTAAGATCTCCATTAATACGCAAGTTGATTAAGATAGTTTGAATTTCAATGGGTTTCACTTTCCTTTATTGATCTACATTAATTATCTCTTCTAGATTAAGAAAGCTTTGCATTCATGAAATTTCATTATTGGGAGACACATCTGAATAAATGAGACAATGTTTTATTCCAAAGAAGAACCACACCCATAAGGACCCCAATGACTTACTGGACTCAACAGACCAAAAAGAAAATCGAGACTCAATCAACGAAAGAGTAAATCAAGGACAGACTCAATGATAGGTCAACGGACAGTCCCAAAGGTAGGCTTAACTTCCCATCCTTATGCTTAGGTGCTTGCATATTCTACTTGCTAGGGATCTCTGGCTTTGGCAGCGTCCCACTATCAATCAAATCTTGGATTTCATGCTTCAACCTCATGCAATTGTTTGTCTCGTGTCCAATTCGTTGATGAAAGGCACAGTACTCATTTTGCTTCCACAATGGAGGTAGTGGATTAGGCAATGGTCGTGGTACTAAAGCCTCTAGATACCCCTTCATGGACAAATCGGCGAAAGCCTCAGATAGTGTAATCCCCAGGTTGTCAAACTTCCTCATTGCTTGTGCTTTTTTGTTACCTCCACTTCTATTGTTGCTCCCAGCCCATGGTTGTATCTTTTTATTACTCTTGGCAAGACTACCACTGCACGACCTTTTGAGGTTCATCCCAGGAGAAGTCGATACACGATTGAAGTGGATTGGGATTTTCCCTTTCCAAGAGGTTAAGAACTCAGCTCTTTCTTTTTTATTCGCCTCCTTAAGTTGACTTACTCTTATTTCCATCATAAGTGCTTCCATCCTAGCAAAAGCCTCGGCGAATGCAACTTTGTCTTCCCTTACCTTCTCTAATTGATTCATTCTTGCCTCTAACTTAGCAAGCATCTCAATGAGTGTAGCATCAGTCATTCTTGTTTTCTGGAAATGGTAGGGGAATCAATCCAAATGAACTTAGGGGTGTAGTTGTCCAAATCTGCTGAAACAAGATCGAGCATGATAAATACATGTCCCCAAACTTTGACTTCCATCCTAGCCTAAGTCCAATTAAAACATCATTGATCCATGTCAAACCACATCGATGGGCCTTGTCATCTTTACTAGATCTTCTAAGGACCCATGATAGGTAGACACTAATTACAAAGTCGGATATCATTTTACCTTTGGCCCGTTACAAGTTCACACATATCTCACATGCTCACTTTGGATCTAAGCCCATTCCATTATTCTCATTTGGATAGGCTTAGTCCAATTACAAGATCACACTTCATTTTATCTCTCACTCATCGGGCCTTAGGTAGAATGATATTAGACTTTGATGTTCAATTTTAGATGGGTTGAGTCCATTCATCACAGTGCTGCCCCTAGCTTCTAATAAGTCCACATGGTCCATCAACCTTCTTTGTTTGAGCCCATTATGCACACACCTCACACCTCATTTGGATTCTAGGCCCATTTTGTTCATCATTTTTCTTTCTTTCTTTTTTTTCAATTTTTTTTTTTTTTTGAATGAGCCTAGGTCCAATTACAACATCACTCACTCCTCTCCCAATTGGGCTCAAACTAGAAAGCTTATGTACAATATGGGCCTCGTCCCATACCCGCGCTATACAAATGAATATGGATGCAACATGACATGCGATATGACATACATTCAAGCAAGGCTATGCAAAGGTCTCGGGGGACACTAGTGTGGTCGGTCAATTGGGGGTACTTCTTCTTCAAGGGTCACCCAGGCTAGGGTGCTCAAAGAGCAACCCGTTAACGTACTCACTAGCTTATTACAGGCTAGTGGCACAGGCCGTGGGTTGATGGTGCTGAATCGAGTTGCCCATAGGAACTAAATGGAACCCGGGTCTCTAATCAGACTGCCATCGAGGGATAACAAGTGCCAAATGTTGTGCGCGTGTGTGCAATTTCAGTCTTATTCAATTAAGTCTCCTAATTAATTAAAGCCAATAAATGTTTCGGAGTCTAGCTCTCTATCCCTAGCGGAGTCGCCATTGTGAGCGCCGTGTCCTTTCACCACGCCGGCTCGGGAGTACGCCACTAACCACGGATGATTAGGGCGGAGAGGGAGTCGCCACCCGATTTTGGCCTCGGGAACCGATTGACCCCTAGTAAGGGCCCAACTCGTCATTACCAAAAGAATCAAGGTTCGGAGCTAAGGTACGCGGATGGGAAGGTGTTAGGCACCCATCTACGCCCGGTTAAAATCCGGCCCCCACACATATTTATTGGCTTTAATTAGAAAGGACTCAATTGAATTTGACCGCTATTCAAGCACTTATGCAATTGAAATCAATAATGGCACACAATGATGAAAGAGATAAGAAAAAATAAAACAGTATAAATAAATATATACACAGAAAACAGGAGCATTTGATAGAGCCGAATCATACTTACACAATCTGCAAAATGAGGATTAATTTGTCCAAAATAGGTCATGCACGTACGAGCATCTGGGAAGCACGTACGTGCATATACGAAGCACGTACGTGCATGCCTTATGCAAAACATATGCAGTCGATATAAAAATACGAATCGAAGCTTATTATGCAACTATCATGCTTGTGTGACCCTATGAATGATCAGGACGTGTACAGAAACCATCTAAGCATGCTTTTAAAGCAATAATAGCATCCTAGATCTAAATATTGAGAGATAATATATGCAGAAAATGCCGGAGTTAACAGATAGATCTTATGCAGCCCTACGCATTTGAAATGGATGAGAAATTCGTTTCAAACCTTAAATGCACAAATAAATTAGTGTCGGATTAGATCTGAACATGTCCTAATTATGAGTATTAAATGACATGATATATATATATCAGATGCAATATCATAAATGATCATGCTAGAACGAAATTAAGGATTGAGAATGGTTACCCTCAGGTTTGGGCGGCTGCCATCACTCCACGAGTTCTTCCTTCTGGACCTATCGTAGTCACAGCTCTGGATTTAGGGTTTTTCGGGGGTGGTGGCTGAGGAAGATTGGGTAAACTAAGGGAAAGTGAGATGGAGGCTTAGGCAAATTCGGTCCCCTTTTAAGGTTGAAAAGTAGGGTATTTATAGGTGAGTTTTAGGGTTTAATCGCAAGGTATCTAGGGTTTCTAGCCGCCACAAGGTAGCTGGCATCGAGCTTGGTCCCTATAAGGTAAAGGAGAAAATATGGGAAATGCTGATTTTTGCAGATTTTGGGTGATGCACGTACGAGCATGGGAGATGCACGTACGTGCATAAAGGATGCACGTACGATCATGGGCTATGGTGATCGCTTTTGGGTGATGCACGTACGAGCATGGGAGATGCACGTACGTGCATGAAGTATGCACGTATGATCATAGGCTATGGTTTTGTGCTGATTTTGAGCTGTGATCATGTTGGTCCTTCGGGATTCACTCGTATAGTTCTATTCGACACCACCCTTCATCATTGGGCTTAAAGGTGGTCCAAAATGTCAGGAGGTACAAAATGGGGTGTCAACAGGTTGGAAACCCATTGGGTTGTTTATTTATTTATTTTTATGTTTTCTGGTTTGGCTTCCACCCATTTCTTTTGGGTATCCATTTCTTTGTTTTTCGGGCTTGGGTAATTTGTTTACCCAGTTTTTTTTTGGTTTGCAACCCATTTTTTTTTTATTCATTTTCCCTTTTTCTTTTTCCCCGTCGTCCATTTTAGAGCCCTAGAAGATTTTCGGTGACTTCCTTGGCTGATTTCTCCTTTTCCGGCGCCTCCCGTTGGTGTCTTCCTCCGTCTATCGGTGCTCTTCCTCTCCATCGCCGGTGCTGTGCCGGTGCTTCCTCTGCTTCGCGTCTTTGGTTCGTCTCGTCGTCGGTGTGCTGTCTCGCCCGTCGATTCTCCATTTTCGGTGCTCTCCTCTTCCTGCTGTGTGCGTAGGCGCGGTCTTCTCTTCGCTTTTTGGTATGTTCCCTCTCTCTCTCATGTTCTTTTTTTTATGGTTGTCTCTCTCTCGTACTCTATTTCACTCGTGTGCGTGACCATGTGCTTTGTTTCTCTTATTTGGGCATTTGTTTTGGTTTCCTTGTGTGTGAGCCATCATTGCTGTGTTGGGGGATTCGGTGTTGGGGACAGCTGTGTGCGATGCTGTGTTTGTTTGTTTTTGGATTGTTGGTGCATATCTGTTTGCTTGGGCCCTCCCCCCTTCCCTGTATTGCTCAGGCCCTCGCCATATGATTATTATTGTATCTGTTGGCTGTGTCTTTGGGTCCCCCCTTTTCCCTGTATTGCCTTGACCCTTGAATTTTTTTTTTGTTTTCCTCTGCCTTTCTGGTGGTGCTGGTTTTTGGTACTTGGATTGGGCTTGTTTTTTTTTGTTTTCTGAGAGCATTGGTTGGTGGCTATCAGTGGGGTTTTTCGGTGGCTTGGCTGTGCCTTGGTCTGCTTTGTGCCTCGCATAGTTGTCTTTGGACTCCGCCGGAGTGTTTGGTGAGCTTTGGTTTCCTGTCCACCATGTTGGTTGAACTTGGCCTTGTTCTTGCCTGTCTTTTGATGGCTGGTGGAGTTGGCCGTGGCCGTGGCCGCGCTAAGGGCATTGTCATTGCTGCTTCGTCTGGTACAAGTCGTGGACGTGGTCGTGGACAGCCCCCTGCCTCTGACAAAGGCAAAGGGAAGGCTATTGCCTCTAGGTCTGGGTCGAGGAAGCGTTCTACTCGCTCTCCCACTCCTTCTGACTCCTCTACGAGTTCTAGTGAGTATAGTGAGGCGGAGGCTAAGCCCTCTTCTGATGATGCTGGTGCTTCTCTTGATGAGCCTGATTACGGTGCTCCACCTCCTGTCGGTCCCGGGACTAATGTTCTTGCTGACATGGTTATGGACATGTCCGTTGTTGAGTCCTGGTGGCGTTCTGCTGATCACAAGCAATCCTTTCTCTCCATGTACTCCAAGCGTCCAGTTTTGGGTGAGCGGGTTGTTAATCTTGATGGGATTGGAAATGGCTTCGTCAATATGATTTTTCAGCGCCGACATTGGCGTCCCATCTTGAATTTGCGGGGCCGTGTTTATTTTCGCTTGGTTCAGCTCTTTTATGCCAACATGTTTCACTAGAATACCGACACTTGGGTGCTTCAGTCTCGTGTTTTGGGTGTGGATGTGACCTTTTCTGCTCAGTCTGTTGCCACTTTTCTGGGTTTACGCCGGGTTCCTGCTCCTGATCTCCCGAATGACAAGGTTACTCAGACTCCTGCCATTTCTCTTGTTTATAATACTTTATGTGGTCATGCTGTGGAGGTACACGGTGCACTGCGGGCTAGTTTGATGATTGAGAATTATCAGGTGCTGCACAAGGTTGTGTGCAATACTATCTTTCTGACCACCCATCAGTCTGATGTCACGGTTGAGTGTGCCCGCTTCCTGTATGCTCTGGGTACTGGTGGGACCGTGGACTTGCCATCTCTGATTGTTAAGCTTGTGTTCCAGGCGACGACTGTCACTAATGTGTCGATTGGACTTCCTTTTGGGCTTTTGATTTCTAATTTTCTGCTGTCTAAGGGTGTCCCTGTTGATATTCAGTCTCGCGCTCCCCAGGGTGAGATTTCTGCTATTACTTTGAAACAGAGCCGGGGACAGCGTCAGGGTAAGCACGCTCGGGTGTCTTCTACCTCGACTTCTACTGTGCCTCCTGTTCCTGATCCGTCTGTTCCAGTGAATCCTTCTCCACCGCCTCTTGATCAGTCGGCTCGCATCCTCGGCTTACTTACTGAGATTCTGGATCGGCTTGGTCGGATTGAGGATGTTCTGGTTGCCCGGGGTGGCCCGTTGCCTCCTTTGCCGCCTCGGGATGGTGGTAGTTCTTAGTGGTCTTTCCTAGCCTGGTTGGTGTTGGGTTGTGCTCTGGTTGGCCATTGTGTTGTGGCATTTTGAGGGGGTTCTTTTTTTTGTTCCTTTGTCCATTCCTGACAAAAAGGGGGAGATGATTCTTTGTTGTTTTTTTATCATATGATTATCTGTGCTGCATGCTGTGATATACTTGTTTTTATGTTTACCTATGCATGCTGTTTTATGTTCAGATATGTTTATGTATTGCTATTTCATATGTGATGCTATGCTGGGTAGTTGTTGGTATTGTGTGCAGATCACAAGTTAAGATTTGAGCATTGCAGATGAGTGTGATGGGGTGTTTGTTATATTTATTGAGTTGTAAATTTCATTGTGAGTATAGGGCCTATTTAGTTTTGTGGTTTGGGAATAGGTTTTATATCTCATGACGAGATGAGGTGGGTTTTGTCACGGAATTGCCAAAGGGGGAGATTGTAAAGTCCATTTTCTTAGATTAGCATATTCCATGGCAAAAGGGGTGTTTGTTTAGTGTCATGTGTTGCTTCAAGAGTTCAAAACGCTTCTACAATTGACTTGAGTGCAGACTTCAAGGCAATGCGACTCACACTCATTGTTAGGACAGGTAAGTGTCTTTAGAAGCCGGTTTTTGAATCGTTTCAATTCATTTTAATTCTTGTTATGAGTTTTGAACAAAGTGAAAAAGTTTTTGAAAAGGATTTCAAAACATTTTTGTAAGTTTTAGAGGTTAAGATCGATCCTAGGCATTGGAGGATCGATCCTAGGGTGTCCTGAAAAACTGGGTTTAAGTTCTGTTTTCTAGGATCGATCCTAGGCATTGGAGGATCGATCCTAGGTGCTCTAAAAAAGACTTTTTGCCTCTATTTTCTAGGATCGATCCTAGGTTCCTGGAGGATCAATCCTAAGTGCTCTAAATAGTGTTTTTCACTTCTGTTTTCTAGGATCGATCCTAGGTTCCTGGAGGATCGATCCTTGCTCGTAAAATCCAGTTTTTAAGTTTTAATTAAATTACCTATTTGACCTTATTTCGAATCCCAGTCTTTTGGGGTCTCTTAGACTCTTTAAATAGGTTTTGTTCTGATAGAGAGAGGCAAGCAAGCCTCTCCCAATTAGGTTTTCAAAAGCCCATCCTCTCAAATCTTCTCTAGAGCTTTTTAACCTAGTTTTTCTTTTCATGCTCTAGAGACCTTCAAACCACACAATATTTTTCACATCCTTGAGTGTTTGTGAGTCCGTTGCGACGGTGATCGAGCTTGTGAGTTCGTGGAGGAAGGAATCACTGTGAAGAGGTTGGTTGCGACCAAAGCCGTGAAGACGGAGATCGATCGTATGCGGTCGTGGGAGTGAAGACTTTTGCTTAAGTCCTTTTGGTCTGTAAGTGTGTCTTGTACTCATTTGATTCATAGTGGATTTGCTTCAACTGGACTAGGTCCCGTGGTTTTTCCCATCTAGGGTTTTCCACGTAAAAATCTTGTGTGCATCTTCTTATATGATTTCATACTTGCTATGCGATTGGATTAATAGTGATAATTGGTTTTGTGAGTATCTTAATTAAAATTGGGTAAGAATTAGAGTAATACCTATTCAACCCCCCCTTCTAGGTATTTTAGGGTTATTTTAACCGGAATTTCAATTTTTTTTTTCTAATACTGTAGGTAAAAGATGACTATGGTCATTGCAACTGTTAATTTCAATGTTAGAATGTGAGTCCTAGTGTTTCATTCTTTAGTGCATGCCATTATATGTTTACATCTTCTCCCCTCTCATTCTTTAGTGCAAGATCCATCTATAATCATACATGGACAGTATCATTATTATCTATTGATTTGAAATAATATGTTTACATTTTAAAGTGGTAGGGATCCTTTTTTCCTCATTCCTTAAAATTATAGAATAATTCATGAGAAAATAATCAAATTATGATGTGGAGGTCAATTATGGTTTTCTTTTTCATTGGATTTTGTTTTTGGTTGGTTGATTTAATGTGTATGCATTTTGGCTGGGGAAATTTTTTTACAGCCATACCATAAGGACCTAAACAAATTAGTGCATGGATTTATGACACAAGGTTTTGATGGTCAACAAGCAAAGGCCATTTCAGAAAATTTTTAAGGTTTTTAGTTAAGATCTATAAAATTCCCCCCCCCCCCCTCCCCTCTCTTTTTGTGGTAGATTTGGGTAAAGAATGACGACATCTTGCAAATTCCCCTACATATTGGTTGATGCAATCATCAAGGTTAATTATGAAAGTTTATTTGGTAGATGGTTTTTTCCGAGGGTTTTAGACTTCTCAAACTTAAAATTTTGTTTTCTTGGTAAATTGTATTCATATGTGTACTAGCTTTAATGTTTAACAACTTGTGTCATTTTGGGTTTAGAGAGAAGTTTACCCTTAAATTATTCTCATTATTTTTGAACCTTGGGTGCTCATATTTCATCATTTTTCATACATGATTTCTTCAATTTACTTTTGATATATACCTATTCTTTTACACTGATGCTAACTTGTTGTAGGATGATAAACTTTTGTAGCTGTTTTACATTGCCTTTATGGTCACAATTGCAATCTTCCATAGAGGAATGAGTTATTTGATGAGCTTGGACTCTACTACCTTGATCTATTGAAAGTAGTAGTGGAGATCACAATTGCATTCAGGACACTTCTTGCAATTCTTGATAATAGCTTAAAATTGCATTAATGTTATACTTTTAGTAGGCATTATAATATTTATTTGGCACTTAATTCGACATTTTACACATTATACATGAATTTTCTTGATACATGCTCTTATGCTTAAAGTGGTGTATTAATGTGTGTTTTATTTTTGTAGAAAGCCAATTCCCTATGGTCAAGCATTCTTTATTTATTTGGAAATATATGGAAGCTTTGCAAGGTTGAAGTGCATTAATTTTAGAAGAATTTAGCAAAGAAATTGGCAACGCCAAAGTTGGAAAGAATATTAAAAAGGAAGTTTGGAGCAGTTACCGTATTTTGTCCATAACTTTTGAATCCGAAGTCCAATTGATGCGAAATTGGTGTCCCTGGAAAGTCGATTTGAAGCCCTACAATATTGTATTTCACGAATTTTTCGTGATTTCAACGTTTAGTAGGTCAAAAACGGGTTACAAGTTAGCCCTACTAGAAAAAACCAGGATACCCAATTTGTTTCCTAATTTTTCTCCTCTTTCTCTTGGAAACCCTAAGAGCACATGGAAAGGAAAAGGTGGCTGCACCTCTATATATTACTTTTCCTCTTCTCTTCTACACCCACCTCTCTCTTGTTCTTCTTCTACTTCTCTTTAGTTTTGTAGTTTTCAATTATCATGAGTAGCTAAACGTTTTGCTAAGGCTAGGAGTGAAGCCACAACAATTATTTGGTATTTATTTAATGACTCTTTCATGGATTTAATGTAACGTTTTATAGTTTTGATTGATTTTGATTATTTTGCAAAGTATTTATTCTGTATAATTCTTTTATTTATCGTTAACTCCGGGTACGGTGAATGCTTAGAATTCCCTGCAAATTAAATTACTAGTTTTCTCATGCAATAAATCAATCAACCTTATGAATCCATATTTTTAGAATTGTTTTGAATAAAATTAATTGTTACATCATCCGACTGGGGTCATCCTTCGTATGAATCTCAGTTGAGTTATAAAATTGAGTCGTTAGCAAATAACTAATACTTGTTGTGAGTGGACCTCTGAACCTTAGTGCTTTTAAATTATTGTTCTCAATCAAACTAATTCTCTGCAACCAAGCAACCAAATTTCTAAAATATTTTTTTAATCTTTTCTGCTAATTATTCCCCTTCCCTGTGGTTCGACCTCGGACTCACCGAGAATTTATTACTTCGCGACATCCTGCACTTGGGAGCATTATTAAAGTCGCCGCAAGTTTTTGGCACCGTTGCCGGGGACTGGCGTGGATAAATAGCAGTTCATTGTTTTCAGTGGAGGTTTGTTGTATTTTGCGAATCTCTTCGCAAATCCGGTAAACTCTTTCCACAACTTTTTATTTTTTTTATTTTTTTATTTATTCTTTTTTGTATGCAAATTTGGCATCGTGATCATACTCATCGTTTGGTTAGAGTTGAGTCTGAAAATTTGTGTGGCAATTTAAATGATTCTCTTGGACACAATCACACACTTGACACCATGTCTGATAATGAGGAACAAATTGAGAATATTGATAAGGATGATAAAAGGACTCTTAGAGATTATTTGCAGCCTACTAGGAGTAGTGCACCATCTTGTATTATTTTTCCTCTGAATGCTAATAATTTCAAATTTAAGGCTGGCATGATTCCATTGCTACCTAAATTCCATGGTTTAGAATCTGAAAACCCATATTTGCACCTTAAGGAATTTGATGAGGTTTGTGTAACCTTTCATGACCAAACTTGTAGTGAAGAGACCATTAAATTGAAATTATTTCCCTTTTCTCTCAAGGATAAGGCGAAAAATTGGCTTAATGCTTTAAGACCTAGATCCATTGGCACATGGCAAGAGATGCAAATTGAATTTTTGAAAAAGCACTTCCCACTTCATAGGACTAATGCTCTCAAAAGGCAAATAATGAATTTTTCACAAAAAGATAATGAGACTTTTTACCAATGTTGGGAACGTTTTAAGGATTTATTAAATTCTTGTCCACATCATGGCTATGAAACTTGGCGTATCATTAGTTTTTTCTATCAAAGTTTAACTCCTAAAATGCGCCAATTTGTAGAGATGATGTGCAATGGTGAATTTATGAATAAGGACCTTGATGAGGCTTTTGACTATTTTGATCTGTTAGCTGAGAATGCCCAATCTTGGGATACAACTGATACTTTAGATAGGTCCAAGCCTTCTACCAACCCATCTGGGGGCGGTAAGTACCATTTTAGAGAGGATGATGACTTAAGTGCTAGGGTAGCTACTTTGGCTAGGAAATTAGAAGCCATGGAATTAAGGAAAGTTAATGAAGTTATGTCTGTGCCTAAATTGAATGATGTTTGTAGTATTTGTGAGACCGTGGGACACTCTACAAATGATTGCCCAACTATTCCTGCTTTTAAAGAGGTGTTGCACGATCAAGCAAATGCTATAAATATAAATAAAAAGCCTTTTTCTTCACCCTATTCTGAAACTTATAATTCAGGGTGGAGGAATCATCCAAATTTCAGTTGGAAGAATGATAATGTTACACTACCACCTCAAGGCCATTCTAATTTTGTTCCTTATAATCCTCCTCCTTGGAAAGGTTTAGAGGAAACATTACAACAATTCATGTAGAGTCAAGCCACCAAAAATAATCAGACCTCTCAAGCCATAAGTGATATTAGAAATACTCTTACTAAGTTGACCACTTCATTGAGCATTCAAGAAAAAGGTAAATTTCCATCTCAACCACAACCTAATCCTCAAGGTCAATTTAGTATTAGTGATTCTAATTTATCTGACACACAACTTGAGCATGTTAAGTCTATTACTACTCTTCGTAGTGGAAAAGTTATTGATAAAACTATTTCACCACCCAAAGACAAAGAAAAAGATGAATTTTCAAAAACTAAGAGTAGTAATGAATCTAATAAGCCTGAGTCAAGTGAAATTGAGAGATGCCCCATTCCTATTCCTTTTCCTCAAAGATTGCAACCACCTCAAAAAGTGAATCAGAATGCAGACATTCTTGAAATCTTTAAACAAGTGAAATTCAACATTCCTTTGTTGGATGCAATAAAACAAATTCCTTCTTATGCTAAATTTTTGAAAGATTTATGTACGGTTAAGCATAAGTTTAACATACAAAAGAAGGCATTTTTAACTGATCAGGTGAGTGCTATTATTCAAAACAATACTCCTCCTAAATATAAAGATCCAGGTAGTCCCACTATTTCATGTGTTATTGGTAATTTTAAAATAGATCAAGCTTTACTTGATCTTGGGGCTAGTGTGAATCTTTTACCTTATGCAGTATATGAACAGTTGGGTCTAGGTGAGCTAAAACCAACCAAAATAACTCTTCAACTCGCAGACCATTCTGTAAAAATACCTAGGGGAGTAGTAGAGGATGTGTTAGTCCAAATTGATAAATTTTACTTTCCTGTTGATTTTATTGTTTTGGACACACACCCTGTTTTGAATGCTAGTTCTCAAATTCCTGTGATTCTGGGTCGCCCATTCCTTGTAACTTCCAATGCTTTAATAAATTGTAGGAGTGGTGTACTTAAATTATCTTTTGGAAATATGACCCAAGAATTGAATATTTTTAATACTTGCAAAGAACCTAAGGATGATGATGACTTTCATGAAGTTAACTTGATTGATACACTTGTTCAAGAACAATTTAATGTGTCATGTTTTTCTGATCCTTCAGAGGTGTGTTTGGTTAATTCTCATGATTTGGAGTTTAATAAGAATCCTGAAATTGCATATCTTTATTATTTATTGGATTCTACACAGGAATTGGACTTGAATGCGTGGAGGCCGAAATTTGAAGATCTACCACCCCGTGAGCTTAAAATTTTGCCATCAAATGAGAAAGTACCTAAGCTGGAATTAAAGCCTTTGCCAGTGGAATTCAAGTATGCATTCTTTAGACCTAAGGAGATTTTTCCTATGGTAATATCTACTAAACTTAATCCATTGCAAGAAGGTAAGTTGCTGAAAATTTTGAAAGAGCACAAGGGTGCAATAGGATTGAATGTTTCTGTTATTAAGGGAATTAGTCGTTTGGTGTGCACTCATATAATTTATTTGGAGGAAATTCGGCGAGATGCTTATGACAATTCTAGAATTTACAAAGAATGAATGAAAGTTTTTCATGACAAAAATATTTTGAGGAAATCTTTTGAACCATTTCAAAAAGTTCTTTTGTATAATTCTAGATTGTATTTATTTCCAGGTAAGCTAAGGTCCCGTTGGGTAGGACCATTTGTGGTTAAAACTGTTTTTCCTCATGGAGCTGTTGAGATTGAAAATCCTAAGAATGGTAATGTTTTTAAAGTTAATGGACAACGTCTTAAACCATTTCTTGAGAATTTTTCACCTGAGGATGAGTCCATTGATTTGGTGGATCTTGTCTACCAGGATTAACAAACCCTTAATTAGTTCATTCGTATTAGTGTTTGTGTCGTAGTTAGTTATTTATTTAATTTTTTTCCCCTTTTGTTTTTGTGTTTTTCGTGTCTAACCCATTTTGCAGGTATTAGAGTTTGTTTGTTTTCTTTTTGGTTCGCACCCCAAGGTACTCTCCATGATCTCTACTACTTTGTTTTTCTTTGTTTACATTGAGGACAATGTATCTTTTAGGTTGGGGGGAGAGAATTTTGGTGTGGTGTTAGTTTATCTTATTTTTCAAAAAAAAAAAAAAAAAAAAAAAGTTTAGTGGTTTACACATTTTTGGCTTAAAAATTTTTGTTGCCTTAGCATGATTATCTAGTTTGAAGTTCATTATGCTACTTCTGTTTCAAATTTTCCATTGAATTTCACACTCGGATTACATTACACTTGCACTTTAGCCGCATGAATATGATTCTTGATTGAAAGGTAAAGATGATTTTGGAGATCTTGATGAATAAAAATGTGGAGACTTTTAGCCCTTGCGAGTATTTGAGCCATTAATTTTTTTTAGAGGGTTATTATATTTAATCTTACCTTGATTTTTGGAAGCGCTCAACTTCCATTGTTTAGTCTCATTATTTCTTCTTTTTGGTTGAATACTGAGAATACATTTTTTATACCACACTTGTTTCTTTTAAAGTCATGGATATTGAAAAATTATACCACTCCTTGAGAGATGATTTTAGGCCATCTTTGATTTCTTTGAGCCTTTAATTTCTTTTCTTTATGATACATTACCATTAGTTAGCCCGTTGAGCCTTTTGATTAGCCTTTTTTTCATAACCTTTTTCCCAAAGTGTTTTGAGAATGGATATTATCAATGTTCAGTAAGGTGAATGGGTGGAAAAATTAAAAAAAAAAGGTGAAAAAAATGAATGAAAAAAAAAAAACAAAAGAAAAAAACAAAAGAAAAAAGAAAAAAAAAAAAGAAAGAAAAAAAAGAAAAAGAAAGAGAAAGCTTTGTTGGTGAAGTATTGAGAAGTGAAAAAAAAAAAACAAAAGTTGTTTGATTGCCAAAGTTTGGAAGAATAAGTTGAATACAAAATTGTTTCAAGTGAGTTTGTTCTTTCTACCATTCTCGGATACACTTTTTATTATCACCATAACCTTTTTGTTTCAATTCCTTCTTTTATCCCAACATTACATCTTATTAAAAGTCCTATCTGATTTCGAGGATAGTATGGTTTGGATATTGACACGACTGAGTTATAATGCAATGTGTGGTGTACATTCTTAGTATTTGGCATTCCTTTCATGAGACTTTATGATTCTTTCTTGTGATAGTGTTTTTCAAATATTTTATATGTGAGATTCTTGTTCTTGCTCTACATTATTCTACTCACATATACTCGAGAGCTTTACCTTATTCAGAGTGCATTATTTTGTTGAGTGTAATCCCTGTAAGATTTGAGTTGAAGCATATTTCAGATAGAGATTTGGGTTGTGCTTTACCTTAAAATTGGGTTTATATTTGTGTTGGCTAAATTCTTCACACACATTGAGTTTTTGAATTCATTAGGATGTTTTTAACCGTTGCGAGTGTTCTGAACTTTTAACTAATTCTTTTGCTAAGGTGATAAAATTGGTAGCCATGTGTTTGAATTTTTCTTTTGAAGAAAACTATTTCAATCGCTTTGATTGCTAGGGACTAGCAATATGCTGGTTGGGGGGTGTGATAATAGCTTAAAATTGCATTAATGTTATACTTTTAGTAGGCATTATAATATTTATTTGGCACTTAATTCCACATTTTACACATTATACATGAATTTTCTTGATACATGCTCTTATGCTTAAAGTGGTGTATTAATGTGTGTTTTATTTTTGTAGAAAGCAAATTCCCTATGGTCAAGCATTCTTTATTTATTTGGAAATATATGGAAGCTTTGCAAGGTTGAAGTGCATTAATTTTAGAAGAATTTAGCAAAGAAATTGGCAACGCCAAAGTTGGAAAGAATATTAAAAAGGAAGTTTGGAGCAGTTACCGTATTTTGTCCATAACTTTTGACTCCGAAGTCCAATTGATGCGAAATTGGTGTCCCTGGAAAGTTGATTTGAAGCCCTACAATATTGTATTTCGCGAATTTTTCGTGATTTCAACGTTTAGTAGGTCAAAAACGGGTTACAAGTTAGCCCTGCTAGAAAAAACCAGGATTCCCAATTTGTTTCCTAATTTTTCTCCTCTTTCTCTTGGAAACCCTAAGAGCACATGGAAAGGAAAAGGTGGCTGCACCTCTATATATTACTTCTCCTCTTCTCTTCTACACCCACCTCTCTCTTGTTCTTCTTCTACTTCTCTTTAGTTTTGTAGTTTTCAATTATCATGAGTAGCTAAACGTTTTGCTAAGGCTAGGAGTGAAGCCACAACAATTATTTGGTATTTGTTTAATGACTCTTTCATGGATTTAATGTAACGTTTTATAGTTTTGATTGATTTTGATTATTTTGCAAAGTATTTATTCTGTATAATTCTTTTATTTATCGTTAACTCCGGGTACGGTGAATGCTTAGAATTCCCTGCGAATTAAATTACTAGTTTTCTCATGCAATAAATCAATCAACCTTATGAATCCATATTTTTAGAATTGTTTTGAATAAAATTAATTGTTACATCATCCGACTGGGGTCATCCTTCGTATGAATCTCAGTTGAGTTATAAAATTGAGTCGTTAGCAAATAACTAATACTTGTTGTGAGCGGACCTCTGAACCTTAGTGCTTTTAAATTATTGTTCTCAATCAAACTAATTCTCTGCAACCAAGCAACCAAATTTCTAAAATATTTTTTTAATCTTTTCTGCTAATTATTCCCCTTCCCTGTGGTTCGACCTCGGACTCACCGAGAATTTATTACTTCGCGACATCCTGCACTTGGGAGCATTATTAAAGTCGCAGCAATTCTCATAGATTAATGAAGAATTAGTTGATGTTGCTGTCAACAAGAGCTATCTATGAGACAGGAAAAAAAAAAAAAAAAAAAAACGGTTGTGGCATTTTTTTTCCTCCACATTTGCATTTGCCTATGTAGTGGACCAATTTCAAAAGTTAGAGTCTAATTGAAACAAAGTGAACTTGACTATGGAATGGTTATGTAATGGAAGAATTTTCTACATAGAATTATTTTTAGCCTGTAGCAAGGAGGCTCCCTAAAAGGAAAATTATTGGAGTAGAAACTTGAAATTATTTGGAACAATTTGACCATTTTTGAGTACTTCCCATGTAAAAAACACATCAACTGTTTAAGGAGTATATGATTTTTTATGTACATGATTTTGAAGAATTTCGAGTACTTCCCATGTAAAAATTTCAGCATTTCTTATGTTAATTTTAGTTATTCTTCATGAATTTAACAATTTAGACCAAGGGTTTTAGTTCAAGGCTTTAGTCATTGACAATATTAAGAATGGAGAGAGGAATTCAAAATTATTACCCCTTTTTTTTTTTCTTTTTTTTTTCCTTTTTACTTTAGCTTTCACTTGAATCGGGTAATGCCTTGATATTTATTTGATTATAATATTTTCTACTATCACAAAATGACTTTACCAGCACAAATTTTTACTTAAATTTTTAATTCATATAGTATTAGTTGACATCAACAACACATAAATTAATGGTGTACTCAAAACAACCATCATAGAATCACAATCCATTAACATTTTGTCTAAGTTCAATGGATTGTGATATTCTTAATCGGTTGAGACTTATATAATATAACTAAAAAACATCATAGATAGAATTTCCTTGTTAGTGTTATACACTGAGCATGTGAAGGCGATGTGTCACTAATGCAATACAAAGCAAAAGGAGAAGAAACACTAGAGGTGACAACTCATGCACATGTTTACTTCATTGACACATGCAAAATGTAGAGTAGCCAAGAGATCATATGCTGAATGGAAAGAAGACAAATGAGGGGTTACATAAAAAGTGATGAACCATGCAGCATCAATAAAATAAACTAACAACTTAAAGGGGGTGGGGGGGAAGGGTTATCATTGAACATCCCTAGAAAATGAAGTTCAAAAGTAATAATAGAGTCTGAATTAAGTGAGATTGTCAACTATGAATGACTAGAGGTGATAACTCACTCATGGACATGTTTGCTTTATTAACACATGCACAATGTAGAGTAACTAAGTGATAACCTGTTGAATCAGAAGACAACAAATGAAAGGTTTTATAAAAAAGTGATGAACCATGCATCATGAATAAAATAAACTAACAAGTTAAAGGGGGAGGGGGGGGGGAGAGGAACACTAAGGATCATCATTGAAGCATCCCCAGATTTTCACGCATGATCCCCAAAAACATGTGCATGAGTTGTCTCCTTTTGCTTCATATTGCATTGGTATTTCTAGTTCTTTTGGGTGTTGTGGTTGGTTTCATTCTTGTCTTTGGTGTTCTTTTAGTGTGCATTGGGGTATGCCCTGGTGTTTTGGGGTGTTATGCATCTTATCATTAATAAAATACCTTTTTTATTGATATAACCAAAAAAAAAAAAAATCTAAAGGAAAAAAAAAAAACTGTCACCGTTGAAGCATCCTCGAATTTTCACGCACGAATGCAGTTGATAATTTATTTAAGGATCCCCACATTGTGGCACATAATCTCCAAAAAAATAGAGTTCGTTCTTTGGAGGGAAGTAGGATAAATCTAATCAACATTGTTTGATTTTACTGAGATCATGAGCTATGAATGACAAGAGCTGACAACTCATGCACATGTTTGTTTTATTGTCACATGCTCAACGTAGAGGAGTAGCCAAGTGCAGTTTATCATTGACTAAAGGATCCCCACATTGTGGCACACAATCCCTAGAAAATGGAGTTCGTTATTTGGAGGAAAGTAGGAGGAATATAATCAACATTGTCTGATTCTACTTAGATTCGGAAGAATGACCAGAGGTGACAACTCATGCACATGTTTGCCTTATGGTCACATGCTCAATGTAGAGGAGTAGCCAAATGGTAAGTAGGTCACTCAAAATGGTAAGTGGACCACTTCTAATGGTAAGCAGGTTACTCGAACTAGTAAGTGGGTCACTTCAAATGGTAAGTGGTCACTAAATAATAAGTAGGTCACTTGAAATGGTAAGTAGGTTACTTTAAATGGTAAGTGGACCACTTCAAATGGTAAGAAGGTCACTTGAAATGGTAAGTGAGTCACTTTAAATGGTAAGTGGGTCACTTCAAATAGTAAGCGATCACTAAATGGTAAGTAGGTCACTTGAAATGGTAAGTTGGTCAATTCAAATTAATGGTAAGTGAACCACTTCAAATGGTAAGCAGGTCACTCTAAATGGTAAGTGGGTCACTTTAAATGGTAAACGGTCACTAAATGGTAAGTAGGTCACTTGAAATAGTAAGTGGACCACTTCAAATGGTAAGCAAGTCACTCGAAATGGTAAGTGGGTCACTCTAAATGGTAAGTAGGTCACTTCAAATGATAAGCAGTCACTAAATGATAAGTATGTCACTTAAATTGGTAAGTAGATCACTTTCAAACGGTAAGTAGGTCACTCCAAATGGTATGTGGGTCACTTCAAATGGTAAGTGGAACACTTCAAATGGTAAGCAAGTCACTCGAAATGGTAAGTGGGTCACTTCAAATGGTAAATGGTCACTAAATGGTAAGTAGGTCACTTGAAATGGTAAATGGGTCACTCTAAATGGTAAACAAGTCACTCGAAATGGTAAGTGGGTCACTTCAAATGGTAAGTGGTCACTAAATGGTAAGTAGGTCACTTCAAATGATAAGTGGACCACTTCAAATGGTAAGCAGGTCACTCCAAATAGTAAGTAGGGTCACTTCAAATGGTAAGCGGTCACTAAATGGTAAGTTGGTCACTTGAAATGGTAAGTGCACCACTTCAAATGGTAAGTAGGTCACTCGAAAGGGTAAGTGGGTCACTTTAAATGGTAAGTAGGTCACTTCAAATCACTAAATGGTAAGTAGGTCACTCCAAATGGTAAGTGGATCACTTGAAATGGTAAGTGATCACTAAATGTACATGATTCACACGAAATAGTAAGTGGTCACAAGATTTAGTAAGTTTGTTACATGAAATGGTAAGTGGTCTAATGAACCTTTTTTTTTTCTTTTAAAAGGAAAAAAACTAAATGAAATGTGTAGTGCTCATATTTTACGGGTAATATATTATCATTTTCTAGCATATCAATGACACTATTATTCTAAAATAGAAAAGTAAAAATAGATTTAAATAAAGATGAACTTTGAAGGTTGGCTTATCGATTTTGATCCTATTCCCTTTGTAATGCTAATGCCATAGCCTTCTCACATTAAGAGTATAAGAATGAAAAAAACAAACAAACAAACAAAAAAAAAAAAAAAAAAAAAAAAAAAAGGAAGATGAAAAAAATGGTAAGCAATAGCTAGAGGCAATAGGTAGAGACGATATAGGAAAGGGATGGAAAAATGGTTGGAAGATTGAATTTCCTCCAACTATTTTGAATTTTCCCTATTTGATGGATCTTGGTAGGTGTTTGGTTTAAATGCAACATTTATAATAATTACCATTTTTAGGAATCCATCCAAGTAACTATTTCTATAAAAGGTAGTGACACTTAATACAAACCACCCACGAAGTAAATAATAATAATTATAATTATTTGAATTAATTGTTGGAAAAAATAATAAATTTATAGAGCAAAAGATATAATAAATATAAGTAAAAAATGTATTATTTGGGATATAATTATACATGTTAGCCTTTGCTGATGTTTCTTGGGGGTATAAACGTCATTATAGGCATAAAATAATAGGATGGAGCGCGAGAAACCACAAGAGAATAACACTCCCTTGTATTTTTGTAACTTGAAGTCGCCTGTTTCCAACCAGTCACAATTCATTAAAAAAACTTATTCCTTACACATGTCATCATTTGTCTGGTTCTCCTTTTTGGTACCATACCAAAAAATATTGACAAGGTACCATTGAAGCGTCCTGTCAATAAAGCAAACATATGCATAAGTAAGTTGTCATTCATAGTTGACAATCTCACTCAATCAAGACTCTATTGTTTAGATTGACACTAATTCTTTCAATGTACGAACTTCATTTTTTGGGGATCGCGTGTGAAAATTCAGGGATGCTTCAGTGATGACCCTTAGTTTTTTCCCCCTTTAGATTTTAGTTTATTTTGTTGATGGTTCATGGTTCTTTACTTTTTTATGACCCTTCATTTGTCTTCTTTCCATTCAACAGTAGGTGTCTCTTGACTACTCTACATTGTGTATGTGTCAATAAAGCAGACATGTGCGTGAATGAGTTGTTAGCTCTAGTCATTCATTATTGACAATCTCACTCAATTCAAGTTCTCTTGTTTAAAATTTTCACCAATCCTTTCAACGCATAAACTTCATTTTCTGGGAATCGTGTGTGAAAATTCGAAGATGCTTTAGTGATGATCCTTATTATTATTATTTTTTAGATTGTTAGTTTATTTTGTTGATGCTAGATGGTTCTTCACTTTTTTATATAGCCCTTCATTTGTCTTCTTTTCATCCAACAAGTGTTTCTTAACTACTTTACATTGTACATGTGTCAATTAATAAAGCAAACTTGTGCATGAGTTGTCACTTCTAGTGTTTCTTCTCATTCTACTTCGTATTGCATTGGTGACACAATGTCTTTACATACTAACTGTATAATGCACCGACAAGAAAATTTCATCCATGATATATGTTTTTTAGCTCTACTGTTTAAGTCCCAATCGATTAGAGCTTACACAAAATGTTAATGGTTGTTTTGATTACACCATTAATTTATATGATGGTAATGTCAACTGATGCTATATGAACTGAAAATTCATATAGAAATTTATGTGCTGGTAATGTCATCTTGTGATAGTGGAGAAGATTAAAATCAAGGAAATATTAGGGCATTATCCAATTCAAATAAAAAAAAAAAAAGTTGGTAATTAAACTCCTCATTCCTCATTCTTAATATTGTCAATGACTAAAACCCTGTCTAAATAGTTGAGTTCATGAAGAACAGTTGAAATTGACATAAGAAACGCTAGAATTTTTACATGGAAAAAGTACTCGAAAGTGGTCAAAATCATGTACATAAAACATATGTACCCCTTGAACAATTGGTGTGTTTTTTACATGTAAGGTACTTAAAAATTAATGGTCAAATTGTTCCAAATAATTTCAAGTTTCTGCTCAAGTAATTTTCTTTCTGGGTTTCCACTCCAGTAATTTTCTTTTTGGGGGGCCTCCTTGTTACATGCTAAAAACAATTCTGTCTTGAAAAGAGCCTGCCCGTTAGGTATCTAAGTAGCATATAACAAACATGAATCATGTACCACCAATAAAAAAAATCTATTGTGCAGTTTATAAAGTTCTCGTCTCCTTAAGTGAAGAAAATCCTGAAACGAATGTAATATATAATAGTGTACTGTAGTATTAATTGTTCAAAATAAAAACCCATTTCTATTACAAAGTCTAAAATTCTTCCATTACCTAACCATTCCATAATCAAGTTAACTCTGTTTCAATGGACTCTAAAGTTTGAAATTTACCCATCCCATAACCAAATGCAAATGTGGGGAAAAAAACAAAAAGCAAAATAAAATGCCATCATAGTCTTTTTTTTTTTTTTTTTTTTTTTTTTTTTTGGTGTCTGTTAGCTGTTGTTGACTACAATATCAACTAATTCTTCATTGTGTCCTCTGAATGCAAACGCCACAATTCCAAGGGCGTTCATGACTGAAAAGACAGAAGCAGTAAAAGAAGGGGATGAAAGGGGTTGATAGGAGATTGAGGGTGGCCTTTGTTGGCATACAGAGAGGACCCAAACCATAGTGGAGTAAGTAATGGTTGTCACTGTCCCTATGAGAGAGAGTCCCACAATTGAATTGAGGTTTGGGAGCTGAGTCAGAACAATGCACAGAGAAGTGAACACCAGATACCACTCCACCGTTGTTAGAGGATTCGACGAACAGAGGGGCCCACAAACAATCTGGAAGCATAGTTTCATGGTCTCCCCACCAATAAGAATCAAAGCTGTTGCAGTTCCTGCTGACAAATGAACAGTTGGGAAGAGATCGAGCAAACCGGACACCTAATCTTTCCCCTTCAAAATAAATAATAGCGTCAATGCACTCGGTCGTAGTAGATATCATGTGAAGAATGAGAATCTTCGAAGAGTTAATCACCATTCTGATGTTTCTAATTTATGATATTATATTTGCCATAAGTGTTTGAGTGCATTCACTTGATATATATTTCTAATTGTCCAAGTACATGTGATTGATAACAATTAAAGTGTAAAATGACAGGTCAATTGAACAGATAAATCATAACTGTGTGATAAGAATTATTGAGTCGTAAATAGATTGTTATCACATTCTATTTGACAGAAGGTGTTAAACTTTTTCAAAGAAAAGGTGGGAGTTACAATGGGATCTCACCAAATGTTGCTTGTGCAAGCTCCACATATCTGTTGTACCTCTTCCTAGGAACTGCTTCATGCAGCTGAACTAGAATCCAGTGTAGAGTTGCCAAAAGTAGGCTATTGTTAAGTATATATAGTATTCCCCAGCTCCTGCAGAACATTATAAGAAAAATTTTGACGAGTGCAAACCAAATATAATAAGCAATTTTTTATCCTTTATTTTTCTCCCACTCTTTTGGGAATTTCTTTCTTACTCACAAACATTATTTCTTTTCCTATTTCTTTTTGTTTTGTGTCAGTAAGGATACCCAAGAAACGAAGAACTATGATTCCATAGAGAAAGAGGCATGGGTATGATTAAAGGTTTTAATCTAGGTGGACCTCACACATATATGTACAGAAGAGGGAGGTATTCATATTTACATGAAAGTCCATTTATTTCAATATCAAACATAAGATGTGTGTTCTAACAATTTTATAAAGAATAATATTGTATTTTTCCCCTTAAAAACCAACGAAATGTTTTTAAATTTGACAAGAATAATGAGACCAAACTTCGAGCATCATAAGGTGCTACACAGCATATGTTAGAATTCAAGGCTAGCAAATAGAGGTAATGGGTATCTTGAGTGGGTCATTTCTAAGAGGGAACAACTAATGCAACCCCACATTCTTATCACCCCACCCCCCATCCTTTAGGTTTTTAAGGTTTTATGCAAAATATGAAGGTTTTTATGAAAATTGGCCATGATATCCACTAGAAAACATCATTTTGAACAACTTTGTAGAAGAAAGTTTTTCCAAAATCTATCGGTTAAGTATACTTTTTAGGCATTTATAGTCTTTATTTCATTTTTTGCCAAAAAATCTACCTAAACGATAGATTTTGGAAAAACTTTCTTCTGCAAAGTTGTTCAAAATGATGTTTTTTAGTGGATCGAGGGATCGGTTTTTGCAAAAACCTTTTATCTTTTTCATGAAATCTTAAAAACTAAAAGAAAAGGGGTGGGGTTATAAGAATGGGGGGTTGCAATAGCCATTCCCTTTCTGAGACGTATTCGAGATGGGCCAAGGGTTCCTATATTTAGCAGGCAACGGAACAAAAAACCAACTTAAATTCTGCTTTTGTGCCAAGTTACAGCCCAATGCAAAAGCAGCAGCCTTATCGGCAAAATTCATCCAGTTATGCCTATTTAATTGTTAATGGCAAAAATAGGTTTCTATGTATTATCCAAAAGTTCTAACTTAATTATTTCCACGCCCCTCAAAACCATATGACAAATACCAACATGCCATCCAGGGTCTCATGAAGCATCTCTTGGAAGATCCGTAAATTCCAAAGAACTACAGGAATAATGGTAAATTGAATAAGTCTACTAGTGTTATTTATTTATTTATAATAATTTTAAAAAGAGCAATGAAAAAGAAAGGACTTCTGCAGGGAAAAGAAAACAGTAAGCGCACCATTGAAGCAAGTGTAACTTGCCATGGCAAAGCGCATCAGATCTTCAATTGCCTTTATTTTATTAGATTGGTGGATAAACCATTGAATAACTCGATATGAGTGGCTTTTATTAGGGTTTTTTTTTTGGCATGGAATGAACTATCAAGAACTAATTGTTCAACTGAATTCCAAATTCTTGTGATGATTCATGTAATTATGTACTAAATCCAACCTTTCAGATAAAAAACCACTTTGATGTCTGATAGAATTAGATTTCAGCATTAGGATATGGTTGTTCTTAGGTTAGATGACATAATACCCTAAATGATTGCAGGCACTTGAAAATTGATTCTATAAATCAAAGTGATCTGGATAAAAAACCACTTTGATGTCTAATTGAATTGAATTCCAGCGTCGATATATGGCTGGCCATTATTGGGTTGGATCCAAGTGGGTATTATATTTTGAGACGAGTCAAATGGATCTTTCTAATTAAAATATATATGTTAATATATCTCTCAAATATTAATAAAAAAGACAAAAGACAAACAAAAAAAAAAAAAGAGTAATTTTCATGCAAAAGTGGAACAATCCGGGGTCAAATGAATCTTTCCAATTAAATGTAAATGTTAATACCCACATCAATGTCTAACCCAATTGGATTTCGGAATTGTGATATGGTTATCCTCAAGTTAGACTACCTATTACCCCAAATAATCGCATGCAATTAGAGACTTGTTTTGCAAATTGATGCAATTTGGATCAAAATCTACTTTATGGTCGGAATACATAATAACCTCAAGATGATTACAGACAATAAAGTAATTGCGCAAATTGACGCAATTCGATTCAAATTTCCACTTTGATTTATACTACAATTGGATTTCAATATTGGGACATGATTATCCTCAGGTTAGATTACATAATATCTTGAATGATTAAGGGCAATTAGACACTAAATCTACAAATTGATGCAATTCAGATGAAAATCCACATTGATATAATAACGCAATTGAATTTCAACATTGGGATAAGCTAATTCTTGGTTTGGATTATATAGTGTACCTGACTGAATGCCTGCAACTGGGAGTAATTATTGGGTCAACTTGTGTAATTTGGCGCTAATTGAACTTCTTCAGATCAATGTCAACCCTAATCTCTAACATAATTGGATTCTAACATAGATATAAGGTAATTCTCAAGTCGGATTATGTTGTATCCCGAATAATTGCATGCAATTGGAGGGCAAATCAATCGGATTCGAATCAAAACGTCTATCTTTTTTTTTGCTATAGTTAATTGTTCTAAATGATAATGTATTCACCTAAAATATGACTGTTTTTCAGTAAAAACCAATCTTCATCTAAGATATAAGATGAAAGTCAAAAAACGGTCATCTTAATGTATTCACCTATATATTAGGATGATGATCAAGTAAACACGTGCTGATATAACTTATATCACACGTGTTGATACAAGTTATATCAACACCATGCATTGGGGGTTGTACCCCTTGCATTGGTTCAATATACCTCATATCCCACTAATGCACAAGGTACAACTCTCAACGTGGGTATTAATATAAGTTATATTAGCATGTGCTTACTTGAATCATCATCCTATATTTATATACAAAAAATTTGTCGTATACTATTTGCCGCCTATAAATCTGTTATAGTATTTGATTAATCAACCTGTAATTACACAAATGACTAAGCAATTTAATTCTCAATATAAAAAGAAAAAAAAAGGGAAATAAAATACCAAAGGCAATCACATTCGATTTAATTATAACCATCATTTTATTAGATTAGAATAACATGGTTTCAGAACTTTCCATTCCATTGACCAACTCAGTTTGCTCCTTTAGCCTTCGAATGGTTCCCCAAACTCTCACACAAAATTGTCGTGCTGTTGCGATAACCAAACAGTAATTAGAATACCATAAGTAAACATATTAAATGAAATAAACTATTAAAAAGAGTACTAACAAATTCGACTAAGCCATAATCAAAGCTGCTGCAAAATTCCAGAGCAAAAAGTTGTTTTTCCTTTCCTGGACAGTGCTTCTTAATCAAGTCCTTTGTGGATGAGAACAATTCCCCTTCAATGAATTGCTGAGGGCTTCTCACAACCGTTAAATGAAATTTGAATAAAAATTTCAGCTTTCCATTCTGCCATAAGTGTGGCTTAAATTCTCATAGTATAAAAAATAAAAAATAAAATAAAATAAAATAAGAGAAGAGAAAAGGTAGTGATGAATGATATTGTACAACACAATATTCTGTTGTTCTTAAAGCACATGCCATTTTTTTTTTTTTTTTGAACTGTCATAAGCCTCATTATATGATGCAAATATATCTTTTTTATCAGCTGACAGGCTACCATCAAATCATCAATCAAGTACAAGCATTATCATTGAAATCACAAGGTAAGAATGACACGCTAAAAAGCCAATATCTTAATTAATGTGAAGGGGAAATGGGAACCCCAAAAAAAAAAAAAAAAAAAAAAAAACATGTATATTAGTGCCAAAGTGCCAATGCAACTACAAAGAATATTTGATAAAAAATGGAAAATAAAATTTACAACTCATTGATTATAGTATCATATTGACGAGCGTCAAATTGGGACCCCTCTGGTGCAAAATAGCAAGCAATGCATATGTTACTAATAAGCATCTTTTATCTGAAACAATGTCAGCTCTAGACAAATCACATTAATTATACCTATGAAATTGAATCAGTAAATAAAAGGCGTTGTGATATGAAAACTTAGTGTATTAGTGGATATATGCGACTGATGTTTCATATTTTACTAAATATACAGGATGATAGAGTATTACAATTTTTTGTTCCCTTTTGTTTTCTTCTTCATTTTTATTTTTATTTATTTTTTTATTTTTTATTTTTTTGATAAATTATGCCTTACCTAGAAAAATTTATGAAAAATAGAGAAGTTGCCACCTAAGCTAGTGGTAGAGCTAACCCTTACTTCTAATAATGAGAAATTGAGAACTTTAACTCACAAAAATATACAAAAGAAAATAGGAACTTTTAATTGGTATATAGATAAAAATAAAGTAGAACCATATCATCATCACAATCACAGTGACAAATTTAAAATAACAATCACACACACACACACACACACACACACACATATGTAGAGAGAGCCTCACTCTTTCTCTCTCTCTCTCTCCTTTTTTATGTTTTTTTATTTTAACAATTTGCATGGGAGGTGTGTTCTACCACTGCTATTACACTCATTTAAACCATATTTACTACCTCCCGTTACCTAATAAGCATCTCATGAGATTTAGGTGCAGAAAAATGAGTAACACACACACGCACGCACATATATTGACCAATTTCTTCTAATTTGTATGAAAATAGATTAACACACACACACACACACACACACACACACACATATTGACCAATTTCTTCTAATTTGTATGAAAATAGATTAACACACACACACACACACACATATATTGACCAATTTCTTCTAATTTGTATGAAAATAGATTCCACTTTAATTAGCAACCTAAGCATTACCTATTTGTGCCGCACAAATACACACATTCATCAAACCATTAACCATATCCAGAAAATCTACAAACTGTACATCAATATCAATATTAGATTCTTGATTGTTATTTCCCATTAATGTTTCTCACCAACAACTTGCATCCTCATTCTTTGAAGGCTCTCTAAACTCATGAATGTCCAGCATAGCTTTTTTTGCCACATCTCTCGGATCCCACCTTACACCATTAAATAACAAATCAATATGGGCTTTCCAGATTCACTATAGGATATAGACCACCTGCCCCAGAAGTTCAGCATATAACTCATTGTTTTTCCACTTTTCATAATATTAGCCACCGTTGAGCAAAAGAAGAGCCATCGAGCATAAGAAAGGAGGAATTGGCATTGTTATTAGTGCAAACTTTGCAAAAGGGGAGAGATTTCTTATTAAATAATCAGTATAATATAGAGTATATATACATAAGAAACCCTATACAAGAGAAACACCCAAAAAGACCCTAAAATACAAGATATATACAAGAGTATCCTAACACCCCCACTCAAAACTCAGGATGTGACGAGAGGAAACATCGAGAGTTTGCTAAGCAAAAATTGGAAGTGCAAGATAGTGTAGGACTTTGGTAACGAAATCCCCTAACTGCATGGTAGAGGTAACAAAAGGTAGAGAGAGAGTGCCTAGCTAAAGGTGATGACACACAAAATGAAAATCAATCTCAATGTGTTTAGTGTGTTCATGAAAAACAGAGTTATAGGCAATCTGAATAGCACTCTGGTTGTCACAGTACATTAGGATAGGGGAGAAGGAAGGAACACCCAGATCAGTTACCAACCAACGCAACCAAACAATCTCAACAATAGTAGTAGCCATAGCGCGATACTCGGCCTCAACAGAGGAACTGAGCAATAACTGTCTTTCTTACTCCGCCAAGAAATGAGAGAATCACCCAAAAAGACACAAAACACCAGTGATGGATCTACGGTCCGTAGTATCACCAGCTCAATCAGCATCAGAAAAGGCTCGAAGCACAAGAGAAGACGTAGAAGAAAATAACCAACTTTGATATAAAGAGCCACGAAGAAAATGCAGAATACAAAGGAGGGCAGCCCAGTGAACTGAAGTCGGAGCGAAACAAACTGGCTAACAATATGCACTGCATAGGCAATGTCAGGACTGAGTAACAGTGAGATAACGAGACTACCAACAAGCACACAATACAAGTTATGATCTTTCAATGCAACGCCATCAGTAGATGTGTAACGAACATTAAGCTCAATGAGAGTATCAACAGTTCGAGAATCAGATAGGTTAGCTCAATGTAAAACATCTGCATCATACTTGGACTGGGAAAGAAGATACCCTTGTGAAGACAAGACAATCTCAATCCCCAGAAAATAGCGAAGCAAACCAAGATCTTTCATCTCAAAATGATGCTGGAGTTGAGTTTTGAGAAGAGAAATCCCAACAGTATCATCACAAAAAATAATCATATCATCAACATAAAATAAAAGAATAATTTGCCCAGTAGAAGTCGATTGAAGGAACAAAGTAGAATCATAATCACTGGAGTGGAAACCCAAATCACAAATTATTGCAAAAAACTTAGCAAACCAAGCTCAAGAGCCTGCTTCAAACTATAAAGAGATTTGTGAAGTTTGCAAACTTGACCTGTAGAATGTGAAAGACCAGGAAGAGGAACTATATAAACTTCTTTAGACAAATCACCATTCAAGAAGGACATTTTTTACATCCATTTGATAAAGAGGACCACTGTTGAACATTAGCGACTGCGATTAAGGTGCAAACTATGGTTATCTTGGCAATTGGAGCAAAGGTTTCTTGATAATTAATACCATATTCCTGTGCATAACCTTGGCAACCAAACGATCTTTGTATCGCTCAGCCTTCATTTTGATTTTATAAACCCACCAATAGCCAACTTGCACGTTTGCCTGAATGTTTGCCTGAAGGTAAATCAACAAGATCCCATGTGTTGGTCTTATGCAAGCGCAGAAAGCTCTTCATTGATAGCCTATTGCCAAAAAGGATCAAGAATAGCCTCTTTATAGGAGGTGGGCTCAGAAAGAGAGTGAATGGAAGATAAGAAAGAACAAAAATCAGAAAAATAGCAAGTATTAGAGAAACCAAAGCTGATCAGGATACTAACGAATTCGCTGAGGATAGCGAGAAACAATAGAATCCACATCATCAGAAGTTAAAGAGGTCTCGGATGAGAGATTGGGAAGAGCAGGATCTGCAAGGGAAAGAACCTTTGTGCCTACGAGAATATGTATGAATAATAGGAGGATGCAAATTAGGAAGACGGAGAAGGGAGATCAAAGGGAACTAAGTCACTAATATAAGAGTCAGAAGGAACAGTGTCAAGAAAGGGATCAAGATAAACCAGATCAGATTGAAAAACAACATCTGTAGCAAAGGAATAGAAAAGAAAGGAATATGCTCAAGAAAGACCACATAGCGAGAGACATATAATTTACCTGGCAATAGGGTCATAAAAGCTATAACCCTTTTGACCATCACCATAACCAAGAAAGACACATCACTGATTGGGCAGATAGCTTATTGCATGCAACATTGGATAAGAAAACAAAACAAGTACAACCAAAAACACGTAATGCATAATAATCAGGAGACCTACCATGTAGGCATGTAAAAGGAGAGAGACTAGATGTGAAAATAGAAGGAATGCGATTGATAAGATGCATAGCAGTAAGAAGAGCCTCCCCCAAAAAGAGCTAGGTACAAAAGTATAAAGTAATAAAGAATAGGCAGCCTCCATGATGTGCCGATGCTTTCGCTCAACAACACCATTTTGTTCAGGAGTATCAGTATAGGAAGATTGCAGAATGTGCCATCACAAGTTAACATGTTGAGAAAATCAATATCTCTATATTCCCCACCCAAATCACAACGACAACATTTAATGACAGCAGAGTATTGTGTTTGAATCATTGCACGAAAGGCAACAAAAATAGAAAGAAAGTCAGACAATGCTTCATAAGATAAACCCAACAACACCTACTATAATCATCAATAAAAGAAACATAATATCGAGAGCCACCTTTAGTGGTTACACGAGCAGGCCCTACACATCAGAGTGAACAAGATCAAAATTTGCAAAAGAAATGGTTGTACTTTTATTAAAAGGTAAGACAGTAAATTTTGCAAGTTTACAACCACTATAATCAGAAATATCATGACTATGTAAATCTCCTAAAACACCAGTAGAAACTAAATACTTCAAACGAGACCAGAAACATGTCCAATGCAAGAATGCCACAAATAAAAACTAGATGACTTAGGAGTTAAATAGAAAGAAGACAAATCTACTATAGAAGAATATGCAACTCCTCTAGTACATACAGCCCTCCCACCTTACGGCCGGTCCCAATCAACTCTCTAGAGTGAGGATCTTGCACAGTACAACCTAGTTGAAGAAAAATAAACAATACATCCAGTATCAGAAAGTTGACTAATGGAAATTAAATTTAAAGACAACTAAGGAATACAATAAACATCAGGTAATGAGAGGTAGGATGTCAAAATGAACCTAACACTTGCCAAAGGCATAGAAGTGCCATTAGTAGCCATGATAGTAACTAAAGGAGGAGAGGCAGAATAAATAAATAAAGAAGGATCATGAGTCATGTGATGTGTAGCACCTGAATCAAATACCCATGTAGACCGAGATATACCTGAAAGAGGTGAGGACAAACCTACAAAAGGTGTGACTGATAGAGCATTAGGCTGAGAAGAACCAAAAGCTTTTGCAAATGTTCTTCTATAATAGCCAAGGAGGGATCTAGTTGACCATCAATAGAGGGGGCAATAGTGGCTATATATTGAGGACTACTTTTCTTCCAAGGTTGATATGAATTAGAAGTCTGTTGCGATGAGCCAAATGAGTGTCGACTCAATAGTTTAGGACACTAAGCCTTCCAATGACCCTTATAATGATAAAGCTACATTCATCCATAACTACCTAAGGCTTCCAGGACCCTTCTGTGTGCTAATTTGAGGCTTGGGAGGAACTGCAAACACTGAGGGATTAGGCAAAGGAAGCAACCCCTTCTTGGACTTGAAACGAATTTCTTCTGCCAACAACTCATTAACCACTAAATCAACTGAAGGGAGAGGAGTATGATGAAGTATAGTGCCATGAAGTCCCTCAAACTCATCTCGAAGGGCCTAAAAAACAGAACAAGTCGCTGCTCCTCCCTATAGGTAAAATACACAGTGTTCACGCTCAGTTCTTTGGGTTCTGTAAGAGCCAATTGATCCCAAAAACCAATTATAATAGCATAAAACTCTTGAATGTTTCGATTCCCCAGAGGAGTTTCCCTTATGTCATGTTCCAATTGATATCTCTTTGCAAAATTGGAGAACATATACCTTGGACAAATAATCCCAAATTTCATTGGAGGTAAAAAACTTAGCCAATTGCATCCCAATAGATTATTCGACTGAATTACTTATCCAAGTAATAATCTTAGTATTATTCATTTCCCAGACTGAAAGTAACTCTTCAAATTTTTTAATTTTGGCATCACTTGGTTTCTTAATAGTTCCATTCACACAACCCCATATATTCTTGCCCATTAAAAAATTCTTCATAACATAAGCCCAATAGGTATAGTTATCACCTGTCAATTTGACACTAATTGCCTGAAGGGAATCTGAATTATTGTTTGTCATAGTGCAATAAGGGAGACTTCTACAAAATCAAAGACACCTGATTGGTCAACAAAAGAATGCAAATCCTGTGAATCACGACTAAGATACGACTGGGTAGAAGGTGCTTCACGACTGTGCAAATGAGTCTAGGACTTGTGACAGAGAGAGAAAGAGAGAAGATGCAAGGCTTGCTTCAAGAGGTACACCTGTGCAATGAGTCTAGGGCTTGTGACAGAGAGAGAGAGAAGATGCTGAGGAGTGCGATGAAACTGGAACACTTCGGCAACAACGACTTCATAAGAAGAAGTTGAGCAATGAATCAATCGCTGGTATCGATAGAGATGGAGCTCGCAATGGGTGTACTGATGCTGATTTTTGTGCTAGATGAGAGAGCAAAAGCTTGCAATACAAACAACAGTAGTTTCGAGGGAGAAAAAGATGGTGCGGCTCAGATCGACAACAAAGAGGTTTGCTGCAGACAATGCTTGAGAAAGAAGATACGACTTGCAAAGGGAGATGCAACTTGCGATTGGGTGTGAGAAGGAGGTGCGAAGGAAGCAAACGACTTGTGATTAGGTGTCAGAGTTGATTCGTGCGAAGAGAGAGAGACGATGGGCTTGCTGATTTGTGCGATACGTCCTTATGGCTCTGATACGATGAAAACTTTGCAAAAGGGGAGAAATTTCCTATTAAATAATCAGTATCATACAGAGTATATACACATAAGAAACCCTATACAAGAGAAATCCCCAAAAAGCCCCTAAAATACAAGATATATATAAGAGTATCCTAACAATTAGAAATGAAAGGGGGGAGTTTATGGCAAGTTTAGCTAAGCATGTTCCTATGTGGAGAACACACAAATGGTGGAAGCACTTGCTGTACACGAAGGCCTGAAGTTCGGTATAGAGATGAGTTTCAAGGAGGTGTTCATTGGGAGAGATGCTAAATGATTTCAAGATTGTTTTGCCAAAAAATTAGTAGTGGGCAGTGATTTGGAACCAGTTTTTAAAGATTGCATTCAACTAGCAAGGATTGGGAAAGTGGAAGACTTTTGTGCTATGCCAAGGTTGTGTAACAAAGCTACTCATGCCTTGTCTAAGCATGCTTTATTTGTTAAAAACCAGGAAGTGTAGTTAGAAGACCCTCCAAGTTGGTATACCAATTTCTAGTCAATATATTTTATCTTGGCCAAAAAAAAAATAATAATAATAATAAATAAATAAATAAAGAAAAAACAACAAGGGGTCCATTCATATAGGTCAAGAACACACGTCATTTATTTATTTATAATGATTCAAAACTATGAACATATACTTACCTGTTGCAGCTATTTGAGCACGTAATGGAGCACTAATTTCCATTAGCCCGAACTATTCCATCCAACAAAATATGTAAGCTGCAGAAATTTTGATTATGTGCTGGGTCTTCCTCTCCTCTGTTTTCACCTGTATGAAACTCTACAATGGGGTAGCATTCCCTCATATATATATATATATATATATATATATATATATGCACTTGCCGCCTCTTAAACCGCCTTAAGGAAAAGCCAATGAATGGTGGTTCTTGCCACGTTAACAGTTATGCATTTTATATATTCGGCATAAGATGTTTATATATATGTGTGTGTGTGTGTGTGTGTGTATGTGTGAGTGTGTGTAAAAATATTTAGGATAGGATACTGGACCTAGCCTTAAAACAAATATCTTAATAGATTCCTCCCATCAAGAACTCAAAATAGGCCTACACTTACTTATTATCCCATGACTAAATGCATAATATTTATACAACGTAAGGTGTACCATAGCGCAATGCTCGTTAAATTGATCACTTCTTTATATTGGGCAATTACCGTATTATTCATTATAGGCTATATGTTCGACCCGATTTTCGCAACCAGTAAAAAAATGTCAATCAATGTAAAGCCCAATTAAGAGGTAAAATTTTATCAAACCAATTTCTCAAACCTATTTCAGCAAACAGGTAGCCTGCATCATCCTTAAATGCTCAAAATTCAACAATTTTTTGATATAAACAGATTAGCATAAAAAATTCCATTGAATCAAAGGTTAAGTAATGTTCAACAAGTGAAGTACCACGGGAAAAAAAAAATCAATTCAAAAATTAAAAATGAAGGAGCTTAAATTCTAACCAACCTTAAGTATTCCAATGAAATGCGAAACCTCAAATTTTTTTTAATCAAACTGGAAGGTACGTTCTGCTGTTTAAAACCTGCTAAAATGGGGTGGAATGAAGGTTAGGGTTAGGGTAAGGGTTATCAAAGCATCATGCAAGAGAGGATAAATTTTCAAGGTCAGTGAAGATTCCAAGCATAGAGTTGAGGATTCAGCTAGGGTTTTGAAAACAAACTAACAAGAGAAAGAGAGGAGAGAGAGTGAAGGAGACTGAAAGAGAAAAAATGTGATAGAGAAAGAATTTCTACCAGAGCTAATCAGTCGACCATGGAGTCGAGGGCTGTGTTTTTCCACTTCGTCGTCGAGATCGTGATGCGTGGAGACAACTTCGCCCGCAACATCAATGATGATAGGATGCGTGGACACGAGTTTGGTAGCCGGTTACCAAACAGGTAACCAGTTTATTTGCTTTTAAAATGTTGGACGGCTAAGATCTATTTGATGTGGATCTAATGGCCCTCTTATGTTTCAGGAATGGTACCGGAAATTTTGCTCGGGTACCAAAGCATTAGCCCTATCATGATAGGATATAATCTATCAAATAGTGCATCTGAAACTCAAACAGGCTTGAAATAAAATGGAGCAACAACAAGAAGCACCCATTGAAGATCTTTCAACCAGTAAGGGACAACTTCAGTTACAACTAAAGGTGAATTTTATGTCACTTTTGACTTCAGGTCTACACCGATGGGGACTTGGCTGTTTTTTCCTCCAATGATGTTTCTCATAGGAATGCAACAATACACACACACACACACACACACACACAAACTCACCCTACTGGGCACATTTCTTATTAAAGAGTGTTGGAAGGGACAGGAAGGGGTTCTAGGATGGGTACACTGCTACATGCAGAAACAGCAATCTTTTAGGCAAGTACGAATTATATTAAAAGAAGTATTGTTTCAAAGTTTTCTTAAGATCCTCTAGATAACATGGCATGCACATTAATAAATCTTGAGAAAAGGGTGACTAAAAAATTACAGCTGCATACTCTTATTTCCAGTTCTTGCAATAAGAGTCATGCTATGGCATGACGGCTTCCAACAAGAGGATCACATAGATTCACATTAACAATGGAACTACACCACTACTCTCGTCTTCAGAGCAAAATAATATTGTTATTATGATGAAAACTTTACAATTATCAAAAACAAAGGAAAATAAAGAAACTTCTTCGTACAAAAGGGAAGTCAGTCTTTTGGTATATAGATTGGCTATACACATTTCATTCGTCTCATGTTATGCATTAATATTTGGGCATTTTGAACTTCTATTTCATTTGTAAAACTCAGGAAAATATTCTGGCTAGTCAACCTAGACTCCCTCCAAACAGGGTTCTTTCCCCCTCTGAATGGGTAAAAGCCAACTCTTGCACTCTTGTTCATGACAAATTTTACTAAAGCAGTTATACCACAATGATAAAAGAGGATTTTTTGGAACTTGATCTAGAATTACTGCCTTCTTAGATCCAGTTGTGCAGTTTCTTAGGCAACGACAGGATATCTAAAACAATAGCTCACATATTAAATTTTTGTCAAATTTCTAGAAATTTTTAAAAATATTTTTCGTTGTTATTTCTTGAATTTAAAGTATTCATAGCCCTAACTCTCAAGTATATAATTTAGAAATATTAGAATCCATCATCTTGAGAAAAGCTACAAAAAGTGGTTCTTTGGGCATAAACAGAAAAAAGGGAAATTTATCCTTCATATTTAACCACTTTTGCTCTGAGAAGCTAGAAATAGAAGATATGGATGCAGGAAAAAACATATCCACAAAGATCAGAAATTCCTGCAGGGTGATCAAGCCTACTTACCCATTTATTAAGATCTAATTCCAAGTCTAATTTGTCCTTGAGCTTTCAGAAAGCGGTCAGAAATAAATCCATCCTGTAAACAAACATTTGCAATTAGCTATCAATTATATCAAAGAAAATATATGAAAATTTTGAGCATCTCCATTCTCCACATATACATTCATTTAAAAATCAATAAACTCAATTACGACTGAATATTTTGTATCCTATAAAGCCATATTTCTAAAATTAAACAGAGATCATGTAACTATACAACAATCAAATGGTGTCGTCTCTATTAGAACGACTTCTTGCAAGAATACAGCATCTTTCAAGTTCAAAATTAATGAATTAAAATAAATTAATAATTAACAAAAAAAAAAAAAAAGGGTTAGGACGTCTTTGGGCTCATAGAGAGAGAAAGAAATACAAAAACTAAAGTCCATGTTGTGAGAGTGAAAACCCATAATAAAACTTTGTGCTTGGGTTGTGCTACTTCTTGCTTGACCCAAAGTAGACAAAAAATTGAATGAAGGCAACTGAGTGAGGAAATAACCATACCATTCTACAGAACAAACCAAAATTGTTGTCCCAATGAACAGAAAGTGATCAAACGACCATCAAAGCACCAAAGAAACTAAGTCATGCGCAGGTCACATGATCACTCTATTAAGGTGGCATTACCAAATCCCTGTTGGGATGGGCAACAGCAATTCAAGGACAGCAGCAGTTCAAGAACTTGGTAGTCCAACTACAAGTACAATAATGAAGTAAAATTTTCACAATCTTATGATCATTCCAAGTGAATGGAAAAACCAAAAATGGTACACCACAACCAACTAGCTTACACTCACAGCTATTGTATCTAAACAATCAAACACACTAAAAACAAATATCTTCAAGAAATTTAGGGAAGAAGTTCAAAGAAATTTGTAACACAAATATTAGCTTAGACTCCTGTAAAAGGAAGAGATGGCTGTATCACAAATTTAAAAGTATACATTGCGCTTTTCAATCTTCTTGGCATAACTACAGCAAAGCACCTATAATGTCCAACATTGTGGTGTGGGGGGGCTGCAATTGAAGTGATCAGAGTGGACACCAACACCATGAATTTTTTTTTTTTTTTTTTTTTTTTTTTTGTTTCAGTGAAACCAGCACCATGATTAACTAGCAAAGTGAAGAAACACCCTTATTGAACAAATACGTCAACAATGGCAGGCAGTTAGACCGCTGTCCCAAAAAAGGACTGATGAGCAACTTATAAAAATAAATATTGCTACAACACCAAGAACGAAAATAGCCAGCCCTAACTCAAGATATATGTCTTGCAAAAACAAACCATCGTTCAAATAGAGTAGAGAATGTTCAGAAGAAAGTAGAAAGCCCAACCTTGGCTTTTCACTGACACTTCTACACCATTTCAGAGGAGATTTACTGTAAAGTTTGGGAAAATGGTTTTATATATTTTATGAGACTCTTTAACCTCATTAACATATGTTGTCATATTATAAACACGGTAGACTCATTCAAGCCACTTTGGGTAAAATTTAGAATGAAAATTCCTTATGAGATATGTTCTTGAAAGAAGTAGAAGGATATATAATAGTATAAAAGTATGATTCTTAACCAAAAAACCTGACTACAAAGTTCACAAACAATAGCAACCAATCCCTACCGAACTCAAACTGAATTAAGCAATAGAGAAAACTTTAAGTTGGGTGGGTTTTGGTTTCTCTTTTAGGAAATATCCTGAAACTTGTTCATGAATCAAACTGGATAGATGTTCACCATTCTGGTCAAAGGACTCTCTAATGAGGGTAAAGTGGCACAGGCTGTGGATTTGGGAAAAAAATAACAAAAAACAAAGCTGGTATGAACCAGATATAATGACTTATAGAACAACATTAACTGAACTAAGCAAAATAGAGAACAGTACTACAGCTATTGGTTCACTCAAAGTTTGTGTTTGTGTGTGTGCATGTGTGTGGATATATATGTATTTGGTCTCTGAATTCAATACATGTCCATGAAAGATACCCTATAATAGGGACAAAAGCCTAAAGTTGTACATATTAGTGTGCTCTGTTACCTTCCAGCTCCAAATCATTAATGTCATGATTTACTCCGATTTTACACACTCGTAAGCAGAAATATATATTGATCTTCAGATTAAGAGACATGAAAAGTTAAGACGTGAAATAGATTGATCTTCAAACTAAGAGACGTGCTTCTTCTGGACAATTAAATCTAACCTTGACAACTTTCCTTATATATAGATATATATAATAGAATATATATATATAATAATATATAGTATAGATGATCATAATGAGATAGATATAACTTATAGCAATACCCGCAATGAATTTGTACCTCGTGCATTAGTGGGTTATGGAGTACATTGGGCCAAGGGGTACAACCCCCAAAGCATGGTGCTAATATAACTTATAATCTTATATAAACACATGCTGATGGGATCATAACCGTGTGTATATATATATATATATATAGATATATATACACATATTAATATATTAATATTACTCGAATATATTTTTAAGTTTCCAACTTAAAAGGTAAGTTATTTGGTGCATGGCTCAAACAAGTGTATGAAGTTATGTTAAATTTTATAATTAATCAATGTGGGATGTGGTAATTTTCCAACATATATATTGGAAGGCTCTGTTTGGTATACCGGATTAATAGGTTGGATGGGAAAGAATTGTTGGATGAAGAAGTTGTCTTTGGTTGCTTTGTTTGAAATGGGAAAAATGGTCTTTTTGACATTTTTCTATCCCCTCGTTTCTTTCAAAATTTAAAGGAAAGACCACCCATCCTTGGAGGCTTCAAATTCTAACGAAAGACATCAAAAACCTTCCCGTGTAGCTCAAAAAAGATAGATTATCAGCAACCCTATAGCTTCACAATGGACATGGTCAATCTAGACTATTTCAAGCTACACGAGAAGGTTTTTGATGTCTCTTGTTAGAATCCAGAGCCTCCAAGGATGGGTGGTCTTTCCTTCGGTGCAATCTGCATCACCCTTTTTATGGGTATGCTGGATTCCTCTCTCCAGAAAGTTAGATAGGCCATCCCTGAGAGCCTTCACTAATTTCCTGGCACTGAAGTATGGCTTACCTGAGCAATGGCTCCTACTATGGGCTCTCCATTGTGGTCTCTGATGATAAATAACTGAAGCTGCATTGCTACCATTTTTCTCAAATCATCAAAATGAAGCTTCCAACTATTATTAATCAAAGGATAACTAAAGCTCCTTTGAGTATTTCTAGTGAGCAGCACCTACAAGAAAATCTGACTGCAAATTAATGAATCTGTTAGTATGTTCAAAGAAGTTAGATGAGATTTTTCCAATAGTGCATATTGATTTGGTGTCAAATTTTTAAAAACAATTTGGTTTTGATGGTTGCATACATTCCAAACAAAATCAGAAATCTTTTCCATAGGATTCCCATAAAGTCCACCACTAATTCTCGTACTCCCCCTAATACTATAAAGCCAATGGCCAAAAGAAATTTCAGTTCCCAGAGGGGTAGTGCAATTACTCTTAGCCCTTTCCCCTATACTTACAGTGAAATCACAATATTTGAATAGCCTTTCCAGATACTTCAGTGAAATCACAATACTTGAACAAATGGTTGACATATTCCAGGTCTTTGATATAAAAAGGACACAATCCAAAGGGGCATTATGATTCCTAGGCTGCCTATTATCTTTGGACAACATTCTCTCTCCAAAAGCATCCACATTAAGATTTCAATTTTTGGATGAACATTTAAATTCGAGAAGGGTAATAAAATATGGAAAGAGAATGTAGGTTCTCACGTAGCATGGCAAAGAATTTACCAAAGAAGAAGACAAGCTCTTTGTATGAGTCTCAAACTCTCAGCTATGTGAGAAACAAATGAAGCTCGTAACTAGCGTAAGCAAAAATATATGTAATGATTTCTTCAATAATGTAATTCAAATTGTCATGACTTTCTTTGTATGAAAATCATAGTGCTTGATATCTAAGCCTTGCGGCCAAAATCTATACAGAACTTCTAGTAAAATAAACACAATTACTTTCTACCTCCAAAGAAGATTTTACCAGATATTACAGAATCTCTAAAGCAAACTAACTTCTACTTTGACTCAAATGGCCAAAATAAATTATAGGCCAATAGTAATTTAAATTAGAATTTCTTACCACAACAAAATATTTCTCACATCAAGCTTAAATTGAAATCCAAATTCCAAATGAGCCCCAAACATGTCCCTTAACTGCAACAAAACATATAAATATACTTTGACATCAAATATCCTGAATATGTAAAATCTCCAAAATAAAATTAAAAATCTGATTTAAATAAAAACAAAAATCAGAAAAAGCATCGCTTAATATTTTTTTAATCCAAAGAAAAAAAAGTGGTATCGAGATAGGAACAAGCAATCTAGTATGTATAATGGAATGAAATTTCTTCAAAACAACGAATATAACAATGACTTACAGTAGGAACTAACAATTCTCACAGCATGCTAAATACCGACATAGCCTTGAAATTTTCCTGTTGTAATCGTTTATAAAGATGATTGATTTAATCCACCATTTGGTAAATCCAAAACAACATGGTTACACAGCAGAGAAGAGTGATGACATTTGTAAAAGCCATCTAACAAAGTAGAGTGTTGGGATTATACGGAAATGCAACAACAACTCATGTATAGGACGGCCTCTATTCTCAATTACCTAAATACAACTAGCTAACTTAATGGATTCAAGAAATCTCCTCGCATCTATTTCTTTTTGGCTAGATGGTTATGCACAAATATTTCAACATTTAAGATTGGTCAAGTGAACAACTATTAAATATTTTAGCATTCTTCAAATCAATGAATATAACAATGACTTACAGTAGGTATAAACAATTCTCATGGCATATTAAAACACCAACATTAGCTTTGAAATTTTCCTGTCGTAAGCACTCCCAAAAATGATTTATCTAATACACCATTTGGTAAATCCAACAACATGGTTATAGTGGATTCATCAGCATAGAACCCTATCCGAACCATGTCATGAAGAAGCTGCATTGCACTCGATGTTTCCTTCTTTTTAATAAGTGCTCGGACGATTGAATTATAAGTGAAACCATCTGGTGAGCAGCCATTCTCTTTCATTAACCTGAGCAATTCATTTGCTTCATGTAGAAACCCTTCTTTACAAAGTCCATTGATCATGATATTATATGACCATACATCAGGATTCAACCCTTTGGCAGAGAGAGTAGAAAAGAGGTCCCTTGCAGCTTCAAGTTTTCCAACTTTACACAAACCATCAATGAGGATGTTATAAGTTATAGTAGTAAGATCCACCCCACTATCTTCCATTGCATGGAGAAGTGTCAAAGCCTCATCAACATATTGGCTTTTGCATAACCCATCCAACAAGGTAGAATAAGTAACAACATCTGGATTGTGGCCACATATTAGCATCTCACTAAAAAGCTCTTGTGCAGCTCGAAGTCTCCTCATATGACACAAACCATTTAGAAGAGTGTTGTAAGTAACATTATCAGGAACTAATCCTTTATAAAGCATTTCATGAAAGAGTTTCATGGCCTCATCTATCTGTTTCATGTTGCAATATCCATTAACCAAGGTGCTATAGGTAACAACGTTAGGTGCACAACCCTTGTGTATCATCACATCAAATACCTTTAATGCCTCATCCATCTGGCCTCGCAAACAGTATCCATCCATCAGTGAAGTGTAAGTGATGGTATTAGGTTCCACACCTCTTTGAATCATTATTTCAACTACATCTTGTGCTTCTTCAGTCCTCCCCTCTTTACAAAATGTATCAACCAACATGCTGAACGTTTGTACATTTGGTGCAATATTCCTACCTACCATTTCATTAAACAATCTTGTAGCTTCTTGCAATTGGCCCAAATTGCATACCCCATGAATTAAGGAGTTGTAAGTGACCACATTTGGTAGAATGCCTTTACCAACCATTTCTGAGAAGAGGTTGAAAGCCTCGGTTACTAACCTGTCCTTGCAAAGACTATCGATGACTGTGCTGTATGCTACTAAGTTAGGCCTACAACTTCCTTCTTCCATCTGCTTGAGCAACCGAATAGCAGCATTAGTGTTCCCTGTTTTGCATAATCCATTAATTATTGTTCCATAAGTATATGAATCAGGCCGATACCCTTTGTGTGCCATTTCATTGACCACATCCACAGCCTGCATGATTTTGCCCTCCACACATAGCCCCTTGACCAGGGTGGTGAGTGTTATAGAGTCCGGTTCAAGACCAAGTTTGAGGATTTTTCCAAAAACAGAGACACCAAAACCCGTGCGATTCAAATGACAGAAACAATTAATCAAAATGTTCAGTGTCCAAACATCGGGCGCGATTCCTAACGATTCCATTCGATCAATTAGAGAAATGACAGTCGAATAATGTTTCATTCTGGCAATTGGGCCTAATAAGAGTTGATTAAATTTGACAATGGACGGTAGGGGTCGCCTTTGAACCATGCGATGAAAAAAAGCTAGGGCATCGTCGAGGTTATGAAAGTGGGCAATATTCCCAATTGGATTAGAAGAAGAAGAAGAAGTTTGAGAATGAAAAGAAGGCCTTCCCTTACTAAAAATCAAGAATCTAAAAGCAAAGGAAAGAATACCAACTGTAGAAGCATTGGCTCTCCTCAACATCATCGTTGCTACCTCCTCTGTCGCTCTCTCTCTTTAGGGTAGAAGTTGCAAAGCTCAGAGAGTGTCACAATGCAAATTACAAGTGGCTCCACATTGGAGTCTGGAGCCCAAGTAGTTTGATAGCGTGGACCACCTTGAAAGGACGTACTTTTCGACCTTCCCCTTCTCTGGGAAAACCATTTTCGACATTGGTTATTTAACATAGCAAAAATTAGCTTGTTAATATTGGTTTTATCCAATTTAATAAGAGAATAAGAGATAGATGAATCCAGACTTTGAGTTTTTATGTTTTATTTTTTTTAGGACTCTTCCAGCATTATAATTGATAGATGTCATTGTTAAAAATAAAAGTTCTTCTACATGAGACTACTCTATAGACCTATTACATAGTGGTCACTTTCTATTGGTTTCCTCTTTAAAAGGTAAATAATTTGAAATCAAATTAAATCTCCCAAAATCAGGCCGAAATAACTTAATAACCCAATTCCATGTTTGAGCGCAAAAATCACGAACAACAATATCGAACGTTCTCTCCTTCTCTCGTTCCCTCCTCCTCAAACCAGTCACTTATAATATTGAACATTCTCTTGTTCCCTCCTCCTCAAACCGAATTAGTTACTCTTCTGAGCAGACATCATATCAAGTTGTGACGAAAGATCGAATGGGCTCTGTTCATTGATTGATGACAATCTACCAGTTGAAGTTCAGTTATCAAGTAGTGATATGCAATGGTTCGAAAAAATGGTCAGAATCATGCCCCTTTTTTAGGGTTAGAGCATTTTTTTATGATTGGGAAAAACCCTATGTGAATAAGCTTGTTTTAACAACTATGAAGTAGTTTAAAACACTGAAAATCTTACTAGCAACCAAAATTTTCAAATTAATTTGATTTAATGCTATCAAAAACTCAGTTATTCAATTGATTTATACTTTATTATGCAAATGTTCAATCGTATTCATGGTAAAAGGAAAGAAGAGGCTTTTCATGGTAAAAGAAGGGGCTTTGTAATATCAATAAAAAAAAATATAGATACTTGTTAAAAAAATCAACTTATTAAGTTGTAAAGTTAATCACAGTATCACAACGGGGTTGATTGAACTAGCCCTCTAGTTATGCAACTCCTACAATGCTTGTCAAACCCTTACAATATATTTTAGTTATTAAGTGATTTTATAAAATTGCATGAAAATCTTAGGTGGTGTTTAATTTTTATTCAAAGTTCTCTTAGATTTGTTGCCCATTCTTGCTTAAAACAAATTTACAGAGAAATTGTTGTTTGGCTTTGAAATTCTAACTAGGTATAGGGGGTTGTTCTTGTTAATACATATTTAAGCTCGAAACCTTATAACCAAAAAAACAATTAGAGAATTGTGAATGAATTATTAACCTTTTGCTTTTTAGAAATTAATCTTTGCTTTTAACCTTTGGTCGATTTCTTAGCATGTCTTTTTAGTGGATTCTTTTGGCTAAAGAATTAAATTTTACCCAATTTCATCTTATCTCGCTATTAATTGTGTTTGGTTCATTTCTTTTTATTTTGCCACTTATTCTCCAGCATAAAAAACAATGGATAAGTTATTTTGCCACTTATTTTTCTACTTATTAAGTTATGTAATTTGTTTTTTTTTTTTCCCTTCAGTTTTCATCCAGTTATTAAGTCACAAAAATACATTTGTGCAGTAGGGTTTGTGTATATAAGAAGCTATTAAGAGATATAATTCAGTTATTAAGTGATGTTTGTGTATTATTGCAATCTTAGCAAGTTAATAAGTGAATACAATGGATAATTCAAAATAACTCCAAGTAAATCATATGATAACTTGATATCACAAAGGAACTTGTTGCTAGTAATTCACATAGTAACTTGGTTCTTAATAAGTCATACAATAACTTGATATCACATCGTAACTTGTTCTTGGATAAGTCACATAGTAAGTCAAATGGTTGATCAGGGAGAAAAGGTGAGAATGTGATAAGTATGGAAAGTAACATTTGAAATTCAAGAAATTCAAGAAAACAGTGGAAGGAAAATATTGCTATTAAATGAAATCCCTACAAACGTAGGATTGTGGGTTGTAACTGATTATTATATATTTCCTTAAATGGTTGTAGGCCAATCTATTAGGCGAACAGGTTAGGCCCCTATCATTTTGCTAAAAATAATGACAGTTAAATCATGACCACTATTATAATAATAATAATAAGTGTATTTTTTTTTGTTTTTAGGACTCTTCCAGAATGAGAATAAGAGTTTTTGAACAATAGTTTCGTAAACAAATTCATTAATCTCATAACCCTTTTTGACACCAAACAAACGGAATTACCTTTCTTTTACAAAAATATCTTTTGTCTTATTTTTGTTCCCATACAAACTGCTGTTTCTATTTCTGCTGACCAATAGATCCATCTTTTTGAGTTATATCTATAATCACTCAACTCAATGAGTCAACCCAATTCTCACCACCTCCAACCGTCCCAATTCCCAAACTTTTGATGAACAACAGGTCCACTTTTGCAACCTCTACAGCGTAAATAAAATAAAAAGAAAAAGAAAAAGAAAAAAACTCATTTTTATGTAGAGAAAAGTAACATGTTATTACAACCTCTTCGCACCCAAGAAGAAAACAAAACTCATTTTTATTTAAAGAACAATTACAGGTTATAGTTTAACAATAACAACATAATACAGTCTAATTTTCATGTTACTGTTTTGAGAGCAAAATAATAATATAATTTTTCTCCAGAATTACTTAATCACAGTGGGTATTGTTTAGAAGATCACGATGATTAGATTTCAAAAATACAAGTTTTCTGAAAAACGGATTTGTATCTTGTAAGTTATAGGCTTTTAAAAATTAGAAAATTAAAAAATAAGTTAATTACATTAAGTGCCCTTGATAACCAAAAAGGGACTGCCCCTACAAGAAAATAAGGGTAAATTATGATTTTTTTTTTTTTTTAATTTTAAAGATAGGGTTACTGCTAATAAGAATACTCAGATGTGGGTTAAGGAATTAAGAAATATTTTGTTGGGGTTATTACTAAAACCATTCTTCTAAATGGGGTTATTACTAATTTTCCCTTAAAAGTTTGGCTTTCATGAGCAATAATTCTAAGCTTCAACCAAAATTTAGGAACCAAAGGACCTTAAGTTTGAATCTTCGCCTCCTTACTATCAGATGCATGAACTTGTGAGTAAACTATGCATCATATAGCCACATAGCCCAAACTTGAGCAGGGGATAAGTTTGGACACCTATTGGAAAAAGTATGTGCTTAATTAATCCAAAATTGTAGCACTAAGGAAAAAAACAAAAAAATAATACTTAGAGTCTGAGACCAATACAACATATCGAAATTCAAGTAAGTTGAGGCATGGAACTAAATCCACTGTCCTTCAAAGTGATTTCGCCCAACACAGAACACGTCCCTTGTGTAATATGGTTCTGAATGCGGTCACTCACCAAGATAAAATGGTTGTCCCTTGAAATATGTGCCTTTGGAATCCCCATAATTAGGAACATTAAATCATAAGATTCTAAACATATAAAATACTAATTTATCAGTTACAAAGCAATATTCAACCTAATTCAATTTTGGGCAACTCCAACAATACCCACATTGGCAAAAAAAAAAAAAAAAATGCATAGTGGAAAAAGGATGAGACTATTTGCATTCCCTATATTCCTTCTTGCACTCTCCTCAACGTTTTTAAGAGAGATTATACATGAGCGACTTTTCTTATATGGGTATGTGCAACTTTTTGTTGTGCACTCTGTTTATGGGAATGGTGTGCGACTTTTTTGTGTATGTGGGAATGGTGTGCGACTTTTCTATGAATGTGTGACTTTTGCTTATTATGAGCAAGACACACAGATCATTAAGACATTTACACAATTTTAAACAAAAATAACTATTTAACTGATAAATAGTTTTGTGTTTAAAAATGGCCCCTTTTCATTTGTATCCCTACAGAGATTATAAATAGGAGTCTACTCCTATAGATTAGATATATCTCTATCTCTCTTCTCTCTCTCTCTCTCTTCCTACCAGTTCTATAACAGATTCGTTGAGAAATTTTGGGATTTTCAGAATTTCTATCTATAGAATCCATAGGCCTTTGTTGTATGTATCCTAGAGGTGATTTGTCAGAAGTTGATAGCAAACTCTATACGAGTGGGGGCAAATATCACCTTAACGCTATGTTTGGATAAGGAATTTCTAGGTGGAATTTGCTTTTGAGATGGAATTTGCAAAATTTTTATAAGGAATTCGTCTATCTCATCCTTATTAAAATTTACAAACTCCATCTCAAAAGCAAATTCCACCTAAAAATTTCTTATCCAAACATAACGTAAAGGAGAGTGATCCTACACGCCTCAAAGCCTACAATCCTTCTTTCGATATTACAAATTCCCCAACAATTTTAAGGTGATAATAAAATGGAACCAGGATCTGACATAGCGGCATTCAAAGTCATGAACCAAGATTTCGCGAAGTTAGATAAGTTTGATGGAACTAATTTCACTCGCTGGGAAGATAAGATGATCTTCCCGGCCACTGATTGCGCTGAAGATTTTCTATGTTCTGGACCCGAAATTGCAGCCTATTGCAGATTCATCCGAGGATGACACCGATCAGATTAAGGCAGAAAGAAAGAAAAGAGAGGAGGACGAATTAGTTTGTAGAGGACATTTTCAATTTAAAAGAATATTTTTGAGAAAATTCGGCATAGTCCTATTCAATTCTAAACATAAAATAAAACCATTCAAAGCAATAAACATTAAAGTAAGCTAGCATTAGTGTTCCACAGAGTTCAACTGTCCATACTTACATTAAAATACATAAACAGACTGTTTAAATATAGTATAGTCCATAAAGTTATAAATAAAAATCCACACATCATCTATATGCAATGCATGTAATGTCTCATGCTATCCCCCGATGTGATGCCTCCTCATATAGGTCATCATTACCTTACTCAAAATCTACAAAATATGTTTTTAAAAAATAGGGGTAAGTAAAACTTAGTATGTTACATTTTTCAAGGCTATATATCAAGGTTTCTCTTTTATGTAAAATTAAATTTTCTAGAGGTCATGTTAATATTTTTTGACCAAGTGGGAGTGGGAATGTGTCATTGGAAGAGTTATGCGACGTGAATTTATTGTGGATCATATAATTACATGTGGTAATTAATTATTTTTAATGCGTTGTGCAATTCAATTGCTGCCAATATTTTACCCAGCCTTACGAGACTTATTGGCATGTTCACTCTGGCTCGAGTGTAGCCTCACCATCCATTTAGAAAACCTTTCTTGCTTGTTATGCGATAGCATATTAGTTTTAGGTTAACTAGATAGATTATTGGTAAATTTAGATAGAACTTGTATTTTGTTTGCTTTTTGTGTATAAGATTATTTTGTGAGGCATAATGTGTGGCATGACATCCCTATTTGTTTATTCATTGTAGAATATCCTCTATAGTAGGATTTTTGGAAATGCAATGTATTACTTCATATTCTTTGTGAGGAGCCATGTAAAGGGATGTATTTCAGTGACGTGCATTATGCATGTAGAATTAACTTAACATAAGCTCTAAAATTTTCTAATATGGTTTCACATGGGAACCAGTGTTTTTATTTTATGTGGAGCATTCTATTTACTATTTTGTTAGTACTAGTTGGTGCACACGTGCGTTGCACGTGGCTTTTTGTTTTTGGTTTTTTTTATTATGAGAAAAAGTTATCGCATTTTGTAGAGAAACACTTACCAAGCAAGGTAGAAGACACTATTAATGGAGAAAGAAGAATTTAGAATCCCGTTGTTAATGGAGAAAGTAGAATTCAGAATTATGTAGATTATATATGTTAAGGATTTAGGGATTTTACACGAATTTGATTTCCTATTTATGTGGTTTTACGAATTAAAGTATATGAATTATAGTATACTTTGAATTCCTATTTATATTTATGTTTTTTATATTCTTATTTCCTATTCCAATCAATGTACCGTGTATAAGGGTAGAATTATAATATATTTTGAATTTCTATTTATATTTATGTGTTTTATATTCTTATTTCCTTTTTATGTGTTTTATATTTTATATTCCTATTTCTTCTTCCAATCAATGTATCATGTATAAGGGTAGTAATGTATTTAAAACATAAAATAAGGGTATATTGGTCGATCAGAAGCTTTTATGACACTCAGCCTTTTATAAGTAGTATAGATAATATCGTGGATCTTATAGTTGAGGTTTTGTACCTCCTAATGTGTATATATATGTTCGAAAAACAATTGGAAAGTATACTCCTAACCTAAACCACCAAGAGATGTTTATGAGCAATAACAACACTTTTCGATCTTGGTATGTGGGAAGGAATAATATTTCTCAGTTGGGTTTTCTGAATGAATAGAAAGATTTGTAAATAATAATATCGACCTTACGCATATGAATGAAATGATGACTACCAAACATATAGCTCAGAGAATTCAATACCTTTTGAATGAGCAAAAGCTCCTGGATATGTTGACCAATTTTGTAATCCAATGGACCCTACACTGCCTTGATTTCTTGATTTTGTGTTTAAGGCCTATTATTCTTATAGATTATAGAGTACGTTTTATTATGTAAACCGCATGCAAGTTGATGTTATTGGGTAGTATATGTATTACCCCAATACACACACAAATGTAGAGAGTGTTCAGTGAATAGGATATCTTCTTCAACTCAGCGCAATCACAAGCGAAGTATTTCAACTTTTTATAGTTATAATATATTATTTCAAATAGCTCTATCTATCATTGGCAATGGGACAGTATACATACTCTCCAATAAGATCAACAAGCATGCTACTTGTCATAGTAAAGCATCCGCTGCGATGGCTCTTAAACCAAGGATGGTAGACCTCAAACACAAAGTCAAGGCAATGTAATATCATATATTTATCCACAAGTTGAATCACAAAATTAGTCAAAATCTCTAGGAGCACTTGCTCATTCAAAATGTATTAAATTTCTAAGTCATATGAGTGGTAGTCATCAATTCAATCAAAATGCGTAGGGTCAACATTATTATTTACACATCTTTCTATTCATTCAAAAAATCCTACTGAAAAATATTATCCCTTCCCACACATCAAGATAAAAAAAATGTTACTATTGCTTATAATCATCTCTCGACAATGTAGGTGAGGAGTATATTTCCCAATTGTTTTTCAAACAAATATACACATTTAAGAGGTACAAAACCTCAACTAATAAGATCCACGGTATTATATTAATACAATAATAAAATAAAATGCTCCACATAAAATGAGCAAATGGGTTCCCACATGGAACCATATTGGTAAACTTGAGAGCCTGTACTAAGAAAATTCTACACAAATAAAACATGGCGCGTAATACATCCCTAGCTTCTCGAAATAGTATATGAAATCATTCATTACATTCTCAAAAATCTTACAACAAAGGATCTACCGCAATGAATAAATAAATGGGGATCCTGTGCCACACACTATGCCTCGAAGACCAATCTTATACACACAAAGCAAATAAAACACAAGCTCTCTCTAAATTAGCCAAATATCCATCCATTTGACCTAAGACTAATATCCTAGCACATAACAGAAAAAAAAGTCTTTTAAATGGATGATGAGGTCATGCTCAACTGCAGAGGAGTGTTCCAATAAGTCTTGTAAAGCAAGTAAAGCATTGGCTGCAATTGGACTGCATAACACAATAATATAATTAATTACACAAATTAATTCATTAATTACCACATGTAATATCAATTATGCACTGACAAATCCACATCAGATAGCTCTCCTAATGACACATTCCCACTCCTACTTGGTTAAACAAAATTAACATGGCCTCTAGAAATTTTTATTTTGCATAAATAAATTTTAAATTATTTTTCGATCAGGAAAATTGCTAAAAAATAAGGTAAATAAAAAATCCAAAGTCTAGGATGGGAGATGCAGCAAGTCAGGGTCACAAACAATCCCTGAAAAAATTCTAAAATTTTCTAGGAAGCAAAACACCCCCTCATGTGCCTCCAAGCGCGTGACTGGGATCCTCATTATGCAATTTTTCCAAATTAATTTTATAACAATTAGGGGTGTCATATGTTCTATTTTTATTTCTGTTCAAACTAATTTCCTAACGACTCGTGAGTAATCCCATACTATGATAACCTTACTCCTACCCCCAATTTAATTGGTTAAGCCAGAGTTAAAGTGAACTTTAAAGTAGTTAGCTCCTCGTGTAACCAGGAAAACGAATAAACAAATAGTTAGCTCCTCCTTTTGGACACGGGTTTCTAATGCCCCTACCTTTGTCAGCTCCCTTAAACAGTGCTTGGAGGCATTCTGCCCAATACATGCAAAACTTCTATACAGGCAGCTTTGGTCAAACCTGTGATTCGGATTCAGTCATTCAGGTAATCCTTCATGAGTCAGCATTGGAGGGTTTTGAGCCCTTTTTTTTTTGGCAGTTTTTGCTTTCTCTGAGCCAATATATCCTAGCATAGAGAAAATTTGAACCTGATTGCAAACAAGGGGATGCTGTTCAGTCGCACACCAAGTCGATCTCACGAGGTAAACCGCCATTGCATTTCACTCCCCTACAACATATACAGAACCCAGCCAAAGGGTGTCCAAATATGTAATGTACGACAAATTTAACCTTGCAAACACCAATGGCTGTGAGCAAGCTGATGGTTAACTAAAGAATTTCTCCAACCCCAACCCCTATGAGTGGGGTAGACGAATCGATCTTGGAAGGGATCAGTGTCACATCCTCGAACACGGCTGATTGAAAATACATTTAAAACGCTTTGATTATTAATTACTAATGAGATTGGAACAAAACATGCCCAGCGCCATACCCATAAACGTTTAAACCGAGTAGGGTGAGAGTTTCAGGTCCGACAGTGCTAGCAACATGTAATGTGATTTTTATATTCACAGAAACACAAGTCATGCATCACTATTTGATTGTAGCATTCATATGCAAAATTATTTATCCACCCCTTAACCCAAAAAAAAAATAATAATAATTAATATTCTTTTTTCCACTTGCACAGTACAAAATGAATGAAGCACATGCCTAACCAACCTAATTTCCCCAAAACCAGCACTCCATTCCCCGCGCCCAGGAAAAAACAAAATAACAAAACAAAACAAAATAAACTTCTTCCTCCCCCAACAAAATAAAGGATGTTAAAATTAAAAAATTAAAAAAACCAAAACAAAAACAAGAAAAGAAAAAAAAAAAAAAAAAAAAAAAAAAGAACATTAAAGATACTTTCCTCCATTTTTGGAGGAATATGGAATTTGTTAGCACCGCTGCAGACAGATTAGTACTAAAACTTTTCCAGAACACAGCCTTAATGTCATCTTCCAGTAAAAAAGCTACAATTTAACATTCAGTTCACTGCTTTGGCACTACTGTCATCCATGAAAAGCATAGCAGAAAGATTGACAAGAAGGAAAGATTGACAAGGAAATGTTTTCCCCTCTTTTTTTTGCCTTTTTTTTTCAACATCATCAACAACATTATACAAAAGCAACTATGCACCAATCTCCTATACCCAATATCAGGTCCTTTGCCTAACCCTCCTCCCATTGGTGTCACCACCATCTGAAAGTTGAGCCCACACACTTCGAGATTTCCCACCTCCACTGCTACAATCCTCCTCACAACCTGCCACTGTCTTCAGGAGCTCCGACTGCAGTGATGGACAGTTTTCTTTGAGGTACTCAAAGCCATCAGATCGCATAACAGCTGCAATAAGAGTGCCAAATGGAGAATGAGGAACCAAGAAATTAAGCACAAAGATCTAATAGTAGAATCAAGAAAACCTTGGCCTCTTCCTCAGAATCCCATATTTTAAATTACTCAGAAAATTCCAAAATAAGAAATTCCATAAACATACTGTGCAGTAGCTGTTATGTCAAGGCCGTAATTTGAAAAAAAAAAAATTCTTTTATGGTGACGCTTAAAAGTGAGTCAAAATCAAACTATTGGGAGTCATGACCATATCACGTTTGAGGAAACAATTGATTCTGCATAGCCACTTTTGTTTTTTTAGGCGACTGCCTCCACATGACTTATTCTCAACGATGCCACTCAATCCTAGACAATAGCTAATATAGAAGTAGAAGATTTAATGAGGAAATGCGACATTAAAAAGCATGTTACACAAACTTTGTAAGACAAACTGCAGTCCAACTAATTAAAAATTAAATGCAAATTACTCAATCAAAACAAAGATGATACAGCCACAAGACAAAGCTTCATTCATGAGGTAGGTAAAAGCCACATTATATAAAGTGATTTAGCATTCCCATGTCCATCAAAATCAAAATATATACAATGGCAAGCTTGCCTTCCACTCAGAAATATACGATCAAATCCTCTACAGGCCAGCATGCCTCCAGCAGCAAAGGTGAACAAGCCATTAATTATCCTTGGGAAAAAAGATTGAATGAGGCTCAAAGCAAATATATGCAGCAATCTTTAAAGCCCCTTTGCTTAGTTGAAAATTAAGGATGGCCAAATGTTATTCTACTAGAGTAACAAAGACATTGCTGTTTCTCCTCTTCAAACATTTTCTTTTTAAAATGTTGATCATATGCTAGGGCACATGGACACAATTGAATAATGTGAGTGTGCGTCCAGGTGAAATATTTGTCTAATCCCCATATGCTAGGGCACACGGACACAATTGAATAATGTAATTGCCCATAATTTTCTTCCCATACCCTAAGCCAAACTGCAATATTTATGTAACATAACATATCCGACATAGGTGCTTCACTCATACTAAGATACACATGCAACAAAGAAACAGATTGTGAGATTATGAAAGCATCTAGTTATTCCCTAATGCCTACGTTGCATGCACACGGGCTTGGAACATATGTTCCAACATGACATGGACATAGCAAAGACAATTCTTATAATAAAAGAAAAACTGTATTTCAATGTCATCATGAAGTATATAAGGAGGATCTATGTTACATGGACTTGGGTACCGGTATATGGTACAGGTGTGTGTCCAAAAGTTTGATTCTTCTACGTTTCAAAGAGTTTTCAATTACTTTTAAGTGTTGGATATGCAAACCTATAGCATATATGTTTTGACAAAGATACTTGATCATGAAGCCAAGGGTCCAAGTAACATATATAAGAAGTTGCATCATCGAGATCATATTCTGCAAGCCTCCGAGAAGTATTAGAGAGCCTTCTCCGCACTTCTTTTGCTTACATGACTTTGGTTCATATAGTGAGTGGGTTCAATAGTGTTAAGGTTTTAAACCTATCAACTTGGTCATAACACACAAGGCTTCACAAGATATCTGCAAAAATCCTCCCCATTCAGTAGTTGGTTATCCTTCATATTATCTCTCTTCAGTTCGCCTTTATGCAAGGAAATCAATTATCAAGGCTATTCTCAGGAAACATTAACACGAAAAGTGACAGTGAGGACAGTCAATGGATATCGAATGCATGTTAAAGGAGTGGCAGTGAATTTTATGTGTCTGACATCAGACATGTGTCTAACATGTACAATTCTCTTCTGTGAAACTGTACTACTAAATCCCATACCCATTACCCTCGCATGTCAGGTCTAATTTCACATACATTGACATAACCCTTTGACAAATGATTCAATGAATGCTTCAAAACAAAAGGAAAAAGCAATAAATATTTACTATGAGGTGGCCAGATAAGCTTTCTTTTGAGAAGTGTCAATGTGACATGAACAACAAATAATAGGGGTTTTCTCCCCATGCCCTTTGTTAACATATTTCAAGAAGGTATATTAAGAATATCAGGAATATTGTAAAACAAAATTAATGCCAATTAAAGCGTCTTTAATTTGATTTGAGATCCTGATAATGAACTTGATTTTGGAAATAAGATGTGAAATTTACATATTTTTGAAATTTTTGAAATTTTCAGAAGAGTCTTCAATTTCGCCGCTATGGCAACTAACTTCTTGAGTCTTCCATCCATACACAATTGACAATCAAATTCAACAAACCCTCCACAAATTTCCATTAAGTACACATTTGCCAAAAGAGAACCAATACTCCACTTGGAGTTCCTGCAGGTGCTTTCAGTACAAACACCCTAAAAAAGAACCTCCATCTTCATTAGTAAATCCTAAACACATAACTGGAAATGGCAAAAACCACCCTACACCCACTCACTCACGAAGCTTCTACCCATGAGTTATTGTCCTTGAAGGAGAAACCCAAGGTTACAATTAAATATCATTAAAAGAACAACAATATCTTTATCCAATTTGAATATAGAGGATAAGATTAATTCTCTTAATTGTCTTCATCCAAAAAAATATATATATATTAATGCTCTTAAATGTGCCTTTGGATTCTTCACTAAAATTTTCTTAATATGTTTGGACCTTCAAACGGGAGAAAAAGGTAGATAATAACATGTGAGAAGATCTACATTACATGGACACTTCAAAATGTGTGAAGTAACCATGCCGGATACATGTGACATAGGGTGTGGGTACTCCCATCGGACGCTTCAAAATAGTGGAAAATCTTTATTATGTAGACAAATCTGACACCTGGACATGTTCCCACACCTAACACCCATACTCAAGTCCATGTAACATAGGAGAAGGTGCAAAGATAGCTACAGAAAGTCTTCTTTTTAGTAAGATAATTTCAATAGGGCCCTGTTCTTTCACCTGGAATTGGTGGGGCAGATAAATAAATTTCAAATATTTAAATAATTATCTATGGTCTTTTGGGAGTGTATGATGCAGGCTTTATAGCACCTACGAATTTTAAAATTTTTTAGAACATGGGATTTAAAGGTCATAGGGAAGGGTTGAGACTTGTAATTCCCAAGGCACCCAAAACTGAGATTATTCGCTCGGGGCTCATCACCACCACCCTTCCATCATCATTCGTCACCACTAACCTGCCATCACCAAACATCAGTACATCACCACCACCCACTATCCACCCATCCATCACCACCACTCAGCACTCATCACTATGCATCCATCACCACTCATCCTCATCACCAACACCACCACCACTATCATCCATCTCAAACCCCATCACTTGTCACCATCCTTCCTAGACCACCACTCACCCATCACCACCCATCCATTACCACACACACCACCTACCACATATCAACACCAGCCACCCATCACCCCTGTATCCATCACCACCAGCCACCCATCTGATACATCAACACCGCCATCCATCATCATCACCGCACCTACCCACCACCAACACCACCACCTACCAGGCAAATGCTCACGACGTATCATCACCACCACCCACCACTTGTCACCACCATTACTACCTCCATTCTAGAAATTGCAAGTCCCAAGAGTTGTAAGTCTTGGCATTAGAAAGTCTTTAAGGCTTTGAAAATTCAGGGAAAGGATTCAAGCAGGGATAAGGAGGCAAACCACAATTGCACACACAGAAATGTGTGCGCTTAACATACGATCCACAAAAGTCAAAGTACCATGAAATGCCTACCAGAAAAATTAGTACTTCATGAAAATGTTCTTCCAATAAGTAACAATGAACTCTATGCTTTGAAAATTAAAACTATAATGCTCCTTTCATATAAACAAAAGGATCCAGGCAATCTCATCTAATCATTAACACAAGAACACATCCAAGAGATGGACAGCGGCTCATTATAATATCTCTATGTTGGACCGCCTGATTAATGGAAAATCGATGTTTTCAAGCCTATGTTCATTATGTAAGATAGATGCAGACAATGGATCTTTTTAGTCCCCCCTCCTTTTCCTCCAACCGTGTTATTGCTTGAGACATTATTTTTGCCTTCTACATGATGACTTATTTTGATCGTTTTAACTGCTTCTTAGAGCTTTTTATCCCAAATTCACGTAATCTATAAGTTCTGAATCCATATGATTAATTTTAAATTTCCTTCATATTTGGGTTCCAATTCAGGTTCAGATTTTATGAAATTTGCTTTCCTTTATTTTTCGATTTTTTTTTGTCAAACTAAGGAGTTGTTTGGCAAACTTGAAAACCTAGCCAGCTGATGATAAGTTTAGCCAGTTTTGATTTCATATTGTTTGGTAAGTCTCTTTTACCTACTAAACAGTTCAACTTCGTTATGAAAATAAGGCGTAAACACAGTTTTTCAAACTAACTATGAGTTGGTTTATTTATGTTAAGTTTCCAACCTAAAAACTTAAGCTATTATTAGGTGGAGGGCCCAAATAGGTATATTAAACCATATAAACTTTTATATTTAAGCGATGTGGGATGTGCAACTTCCCACACTCTCCCTCATGTGCAAGCCTAACAAGATAACAACGGGCTGTCACGTGGACAACAACAATGAGCTCACGAACAAAATAGGCCCAACAATAACAACAATAATGGGCTCTGATACCATGTTAATTTCCAAACCCAAAAGCTTAAACTATTAGGTGGAGGGCCCAAATAGGTAATATTAAGCCATATCAACTTTTATATTTAAGCAATGTGGGATGTGGGACTTCCCAATAATTTAAAAATCAAATAACAATTATGGACTAGATCTAGTCTAATCAAGTTTTTTAAGTTCCCAAACAAGCCCTAAAATGAAAACAAAAACAAAAACAAGGAGGGCAAAAAGGAATTATAAATCTAAACATAAACGTTATTGTAAGGTTAATGGTTTTAATTGGTTATTATGGTTGATTGAGGAATATCCTATTCATCAATATGTATGTGATGGTTGGAGGATTTTTTTTTTTATTTTTTAAGTGTCAGTGATGGTTGGAGGATGTTTTGTCCGTACAAGTGAACCAGTGAACCCCCATGATCAAGGTAAATCCCCACCTCTCGATCTCTTGAATTTTTTGTATTCTTTTTGGTCTTATGCAAAATGTACTTCAAAATGTATGTTTCTTTGAATGATTTTCATTAGAACTTGAAAACTAGAAGCGTATTATGATTGATCTGTTACGTTTTTGGCTTTGATGTTGTTTGATAATCAATTTTGTAAAGCTACATGTATTTGTTAGGTCCAATTTCTTTATGTTTCAAGTTCTAGCTTCTGTTATGTCTCGTTTTCACAATATTTGGTTGCCAAGAAAATATGGGTAAAGAAAATAAACAACTTTGAATCTAAGTTCTTTTTAATTTATTATTTTGGGATAGGAAAGAGCATATTCCTCCACTTATCTAATATAATACAACTATTTGGCTTGATTAAATCAAGTATTTCCTTCTTCTTTTTTATCTGTTCTTTTTTTGAAGCAAAGACAGCATAGAACCTAGGATTCCAACTCTTTTATTGTTTCTTTTAATTTATTTGGCAAACAAATGGATTGTTGAAATTGGTTTGAAAATTTTTCTTGGAGGAATATTTAGCAATGATTGTTAGAATTGTGGTGATATTAGAACTTTAAGTGAGTAATGCAAGTTTAAATGTTTGGAACTGCAATTGTAGTTATCCATTGTGAGATTTTTTTATTAATTTTCTTTCACCGTTAGAGCCATGGTTTTTTCCTTTTTTTCTTGTTTCTTCTTTCGCAAAGTCTCCATAGTTGTTGAGAAATTGGGGGAACTTCTGCTAAATGCCTCACCATACATAATTGAAAGATCTTTTCCACGGGCATTTTTGTAGCTACTATCTAATCAATAAAATGTGATTTTTTTCTTTTTTTAATTATGAAGTAAATATAGCACTAGAAACAAAGGGCATAACCCAAGTACACAAGGTATATAAAAGCGCTAGCAAAAAGAAAAGAAAATGAAGAAAAAAAACCCATAACAATGACACCACCAAAAAATAGTCTTTACAAAAGAAGACTTGATGCAATTTTTATTCTCTTTATTGATTCTCTTTTATTGATGCGGTTTTTCTCTTCTCAAGATTTTCGTGGTAAGTTTGGTTTTGAGAATAATCTATACCAATTATATAACCCCAGCATCCCTAAAGAGGTTCTTTTTTATTAAGTTGAACTTCATTTCCTTTGCAAGCTCTGAATCTTCTTCTTCCTTAGCAAAACCACAGCCACGGAAAATTCTAATAGCTACCAAAAATTAAAAAAAATAAAATTCTAATAGCTACACAAGTATGGAGTTGCCCTCTCAATCAAGATTATTCTACCATCCTTATTCTCCCCCCTCTCCCAACTTTATACAAAGGCAAAGCAATTTGATGGCTGCAAGAGGAAATTAATATGCAAGCTTATTCTCCTACTAATTTGCCTTTGTTTTCATTTACTATTTGGTAGCCCATTTTGTATTTTTTTTTTAATTTATTTTTATTTTTATTTTTATAATATAGTAAAAGTATGTATTGGATGAAAGAGAAAGGACCAAAACCCTGGTACATGAGACATATACAAGAGTAAAAAAACCTCCAAGGCTCAATAAACAAAAAAGAGCCAAACAATGACACCCCCTAAAAAGGCTAATGCATGCTAAGGGAGTCAACAAAAAAAATAAAAGAGGGATTACATCCTCTCGTATAACTACAAAACCACCAATACAAAGATTTAACCAAAAAATATTAGAGCTCCACTGTAGATGACTCCACCTATGGGGTTGTTTTGGATCATCCTTTCTATTATATTTCTGTTTTTTTAGCTATAAACACTAGGAATTTCGGGTTCTTAGAGTAATTTAACAAAAGCTTAGTCTTAACTTTGTTTCGTTTGATTTTCGACTTTTTGTTATTTTAACAAATTATTATGTAGAAGGAAACTTAGGGTTGAATTGTTAAATTCAGTTTTCCTGGCAGCTCATTTTGTGTTTGCATTGTTTTGGCGTCAACATCTTTGTTCGTTTGATCATGCTCCATTGGGTTTCCTCATAAGCTCTATAAAAGCATCTCCAACCATGAGGCAAAATGTGAGGAAAAGCTATTTTTTGCCTCACGTGTGAAAATTAGGTGCTCCAATGAGTGATGCATTTGATGAGACAAATACAGCTTGAGGCAAATCTTGAGCTATATTTGCCTCAAAGAAATGGCTCACATGCAAATCTACCACATTATCCTTTAAGAAATGGTTGGAGGTGGAGGGAAAGGTGGGTGAAGCAAAAAAATGGTTCATATGCATTGGAGTAGTCACTTTTTTCATGTGATGCATTATCATTGTAGCGATGCAAAACATGCATATCCGTCACCTGAATGCCTCACATGGTTGGCAATGCTCTAAGGTTGAGGTAAGGAAATTACCTTTCCCAATTTATCTTTGCCCTTGTAGCAAAGATGCTAAGCAATAATCAGACCCCTACTCTCCAAATTACTTCCAATGATCAACTAAGATATTTGAGATATGGAGAATATTAATGCTTTTGTAAAGATATTTAAATTGTAAGAACACTCTCAAGTATGAGGTCTTCCTTCAGGTGTTGGTGGCGATTCCAGTATTATTAAGTACCCATTTGTTTTTGATAGGTTGGATCAGAGTTGCTGGTCTTCGTATGAGCTGACCACATGAAAATAAAAAATTCAAAATATATATATATATATATATATATATATATACGATTCAATGAAAGCTTTTGATTTCTCAAAAAGAATGCTAATCTATACTAATATTATAAGCCAGGCAATCCTTGGCACTGTAGCTACACTGCCAGGCCACCTGGCAACCTCAGCCAAAAATAAAAATAAATAAGGCCACCTGGCAACCTTCCCTTCCTACCTTTTTTCCAGGCTGAAGACAGAGAAGTAGGAACTTATGAGTAAAATGGATGATCAAGAAGTCTCTAAAAGTTGGTCATTAGACTGTTTTTAATCTTGTAAATTTTAATCTTGTAAATTGTACTCGGGCTATGCCCTCTGTTTCTAATACATATTTTACTTCATCAAAAAGAATTGTTGTAAATTGTAATTGCAATTGAAATTATACTTTTTATTCCTTTTTTAAAGACCTATGTGCACCCTTCTAGAAGGAATTTTTGTTGAGTATGGAATAGATAAGAATCCTTTTCCTTCTTGACCCCAAAATTAAATAGTATGTAGCTCTGGCAGGTTATATTGTGTGAATTCAAAAGAATTTTTTGCTATAAGATTATGGTTCCAATTTGCATAGAGGATGACAAAAGTTCTTAGAGTTCATTATATTTAAAAGCGTGCAACATAGTTTTTCAAGAAAGATAAAGTTCCATCATTTTATATAATTCATGGTAACATAGTTTTTCTTTTTCTTTTTCTTTTTCTTTTTATTAATGCATGTTTACAAATTAAATTGGGTTTCAATGGATAATGTCATATTTGTGATATGTGATTGTAGTTGGTGTACTTTTTTAAACCATAGCAATTTGGGTTTGGAAAGCGACACAGAACTTTTATGGCAATTAGTTGGCCAATGACAAGTAACCCAAGTAAGGTTTTATTCGGTACACATTTAGTTTGTTTAATATAAGGAATTTAAATAAGTAGTTTCAATGGAGATTTCATTTTTAGTATGTTTCTTGTTATAGGATTTTTTATTATCATTTCCTTATTTGATCTACCCCATTCTCAACCTCAACCTAACCATACACAGTTGAAGGATGTTAGAGTCAGGCATAGACAGGTATATGGACAATTTCTTATTCATGTGTTCTCAGTATTTTTATTCTAGAGAATTTTGAACCCAAATTGGTAATATCGATCTTTGTGTTGTGAAACTATCATACATGTTGTTGGGAATTGTGATGATTATTACGTATTCACAATTGCTTCTTTATTATAGAAATCTAGATGAAAATTGAAGCAGAATTGGTGATACATCTTCCAATTTTAGAGCTTTAGAAACCATTGAGCTTAGCCAATCAAAGGTATCCTCATTATGATTAATTCATGTGTTTCAATATGTAGTATTAAGGACTACCAAAACATAGTGGTCAACTTTGAATTACTCACAGTATTGTTACTTCAATTTGTTCTTTTTTCTCTACTTTCCTACTTTTAAATTTGATTCATGCTTATAAATAATAAAGCAACTTAGTAAAATTGATCTCTTATATTTCTCCCACAAAAATATAATTCTTCGTGACTCTTTAAGCATTGGGGGATTTGTTATGCTTCCCATTAATATTATGGTGTGCTTTTAATGTGTATAATAAAATTTAATTGTGATGTGAAATATAGCAAACATTGTATACTCATTACTCTTGCCCGTTTAGTAAAGCTAAATTCAAAACCATGTTTAGAATTGCGGTGCAAAATAACAACTAAAAGTAAATTAGAAAAACTGTACGAGTGCACTGTTAATGAGTGGGCAATTTTTGCGGTTGTGGAGGTACATGTAGTGATGGTAGTAGCATTGACCCTATCACTCGACAACCCAACCTTTTCATTCATTACAGTAATGTGATTCCATGTATCCGATGATTCAGCAGGAGGAATTCTTATTTTTCACTTGAACACAGGGCAATAGGAGAAAGTAAGCTTAATATGGAAACTATCCTGTCACCTGATTAGTGTGGTAGCGGCTTGTTGATGAGTATATGTGGTGGTTGTATAAATGGTAATGCAACAGTTGCAACGGTCTTCACATTAGTGGAGACAGTGGTGCTTGAAACATAAGACACAATTTATATAGTTTAGTATTAACATCTATAACCATAACCATGACTGATAATATTGGTGTTGGTGTGGCCAAGTCATCCATGGTGGAGATATTGATGTTGGTTGTGTGGTAACAGGGTGGTGGTGTTGGTGGTCATGATTTTTAGGGCTTTATATCTTTTCTCATCCAATGGTTTTAGTTGAAAGATCATTCAGGTTGCTCCACCACATTTGATATGACTAGCTATCAAATCTATCATTTGAATGCCTACTATACTCGTATTTTTACTTTTGTACCCTTATTTTTGAAATATTGATTGTTGATAAGAGTATTTATCTATTTATTTATTCCATTTGATTTGTTATGAATTAATTTTCTTTTTTAAATGTCTCTTTTTCTCTTGTTTTTCAGGTACATATAGCAAAAGAACTTATAGGTAAGAGCTCAATGTAAATGGATAAATTTTTACATTTTACCTAGGAACACAGTTTATTATAGGGTTTTAGATCTCTCTCTCTCTCTCTCTCTCTCTCTCTCTCTCTCTCTCTTCTTCTTTTAAATAAATAAATAAAAAAGAATAGTACTATGCCTATCATTGGGCTTTCAGCATTCTATGGTAACATTGAAGTTGTATATACCTTCTTGGGCATTGTGGGGTCTGGATACCATATGTCATGCACTCATGCGCATTAATTCCTTTCCTATTTTATCACTGTTTTATTTGTAGTTTTTTTTTCTTTTTTGTTTTTTATGAGATGTATTAAATTGTATCATATTTCCAACTAGATTATGAATTATTACAATTGTATGGAACGATCCTTAAAGTTGAGATTTTTCAAAATTGATTAAAAACACTATCAACGTTAATGAAAGAATGTCTTATATCAATTTCTATGAAGAGTGGAGATCAAGGACAAAGGTAGTGGTTGAAGGAACATTCACAATTGGTCTCATTCCTCCACTATAATTTCTCTATTATAAGTTGTAAGGGAATTAAGGTTTGATAAAAATAAATCATGGCGCTATTAGGTTTCACACGCATTTCTGCAAATTTAATACTTCTAACTCACCTAATTAACATTAGTACAATTCTATTAGAATTTAGTACTGGGAAGTCCCACATCCCACATCCATTAAATATAAAATCTAATATGGCTTCATATCCCCGTTTGGGCCTCCAACTAACAGCTTAGGCTTCTAGGTTGCAAACTCAAAATGGTATCAAAGCATGTTATTCCAAGATCCATTTTATTCATGAGCATGTCTTTGTTGTCCATGTGACAAGCCTATGTCTTGTCAGGCCTATACATGAGAGGGAGTATTAAAAAATTACACATCCCACATTGATTAAATATCAAATTTAACATGACTTCATATACCTGTTTGGGCCCTCCACTTAACAACTTAGGCTATTGGTTTGGAAACTTAACAAGAAGAAAAATTTGTCAATGTGTAACATCTAATGAGTCCCAAAATCTTAGATCGAGGGGTATTTTGGTAATGATATTTTTTTCTTCTTTTGTTCCTTTTTTTTGGGGTGACAGGTGTTCACAAGGAGTCTCCACCTTCCCAACATCTCCCTATCCAGGTCCAAAGAATCAAACCCAAGACTTCCATCTCTTACGAGGTAGAGAGGTACCACCAGGACAAAAGGTCCAGCGGTTTTTCACCACAAGTGAAGCAATATGTGGAGCCCATTATTCCACCACAAGAAAAATGATGCAGTTAATGAATCATGAGCAATGGCGGCTGACCATATTTGTCAAAAAGCATAAAATCTAAAAAAGGCCATCAAGCTTTACAGTAGCATGGGTCAATACAGCTTGGTTCAATACAAAAAATGCCTCAGTTCCTAACACGTTAAATCCTTAAGCTTAGGAGACCTGCTATGAGTTCGATTGATGTGATTTACCCAAAGCCATCATAAAGGCGTAGTTACATGATTGCAGCAACCAATTATTTCACACTGTTGATAGGATATCCACAAGATGCCATCAAGAAAAAAAATCCAAAATATGGATCGGTCACCAAAATGAGAGGTCATACACCACCATCAATGTTGTCAAGGGGATAGGTACACCAACTAAAAGGCATGCACAACAGAAATCCAAGGCTCTGATAAAAGAACAATATCTCAATGGAAACTATCAAAACATATGGAACTAATGGAAAAAGGCACCAGTTAAATGCAGCGAATTCTGCTGTGAACACCAATTAATTGAAAACAATGCTGCTTCTTATTTAAAAATAATGCTTCTCAACATAGTCATTTGAAACCATTGCTGCCCCTATCTTCTCCCACTACAAGAACCATCTCAAAGGCTTACACCATACTACAGGAGAGCCTTGGAAGCTTGCAAACAACTAAAATAGACCAAGAACAGATTAAAGGCCTAGACAGAATTTACTTAGAAATTATAACTTTACCAGACTTGCACACGTCTTGTTGTGTCCCACATAAATTACCCAACAGGTTTAGGACTACACCAAGCATCATAAACCCCACAAGTCACTGCTCACTGGGGTTACACAACCCATACACTTATGGTAGTTACACAACTCTTAACAGGCATAAAAATAATTAATGGGACCACAAAAATATTTTTCGTCCATAAAAAAGTAAAATAAAAAACAATCTACCTACTTTTATTTTACAGAACCCATATGCTTTTCCTTTCAAACTCTTTTTTTATTCTCTTAATCTTTTTCCATATCTGTACTATTTCATTATAATTTCTTTTCCTTCCTTTTTCACCCAATTTTTTCCTTTTGTTTTCCTTGTCTTTCTTTCCACTCTTTTCTAAATAAATAAAAAAATTAATTAATTAATTTCACTGAAAAAAACAGGAAACGCATGCAACCCATGTATATGCAGTAAACAATAACATAACAAACCAATACTACTGAAGCAGAGCACATTAGCAAGAAAGGGCGCAAATTGGGTTTTAAGGGGGATATTATTGGTATTGGAATAATAGTAATCCACATAGGCTAACAGTTGGGTAATTTAATTAGTAGCTTTGAATTATGAAGTAGGTGTTAGTAATAAACTGCCAAGTTGACTTTTACTGAATAGTTACTGTAGTGATATTGTAGCAGTACCATTTACACTATTGTCGCACAGAATAGTGACATATAGTAGTGGTATTTTCTTTTCCTCGGTTCGCTAGGATTGGTCTGATTCAAGAATTAGGATTTAATGTAACTGGAGTTTTTATCCAAAAAAAGAGTTGATATCCCTCTTTTTCAATAGAGTGAATATTGAATTGAGAAGTCGCAACTTCAAAAGCTTTGTCACTCTCTCAATTTCTCTTCTTCTTCTTCTTCTCCTTCTTCTTCTTTTCCCTGCTTTTCTCCCAATTTTTCTTCTTCTTTTCTCTCAATTTCTTTGCAATGGCTCATTGTTTTGAACTTTCAAACAATAGCCATACTACAAACCATCAAAGCAGCCCCATAAGTCCATAACCCTAATTAAACTTTTAAAACCCTATTCTAGTATTCTACCAATCCCTCATCACCTCCACAACAATTTACAGCACACCTTACCCCTATTCCCAGTTTATAGTGCCGAAAGAAAAGTTTTGCATCGATTTGGTATCATAACCCATCCTGCATCAATCTTGGTATCAAAGCATACGATCCTATTTTTCCCAAAACCTTCAATTAAATTTTATCGATTCAACCATTATGGTTACAAACACCAAGCTTTCATCTGAATAGAAGCCTTTCAACAAGACAATGAGGGCACTAAAAAGACCTTGATTCGACAGAGTGATGGGATGGAATCTCTCTAAACATTTATGGCCTCATTAAAACCACCATAGATGCTAATGCAATAGTATACTAGGTCAGAATCCTGTTGAAATAGCTTTATAAGCAGGACTGGCAGAGTGTGCACTGGGTTTTGCTGGTTGTGATTGGGACTGGCATAGGAGGGTTTTGAGCTTGTTGAGTGGGTTGGGGACAGCTCTGGCCCGCTGGATGGCTTGCTGATTCCAAGTGTTCTATTGTCTCTGCGCATTCTGATGTGCTTGAACTGCATTAATTTGATCTAGAGTAATGGCAACCTCTTGAGTCGGCTGCAAGGTCCTTAGGCTATGTTTGGTACACCAGATTAAAAGGTTGGGTAGGATAGAATTATTGGATGAAGAAGTCTTTGGTTGCTTTGTTTGAAACGAGGAAGATGGTTTCTTGGACATTTTTCTATCCCAATATTTCTTTTAAATGGAAAAGTATCATAGGATAAAAATATACCACCTCCCTCGTGGGGTTATTATCTCCCACATATAAAGGGTATAACCATCCTATGAATAATATATCCCTTACTTGCAAAGAGCACCAAACATATGAAAATTATATCTTCATCCTATCTGGCCTATCCGGTATGCCAAACATAGCCTTAGGGTATTTTTCGGCTGCAAGGTCCTTAGGGTATTCTTCAGCTTGCCTTCTCCCCCATGAGCTCTTTTCCTGAAAAAAGTGATAGACCAATCTTTTATACTTCTCTACATGCGAGCAGCTCATTTAAATAGTTGAAGTAGAGGGAATGTCCAGCAATCTCCTTGCATAAAACATTTTTCCTTTTTCTTCTTTTCTAGAGGAACATGAACATAAGCAATTGACCCCAAGATTCTAAAATGACTGACCTCTGGTTTTCTTCCACTCCAAGCTCTACAAGGAATCCTTTTCTTCATCAGTTTCATTGGACTTCTATTGAGAAGGTATACAGCTGAAGTGATTTCTTCTGCCCAGAACATGTTTGGAAGCCCTGTTGTAATAGCAATTATTGAAGAGTAAAAATCCCTCTTATTTTGATCCAAATTTATCCCCAATGTCTCAAACACCTCTTGCACCCATTCCTCTAATTTCATATGTAATCAATCTTGCACCTATTCTACCAATCCCTCATCAACCTTAAAAACAATTTAAAGCAAACCCTTAACCCATTCCCACTTTATATTGCTTAATTTTTTTAGAAGCACCACATCATCATCAAATCTCTCACCGATGGAGGCAACGCCCAAAAATCCCAAACAAAGAGAAGACAAAATCCCACAACTCCAAAGCAACTCGCCAATGCAAAAAAAGAGATAATCCACCAACTCCTCCATGTTATTGCACATGATACATATATTCAACAGGGCCCCTTCCTACGTATCAAATGATCTTATAGTTATATCAATTATACACGTAGCCATCTAAGCAAAGAAAGATACCTATGTAGGAACCATTGAGAAACCTTCTTCCTCACCAAAACCACCATCAAATCCACTAAGTCGAAGAAGGTTTCTACCCTTAAAGTGCCACTTGGACCATGGACCACCCCTCCATATAATCCAATCCTCCACTCCCCTCCTTCACCAACTAAAGCTTTTCAAACAATAAAAGAACACTTTCCAATCCCCAATTGTGAAGATTTCTTTTAAAGAAAATGTTCCAATAAACCTCATCTCCCTCTATTGTAGAAGTATCCTTATCCAAAACATCCCAAGAAGATTAGAAATTTCTCTATTAATGAAGAATCTCCATTCTCCACTCTACAAGTCTTTCCAATACCTCACAACCCCCTAGCACAACCATACTTCCACATCACCACCTCCTTCCTCAACCCTGTCACCACCTCCTTCCATCCATAAAGAGCTTGGAAAGAAGAGTTTGATTGACTTCAATACCAAACTAAAGCCCAAGCCACCTACATCCATAGATGTACACATAAACTTTCAATTAACAAGCTGATACTTGAATTTATCACCCATTCCCACCCCAAGAAGGTCTCTAATTAAATATTCCAATCTCAAGGCAACCAAAGTGTGGATCTTGAAAAGCTACATAAAATTATTAAGCATACTTGATAACATACTCTTAATCAAAGTAAGTTTATCCTCCTTTCCATAGAGACTACTTACCACCACTAAGCCTTCAACCATTTCTTTAACCAAAAAGTATATAGTCACATCTAGAAAAACTTATAAGTATACAAATAATTGAATTATTTGAATTTTAGAGCACCTAAATTTGAGGGCATTTTAGACCTTCTATCTCGTACAAAGAGTATTTGACTGAAATTTCAAAAAATATTAAATCATTAGTTTAGATGTAAAAAGTTTTTTGACAATTTTTTAATAACCTCCCAAACTGATTAATGCCTTCTATTTGGTTACACAAATTTGTCTCACCATGTAAGAGGATGCAATGGCCAATATTCTCAATTCATCGTTTTTGGGATTTCCATCCAAACAAAGCTTAATTTATATATCCACGCATCCTCGAATATATTTCTGAATGTTACTCTCCAATTTTGTTTCAGAGACTCCGCTTTATAACCAACCAAAACTCACACCCCAAAATGGAACTTTCAACCGACATATTTGAGTTAACATAATATGCTTATAACTACATAAATAGGATGAACAAAATATATGTACAGCTATAGGATGAACAAATGTATATACAATTATACATGATTACATTCATACGAGCTACTGATTAATACAACATCATAAAATGATAAACTGTTACCATAAAGCAATGAGTCAAACATCATAACACCATTTTATCTATATGAAATTAAGTTTTTATTATATGCTCCACAAAGCATTCAGCTCAACTAATCAGAGTTCATAGTCTGGAAAACAGCCCTGGTTCAACTAACTGAATAGAAGAGGTAGAAAACCCTTACAATATAGGACTTCATACAGAAGAGTCAACAAGTAAAATTCGGGAATAAATGACTGATAGTCACAACATTGTGAATAATTTTTAAACAAAATATATATATATATATAAAATAAAATACATGAGTGGAAACTGAAAGATATACCTGCAAGGTTCTCAGCAGCAAATCTTAGGCAAACAGCTTTTAATTCTGCGGCATGATGATAATCAGCCAAGGCAAGAATTTTGGCAACAGAGTTCACAGAGATATATTTGCATAGATGAGACTCGCACATTAGTCTGAGTCGTGCCAACTCATACTTGTCCGCTGCCGCTAACAACTTTGCTGTTAATGTGTCAGATACAGAGGATACACAAGATGAATTAGACGCCACTAATTCTGCATCTTCTATGAGAGTATCTCTGTATATGAAGTGCAGCAAAGCCTGTTGGACACATGAGAAATTCAGAATCAAGACACAAGCACGGGATTACTATAGTGACTACACCACCAAAAGAGCACAAATGACGAATCCTTAACAAAACCAAAACCAGAATAAAGAAAAGAAAAGTTTTCACCTTAAAAACCTTAGGTTCCAGATTCAAAACAGCAATCTCTCGCTTGTCTTCTTCTACATTGTCAAAAAGTTGAGAACGAAATACAGGGGATCGAGCCGCCAATACCAACTTATGAGCGTGAAATTTATCCCCAGACACATCAAAGGTAATATCTGAACCTTCCATATTTTCCAGTAGCATACCAAAATGCGCTCCAATATCGGAATCTGGGACCTGAATTGAGTGTAATCTTGAACAATCTATTGCAGAAACCACAACTCCAACAGTACAATTGATTTTCAAGCAATCATCTTTGAGAAAATCCGATGTTTCGAGCAAAGCTCGTCTGAAAAAACGTTTGTATCCCCTAATAAAAGACAAATGAACAATTTTATAGCCTAACAAAAAAAACATACCAAGTCAAAAATAGCTAGCTACCAATGAATCATCAGGTAACATGGCTTCAGCTTACACACAGTGGTCAAATGTTTTCAAGTAGCCAAATGTTTTCAACCAGCCAAATATAAAAATTGTGTCCAGGTTAGGGAAAATGTGAAAAACAATAAAGGCAGGGGCATAAAGTGAAATAATCCACAAATTGCTTCCTTTTCATTGATAAGAAATCCAAAAATATACACTCAAAACAAGGTTAACATAGTCTTAGTAATATGTGAGTAAATAAAAGACTCAATCAAATTAAATCATAACCAAATCTAAACTTTCCCCTAAACAAGTAATAATATCAATATCAAATCTAAACAAGGTTAAACTCAAAATGGGAAACCCCTTAAAGTTCACTTAATTCTGATACATTATTCTTGTTTGTGATGTCAAGAATTTCTAGCTATGTTTTCTTAGAAGACATTGTTGTCATTATCATTAACTTTAGAATACCCATAATTAATGTCATAACTCTATTGTCTCATAATAGTAATCAAACAAAAATGTGGAAAGGTAGGTCTGTAAACAAGCTGAGACAAGCCAAAGTCAGCCTAAATTAGCTCGAGCACATGAAATTGAGGTTAGCTCCAACTCCACTCAGACTCGTCAATATGAATATGCTTAACACCACACTAGGCTTAGCCTGGACTCAACTCAAGTTGTTTGAATTTTTTTAAGTATAATAGCATCACTAAAAAGAACTTGGCCCAAAAACCTCAAATTAAAAGCTGCTTAGAAAAGGCAGCACAAATATATAACTAAATTACAGGAGTTATCAAAGTATAAATAATTTTGTCTATTATTTGTAAGCTACATGTCTATATATATATGTTGGGAAGTCCCACATCCCACATCGATTAAATATCGAGTTTAACATGTCTTCATATACCTGTTTGGACCCTCCACTTATAAGCTTAGGCTTGTAGGTTGGAAATTTAACATGATATCAGAGCATATCGTTCCTGGCCGTTTCATTTGTAAGCCCATCACATTTGACTCTTGTTAGGGACTGCACATGAGGGGAAGTGTTGGGAAGTCTCACATCCCACATCGATTAAATATCAAGTTTAAGATGTCTTCATATACCTGTTTGGGCCCTCCACTTATATACTTAGGCCTGTAGGTTGGAAATTTAACAATATATATATGTAGTGGCATGGTCATAAATATTGGAAATATCGGCCATATATTGCCGATATATCTATGTATCGGTGCACATCGATATGAAATTCCATAGTGATTTCGTTTCAGCAGAATATTGTGGATATATTGACAATATATCTAGAATATCGGTATTTATCTATTATATCAGGATATATCGAAAATATCTCCCATTTTATCACAAGTTATTGAAGATATATCGATAAATATCGATACTTTGTAGAATTGTATACCTTTTTTTACTTTACAAAATTGCAGATCCTTTTTTACTTTAAGGGCTTAAAGGCTTTTGTATTCTATGAGCCTTCACGTGAAGGGTTGAAGGGTTGCCACTCCCAACTGTGTTAATGTTTTAAGCTTTTTAGCTTTTCTATAATTCTATCATTCAAACTTTTAGACAAAGGCCTCTACCCCTCACAATTTCACTCTCTCACACACACACACACACTGACACACATATATCATATATAATTCAACAATTATTGGTATTTGGTACTATTATTTTATAAATGATATATATTTAAAAATTTAAATTTCATGTGACATTTAGATGTTGAATTTGAATAAATTTATATTTCACAACGTATCATATTTTTTATACCCTATATACATTTAAATTGCAATATTTTGATGCTAGAATATTTATTAGAGCCTAAATCATTATTTTCCAGAGTTTCAATAAAAATATCCGTGTTTAACTAATAATATACATCATATATGTAAATCGATATCGATATTTTTTATATATCCATCGATTTATCCGATATATCCATGTTTTTGGACCATCGGTATATCCATCGATACCGATATTTAAGTCCTTGTATAGTGGTAATTAAACAAGCCAACATTACTTAAGTAGCTGAGCACCCAGCCAACCTCAGCTTAGCCTTATTAGAGTATTACTAACTTGACTTAAACCTCAAGCACAGCTTGCAATCCCTATCCCTTATTCATTAAAGAAAATAGAATACCATATAAAGAAGTAATTGGTAAGATTCATTAAAGAAAATAGTCTCAACCGGCATGATGCTGACCATACCCCCGCAACCACTACTAGTCTAGGCCAACAATCACCCCCCCAAGCACATGTCGTGACTCATGCCCTCCGAGGACTCGAACCTGTGACCTTGCTCTTATACCAATTGTAGGACCGAGTGTTAACCATTTCACCTAAAACCAACTAACGTTAGGAGAGGCGCCTCCAAATCTTTTAAAGGGCAATGCAACAGCCAAGCACCACGGTTCGAGTAGTCTCAACCGGCATGATACTGACCCTAGCCCTGCAACCCCTACACTCTAGGCCAACAGAGGGCATAGGGGTCCCCCATCCCTAAAAACCAATGCAAACGTGAGGGCATTGAGGAGGAACACCACTTAAAAACATGCAAGCTCAATACCATCATCACATTGATTGGCTACCATTTCCAACATCAAAACTTAAGTGACAACTTGACAAGTGATTAGAACTAAGATTATAGCCAACATTAACTAACAATATCACCTTATGTTATTAAAGCATATCCATCATTTTAATCCTCTCCTTGTAGCAGTAATAGAACAGCCACCTATCACATTGAGGTACAGCAACAATAGTGCTCCAAAATTGTCAGATGTGATAGTACATCATTCTTCTTGTATGCAGTATTAAAAGTGTACTAACTATTACAAAAGACCACCTTTTCCTCAAATTAATTGGATCAGGAAAACCCTCTGATCCTCCAAAAATGAGAGAAGGCAAGACTCAAAGTTAGATCAAAGAATCGCAATAAAGGTACGTGCTTTTTAAGCATATCTTCCCCTGTGATAAGCTCATCCCCAACCCTAAATGAGAAATAACATTTTCACTCCTTCTGGAATTAACAAATATTACTGAATGCACTTCATTATCTTGTCTCCTTCCTAAAACCAAGCAGATCAACTCTTTTCCCACCATGAAATATCCTCAACAGCAACAATTTTAAATACAATTGTGCCTTTTCTTTTTGTTCTTTTCCAAAAAAAAAAAAATTAATTAAAAGAAAAAGAAAATAAACAGAATAGCTTGCGCCTCTATTGCATCAATGTCAGGACCAACGTCCAAGGCCTTGGATTTCCTAACCTCCAACCTTTCTAAGTCTGACCATTATACTCTCTCCCTCCAATGCTTTCAGCTTGAGAGAGAAGAATGCTCCAATTGATCCCACCACCTGAAAGGAGTTCCACCAACACTCGACAAGACACCCAAAGAGTGGGTCATGTGGTGCAAGTGCTAACTTTTCACTATCCACCACACCAAGGACCACATAAATGGGCTATGGAAAAGCAACTACAATATACATACATCTTAAAATGAGTTTCCAGGAACTAGGTGATATAGTTGTATATATTTTTTATCTTGTTCTGTTCCATCCCCTCGGGTAAAATACCAAATCAAAAGCGCTCACCCTTTGAACCATCTAGTTTTTTAGTCAATATTAGGCCATTTCAGCCAATCCAGCAAGAACCCGAAGTGTCCGTCAATACAAACTAACAAGTGGTAAAGCCTATGATTCATTTATCTCCACTGCAATTTGGGTGACTGAAACTTGCACAGAGAGTGAAACCTGACTTTCAAATCTCTGGCAAATCTCAATGACTGCAATGTCTAGATAGAGAGGGTGGAGTACGAGGGCCACACATATAGCCCTTTATCCCTTGTTCTTTCCTATCTTCATCTTCTCTTCCTTTAACACTAAAAGCAAAGTGTCAAGGACCAAGGCTCATTAACCCTGATCAAGACCATTGAAATAGATATAACCACATTAGAATAGATGTATTATAATTTCACTAGGATCAATGATGCAAAATGTTATATATGTTTACTTTTATTTGAATCCACAATATAGCTATGTGTACGAGCCAAAAATTACTTTTCAAATGACAGGTCCTGGTATCTTTTTCTTTTCTTTTCTTTTTTTGGTTTCAAATGCTTTCCAACCAACTAATCCCCCTGGGCACATGAGTCCCCCAATCCCACATGCACCAGGCAATTACAGGACAAACTCCATGGGGGCGGCCTTGAGGGGAAGTGGTGGGAGTTGAACCCAAGACCTCTACTTGGCAAGAGACCCTAGGACCACTTGGTCCACCCCTCAAGGTTGATGGGTCTTGGTATCATTCTCAAAGAGAGTATCATTTTTATGTTTTTTTTTTGCTAAGACTTAAATAGAGTATCATTAGGCGCATTAATGTTGACAATGGTAGGTTGTGGGCTTTGTTACAGACTCGTCGCCCTGCCTTGAATACCTGCATCAAGATGACGCGACATGAGTATGTGTACGAAATATGACCCAAACACGGCTACTGAGGAAAAAAAAATATCTATGGTAAAGAGGTTGGCAACCTGGAAAAAGGGCAATATTTCTCTAGGGGGAAGATCACTCTCATTGATGTGGCTCTTGCTGATATTCTCATTTATGTCCTTTCTCTCTTTACAGTCCTAGTTAAAGTGGCTAATGAGATTGAAAGGTTACAAAAGAACTTTCTTCATCAATCAAGTTAGGGTAAAGACAAGAAAAATCATTTGTGGTTAGGACTTAGGACTACCATTTGTTTTTTGATAAGGTAATGATTGTATTAAAAAAAAGGTTTAAACCCTCGTACATAAGACATATACAAGAGAAAAAAACCTAAGCTCCATGAACAAAAAGGAACCTCCAAAAAACCCCCATCACCCAATTACAAAGAAAGGGAGTCAACAAAAGATAAAAAAAGAAAGGTTACTACCACCCGTGTAGTTACAAAACCACCAAAAAAGAGAATTGATCAAAGATGATTTAAGCTTCACAGAAGAGAACTCCTCTCCTTCAAAAGTTCTCAAGTTATGTTCTTTCCAAAAGGACTACCATTTGTTGGCCTAAGAAACAAGCAGGTTAGGGTCTGCCAACTATGATTTCCAATAATAAATCCCTTGTGAGAAATTGGTGGTTGAAATTCACAAAGAAGCAAGGTTTCTCTTGCCACTTGATGGTTCTAGACAAGTATGGATTTGATCACAATGGTTACACAAGTCGCAAGATACATTTAGGAAACTCATTGCTCACCCTTACCAGATTTCTTGACGCATGCTCTTCCAGAATCCCTAATCCCCCTTTCTCCCTGTTCGATATCGGGTGGCCTCATGGGCTTCGAGGTTGAATTTGGTTTTGATGTCAAAACCAATGATTACAAGGTGGTGAGAGTTGTTAAATGCTGGTATATAAATGAAAATCGGCGGGCAGACCCCCAAGTTGAGGTATATAGTTTGAGTACTGATTCATGGAGACTAATTGACGCTGGTATGCCGCATATGCATATCGTCTCTTCTAGTGGTTATCAGGCGTACCTGAGTGGAATTTGTTACTGGTGGGCAAAATTTTGTAATGCACAGGATGAGAGTATGTTTTCATTTGATATGAGCAATGAGGTTTTTTGAACTACACTGCCGCCGGATGTTTGCACTATAGTGTGTTCTTAAGAATGGCAATAGAATCTTTTTTGGAAAAGATCGTTGAATCCTTAACTCCCCACTCAAATCTTTATTCCCTCAGCTTCATATGTAAAGATAGGGTAACTCTTACCCAAATGTGGACTTTTAAAACTATTCCACTTCTAGTAATTCTCAAAATTTAAATTTTGCTCATAGCCTTAATGATTGCAAAATTAATAAGCTTTCCTTACTTCTTAAAATTGTTTACATCTCTTCTTCCAATGAAGAAAAAGGGTGTTGGAGTCTGATGGCCACTTTTCTTGCAAATCCTCTTTCCAAGCCTTGACAGCTCCGATAGTAAGGATTATCATTTTCCCTCCAAATCCACATGGGACTTGGGGCCCTAAAAGGTGAAAACTCCAACGTAGTTAGAAACTCATTGTAAGGTAAAAACATTTTGACATGCTACTAAAGAGGAAGCCTTATAAAGCGCTCTCCCCTAATATGCATGATATGTGTACCGATGCTAGCAAATCAATTAATCTTCTTTTCTTGCATTACCCTTTAACTTTAGTTTGTGGATTAGATTTTTTCTCTTGGCAAAATTTGGATTCCCCCAATTCATATCTATTCATTGCTGGAAGCCTCTTTTCAAGGCTTCTTCTTTTTTTTTTTTTTTTTTGGAGCCGCCCACAGGGGGGTGGGGCGGTTTGGGGACATAGGTATACGATGATGGATATTATTTGGTGCACCTAAATGTAAAGGAACACTTAAACCATTGAGGAGATGAGAAAGTATATTGAAGCTTTATGGGAAATTTTCACTCTCTTCTCAAAAAGCAAAACAAGAAAAACATGCTTGATTATAGAATCAAACAGAGTAAATATGAAATGTGAATCAGGTTCCTTTTCAAGCCATATGCTCTTGAACTCTACATTTTGCCCTTTTTCTCCTTCCTAGTCCAATATTTGTTCTTTACGATCTAGGACATGTGAACATCTCTTTTTGGGCTTCCACTTCTCAATTCTTTAATGATGTTCCTCTTTCCTTTGTCACAAGGGATTGGAAAAGGGTTTGATTGCTTCCTATTTGAAAGAAGTGGAGGCAGTGTCATCCTCTTTTGGGAAGACAAAGTTCAACTTCGATGGGTGCTTATTGGGAAATCTGAGTCTATTGGTATGGGTGATATCTTTCATGACCATGAAAAAAATTTATTACAATTTCTCCATGCCTCTTGGTTTGTGGCTAGCTACTATAATGGAGATTGCTGTTTCAAAAAAATATAATGGAGATTGCAACTCTTTCAGCAAGGTTGAGATATGCCAAGAGTGAGGGCCTTCGAGATATCTTGTTTCAAGGTGAATCTTTTAAGCCAAGGATGCAGCAGAAGGAAGCTGGAGATATTGGCATCTTATGACAGAGATTTTGGATCTTGCGTGAGAGATCAGTGCGACTCTTTCTTGGGTTCATATATCCACTGCTGGGGGTACTAATTTTCAAGCTAAAAGATGAAACTTTTTATGAGAAATTTCTAACACCCTTGAGAGTTGTTTGTATTCTCTCTGCTCTACTTTGTTTTTGTTAAGTTTATGTACTTAGCTTTCCCTATCGTGGTGTTTGTTTGTTGTTAATCATTTCCTTGTATCCCTTTCAATATAAATTTGACGTTCATCAGAAAAATGTTCTCAACTAATTTCATTATTATTTACACCTAACAACAGGTTTTGTACAAAATGCACACACATGATATGCGCATGTCAGAAAGACAGAAATCTATGTACATTAGCATAATTATATATCAATAAGACATAACAGTGTACACATAAACCAACATACAATACCAGTCCCAGTCAGGTAGGGGTGTTCTGATATAAGTTATATCAACACCATGTATTAGAAGTTATGCCCCATGCATTAGCCCAAATGCCCAATGTACCCCGTAACCCACCAATGCACGGGGTACAACCCCCAAGACGACTTCTATCAGCACATCCCTACCTGACCGCCACCCTACACAATAATTAACCAACATAATGGCATTGAAATTCATAAACCACAATCACTATACCAAAACATACCACATGCTCCCTCGATACTTCAATGTATACGGACCGCTCTCCAACGACCGATCGAAATGGCTATGAACCTTATGCTTCCCTTTCCCACTCTGATCCACGAGCGTCAACTCGAACAGTGCCCTCACATCGGTCCCCTCGCTCGCCAACGCAATGAAAACCGAAACGTACGTCGAATTGTCTTCGGGGTTCTTCCCGTCGGGGTAGAAATATATGGCCCACTGATACCCTCCTACCGTGAAATTGTCGCTGGCAATGTGCTTTCCGATGCCCATACCCTTGGCCAGCGAGTAGCCTTGGATCACGAACTTGTGCGAGCTGTTCACCGTCTCCGTCACCGACCGCGAGCTCGTTGGCGAGACCATGGGGGTCCGGCTGTTGTCCGGTGGTGGTGGTGTGGACTCGGCCATTTTGGGTCAGGATTGTTGTGGGATTGGAAGGGTCATAGGGGTTTTTGGAGGGTTCCTGGAGGAATTAAATTGAACTGATGAGAAGAGAAATTTAGGGCTTTTTTCCCCCTTTTTTTTTCTCTTTCTAAGAAGCTGATGTTTCTCTCCTTGATTTTTTTGTACTGTCTCGAGGAGGGGAGAATAGGAGGGATGGAAGTATGAAACAAGAGACGGTTTGAAGGGTAACGAAACACGCCACCTCAGGTGTCTAGAGGGTTGTGGTAATTTTCTCGAGGTGAACTTTATCAAAAGGGTAATGCCATAGGATTAATGGCAATTCAGTGTGCGTTTGGCTCATCGAGAGAGTAAGAACACTTTTTAAGAGTTAAAAGTGAGTTTATATATTTTTGGAAATTTTGGCCGGAGTCCCCAGTATAAGATACCTTTTAAAATAAGACCCAAAACAAATTTGTTTCTCTCATAACCCCTTTTGAGCATGAATGGACAAACTACCTTTTATATACACCTAACCCATCATTCTCCCTCACTCTCACCCCCTATGGTCTCTCTTTTTCTCTCTCTCGCACATTACGTTATCTTTCTCTTCCATGGTTACCATCCAGCGATCGAACTCTGAACCATCTACCGACCATTATTCGACCTCCAACAACCCTATCACTGACCTTCTCCATCTCTGACAACCTCTATGAGATTTGTGACTCTTCTCTGCCTTCATCTCAGCAAAAAAGCAAGCCCTAACCCATCACACCAGTTAGATCACCATCTTCTTCATTCATCTTCTCCTCCTCTTCCTCTTCTTCTTTGAAACTTGTTCCTATTTAGAATGGAGAAAAAATAGGCATAATATAAAACGCTATCTACAGCAAATAGTAACAGTTTACTATGTTGGCTATAAAAAATAGCATTTCTCGTGCTACTAAAATTTCTACAGCAAATAGTAATAGTTTACTATGTTGGCTATAAAAAAAATTGTTGTTTCTCATGCCATTGAAATTTCTATAGTACATAGTAACAGTTTACTATTTTGATTATAAAAAACTTTTGTTTCTCGTGCTACTAAAATTTTTACAGTAAATAGTAACAATTTATTATTTTGATTATAAAAAATAGCATTTTTCGTGCTATTAAAATTTCTGCAGCAAATAGTAATAGATTACTATGTTGGCTATTAAAAACAGCATTTCTTGTGCTACTACAAATTCTATAACAGATAGCCATGGTTGAACAAAAACTAAAAAATAAAAAAAGAAAGGGAGAAGATGGCCATGGTTGAACTTTGGTCGGGACAAAGGAAAAAAAATGAAAAGAAGAAAAAGAAAAAGAAGACGACATAGAAGAAATAGAGGACATGCATCCATGGCTAGCTGATAATAGATTTGGTGAGGGAGGGAGAAGAGAGAGAAAGAGAGAAGAGAACGATAGGTGGTGGAAGGGGAGATGATGGTGGCCCGTCAGAGAAGAGGAGTCGCTTGGCCGTCATCAGAGAGATGTTGCTAGTGGGAACCAAGGGAGAGTGGTAGCCATCGTCGGAAAAGAGCCGTCGCCGATGGGAGTTGTTGCCGGTGGAACTATGTGAGAAAGAATAACCCAAAACAAGTATGATAAATAGAAAAGGCTAAAACAAGAATTTCCATATATATATATATATATATATATATTTCTTTATGCTGAAAGAATCTCTTTTAAATGGGTTTATGGAGTTAAAAAGTCTTATGGTGGGTTTATTGTTAAATGCAGTCCCCTATTAGGGGTAATTGCTAATTTCCCCTATATTTTAAGAGTGTTTGATGGGTCTGTTAGTTGTATGCCCTACAGTCAATCATGAAGATGATACTTTAGGGATAATGAATAATCAATTGATTTCATTTATTGTTAATTACATTTATTATTAATTTAATAAAAGGATTTTCTATGATGTTTGTTCTATTCTTTATATTTACATGGTATTTCTATGGAGTTAGAGTTGAGACTATGAAATTACAATGAGTTGTGATTTTGAGACTATATATATATCTCTGTACTATACTTACTAAATCATTCCTAATTGAAGGTTCAATATGATGGACAATAATGAACCATAGGACTACCACATGTTAGGTTGGCACTATAGGAGGATAGCTGGTCTCAAGCTATTTGTATGCATACACTATAACCAATATGTGGGTGTGTATTACATGAATAAGTACACTGAATAACCATAGAATATGAGATCAACTGAATGGAGTTTTAACTGTCTGTCAATCAGTTTCTCATAGTTACAGTGGAACAAATAATCTTTAGACCTAAGACACCATAGTTGTCTTATGTATATAGCCTTAGAAGTTTGATAACACTAAGTGTAGATTCCTATGGGGTTTACAAAGGTGTTCATTAGCGCTGTTGATATTTGTGTGAAGGCATGTGAGTGATCAATAAGGAATCCACACTCTTAGTAAAAGGGAGAGAATGTTTCACATAACATTCATAAAATAACTTATAAAGTCTATGGCCATGGTAAGATGGTTATGGAAAGAAGTTTTCATAGTGTATTAATGAGTTGATATTCATGAATGAGTGTAAAGAATTAAACTAAGGATTTGACAGAATTCCATGTCCTATTAGTTTAATCAGAGACATTGTATAGATGAAAGGATATAATTGTAACCTTAAGCTGTAACTGAAGGGTTCTTTGTTCGATATTTATTCACCTCATCAAGGATCACACCTATAAGCCATTGCTAGATGTTACTCATGGTTAGTAGAAGCTCTAATTGATATAAGTAAGTTATAATCGATTAGGGAATTGGAAGTTATTCCAATTAGACCCTTAATGAAAAGTGTTCCATTGTGCACACCTTGTGTTATTCCTACTACTTGATGATATGAACCCAATGGGTCACACACTGATCATGCAAAGAGGGACTTTAAAGTTTTGAGAGATAGGGCAAGATTGAATAAGAAGAGTTCTAGAGGGCCACACTTGTATTAGATATAAGAAGGAGAGGTTAAATTGCAATTTAGAGAAGTTACAAGTTAGAATCCCTTTGGGATTCCTCCCCTTATGGCCAGCCCTCCCTTGGTGGCTATATAAAGCCACACTAGCATGTGGCATGCACACTTGGATTCACTCTCTCTAAGCCCTAGCCGAATTTGGAGAAGCTCTCTTTCTCTCTTATTTCTTCTCCTCTTCTAGCATTCAACAAGAAGAATTAAAAGGAAGCTTGAAGGCCTTTGCTAGGTGTGGATAGTGTTAGAGGCAGGACACTTGTGTTGCTCAATCATTGCTGTTCAGAAATTTAAAGCTTGGAGTTTGAAGACTTGAATCAACTGTAGGTGCTCTAACCTTTCTTCTAGTTAGGGTTATGTTTTGTATGAATCACAATTAGATTCATGGGTTTAAGGAATTGAATTATGATTTTTGTTTATTATTATGTTTCGCTTCGTAGTATTTTTCTACATCAATTCCTTACAGGGTCATTTAACAAAAAGTCTTTTTTTTAAAAATAAAATTAATAAAAAAAAAACTACTTTTCAAAATGCTAATTGTGAAAAAAAAAAGAAAAAAAAAAGGCATTTCCAAATTTATTTTTATTTGTCATATTTATCTTTACTTTCCAACCTTTTTAACAAAAAATCACTTCAAAGTATGTGTTCACCGAATATTAATTTTCTTTCAAATGCCTTTTTAAAAAATTACTTTTTGAAAATTCTTTTGGCCTTTCTATTTTGAAACGGTATGCCAAACGTATACTATATTATATATAGAGAAAGCTTATGATAAAATGGAATGGAATTTTATTTTAGTTGTTTTAAGAAAATCGGGCAACTACGAGAAATTGAGTCAACTAATTTTGGCTTGTATTTCTTCGGTTAGTAATTTGATTATTATTAATGGAATCCCTGAAAGGCAAATTATTACTTTAAGAAGACCTCAAAAAATACCTTTAAATTTATGAACTACATTAGAAGTAAAATTCTTTCAAAAACAAATTTCTTTAAAATTATTAAATTTCAAAACATCTATAGAAGTTGTGTGGTTAACCCATAATACATTCTAAAAATATTGAAATGCTAATTAAATAAATACAATAATTTTTCAAATTTCTACTCCATGAAAAATATTGGGGTAACTTACAACTGCCTAATAGGAAAAATAATTCCTATACAATAAATGAAGTTTCAAATATCACAGCACATGCATTGTAATTTATATCAAAATAATAGTAAATGAACGTACTAGTACCAATTCTAAATTAGACACCTCAAACATCATCCCATGATTAATAATTCAATTTCCAAATGATACCACCATCTCTAGTATCAATCACAATAATTTCTCACATCAAATAATACCATTATCATACTAATCAATCATCCTACCTCAAATAGAACTTAACATGCTAATGACCCTTAGGTCTAGTGGCATGTCCCATCCCAATAGGGGTGTGGGATTTGTCGAGGTCTTGGTTTCAACTCCGCGTGGGTGTATGTGTGAGTGTGTTCTCCTATCATTTGGCAAAATAAAATTTTTTAAAAAAAACATATATATCAAAATAACGATCATTTACTATATAAGAATTAAATCCCCTACCTTAGTAATTGTTGTGAATTCAAAGCTTTTATATAAATAAACAAAAAAAAAATTATATGAACTCTCCTGTTATTCTCGATCTCTTTCTAAATTATAAGCTCGATCAATTTCCTCTTTGCTCAATGGATGACTCCTAAGGTATTTATAATGTGTAGAGGTGATGAGTCATAATTCAATAACTAGACACATGTCTCCCATGCAACTAAGATAGCACAACACAATGACACATGTCTCCCTGCAAACATTTCTCTTCTTAGATCGCCACCTATCACTCCTATGTAAAGTTTATCTCCCACCATTCGCCACCTAACCATTTCATGCAAAGTCTTAACTTAAAATTGTGACACCTCATTACTACAAATGTCACACTAATTCTAGTTTTGACATCTCATACAATTCATGCATGCCTCATGCAATTAAAATTCCTAAATTACATAATTATATATCAATTACTTCAACAACAATAATAATATTAAATCTCCATATCAAATAAAGTTTATGCTTCCAAAATGATATAATCAGCGGATCAAAGAATTTTGTATTGAAGCCCAAAGCGAATATCAGGAGCAATTAAAAGGAAAAAAATTAGCAAAGTGAGAGCCCTTCAAAAGGATAGTCCTGGGAGGGATTTAGTCAAGGTGCGCGTAAGTTGGCTCGGACAACCTGACCGTCAAACCAAAAAAAAAAGGACAGTCCTGTCACACCCCATTTTTGTCACTTTAAGGTATATCATTTCATGTAGCTTTTTGTGTTCTTTTCGAGTCTAGTCTTTTGCATTGAGTTTCTATAGTATTGAATATCATGTGTATGAATTTTGGAGTGATTTGGAGTTCATTTCAATAGTCAATAAGAACCTTTTGCGACTTTGAGGGCATAATCGTCTTTTAAGTTGTATACTTTCCATTTGACTTTGAAATGAGTCCTGAGTTGTTCCCTCAAGTTCATATGGATATATAGAGTCTATATATAGGTTTAATTTGATGAATTAATGGTCTAAGATCAAGTCGGCTCATAACGGTTTGGGTTAGCTAAAAGACCTTTTCTTGGCTTCGCTCAAATTGACTCACAAGATCCACTCAATTTTCTCTCATTTAACTTCAATTGGGTTTTATTTACATCCTAAACATGTTTAAAAAGGTTGAATTTTGATTTAGAAAGCATTTGGATCAACCTTGTGTGCAAACCCTAGCTTTGTGATGGTGGTGCACTATGGTTAGCCGCCTTTGTAAAACCTAACCATGCACCCATTGTTAGGATTTTTGTCCTAAAATGTCTAAAAATGTGTTCCTCTTCAAACCACGGTCGTTTTGGCTTTTATTTTGTCAAAATCGGACTTAATTTGACCTCTATAGGACTCCTAAAAGGATTAGAAGTTAAAACTGAAGTAGACAGAAGAGAGGCCTCGGGTAACCGTCTGGGGCTGAATGGTCAGCTGTTCAAGGCCTAGATGGCTAACCATCCTAGACTTGGTTGGTCACCGAAGGTACTCCGTCTTTGCTTAGGATTCTGACTCCTAACCCCTTTTTAATGGATTCTTTTGCCTTTGCAAGTTGTTTCCACTTAGGATTGAGTAACTTTGAGTTGTTTGAGCACCAGGAGAGTCTCTAATAGCCCTAAGATTACTTTTTAATGAATTAATCTTAGCCATTGGTTTATTAGGTCAGTCCCCTATATAAAAAACATGATATTCAACACATAAGAGGGCCAGAAGTGCAGTACTTTACACCTAGATAGAGAGAGAGCTACAAGATTGAGAGTTGAAGAACATCAAAGGGAGGTTTTCTAACCATAAGCAAGCAAGAGAAGAGTTATTTCAAAGGCAAAAGTTCTACAAGAGGTAAACCATACTTTCAATTGTTAAAATTAGGTTTCCTTCTTCTTCTATAACAATTCTAATACATGTAATACCTCAGCATATTAGGTCAATTCAATGCTTTTGTAGTGTGATATGAATGATGTTAGGATGGTTTGTGGTTTTATATGCTTGATAACCCTTAGTTTACTAAGGGCTTGAAAGCGTTATTCTTTTTATCTTTTTAAATCATACATGTTACATATAGCTTATTTGCTGTGATTATTGTCATGAATTGAGGTTTCAATTAGTTAATATATATGATATTCATGATAGTTTGAGCATGTGTTAGAGTCGTTTCATGTATTATTATTCATAGTTGTGAAATTAGGGTTTCTGTAACCCTAAATTTACGTAAGTTTCATACAGCATGTTTAAGATAATTTTGTGAGTTGTTACTCATCATAGTCATTCTATATATGCTACATATAGTTGAATCATGCTAGGTTTGCATTCATATAGTGGATTTTATAAGGTTTTTGGAGAGATTATCCTTTTTTAAGGATAATTATCCTTTTCGTTAAGTAAGGATTTGCATGAAAGTTTTCTATGATGTGTTTAAGCATGAAATCACTTATATTGTGTTCTAGGATATATATTTTACATAGGATATGACGATTGCACCTCCCCATAATGACTTTTTTACGTAAAATTATTTTAAGATAGTTTTGCTTAAAAAAGCTCACCATAGGAAGGTCCTTTTTCATATTTTACATAAAATATCATATTTTTGGGTTAGAATAGACCTTGTTATCATGTTTATTGATATTATTAGATGTTCTCATGACTATTAATTAGCATGTTTTTGGTAGTTTTTTATGCATGTTAGCTAGGTTATTGCATGTAGGGTTGTGTTAGGGTTTTTACTTATTCATTATTCTTGTTATTTGCATGATTAATGGATGATTTTAGGCCTTGCTATGATTCTGTCTAGATTAGTGTTTTGTTTTTTTTGCATGATTTTGAGCACGTGTAAGGGTGCAAACAGGTGTAATAATTGCCTTATTACAAATAAGGTTGTTATTGCTTAAACTTGTCATTGCTTGAAGAAAATTACATAAGTAGGGTATGAAGTGCCCTAATTCACTTTTCTTAACTTTTTTTTTCTCTTCTCCCTCCTAGGGTTATTTTCTAATAGAAAGATATAGTGAATTCTAGGGTTTCTTTCCACCCCTTTTTCAAAAGTTTATGTCTTTCATTGAAGTCTTATTGAGAATAATTTGTTTTTGAAAATCTCTATGGAAGGAAACCTAAGGTTTACCATAAGTCACTATTAGGATTTAACCCTATTCTCTTCGAACTACGTGGACTTTGATTTATGTATTTCCATGCATAGTACATAGGCACTCAATTGATGTTCAAGTCTGCCCTAGGATACTAAGTATCCTGGGTTTTCTTTTCCTTTTCTTTTATCCATTTGTTCATCGCATATGATTGCTAGTGGAGTAGGATGAATTTATGCTTGTGATTGCTAGTGGATTAGGATGAATTTGTCCATCACATATAATTGCTAGAAGAGTAGGATGGATTTGTGATTGTATACATGCTGTATTTTATTGATTGATATTGATTTGCATGTAATTAAGTCATTAAATTAGCATAATCAAATTAAGAGACCAACTTGGGCGATGTGGGTGCCTATGGGCTTAGCCTAGAACCTTCCCACATCATAACTTAGCCCCCGAATCCAATTTTTGGTTCAAGACCTTTGCCTTTCCTTTTAAAATGGAGTATGAGATTTTGGAAATAAAACATTTTTATGGTTTTCCTCTTTTCCTTAAAAAAATGAGATAGCGACTCCTTTCCTTTGTTGTCTTTTAAAATCTCAAATCCTGTGGGCCACTTTTCAGGGTTCACAAGTCCTAAGAATTATAGAAAGTGGTCATGGATTATATCGAGTTCGAAGATTTAGCCTTCGGAAAGTCAATGCTATAAGCTCTTAATTGTTATTAATGATTCTCTTTTATCTTGTAGGTTGTCATCCAAAGAAGGAAGTGCAATGGAGGTGGATACTACACGTCAAGGTCCCATCTGTTTGGTTGGCTAAGGTTGTTTACCCTAGCTTGGTGTTTACACCGAAAATGACATTTTTTAGTAATTAGTGAAAAGCTTATAGAAACATGCCATGTGGACAAATTATGGTTAATTAGTTGAGAATATGTGTGGTTTGACTTGGTAAAAAAAGAAGTGGGGAAGTGCTAAGGAAGTGGAGATCATGTAAGTTGTAACTACCCACTACCTTGTTATTAGTTGTATGCCCTATAGCCAATCATAGAGATGATATTTTAGGGATAAAGAACAATCATAGGATTTCATTTATTGTATGTGACATTTATTATTAATTTAATAAAGGGCTTTATTCTATCATGTTTATTCTTTATATTTGCATGATATGTCATGAAGTTAGAGTTGAGAATATCAAATCACAAAGAGTTATGATTGTAAGACTGTAAATATATCTCTGTACTAAACTCTTAAATCATTCCGAATTGAAGGTTCACTAGGATAGACAATAATGAATTATAGGACTAGCACATGTTAGGTTGGCTCTATAGAAGGATAGCTAGTTTCAAGTTATTTGTGTAGAAGACACTAAAACTAACATATGGGTGCTTGTTAATATAAACAAGTACATTGAATGTGACCAAAGTATTTTGAGATAAATTGAATAGAGTTTTACCTACCTGTTAATCAATTTCTCATAGTTGTAATGGTACAAGTAATCTTTAGACCTGAGACACTATGGTTGTCTTATGCATGGAGCTTTAGAAGTTTGATAGCATTAATTGCATATCCCAATAGGGTTTACAAGGGTGTTCATTGGCCCTACTGCTTTATGTGTGAAGGCATATGAGTGATCAACAAGGAATCTATCACTCCCCGTAAAGGGAGAGAATGTCTCACATAGCACTTACTAATATAACTCATGAAAGTTTATAGCCATGGTAGGATGACTATGGAAAGGAGTTTTCATAGTGCATTAACGAGTTGATATTTGTAAATGAATATAAAAGAATTGAATTAGGGACTTGACCAACTTCCATATCCTATTAGTTTAAGCGGAGACATTGTCTATGATGGAAGGATATAATTGTAACCTTAACTGTAACTGAAGTGTTCTTTGTATGCTATTTGTGGACGCTGGAAATCGACTCGGTGGGAAATCGAGTTTCTCTTTCCACTTTTAAAAAGGTTTTCAAAAAGCAAGGAGTTGCCACCTCATTTTTAAGGTACGAGGAAACCACAAAAAGATTTGTTTTTAAAAAAAACAAGTTTGACTCCATTAATGGAAAATAGGCAAGTCTTGAACCAAAAACAAGGGTTCGAGGGCTAGGTTACAAAATGGGTGCCTATGGGCCGTGGCCCAGAACCTTCCTATTTCGTAACCTAGCCCCTGAACCCTTGTTTTTGCTTCAAGACTTGCCTATTTTCCATTAATGGAGTCAAACTTGTTTTTTTTTAAAAACAAATCTTTTTGTGGTTTCCTCGTACCCTAAAAATGACGTGGCGACTCCTTGCTTTTTAAAAACCCTTTTAAAAGTGGAAAGAGAAACTCGATTCCCTCTCGAGTCGATTTCCAGCGTCCACAGTTTGGCGACTCCACTGGAGACATTGAGAGCTAAACTCAAATTTATTTATTGGGCTTAATCAATTTCATTGTTAATCAATCGATCACTATCACTCTTTTACATTGCATACTTGCATCAATGTATCCTTACAAATGATCGGCTACACTGGGCCTTTGATGGTGTGGCTATCAACTCCAATTGCCTCGTACCGAACGGTTCGCCGTTCAAGTATATTATATGAGTAGGTCATACCGCTGGACCCACGCGAATTCCTTTATTCACATGTGGTTAGGTATAAAACCTCTCTAGCAATTGGGGAACCTTTCACCCACCCATATTCATGTAGAATAGGGACACACTTGAGCTCACTTTGCTATACTGTCAAATCTATGCTGTTATGCTGTACGTTTTTACACATGCTATGTGATTAAGTGAATAAGGTATAACTCAATTAAATGAGCCTAGTATGATCACCCACCCAATGCCCCGCAAGGCATGATATGGATGGGTTATCTAACTAAGGCCATGTTGAATTGGATTTTATACACTTCAAAATAGTCATGGACCTTTGATTTAGAATCTGTTGGGTCGTTATGCTGCCTAATTGTCTGTGATTGATTTTTGCATTACAACTTAGGGTCATTTGTTTCCATGTCCTTAGTATGTCTTTGTACCCTTAAAGGATGACCGTCTAACTATGGGTATAGCAAGTTTAGGTCTAACCTTTGTCTATGTGTCCATGGTATTCCATTGAGCTGTCCACTTAGGAAAATAGGGTTAACCAGTCCTACAACCTTGGTATGTCAGCTCACCATTGTTTTTAGGATGTCATGTGTAGTTAGGGGTACGATGTGTCACACCTAGCAACAATGTCTTGATGCTACCCATGAGATACCGTTATGTTGTCTGTCTAGGTACTTAGGGTCAATTGGTCCCATGTGTGTCGTCCCATCTTTCATGCTATGGAATTTGGTTATAAAGTGTCTAACTAGGGGTATGGTACTTAGGGTCAACTCTATTAGATTTAGAGTAGTCACGGACCTGAATTTAAAATAAAAATTTTGGACTAGGCCTAAAAGAAAACATGTTCTTGTCAAGGGATTGGCTTAGATTCGAGATCATATGGGAAGACTAGTTAGAGTAAACTATCCAGTTGAAGATATATCAGAAATAAACCCATCAGTACCTGCATCGACCTCCTCTGAGGAAGTGGTCCCACTTGAGAATGTTAACAATCTCTTATATGAGATAATAACTATGTTGCAACATATATCTCTGAAATCTGATGAGGCACTGAGGATGGCTCATGAAGCGGTTCAAGCCCGAGTAATCCATACCCAACCTATTCCACAAAATACCCAACCCATTCCACAAAATGCCCAACCTATTCTACAAAATACCCAAGCTCTACCTCAAAATAATCAAACCATTCCACAGACTACCCAACTTATTCCACAAAATACCCAAGCTCCACCACAAAATACCCAAGCCGTGCCACAAAATACCTAGAATCACCCCATTAACCTGGATGATTATCCTAATATCACTTTGGAACCAAATGTTGCCACTCTTAAGCCTAATTTGCCCGTGCCCAAGGATAAAAAATTGCTAGCTTCCAGAATTGAAGCCATGGAGAAAGCCCTTAAGAATATTCGTAAGTCAGATGATTTGATTAATATCCATACATTGTCTCTTTTCCCTTAAGCCCTTATACTAACCCAGTTCAAAATGCTAGAGCTTGAAAAGTTTGATAGTGCAGGTTACCCTAAGACCCATTTGAAAACGTATACTAGGGCTATGCACTCAAGAGGAGCCACAGATGAGCTTTTGGTCCAAATGTTTCATGAGTCTCTATCTAGATCTGCTGTCCGTTGGTTTTTATCGTTGGATGAATCTCGAACCGGTCTTGGGAAGATGTTTGTATAGAATTCTCTAATCATTACAAGTACAACACTGAGGTTGATGTTACCCGTAGGGATTTGGAGACCACTAAAAAAGAGTAAAAAATGAGACCTTCTTTGCTTTCATCACTAGGTGGAGACTTAAGGCATCCCAAGTGACTATAAGATCTAATGAAGAGGAGCAGATCCAAATTATTGTAAAGAACCTTTTACCAGTGTACCACAAGCACCTATTTGCTCATTATTTTCCAAACTTCAAAACTTTAATTGAAGTTGGAACCCAAGTAGAAGATGTCATCACTAATGGGACAATTAATGATGAGGAACAACTTCGTCCCCGTCGCTCTACAACTAATGTAAAGTCCACTGAGGTGAACAACTTAACATCTCTTCCAGCCATTCAAATCAGATAAAGGGCCTCATCAATTCCTTGAGCTTTATATGCGATTGAGCCATGTTTTTGAGAAGTTGAAGGTAAGGGTCTACTTGAACCGCTTGACCCGGCACCATTACCTAATCCTCTACCTCGTCGGTTTAAGGAAAATGAGTATTATGACTTCCACCAAGGCAAGGGGCATAGCACTGATCGTTGCCCAGGATTGAAGCATGAGATCCAAGACCTCTTTGATAAAGGAGCCATTAGTCCACCAAAGTCATCCAACCATTCAGGTGCTATAATCTGATTGACTCTTAAGGACGTCTTTCTTCGTGCTTGCTGCTGCACTGATTCCATTATGAACATTTGTGATGAGGAGTTTAAGCATGTTCAGTTCAAAGTAGACTTAGGATTGGTTCATTTTCTTTCTAGTTTATAGTCCATTTGCTTCCTAGTTAATTTGTGAGTCCCTGTTACTACTAGTCTAGTCTTTCATTGTAATTCCTCAGTCTTTCAATAAAATGATTTGATTCCAAATATTCATTTATCTTTCCATTCATATCTTCTCATCAATCAATCAATGATCAAAGTGGCATAAATATAAACTTTAGAGGCATGATGGATGAACTATGACCAATTAATTTGGAAACAATGATAAGCCTGAAATGGTTAAGTTAGGGACCACCCTCCCAAATGAAGATAGAGAACTCATCAGTCCATTGAAGAAAGACTTTGAAGCCTTTGAAGATCAAGAAGTTGAGCATTGAACAATTCAAAATCAAACTTTCAAGAAGATTAGTCTATGTAGCAAAAAAAAAAAAAAGACAAAAAATGTTAGAACGGAAAAGTGATGGTAGAATCATCAAGAATGTTAAAGAAGATTGATAGAGAATTGTTAAAGAAAAACCTTGTGATCAAAGAGGTTAAAGCATCAGTTCATGACTCGGAATGAGAGATGAAGATCAAATTAGGGTGGTTCCTATATCAATAAAAATCTTTGGCATGTGTGGAGTCCTAGCCCGCTAAGTTGAAAACCTGAAAAGGCGGCCTAGGCAAAAGTTAGGGCTTCAAAAAAAAGAAAAAGAAAATTGAGTTTGAACTACGAAGACCTGATTCCCTGCAAAAGACAAGCTTTTCAGATGTGTATGTTTCTTTCAAGGATTAAATGGGGATACATAGGCAGCCCATAAAGTCACTTTGGGTGCGGTTTAACAAAAAAAAGAAGAAGAAAGAAGAAAAAAAGGGCTTTGTATGTGACCAATCATTGAAGGTGATTCTTTGTGACTGGATTGAAAGGGAATAGTGTCACACCCCATTTTTGTCACCTTAGCTAGGACATATCATTTCATGTAGGATTTTGAGTCCTTTTTGAGTCTAGTCTTTTGCATTGAGTTTCTATGGCATTGAATATCATGTGTATGAATTTTGAAGTGATTTGGAGTTCATCTCGATGGTCAATAAGAACTTTTGCGACCTTAAGGGCATAATCGTCTTTTAAGCCGTATATTTTCCATTTGACCTTGGAATGAATCCCGAGTCATCCCATCAAGTTCATATGGTTATATAGAGTCCATATATAGGTTCAATTTCATGAATTAATGGTTTAAGATCAATTCGGCTCGTAATGGTTCGGGTTGGCTAAAAGACCCTTTCTTGGTTTGCTCAAATTGACTCATAAGACCCAATCAATTTTCTCTCGTTTAACTTCAATTGGGCTTTATTTATGTCCTAAACATGTTTAGAAAGATCAATTTTCGATTGGGAAAGCATTCGGTTCGACCTTGTGTACAAACCCAGCTTAGCGACAGTGAAGCACTATGGTTAACCACCTTTGTAAAACCTAACCATGCACCCATGGTTGAGGATTTTTGTCCTAAAATGCTTAAAAATATGTACCCCTTCGAAACACGGTCGTTTTGGCTTTTATTTCGTCAAAATCGGACTTAATTTGAAGATTTTAGGACTTCTGAAGCAAGTAGAAGTCAAAACCGAAGCGGACTGAAGAGAGCCCTCGGGTAACCGTCCGGGGCTGGACGGTCAGCCGTCCAAGCCCAGATGGCTAACCGTCCAGGCCTAGATGGTCACCCGAGAGAGTCCGTCCTCAACTCGAACTCTGACTCTTCTTTCCCTCTTTTGACGGTTTCCTCCACCAAAACAACTTGTCTGAGCTTAGGAGTGTGTAGGTTTGAGTTGTTTGAGCACCAAGAGAGTCTCTAATAGCCCTAGGATCATTATTTAGTGAATTAATCCTAGCCATTGGTTTAGGGGGTCAGTTCTCTATATAAAGGACATGATATTCAGCACATAGGGGAGGATAATTGCACTTTACACTTAGAGAGAGAGGGAGCTACGAGTTTGGAGAGCTAGAAGGACTTCAAGAGGAGGCTCTTCAACCCCAAGCAAGCAAGGAAACAAGAGGTTTGAAGACAAGGAAGAGTCTACAAGAGGTAAGTCTATCCCTTCAATGCTGAACATGAATTTTTGCTTCTCCTTCTTCTCTTTCTTCTTCTTCTTCTTTTAAGATAGTTATAGTGCATGCAATTGTTCTTCTTATGGATTGAATTCAATGTTTATGTGATGTTATATGAATGATTTTAGGATAGTTTATGGCTTTATATGCTTGATAATCCCTGGTTTACTAAGGATTTGATAGCCTTACTTCGTTCTATCCTCTTAAATCATGCATAGTTCACATGTTTAGGTTGCTGTGATTGTTATCATGAGTTGATGTTCCTGTTAGTTAGTATATGTGATATGAATGATATTCATGATAATTTGAGCATGTCTTAGAGTCGTTTCATAGGTCCTAATGCATGGTTGTGAAATTAGGGTTTCGATAACCCTGAATTCGCACAAGTTTCATACAGCATACTTAGCTTAGTTTTTTGGGTTGTTGCTCATCATAATCATTCTATATATGCTGCATATAGTTGAATCATGCTAGGTTTGCATTCATATAGTATATTTTATAGGGTTTCTGGAGATATTATCCTTTTTTAAGGATAATTATCCTTTTCGTTGAGTGAGGTTTTGTATGAGGGTCTTCTGTGATGTGTTTAAACATGAAATCTCTTCTATTATGTTCTAGGGTATATATTTTATGTAGGATATGCTGATTGCACCTCCCCATAACGACTTTCTTACGTGAAATTATCTTAGGATAGTTTCGCTTAAGAAAGCTCGCCGTAGGAAGGTCTATTTTCATATTTTACATGAAATATCATTTTTTTTGGTTAGAATGAGCTTTGTTATCATGTTTATTGATATTATTGGAGTCTCTTATGCTTGTTAGTGTGTCTTTGATAGGTTTTTATGCATGTTAGTCGAGTCATTGCATGTAGGATTGAGTTAGAGTCCTTAGTTATTCATTATTCTTGTTGTTTGCATGATTAATGGATGATTTTAGGCCTTGTCAAGGTTTTGTCCAGATTTGCATATTGCTTTCTTTGCATGATTTTGTGCACTTGTAAGGGTGCAAACAGGTACAATGCTTGTCCTATTGCAAATAGGGATGCTATGGTCTGAAATGGCTAATGCTAGGAGTTTGTGCGCTCAGGTAAGTAGGGTTTGAAGGTGCCCCAATTCACCTTTCTTTTTCTATCTTTTCTCTTCTCCCTCCTAGGGTTACTTCTTAATACAAGCTTATGGTAATTATCAAGGGTTTCCTTCAATAATAAATTCTGGTTTTTATCAAAGTTTTCCTCTTGTGGAAGTTTTCAGTTTTGGATTTAATCAATGTATTTTCAAATGAGGAAACCTAGGGTTTTTACCATAGGTTTGTATTAGGTTGTAACCCTATTCTTTTCGAACTACGTGGACTTTGATCCATGTATTTCGCTGCATGGTACGTAGGCGCTCTTCGTGAGGCTCAAGTCCGTTCTAGGATCCAAGTATCCTAGGCTTTTTTCTTTTCTTTTCTTTTTTTCTGTTTTGTTTTATTTGAGTGATTGTGCATGAGATGATTGGATGAAATATATGATATGCATGCTGCCTTGTGATGATATATGATGATATTTGAGTGGAAAAGATCTTAAGTTAGCCCAATTAAATTAAGAGACCAACTCGGGCGATGTGGGTGCCTATGGGCTTTTGCCTAGAACCTTCCCATGTCGTAACTTAGCCCCCGGATCCAATTTTCTGGTTTCAAAGACTTTGCTTTTCCTTTAATGGAGTCATGTGGTTTTGAAAATAAAACATCTTTACGGTTTTCCTCTTTTCCTAAAAAATGAGGTGGCGACTCCTTTTTTGTTTGTTGTCTTTCATACCTATTATCATTTTGCCAAACCCTTGTGGGCTCCGCGCTTTTTTTTCGTGGGTTCATAAATAGTTTCATCCGTAAGCCTTTTAGGAGATTTAACATGCCACTAAGAAGTTGATATGATTTTTCTACTATCTTCTATTACTTTTTGTCTTGTTGATTCAAAAAAAAGAAAAAAAAGAGTCCCTCACCATTGATTCTCCCATGTTTCTCTTTATGTTTTTTTTTAATCTTGTGTCTTTATTGGTCATTGACCTTGCCCTCTAAAGAATCCTTGATTGTTGTGATCCCATCCAATCCCATTAAAAAAAAAAATGTCTCATTCGTAGGACCTCACCACGTCTTTTGACTCAAACTTTTGTCATAGATTTAATGACAAAAAAGGTGTAGCAGTGATCTCTAAGGGAATAATTGGGCTTATTTGATTGAAATATCTGAATGGCTCAATGAAGAGTAGGGGTATGAGATTTCATGAATTGAATTCCTCCATGGTTGAAGCATTATCTAGGTCAGACAAGCTCGAATGGCTCAATGATGAGGAGAAGAGGTATGGAACTTCATGAATTCCTATGGTTGAAGCATTCTCAAGATCTGAAAGGCTCGTAGTAGTAAAATAAGTGAAGAGAAAAGAAAAGCCCGCTAGGTTGAAAACCCGAAAGGGCGTCCTAGGCAAAAATTAGGGCAACCCGCTAGCTTGAAAACCTAAAAGAGCAATCTAAGCAAAATTTAGGGTATTTTAAAAAAAAAAGGGAGGGGGGGGAAAGGAAGTGTCCACTCTGTCTCCGTACTCTGAATAAGCAATGGGTCTAATCTAGGCCTCTTAAAAGCATATCTTTTTCTATTAAGGCATATCCATGATTAAAGAAAATTGTTTTACAAAAGGCTCCATGACTGTACTAAGACTGTGTAGAAAACCTTAAGAATGTCTTTCAATAAATGATAAAGAATGAAAAATAATGAATCTTATTAGAAGCCATTGCTAGCTTTAGTCTCTAAATCCGTCTTGATAGAGTGTCTATCATGTCCTTAGAGTTATACCTTTTGTTAGGTTTGTCTTCCCTCATAAGGTTTGCACCGTTTTATTACAGGGCTTGAGGGTCTTTTGCATGTCTGTTTCTAGGCTGGTGAGCCTACTTAGTTTGGTTTTAAGGCCTTTTTGTATGTTTGTTTCCAAGATTATGGACTTCCTCTATTCAGCTTTAAGGCTTGAAAGCCTTTTAATGTATTTGTATAAGCATAGGAATTGACTTCATCTCCAGGCCTATGAATTTTTGCATGATTGTCTTGAGGCCCGTACGCTTCCTTGTTCATCTTGAGGCCCAAATACCTCAGTTATTTTAGCTTCCAGGTTTAACACCTTAAAGTTTAGGCTCTTTTTCAATCCAAGTTCGAGGCATTACTGCTTCCTGAAATTGTTTTAAGGCATGTGTAGCCTTCGTTCTTCCCTTGTGAATGTTGATGAATCTCATCCACACCATATGAGTATTGACCACTTCTCATTGGTTTCTTAATATGAGTATTGACTCCTACTCATACGAGGCTTTAGATTTCTCATATGAGTATTGATCATTACTCAAATGATCACTCATTTCAATTGTTCTCTTGTTGTACAAGTATTGACTCTTACTCATATAACACATTGTTCCTCTTCATATGAATATTGAATTCTACTCATATAATGCAATGTTTTTCTTGAGTACTGACTTATTCTCATCTTAAGCATTGACTTTTGCTTATATATTTTTTGTCAAATGAGTAATGACTTCTACTCATTTCGAGCATTGACCCTTGCTTATATACTTTTCTCTATGAGTATTGACTTCTTCTCATTTCAAGCATTGACTGTTGCTTATATGCTTTTAATCGAGAGTATTGACCCTTACTCATCTTAAGCATTAACCCTTGCTTATGTGCTTTTCTCTATAAGTATTGAATTCTACTCATGAGATTTCTTATTACACTTTCAGTGTGGATATTGACTTCTATCCATACAGTATATCATTGGTTCTCGTATAAATAATGACCCTTACTCATACGATGTCTCATTGGTTCTCTTGAGTACTGACTTATATTCATTCCAAGTATTGACCCATACTTACTCTGAGTATTGACACATACTCATCCTAAGTATTGACAAATACTTATTCCTGAGTGTTGACCTATACTCATTCCAAGTATTGACTTATACTTGCTCCGAGTATTAACATATACTTATCCTAAGTATTGACCTACACTTATTCCTAAGTATTGACCTATACTCATTCCAAGTATTGACCCATACTTATTCCGAGTATTGACACATACTCATCCTAAGTATTGACCAATACTTATTCCTAAGTGTTGACCTATACTCATTCCAAGTATTGACCTATACTTGCTCTGAGTATTAACACATATTTATCCTAAGTATTGACCTACACTTATTCCTGAGTATTGGCATATACTCATTCCAAGTATTGAACCATACTTATTCTGAGTATTGACACATACTCATCCTAAGTATTGACCCATACTAATTCCGAGTATTAACATATACTCATTCTAAGTATTGACCCGTACTTATTCCGAGTATTAATACATACTCATCTTAAGTATTGACCTATACTTATTCCTGAGTATGGACCTATACTCATTCCAAGTATTGACCCATACTTACTTCGAGTATTGACACATACCCATCCTAAGTATTGACCTATACTTATTCCTGAGTATTGACCTATACTCATCCCAAGTATTGACCCATCCTTATTCTGAGTATTGACACATACTCATCCTAAGTATTGACCCATACTTATTCCTGAGTATTGACCTATACTCATTCCAAGTATTGACCAATACTTATTCCAAGTATTGACACATACTCACCCTAAGTATTGACCCATACTTATTCCGAGTATTGACACATACTCACCCAGAGTATTGACCCACACTCATTTTAATTATTAGAGCACATTTGTCCCGAGTATTGACCCATACTCGCTCTTAGTATTGACCCGTACTCACTCTCTTGTTTCAAGTATTGACCCATACTCATCCCGCGTTTTCTGAGTATTGAACCATACTCATTCTAAGATTTGACCCCTATTTGTTTTGAGAGTATTGACCCATACTCATCTTTAGCATTGAACTATGCTTGTTTTAAGTAATGATCCCTACTCTTGATCTCCTTTCGTGTATGAACCTGCCTTTGTCATATTAGTATTGACCCTTGCTCTTATGACATCTTTGTCCATAAACATATGAGTATTGACTGCTACTCATATGATGTCCCGTTGGTTTTATCATATGGATATTGACTCTTGTTCATATGATGTCCCATTAAACTTTTTATGAGTATTGATTCCTACTCATAAGACGAATAGTGTTGGTTATTCATTGTCCTGTGAGTACTTCCCCTTACTCATAAGATGTCCTATTGACAAAGTCAACAAAAAGTTGTGAAAATGGGCTGTCTTTCTTGACATTGGCATTTACTTGTTAACACAAGCTTTGCTAATGAGAGGTATCTGTAAACACCCCATTTTCATCCCCCCATTCACACCTATCTATCTCCCATGCATTATCACATGTAGAGAATTGCATCATTTGGACACCAAACCTTTTTAGTTAAGCTCTATACATCCCAAAGAATCCATGGTATCCTCCGGGGTTCAATTTGGTTAAGTCTTGATAGCTAATAAGAACTTTTACAACTTGAAGGGCATTTATGTCATTTCACTTGCATAATTTTTATTTGATATCCAATTCTCACCAAATTCACCTCGGGATGATCCCAATGGCCTTAGAATGTCATGAATAGGCTTGGTGTAAAATTTGGTTAAGTTTAGAGATGATTTGCTTAAGGATGGTCCAAATAGGCTCGATTTGACTCCGTTCGTTGTTCCTTCTTATAATTGCTTCTTAATTTGATCCAATTAAGTTCAATTAATGCTCCATTAATGTCAATTGGGTCTTAATTAAGGTATATTAATGCTTGGAATTATTTTTGGGAGAGTTTGATTGCAACTAGGACTCCATTAAGGTTCAAACCTTAATGGCATCCCGGTAAGCCTTAATAGATCTCTATGAGCCATATGGGCTTAACCCTTGATTGATTGACCAAGTGTGGCTCAATTAGGTTTGTTTTTATCAGATTTTGGACAGAAAATTGAGCCATGGTCATTTTAATTCCAAAACCAATGTATTTGGACTTGAAATGGGCAAGAGACGTTGCATAAAGGGATAAGAATGCACAAAAGGGCATGAAAAAGCACCAAACCAGCCACTGTTGGCCGTGTGGCCACCTAGGAGGGCCAAACGGCCACCTAGGTGCCTAAGAAAATTAAAAGATAAAATCTAATCTAAGTTGGACTTGGGCTCAAGTGAGCGGCCTACGTACTTCTGACGAAGATCAAAGTCCATGTAGTTTGAACAAATCATGTTAGGGGGAAGAGTTTCACTCCTTGTAGGACTCTATTAGAATCTAATCCATAATCAAACACTTTATTTAGAAAATAACTTGATTTAAAACGAACAACTTTAGTTTACAACCTTGTTTGATTTAGGATCAAGACTCTAATAAAATCTTACGAATAATAAAACTCATGGAAGCATGCATCATCACATAAACAATTACATCATAGCAACGAAGTTTATAAATTATACCTGACAGAACTGAGGTAGAGTTTTGTTTGCAACCTCGGGGTTTTTCATTCTGAAGTTGGGCTGAACTTCCATGCTTTCCAAGCTTTATGATGGCCTCAAGGGAGGGAGTCACAAGTCGGGCAGAGCTTCTGCGCTTTCAAGCTCTAAAATGGGTCACAAGCTAGAGGGTACTAATAGGAATATTCCGCACTAACTATTGAGCCAAGCTCTTCTTTATAATGAGTCTCAAGTGAAGGGATACTAATAGGAATGTTCACCCCACACTCAAGAACTCAAGCTCTTCTTTTGCTTAGGAAAACTCTACTAAGACTTGATGGAGAATGAATAAAAGGAGGACCCCTATTTATAGTGAAAGGTGGGTGGAATGAATGGTCAAGATTGGATCTTGTAAGGAATTGAATCAGAGAAAACAAGAATGTAGAAGAAAGTAAATAACAAAAATTTTCATTCAATTCCTTGAACCCATGAATATAATTGTGATATAATACAAAACAATAAAACCCTAATTACAAAGAGAGGGTTTAGAACTTACAGTAGGTCTTTAAGATGATTAATTGATCTTCAAATGAACAAAAATCCAACAGCACAAATGTCTTGCCTCCATGGTATCCACATCAAGCAAAAGTCTTCAAGTTGTCTTCTAGTTCTCCCTAGGGTTTGCTAGAATGGAGAAGAAGAAGAAGAGAAAGAGAGAGGCCTACTCAAACTTGGGCTAGAGAGAAAGTGGAGTGAATAATTGTGTGTCAAAGCACTTGCTAGTGTGCTTTATATAGACACACAACAAGGGCCGACCCTGGGGGAATCCCACTCTAAGTGGGATTTGCAACTTTCTCAAATTTCACTTTAACCCCTCCTTTTACATCAAATGAAAGTATGGCCCTTTCGAACTTTTCTCAATGCACTTATGCCCTTTCTCTCACAATTTAAAGCCCTATTCACTTATTGGTGTGTGACCCATTGGGTTCACAACATTTAGTAGTAGGAAATGGCACAAAGAGTGCCCAATGGAACACTTTCCATTAAAGGTCTAATTGGAACACCTTCCAATTCCCTGATTGATTATAACTCACTTATATCAATTAGGGCTTCTACTATCCATAAGTAACACCTAGCATGGCTCATGGTGTGGTCCTAAATTCTCATTATAATTTGTTTTCAAGATTTGTTCATGAACTCTTGTTGCTCGTCGTAATTCATAAATTTTTCTTTCAATGATCCTTGTTGTTTCTAAGTTTACTTTCAACCATTACTCTCATTCATTTTATTTCTTTTTAGACATTCAAACTAAACCCAAGAGAGATGAACCTTTATCTCTCATCAATCGCCTAATACATTTAATTTACTCAAATTCAATCAATTGGTGACTAACTAGGCATCAAAGGCCAATGGCCTTTAATTCAACATCCTAGGAGGTGCCGAGGGGTTGTGTACACACGATCTTTAGGCTTTCGAGCCTTGGCATGCCTGTTGGGAATCAAATAGAGAGGAAAAATAAACAAAAGCGGAATAAAATTTTTCCTACGATTCCCAAACCCATGAATCTTAATTATGCTTAATACAAAAACCATAAACCTAACTACCAAGAGAGTTAGGATACTTATAGTTGAATAAAGTCTTCTCTTTTGTGCTCCAAGCTTTGATTTTGATTGAGCAGTCTAAGTGTACTGCCTCCAACAGTATCCACACCTAGCTAGAGCTTGATGTCCTTTCCTTCTTCTTCCTTATGGTTGCTAGAAGTGGAGAAGAGAGAGAGAGAGAGAGAGAGAGAGCCTCCAAGCTGATTTTCGGCCAGCACTAGTGGGTGTGTTAATGTGATGATGTCATCACCTTATAATGGGCAATATATAGCCCACTAATAGGGCCGGCCATGGGGGGATTCCTAACCCTAGTGTGTTTTGTGTAATTACTCTTAATTACACAATTAGCCCACTAGTTTGCATCAAATACAAATTAGCCCCTTAAAGAACTTTTCTTTAATCACTTACACCCTTTCTCTCATAGACAATCAAGCTCTCTTAGCATGATCAGTGTGTGACCCATTGGGTTCACATCATCAAATAGTAGGAATAGCACATGTTGTGCACAATGGAACACTTTCCATTAAGGGTCTAATTGAAACTCCTTCCAATTCCCTAATTGATTATAACTCATTTATATCAATTAGGGCTTCTACTAACCATGAGTAACACCTAGCATATGGCTCATGATGTAGTCCTTAATGAGATGAATAGTCATTTACAAAGAACCCTTCTATTATAATTTATAGGTTATAATTCCATCCTTCTATCAACACATTGTCTCCAATTGAACTAATAGGACATGGAAGTCTGTCAAGTCCCTAGTTCAATTACTTTATACTCATTCATTAATATCAACTCAATGATGAACTTATGGAAACTCCTTTCCATATTCATAATACCATGGGCTCATGGGTTTAATGAGTTATATTCAATGAATGCTATATGAGACATTCACTCTCTTTTTCCTGAGAGTGATGGATTCCTTGTTGATCACTCACATGCCTTCACACACATAGCAGCAGGGCCAATGAACACCCTTACAGACCTTTGAATAGGATCTGCACTTAGTGTTATCAAACTTCTAAAGCTACATGCATAAAACAAACATGGTGTCTCAGGTTTAAGGATTACTTGCACCACTATAACAATGAGAAACTGATTGACAAGCAGGTTAAAACTCCATACAGTTTATCTCATATCTTTGGTCACATTCAGTGTACCTATTCTTATAATAGGCACTCACTTGTTGGTTGTAGTGTCTCCACACAAATAGCTTGAGACTAGCTATCCTCCTATAGAGTCAACCTAACAAGTGCTAGTCCTATGGTTCATTACTGTCCATCATAGTGAACCTTCAACTAGGTGTGAACCCCGGAAATTGGGCCCACGAGGGATTGGCGAAAAGATTTGATTTGGTTTGAAAAAGGAAAAGGAGTCGCCACCTTATTTTTTAAAGGAAACAAGGAAAACCCTAAAAAACAGTTTTGTTTTAGGAAAACAAAATAATGACTCCACGTTTAAAAATGGTAAGGCAAATGATCTTTTGGAAACCAGAGAAATCGGGGATTCGGAGGCTAAGTTACGATATGGGAAGGTTCTAGGCAAAGCCTATAGGCACCCATATCGCCCTAAACGGTCTCTTAATTTAATTGGGCTAAATCAAAGTCTTAATCACACACAAATCAACAATTATCATCACAAGACAGCATGCATATCATTCATTCATTCATCCATATAATCAAGTAAATCAAAGAAAAACAGAAAAAAAAAAAGAGGGGGAGGAGAAAACCTAGGATACTTAGTATCCTAGGGCGGACTTGAACCTCACGAAGAGCGCCTACGTACCATGTATGGAAATACATGGATCAAAGTCCACGTAATTCGAAAAGGAATAGGGTTATAACCTAATCAAGGCCTATGGTAAACCCTAAGTTTCCTTTCAAGTAAAACATGGTAAGTTTCCAAAATAAATGATTCTCAAAAGATTTTTGGTAAAATATGGAATTTTGATAAAAAATGGAAACCTTGATTCAAAAGGTATTTGTTATTGAAAGGAAACTATAAGGATTGCCATGTTCTCCTATTAGGAAATAACCCTAGGGGGGGGAGAAAGGGAAAGTTTCAAAGGAAGGAAAGAAGGGTGAATTGGGGCACCCTCATACCCTACTTACCTTAAGCGAAAGCAACCTGTCAAAGTAACCACCCTATTGCATAGGGTAATTACCTTATTTGTAAGATTTCATCTTACAATAGCCAAAATAACCACCCCACATTGGTGGGGTAGTTGCACCTGATGTACCTGTCAAAGCACCTGCAATTTCCATGCAAAGAACACCAAAAATACCCACCAAACAAGCTAGATTCCAAATCAAGCCATTATCATGCCCAAACATGGGCTAACACATGCTCAAAATATCATATCAAGGACAAATAACAGATCTGGACAGAATTGAAATAAGGCTTAAAATCAACCACAAGTCATGCAACAACATGAATCATAAGCTAACTAAAACCCTAATTCAACCCTACATGCAATGACATTCAAAAAACACTAAAATCCACTACTATGAATGCAGAAAAATATCATGGTTATCAAATATGCAGCACATATATATCAACTATGAAGAAAACACAAAGAAAAACCCTAAGCTATCATGCTATATGCAACTTTCCTAATACAAGGATGAGTGAAACCCTAGAATCACAACTGTGCTCAAAATCACATAAAATAACTCCAAATCATGCAAAACTCATCATGGACATCATTCTAATCATGCATATTAATCAATAGAAGCATCAACACATGATAAAAACACAAGCTTGCACATGAAATATAGCTATTCTAAGTAAAAACCTAATTTCAGCACAAGAGAAACCCTAGAATTGCAAACATGCATTAAATCACATGGAACAGCATCCTAGCATACTAAACAGCCCATAAACATTATCCTAATCATGCATACTAACTAATAGAAATAGCAAAACACAATAAAAACACAAACTTTAACATGCAAAAGAGTTATTTCATGCAGAAAACCATTTTCAGCACTAAGGAAACCCTAAAGTCCCAAGCATGCAGTAAATCACATGGAATAACATCCTAGCATACTAAACAGCCCATGAATATGATCCCAAACATGCATACTAACTAATAGAAGTAGCAAAACACAATAAAAACACAAGCTTGAACATGGAATAATGCTATCTTATGCAAAAACCCTAGTTTGAATGAAAGAGAGAAAGGGGAAGAGGTATACCTATGGTGGCTGCTGTAGAGAGTCCTCCTCTTCTTATTGTACTGCTGGAAATTCCTTCCTTCAAGCCTTCAAGCCCAACTCCAGCCCTCCTTCAAGCTTTCTCTCACACTCTCTCACTCAAAGTTTAGGTTAAACTACCCTAAGGATGACTGCCATAGCCTCCAAGTCTCACACATGCCTCACACTTCAGAAATTCCCTCCAAGTGCCTCCCCTATTGCTGAAGTATAAGGGGGTATTTATAGGGATTGAGGGAAAACCCTCAATGGTTGGGATTAAAACCCTAGGGATTGATCCAAGGGCTCTTAGAGGTTCCCTTGGAGCTCAAGTAGGTCAAATAGGGCTGAAATTAGGGTTAAATGGCGGCTGGAGGTGTGCAAATCCGAGAAAATAGGATGGGAGCAGCGTCCAAGCTCAAAATAGGAAAGTGGCTCGGGTGACCACCTGGGGCTGGGCGGCTAGCAGCCTGGGCCCAGGTGGCTAGCCGCCCAGGCCTAGGTGGTCACCCGAGGCCCTGTCAGCTTATGCCTATATTTGACCCTTTCGGCTTCCAAATGTGTTTCAGGGCTCAAATCAACTCCGATTTTGACGAAACGAAAGCCAAAACGACCGTGTTTCGAAGGGGAATGTAATTTGAGTCATTTTAGGGCAAGAAACCCTAGCCATGGCTGCATGGTTGGGTCCTACAAAGGTGGTTAACCGCTATGTCTCACCATTGCTTAGCTTAGGTATGCACATAGGGTCGCACCGAATCCTTTCCAATTCGAAATTCAACCTCCCTAAACACATTTGGGGATGAAATTAAGACCAATCAAGGTCAAATGAGTAGTCATAGAGTGAAAATCATGAACCAATTTGGGCTAACCCGAAGTAGGTCTCTTAACCAACCTGAGCCATATTGAGCCATTTTAATCCCGAACCATCAATTCATCAAATTGAACCCATAAATACCTCAAATACAACCATATAAACTCCAATTGGCAACTTGGAGATCATTTCAAGGTCAAATGGAAAGTTTGTGATCAAAAAGACGATTATGCCCCTCAAGTCACAAAGGTTCTTATTAACCCTCAAGATCAACTCCAAATCGAACCAAAATTCATACACACCATCCTTAGGACCCTGGAAACTCAATGCAAAAGACTAGACTCAAAAAGGAAACAAAAAGACACATGCAATGACAAACCCTAGCTAAGGTGACAAAAATGGGGTGTGACACTAGGAATGTTTTAGGAGTTCAGTACAGAGATATATTTACAGTCTCAAAATTACAACACTTTATAATTTCATATTCTCAACTCTAACTCCATGGACATATTATGTAAATATAAATGATGCATATAAACATAATAGAATAAGCCCTTTTATTAACTCAATAATAAATGTGACATGCATAAATGAAATCAATTGATTGTTCCTAATCCCTAAACAATCATCTCCATGATTGGCTCTAAGGCATAATCCTAACAATGCCCCCGTATACTTTTTTGTGTGAACACCTGGCATGCCCATGTAGTGGTCTTAGGATTTTTCTAGTAGGTTTAGTCTAATTTAAGCTTTTTGTTTTTGGCTCTTGGTTGTGATGGTGTTTGGTTTTTGTGGGATGTTATCTTTGGTGTATCGTTTCTTGCCTTTCTTAAATGAAATTAAAGTTCTTGCTATGTCTAAATAAATAAATGAAATTCAACTTCAACATTTATAACTTAAAATTAACATATATTAATTATCCTGGATATTACATTTAAGGGACCATTAGTCACCTTTGGTGCTGAATGTGTTTGACCTAAAACTTTTGTAAAACAGCTCATGATGGTAAGTTAGATTTGGGTATCAAATTTTGTTCTATTTCTAACCTGATGTTTGATCTAACATGATGTTTGAAGATGATTGACAACTATTGTTCTATTTCTAGTCAATTAGTGAATTATCCTAAGTTGTGTGTCTAGTTTTCTCATAACATGAACAATAATCTCAATTAGGTTATTTCTAGACATCTTCAAATGGCAGTTGGTGGAGAACTTGGTAAGTATTTGGGATCGATGTCCCAAGATAGAATTAAAAGGCATACTTTTAATGATATTATATCTAATAGATAACAAACTAGTAAGATGGAAAACTAATTTACTATATATAATACTATCTAAAGCTAGACACAGTACCGGCCCTCATACATGCCAATACGGCTTCTATGCCTATTCATACTATGAATTATTTTAAACTTCTTAAATATACTATTGCCCAAATTAATAAAAAGAATAAAAATTCCTTTAATACAGTAGCTCTTAGGATCATGGTAAAGGCATTTCTTTGGTATCTTGGGATAATGTATGTTGACCTAAAATTTGTTAGGGTTTGGGTATTCATAAAATGAAATATATGAATGTTGCTAAAATAGAAAAATTAGGTTGGAAAATTCTCATGGATAAAAATAATATTTGGGCTAAACTTATGAGAGATAAATATTTAAAAAGCATTAAAAAAATTTTTGAAGCAAAGGTGGGTCCTAATATTTCGATTATTTGGAAAAGTATTGTTGGTTAAAAGAAACTTTTTTAAGAGAGGTACACGATAGGGATAATTGGGTTTATAACCATCCTCTTTATGATCTGGTACCTTTTGATCGTTGTAATGACATTGATCTCAATGTGAGAGTTTCATATTTTATAGATAGTGCTAACAAATGTTGAAATGTTAATACTCTATACGATTATTTATTAGAGGACGTATTAATGGCATAGTTAATATTCCAATTCCTTTAGGGTGCATTTGGTTCGCGGAATGGGAATGTGAGTCCTCGGAATGGGGCATTACTTAACTGAAAATGGGAATGCTTCGTATTGATACTCATTCCCACATTTGGTTCGCAGTAATGGAAAGTAAGATTCCCTCTTACATTCCCATTCCCACGTTTGGTTGGGTTAGGAAACTGATTCCCAAATGAAGTAAATTCTCACACTACCCATGATCTGTACCCAATACCCACAAGGTTGCTTAGAGCAATTAATGGGTTCTCTTAACTATGGTAGATGAGTAGGTGTAAAAAAGAGTTACAAAGATTTTAAATTAAAAAAAAAAAAAAGATAAAACCCAGCGAAAAGGCACTTAAATAGCTATCACTCGTGTGATTTAGTCGACTATTATGTGATATAGTTGACTAAATTACTCACAATAGTTATGTTAATGAAACAAAAAACACCCACCACTACCATCTTCTTTATCACACAACCAGCCCCCTCCACCATACCCCTTTCACCACGGGCATTTCTCATTTTTCCGACAAAATCCATAACTAGCCCCTTCCAAACCATCTACTCTGGCAAACCCCATGCCCCCTTAGCATGGGCATTTCTCCTCCGGCAAAATCCACAACTAAGCCCCTCCAAACCCATTACAAAGAGAAAGCTATAGAGGGAGAAGAAAGAATAGAGAAGCCATGTCTGATGCCTTGAAAAGGGACTACCAATTATGCGAAGAGATCGGCCATGGACGCTTTAGCACTGTCTTCCGCTACCTCAAGCTGTCCACCGGTGAAACCTTTGCCTGTAAATCCATCGACAAGACATTCCTCCACCGATTGCTAACGCCTCAAGACAGAACCCAAAATGATGCTCCACCTTTCTTCACATCCAAACGCCGTTCATCTTCACAATGTCTACGATGATGAAACCCATCTCCACATGATCATGGACCTCTGCGATTCGAAGGATCTGTACCACTTACCGAAAACCATGCCGTTGCCTTCTTTACTTCGAAATCGGCGAGGTTAGCTAGGCTTAAAAGAGGGAAGAGCACGCTGATTGCGTTTTTAGGAATTGAGAGGACATGGAAGGAATAAACAATTGTTTCTTGTAAAAGAGAAGGACACGCTGGTCTTTCTCTCTCTCTTTTTTTTTTTTTTTTTTTTTTTGATATTATAGAAGTCATATTTGGGAATGGGTTTTCAAACCGACGTTGAAGATGTGATTGAAAAATCAAGTTTAAATGGGAATCCTAAGGTAGCAAGAATGGTGCATTCTTGGGAATATAGATGAACCAAACATTGGAAATGGGAATCAAACTCTTGTCTCGAGCATCAAACCCCCCAATCAAATGCACCCTTAAGGAATATAGAATATAATTTTCTTTGGGCTACTCTAAAAGTTGCAAATTCTCTATCAAATCAAATACTCGGCATAATAATAATAATAATAATAATCCTTTGGATCATCCAAAGGCTCACCTCTTGAAGAGGATGGCTTATCAAAGTTCTTCCTAGAATGGAGGTATTTATATGGTTACTCCTTGGGAATAGTATTCCCACCAAATGTTTTCTTTCCAAGAGGGGTACTATTAAGTTCTAATGGACTATCCCATTTGTAATAGTGATATGGAAGACCTTGATCACGAGAAGAACTTCCATGCAACTGTGACATAGGTCACATGGTGTCATGGCCAATCAGAGACAAGCAAAGTGGGATTGTCATAATACTTTTTGGCCCCACAATCTTATTTTGCTTGACTTTGATTGGCCTATGACACCACGCGGCTGTGTCACTGCTGCATGGAAGTTTTTCTCCTTCATCACATCTTCAAACTGAAGGGTGGATCTTTTGGCCTTGTCCGTGTTCCGCTTTGTGTTACCCCATTAAAAAATCACCACGTAACACTTCCTAGTATGAACAAATTTGACCATTACCATCCGTCATCTCCCTTTTTAATTTTCTATTTATATATGCCTTAAATGAAAAGAAAAAGGATACTTCCTGTATTAAGAGTACTGACTCTGTCCCATCTCCCACACTGGTGCATTTTCTGACAATATAGACTCTGGCAACTGCCAATGATTTTTAGGAAACAACACCATAAATTCTGGTATATCTTTCTCTGTCTTCTTTCTAATGTTGTAGATCTTATGTACTTTGCCAAGAAGAGGTGCTATCGGTGTCAAGCCTCGTCGAGGAAGATGACAAGAAAATGCTCTATTTCTCCCTCCTGTGTCTTAGTCCCTCTTTTTCTCCTTTCTCAAATCTAGTTTTATTCTTTTACTCAATCTCTTCTTTCTTTGCTTGTTATATATAAATTTGTACTAAATAGCATAAGTTTTTTACTTGATTTTGAAAAATAAAAAATTGATATAGGCAAGAATTAGGCGAGATACCACAAAATTATATAAAAATACAAACTTTCCCACCAAAATAAAAACATAACACCCACAATCCATCAAAATCGCAACATCCTTCTTTACCCAAAAAAATAAAAATAAAAAATCCCAATATCCTTCCCCAAATTAAACGCACCAAAATTCAAAATATCATAACCACAAGACTTTATAATATTTGCTATAATTTGTGCAGTACATGTTGTTAAAACCAGCCCTTCCAAACATTAGCTGCAGCGATATACCTATACACAAATATATGGAAGAGAGATTAACCGGCATTGCCCAGCTTAAAATGGAGGAGAAAGAGAGAGAATGATTGGCCCAATTTTTCTGTCATGCAACCCATTACGATAGCTTCGGTTCAATGATGGAGACAACGACGATTGATTAATGATAGATGATCTCTCGGGATGTTAAGGTTTGGATGGAAGAGAGGGTACCGAAAGAGAGTAAGAGGACAAAACAACTTCCTTCTTCTTCCTTCTACAGATCTGGTGGCACTTGACAATAGAGGTTTATGAGTTTTGGTTTTACAAGTTGAAGATAAAGGATATTTTGGGACTTTGAGCAGAAATTTATTTTAGTATTGTTATATTGTTAATTTTGTAAATAAACGAAGACATAAGGTTGGGCTGTTAAAGTGGGGCTTGGCTTAAACAAGTGGCATTTATTTAATAGGGTAACATAAAGAGGGGACATGAACGGGGCTAGAAGATCCGTGCTCTTCAAACTGAGCCCATTTTTTTTTTTTTTTGGTAAACTAAGTATTACATAACATTAAATCAAAGCATCAGGTACATCACGAGGATACAAGCACCCCCCCTATATCATCTTCAAGCTAATCATATAACCAACTAGGTGGAGTTTCAAAAATATTACAAACATAATAAAAAAGAGCCCCCTTCCTTGCTGAAGTGTCAACATAGTGGTTAGCTTCTCGATATTTGTGTTCCAACAGGATCTCTTGGAATCAATCCATCAAGCATCTGCAGTCAATAATGATACCACTCAGTGGATAGGCTTAATAGGTCTTGTTAAGGATGAGAGCAATAGCTGCACTAGCATCCATATCCACACAAAACTTTGTTATGTTACACTTCAAAGCTAAATTAAGACCATCTTGAAGGACCCATAACTCAACTTCAGTACTAGTAGCAATCCCTTGATTTCGTGAATATCCTTTATCCACCGACCTGTGTGATCCTATAACAGTCCATCAGCACTTTCTTTCCCCAAAGCCATCCGTATTGAGTTTAAAGCTAGGCTGTGGAGTATTAAAGCTTTTAAAACCCCTAGTCCTGATGGACTTCATGTAGGGTTTTTCCAACAACATTGGATACTGTGGGGGATTTCGCCTGCTAAGTTGTTAGTTCAGACTTGTGTCATTCTTCCTGAGTTGAATAAGACTTTGATCTGTCTCATCCCTAAAATTCAAAGCCTTAACAATATTGGCCAATTCAGGCCCATCAGTCTATGCAATACGGTTTATAAGGTGATCTCCAAAATCCTTGTGAATCAGATCAGAACTTTACTTGATAAAATTATCAGCCCCACCCAAGCTAGCTTCATCTCAGTGAGGAAAGGAGTGGATAATGTTATCATTTTCCAGGAGCTTATCCACACCATGATGAATAAAAAGGGTCTGAAAGGTGTGATGGCTGTGAAAATTGATATGGAAAAAGCTTACAATAAACTTGAATGGAGTTTTGTCAAAAAGACCTTGGAATGGTTTAACTTTCCTACTAGGATGGTTAAACTGATTATGTCCTATATCGCTACTGTCAGCATGGCGGTCCTCATTAATGGAGAACTTACGAAATATTTTTACCTTTCATATGGCATCAGACAAGGGGATCTACTATCCCCTTATATCTTTATCATGTGCATGGAGTTTCTCTCTTTATCCATTAAGGAATGCCATTCCAGGACTGGAGTGCCATTCGTGCCTCTCATAATGGCCCAGCTTTTACCTATACTTTTTTTTGTTGATGAATTGTTGTTTTTTGCTAAATCAACAGTGGAAGAAAGTCTTGCCATAAAAGTGGTTATGGATAGGTTTTGCATGCTAACTGGACTAAAAGTTAGTCTAGCTAAATCTAAAGTGTTCTATTCTCCTAACACAGATCTTAGAGTTGTTAAATCTATTTGTGAGGCGTTGAATATCCCTAGTACTAATTGTATTGGCAAGTACATAGGCTTTCCCATTCTTTATGTTCATAAAACTAGAGCGGAATACAGATTCATTGAGGATAAAGCTAAACAAAAGCTAGCTCACTGGAAAGCTAGTCTTTTGTCTATGGCTGGTCGCACCACCCTTGTCACCTCTATTATGATTGCCATTCCTAATTATTAAATACAAACTACTACCCTCCCGGTTGCTACTTGCAATAATTTGGACAAAATTAGTCGAGACTTTATTTGGGGTTCTATAACAAACCATAGAAAAGTCCATCTTGTTGGGTGGGATACCATTGCTAAACCCAAAAGGGAAGGTGGTCTTGGGTCAGGCGCACTGAGTTTGCCAACAAATTTGCTTGGCTAAATTGAACTAGAACATTGCACATGATAATAAGCCTTGGGCTCACACTTTAAAGGCTAAATACCATGGGGGTAAGAGGGATCTGTGCCAGGGGAACAAAAAGGGCTCTTATGTTTGGGGGGTATTCAAAAAGGATTTGAGGTTTTTCAAAATGGCACTAAATGGAACGTTAACAATGGCAAAAAATTTTGTTTTTGGGTGGATAAATGGAATGTTAGTAGGACCATAAGAAGTTTTCTTCAAGGACCCTTACAACTACGGGGATCGAAGACAACATTAGGATCCATGAGTTGGTTAATGAAAATGGGGATTGGTGTTTTAACAGTTTATCCTTTGTGTTACCCCAAACAATCTTAGAGCTCTTTGGCTCCCTTCCTTCCCAGCGTTTTTCCAATGCGAAAGATTGCATTTCTTGGATTGGTTCTAAATCTGGCTAGTTTTGCTCAAAATCTGCTTATACTTTTGCCGAGAACAAGTCTAGTTGTTCCACCCATAATCCCAACTGGGAGAAAATCTGGAAATCAATACCCTTCCGAAAATCCAAAATTTCTTATGGCTTTGCTGCCAAAAGAAACTCGCTTGCAATGCTGTGCTAATCAAACGTCAGATTATTTTCTCGGATCTTTGTCCTATTTGCTTTGATAAACTTGAGACTGTTGAACATATCTTGAAAGAATGTGAGTATACTAAGGAATTTTGGTCTATAATCAATCCCAACATGGACATGAATGACACTAAGCGTTTGGATAATTGGATTCTCCACAATGTGGGGAGTCTTGGAATAGTTTGGATAGTTCCACCCCTTTATCTGTGATCTTTCCCTTTGATTTTGTTGGGCCTTGTGGCAAAACAAAAATAAATTTGTGTTTGAACAGAACCTATTACTGCCTAAGGATAATTGTGAGGGTACGCGTAATAAGGCTACCGAATATTTTCATATTTCTGGCAAATTCAAGCCCCTAAGCAGATCTAAACAGATTATGGTCAAATGGGAGCCACCTATTAAGCCTTTTGTTAAACTGTGCCCATTTACTAGTAGCTTTTGGGACCATATTGATAATTATTGTCCCAATCCTGGGGAAATATCAAGGTAATTTTATAGATTGGTTAGAGGATTTGAATAACAATTATGACTATTATGGTAGTAAATATCCTCGTTTATTTGAAAAGATAGTAATCATCTGTTCGCGTATTTGGAATCATCGAATCAAGTTGTTTATAAAGATAATAATCATCTGTTCGTGTATTAATCCAATATTAAACCGATCATTTGAGTATCAAACTAGCATAAATGATACTTGATCCACTAATCCAAAATTACATTAAAAAAAGAAAATTGAAAAAATGGAAAGTGAAAACCAAGGAGTGGGTTCTATTTTTCTTTAGGCCGTCTCTTACTAAAGAGGTGTGATGGTAAAATAAAGAAGCCATGCACCTTTCATTTATATTTAGTTGGGATTTGACACCACAAACAATCATATGACCTTAGTTTGCACTACAGAAGCTAGAAGGCAGTAAAAGAAAAAATTTCTTCCTCATCACTAAATAAGGGACTATGACTATGAACATAATTACTTTAAACTTACTGGGGTCTGAGACAACTTAGCAGACTAACATGAATTTGAGCAAAATCCTGAATACATACCATTAATTTCACATTATGTAATGAACCGAATAGTTAATTGTCTAAAGGTGATGCATGTCTACCATGAAACTTGAGGCCACTGTAGCATACACATACTGTTCTTTTAATTCGAAATTCAAATTACCAACAACTTCCTTTTTCCCTTAGATAAATTTTATTAAAAAAAAAAAATATCATTGCAATAATAAGAAACACGAAGCTTCATTACATTCTAGGCATGAATATGAAACCTATGGCTATGCAAAAATGTTAAAATTGAATGGTAAAACTCATGAAGTCTAGTTGAACAATGCTGCAACTGCTATAACTTGCCAATTAGTCTCTTTTCCTAGGTAAATTACAAGAAATCCTCCTAATGTTTAGCATTTTTTTACGTAACCTCCTAAATTAAAAATGGTTGCAATATATAGCAATATATGTCCACCTTGATGGCTTAAAAATTTAGTAATTAACTCCACCATTATCAACTACAATAAAATTTTAGATAACCTATCTCCAATTCATATTTTAATTGCAAAATCCACCGTTGGATTAGATAGTTTTTTCACATAGGTCATGCACACAAAAAATCAAGTTGATTCTAGACTTATGGTCATTCAATCCAAAGACTTATCTTTTTAATTACTAAAAGTCTCACATTTACGGATGAAGCAATTCTTAATCTCGGATCAATATGATTTTTTACGTGCATAACTTATGTGGGAAGACTATCTCAGAACGTAAATATTTAAACGTTAGGCATACGTTTTTTTGCTAGGGCGTGTCTTAGATGTAAAAATGCAATTTTTTTATTTTTTATTTTTTTTTTTGCGTTTTGTTTAAGGGGCGTCTGTCCAATTAGCTTGATGTCACTTAAACTCTAAACATCAAAACGATGCGTTTTGATATATATATATATATATATATATATATATATACATGAGTAATGATACATAGGACCACTATTAGAGGACCAAAATATAAGACCACTAATGTGGCTAAACCTGATTGGTAAGTGGTTTTAACACTATTAAGAGACAAAAAATATCTAAATATGAGAATTCCTAATTTCGCGGGTGAGATTGCTTATAAAATTAGATAACTAGGTTTTTATCTAAATTTCAAATACCACTTCCTCAAACATTCTCCTTCAATTTAGCGATTCCCAAAAAGAAACCCACTCGCACTCGAAACCACCTCTCTCTCATTCGACTAGGTTTCATCAAAACACTCCATAATAATTGCATCAGGATACTCACAAAAACTCAACCATGACAATTCAGATAAATTGAGATTTTATTCAGATAACAATGGGATTCACACCTTTCCTCCCTTTCCTCCCCACCAACCCAGGCAACAACCACATCCCCACCTAAATTCAAGATAATTCCACAATGATACATCACACAGAAAATGCATCAAGATAATTCCACAAGAATTGCATCAAGATAATCACAAAAACTCAACAACGACAATTCAGATAAGTTGAGATTTTAACCAGATAATAATGGGGTTCACACCTCTCCTCCCTTTCCTCCCCACAAACCCAGGCAACAACCACATCCCCACCTAAATTCAAGATGAAATAAACAATGATGCATCACACATAAAATGCATCAGATAATTCTACAAGAATTGGATCAGGATAATCACAAAAACTCATACAACGACAATTCAGATAAATTGAGATTTTAACCAGATAACAATGGAGTTCACACCTTTCCTCCCTTTCCTCCCCAGAAACCCGGGTAACAACCACATCCCCACTAATGAAATTTAAACACGCAACAAATACCCATTTAAACAACAAACCAAAGGATAGCCAGTTATGATTTGGGGGAGGATGAGATCCCTAAAATCTCTCCACTTCCTTGTTTGTAATATACAGATATGGAATGAGGAAAGAGTCAAGCATATCGCTGAGTTAACAATGTTATTCATCCCCATTTTTGGTCCCATTTATTATTATTATTATTATTATTATATTTGGGTTTTACTTTGGGTATTCCTTATCAAGCCCTGATAAACCCCACATTTGTGAACCATAGCCCTTAAACCCACGACGGCAAAAAAGAAGGAGAAGAAGAGAGTGTTGAAGCCCTATACCTTTCCGGCAACCAATAGCTTGACGATAGGACAGTCAGCGGTAATGAAAGCTTCTGGCAACATCTCCGGCATCAACCACTTTGGCGTCAAGTATGTTTTATTTATTTATTTATTTTGTTTTTTGTTTGGGGGTTTCTAAGGATGAATCTATGGAGTCGACATCGACGGTGACTCAGATCCTCACTGCCGATGTGATGATCCTCAGGGGCGGAGCCAAGATTTACCTCCAATGAGGGCACTATGCTATGATTCTGTGAAGTGGAAATTGGGAACTAAAAGCCCTAGAAAGCATTTTTTTTGAAAAAATTACTTTTAAGTAATCAATTTTCAATTTAATACCAAAAAAAGGAATTTTTTTTGTCAACTTATTACAAATTAATTGTAAATATACTTTAAAATGACTACCATCTTACTCTTTTTAGCATTATATTGAGAAATAGTCATCAAATAGTAATATCTCTCCCAAAAAAAAAAATGGTCGAACCAGTGGGGGCACGTGCCCCCAAAGGCCCCTGTGGCTCCGCCCATGATGATCCTCATAGCTGATGACTGAGATTCTCACAAGTTATCCCATCTGTTAGGCCGATGATTCAGGTCAGCACAGTGACAAAGCTTCCAACAATCGATCTCGAGAAAAATAAAGGGTGAGAAGGAAGCGGGGGTGGAGCATAGTTAGGACCAAGGCGGGCCTTGGCCCCTTCAATTTTTTCAAAAAATTTGACACTTGTTTATATAGGTTCAAAAATTTTTTGAAAAATTGTATGGGTGGCCACTCCAAAATTTCAACTTGACTTTAAGCGGGGGTACTTATCACACTAAATCAAATCACATGTTATAATTTTACAAAAAAAAATCTCCCAAACTTAATATAATGTATCTTTATATAAGGGCGATTTTTATTCTCTAGGTACTTGTTTGGTTGTTTAAATGAAATTTACACAATTAAAGTGTATCTTATATAGTATTTGATGCACAAATCCATCATATAGAATAAACAAATTTTGCTAATGACCGTTGGGCCAAAAAGCATATCTTGTTTCAATAAGGGTGTAGCCACGTAGGGTTTGCAAATGTCTTGGTTTTGACTCAATGTGAATACGTGTATAGGTTTGAAGATCTTGATGGATGTAAGAGTAAAATTTCTCACAACATGTGTCATTTAATCATATCTCTTCTTCTTCTTCTTTTTTTTTTTTCTTTAAAGTAATTATATAATAACACTTTAAGGTAAAAGAAAAAATTGTTTTATTATAATATTTTAAATTAAGCCATCCAACTTAAAATTCTTGGCTCAACCCCTCGAAGGAAGACAACAAAAACCCTAATAGAAGAACCCAAGACGAGATGCCGATGATGCAAAATTGCAGAAGACATGGACGAAGAAATCGATGCCTTCTAATCGAGTATATCCAATGACCACAGCGCTTTTTATAACACCTAGCACCCTTTTTTTCTTTTTCCAGCCCCTGCCCTTCGTTTTAGCGTAAGTGCATGACACAACCTCTGCTTTTTTTTTTTTTTTGGTTAAAGATATAACACAGTCTTTGCCATTCATTGTTTTTTACGCATAACATAGCCTCCCTTTGGAATTTACTTTAACTTGGTTGTATAAAAATTTTATCTTTTTGGTGGTTGGACCATGAACTAATTAAAATGTGGGTTATATATTTTTTTGGGGTATTTTAATATAAAAAAAAGAAAAAGAAAAAGAAAACTCGAAAGACTTACGCCCACACTTACGCCTGTCCTATGGGAGGAAAAACGCCCTACCCCACGTACATGCCCACATTATTTATTTATTTATTTATTAAGAGACGATATATTAGAAAAATCTAAGAGTTGCAATGGACTTAATCCGCAACGACTTGGACTCTTACACAATCAGGGATTTCTTCTAACCAAATAACAACATCATCTACATATCTTGCATTCTTATCTAGGCCATGAGCTACTTCATTACTTGTTCGATGGACATGTGAGAAGGAGATTGAGATAAAAAAATTATTTGCCTCAAGCTTTGTGTCCTCAATGAGCAAGCCAACTGAAGCCCAAGATTGCTCTTTGTATTCAACGCATCAACAACCTCCGCGTTATCACTCTACAAAATTATTGCCCTTAGGTCCAAATCCTTAATAAAGCCTAGTGCGAAACGTATACCCATCACTTCAATGTGTAAAGGAGTGAAAGCCTCTTGCACTCTTTTAGATGCTACTGCTATGATATTCTGCCATCATTTCTGGCCACAACCCTGATGACCGCATAGTTGATGTCCTCAAAAATTGCCCCATCCACATTAATCTTATAAATTCCAATTTTTGGTTTACACCATTGAACAGGACTTTTAACCGAAGTGTGCTCTTCCCTTTCATGAGCATTAACATACTCTTGTAAGATAATTGAGCCAGATTTTGAGGAGCCTTCATCACACCTTCAAATAGGAACCAATTTCTATTATACCAAATGATCCATAAAGTTGTCATAATCAATGCTAGATTCTCTATTCCCAAACTGTGATGTAATTCCCAAAGCCATGCACAAAGATCAACTGGAGTGGAGGCACACCCACGAAGACCAAACTAACTACAAAACCACACCGAATCAGCCTATTTGCAATCCTTTAGACAATGAAGAACTGTTTCTTCGTTCATACTACAAAGCTTACACTGTACATCTAATGGAATTTTCCTTTTTGCAAGATTTACTTTTGTTGGGAGAATATTTTTGCATGCTTGCCAAACAAAATGCTTCACTTTTTTCAGGGCAAGTTGCTTCCAGATTAACCTAGCAATGGGATCACCTTGACTAAAGGACGAACTCTCACTCGCCCGACTACTTTGGGAGCACCATATATATTCTATTTCAAGATGATATGCACTCTGAATTGAGAAATATCCCTTTGGATGGTAATTCCAGGTCCAAGAGTCCGAAGGAAGTTTATGACTTGGTGGGATTTGGCAGATAGCAGTAGCCTCATGAGGGAAGAAGACTTGCTCTACAAGATCTCGTTTCCATACCTTTGAATTTTGATCAATTAACTCACAAACCAGAGCTTCTCATGTAGAATTTTTTTGGGGGAAACTACCTTAAATGTCAAAGGTGTAGGCAACCATTTATCCTTCTAAATACGCACTAGTAGCCCATTGCCTATTCTCTAACGTACTCCTCGCCCTAACAGGTCTTTAGACTCCCAAATACTTATCCATGTGAAACTAGGATTACTTCCCAATCAAGCCTCAAGGAAACCTTTCCTTGGAAAATATTTAGCCTTAAGCATTCTAGTCGCCAAAGAACTATTATTAGTGAGAATGCGCTACCCCTGCTTGGCAAGCAAAGCTTTGTTAAACACTACAAGATCACGAAACCCAAATGATAAGTTTCGCAAAATATGAATTGAATATAGATTATCTAAAATTGTACGTAAGAATTGGGGGAAAAAATTGTGTATGTTGATATAGCATCATTTGTCCACTTTGTAATATGATTTTGGGTAAATTGCAAAAACCCTCCCTTGTGTTTTAATTTTGTCAATGTCCCCTACTGTCACTTGCTGTTAATGAAATTTGACAAAAATTAGTTACGTACTTACGTGGATACGCACGTGATACCGTTAACGGATTAGTGTTGCCCAAAATCGTTGGAATCCTTGCTAGCGTCATAACTAATTGGGTAGCCATCAACAATTAATTTTATCTTCCAACTGAACTAAGAGGCACATTGATAAAATTAAAATATAAGAGGATTATCTATTGACCCCCTCATACTTCATACTTGAGGGGGTTTCTGTAATTTACCCAATGATTTTATTGGGGATATCGGTTATCTAACAAAGAAAGAATCAAATGAGGCACAAAGAAACAAATCAAACGCCTGCCCATAGGTCTGGGTGGAGTCGGTACCTATGGGTCGGGTTGAAATTGCCATTTCTATCAATTCCTTTCCCAACACTTGAAGGGAGTTTCATTCATAGACTTGCCTACTTCCTCAAATTTCTTCGCTTTCATTTTTCTACATATGCTACGTGGGATACCCTTGCTTCAATAAATATTTTTCCTGTACATTCACTTCTCTTCCCACGAAGAATTAGCAATCAGCAAAGAGGTTTTGTTGCTGTTTGCTTTTCTTCTTAGCATCCTCACCTTGAGCATCTTTATGGATCCATTCAAAATCCTTAAAGAAGTAGCCAATCAGGCCAGGTATATTAGCTTCCCTTCCTTGATTATCGTAGCTTTGGCTCTCTTTTGTTCTAAATTCTTTTTTGATTTTTCCAAGTTTTTTTTTTTAATAGTTTGTTTGGTTCTTAGAAAGTACCAGGAAAAAGAAAAGAAAAGAAAATACTACAATTTACTTACACATGGATTCCTTTTTTTTTTTTTTTTTTTAAAGCATTTTTAAGTTTTTCCCATTCCTATCCATTATTCTTTTCAAAATCCAAATAGAGGCTTTAGGCGAATAATTCAAGTACGAGGACATGGGAATTTTCCTAAAAGTTACATGTACTTATTTTGTTGTTTTGCTATGTGTGGGTTTTCCATCTACTTGTTTGCTTGAATTCTCTCAAATTATTTGGTGTAAAGACCACGAACAATATTGATAACTGTACAATATTAAACTGATCATTTGGGTAGCAAACTAGCGCATATGATACTCGATCCACATATCCACAATTACATGAACAAAAAGAAAAAATGGAAAATGAATACCAAGGAGTGGGTTCTGTTTTTCTTTAGGCCATCTTTTACAAAAGAGGTGTCATGGTAAAATAAAGAAGCCATGCACCTTTCATTTATATTTAGTTGGTATTTGACACCACAAGCATTCATATTTAAAACTTTCTGCTTTTCAACATTCATATACTTTCAAAAGCAAAAATTCAGTTTGTTACTCAATATATCGATATGCAATCATTTGCACTGGACCAATTTATAAGGGACTATGACTATGAACATAATTACTTTAAACTTATTGGGGTCCAAGACAACTTAGTAGGCTAACATGAACTTGAGCAAAATATATCCTGAATAGTTAATTGTCCAAATGCGATGTCTACCATGACACTTGAGGCTGTTGCAGCATATACATATTGTTCTTTTGATTAGAAATTCAAATTACCAGCAACTTCCCTGTCCCCTTAAAGAAATTTAAACAAAAAAAAAAAATCATTGCAGTAATGGGGTTATACTTAGAGTACGTTATGTGGTGGCAATAGCCTGATCCTATATATATATTAAATAGCAATTTAAGTTTGGGTCAGGATCCATGGACTCAATTTTTGCACTTCATTTTTGCATCTCATTCTTAAGCCATTAGATTCATAAAATCCAATGGTATTCCAGAAGGTTGACATGGCCAAGCTTCACTCACCGTTTGACAAATCAGCTGAAGTGAAAAAAATGAAGTGCTTCATATGAGTTCCCTGATCGTCTCCCTTTAAATTTAAATATTATGTTGTGTAATAATTTTATCAAATACTTTGTCTCAATGAAAGTTTTAATGATTACTAAAAGGTAAAAGCTATTCCATTTTCGATTATTCCTAGTAGTCAGTTGGTCATTGTGTTTAATTGTTAATTGTATGCTAATAATTTGTACCCAATTTGTACTATTTGTTCTTTTTGGGACTCTCTCTCTGTGGTTGTTTGATTGCCTATTCAAGTTAATATTCTAATGCACTGGCCATTTTGACATTATTCAGTGTCTTGACTACGGGTTTTATGGTGAACAAAGCAGCCAATTATGCTGTCAAAAAGATCAATTATCACCAAGGCTTCAATGAAAACATGGATAAACTCAAAAGAAAACATGAAGAATTGATTAGCCGAAAGGAGGACGTGGAATCAATAATGAAGGCAGAGCTTCAGCAAGGAAAGAGGTTAAAGAAAGAAGTTGAACTTTGGTTGGCTAATATGAAAAAGATTAATGACAAGATACAAAGCATTGAAAATGAAGTTGGAGAAGTGACATGTTCCAAATGTGCAAGCCTAGGAGAACTTGTTGCTAAGCAGATTCAAGAGTTTGAAGAACTTCATCAAAAGGGAAGTTTCTCAGGCGATTTGGTACTTGATGCACCTCTATGCAATGGAGAATTATTTCCACCAATAAAATTAGCAGGTGAAACTACAGCCATTAGAAATATGGAAGAAATTTGGGATAACTTGATGAATGATGATATCAGATTGATTGGAGTGTATGGCATGGGGGGAGCAGGTAAAACTACCATCATGAAGTAGGTCAATAACAGACTCTTAGAACTAACTGATTAGTTCAATAGAGTAGTTTGGATCACTGTATCAAAAGTGCTTGATGTTGTTAAATTACAAGATTACATTGGAAAAGAATTTGGTGTAGATCTTTCTGGAAGTGAAGATGAAACAAGAAGGGTAGCAAGGTTATTTTCTGGGTTGAGCAAAAAGAAGAGGTATGTGTTAATTTTAGATGATGTGTGGGAAGCATTCCAACTTAAAAAATGTAGGAATTTCAGAACCCACTGTTGCTAATGGATGAAAAATAGTATTAACGGCCCGATCACGTGATATCTGTCGAAATATGATGTTTAAAGATATCAAAATGGAGCTTCTTTCAAAAGATGAGGCTTGGAACTTATTCTTGGATATAGTTGGGTGTGCTGTTCTGCTTACTCCAAGAGTAGAAACAACTATGAAACTTGTTGCTAAAGAATGTGCCCGTTTTCCCTTTGCGATCCTCACAATAGCTGGAAGTATGAAGAGTGTAGTAGATGAATGTGAGTGGGGGAAATACATTGGAAGAATTGAGAGAAGGGACGAGAGGGCTCAATGATATGGAGAAGGTAATTAGACAGTTAAAACATAGTTACTTTCACTTAAAATATGAGAAGCTTCAACATTGTCTCCTATATTGGGCGTTAATCCTGAAGACCTTGAAATTGAAAGAAAGGAGCTCATAAAATATTTGATTAATGAAGGAATAATCGAAGGAAAGAATAGGCAAACAGAGTTTGACAAGGGCCAAACTATATTGAATAAACTTGAAAGCGTTTGCTTATTAGAAAGTTGTACAAATTACATGGGTGCAAAAAGTGTGAAGATGCATGATTTGATTAGAGACATAGCACTCCAAATTATGAGTTCTCGATGCATGGTACAAGCTGGTGTGCATTTGACAGATTTACCAGAGAAGGAGAAATGGACAGGGGAACTTGAGAGGGCTTCCTTAAGGAACAACATCATAAGAGAAATCCAATCTAGAGTATCACCAAGGTATAATAAGCTTTTGACATTGTTGCTGTTGAAAAATAAAGAACTGGGAAAGATTCCAAGTTCTTTCTTTTTACACATGGTTGGGCTCAAAGTTCTGAATCTTTTTTACACTAGCATTGAGATTCTACCAAACAGTATCTCAGACTTAGAGAATCTCACTACATTCTTCTTAGAGGGTGTGAAGATCTCAAATATGTGCCATCGTTAGCAAAGGTTAGGGCACTAAGGACGTTGGACCTCAGAAATACTGGAATTGAAGAAGTGCCTCACGGTTTGGAAATGTTGGTCAACCTTAGATGCCTTGTTCTTAATGCTAAACTCTTAAAAATTTGGCCGATTGGGATATTACCCAAACTCTCACATCTTCATTGCTTCATCGTTTGGTGGGGATCAGAGACTTTAAAAGTAAAAGCAAAGGAAGTCGCAGGTTTAAGGAAGTTGGAGGCTTTTGCAGGCCAATTCGGTGACCTGCATGAGTTCAATACATATGTCAGGTCCTGGCAGGCTTGTTTAGGGCCCCACAGCTACCTTCTTCAAGTGGGACCTGGCGATCCTGAGTTTCGGTTTGATGAAGAAATAGAAGATATTGAAAAAGATGTAATTTTGAGAAAATGCAGCATCAGCAGAAGGGGAGAAGATCCTCTTGCGCTCCCAAACGATATTATGGACCTGGATATTAAGGGGTGCCATGATGTGATTAGCTTATGTGATGTTTCGTCGCTGAAAACTAACTTCTTGCGATTTTGCTGCATTGAATCATGTGATGGCATAGAGTACTTGATTTCGTCTTCTTCCCCTACTGTCTCCCACTTCATTGCCTTAAGTCTCTACAGCTTGGAGAATTACGGAACTTACGCGTTCTCTACAAGGAAGAAGGAGCCGCACCACCACCACCTGGCATCTTTTCCCGTCTTGAACATTTAACCATCAAAGACTATCCCAACATTAAAACTTTGTTCACGCTTTGGTTGTTGCCACACCTCCAAAACCTAGGAGAAATTTATGTTGAGAATTGTGAGGGAATGGAGGAGATTATAGCGGCAAAATCACAAGGAGGAGAACAAGTAACACATGAAAGCAACAACCATTCTATTGTCAACAATAATGATACCCTCATCACATTCACTCTCCCAAAGTTGTCGGATTTGTATTTGGACAACCTTCCAGAGTTGAAGAGCATCGTCTATGGTAGGGGGGGTAATGATTTGTGATTCTCTCCGGGAAATTAAAGTTGACAATTATCCGAAGCCTACTAGGCTGCCTCTCTATCTGCCCATGCTTAATAGTAAACCTTCTCCTCACCCCGCACTTGGAAGTATCTCTGTAAATGAAGGATTCTGGGAATCGCTGGAGTGGGACCATCCCGATACTAAAGTTGTCCTTCAACCTTTCGTTTATTCTTTTTGTAAACGAGGACAACCTGTTTGATGAAATGCACGTGCATTGGTAAGGCACTCTTTTCTCTCCTAAAACTCTCTCTTTTATTTTTTCATTTTTTTCAATCTTCCTCTTTGGATTGCAAAGGTTATACAGATTTGATTTAATAATTCATAATGTAACTTCACCATTTCCTAATTCTGTTAGCTATACCCTTCTTTATCAAGTTATCCTTAATGGGAGAGGACTTCTTCAAGGAAACATTTTATGTTCAATCTTGCTACTACTATTGTTATATGATTAATTCCCTTGAGGTTTTTGTCTGATAGGATACATGTCATATGATTAATTCCCTTGAGGTTCTCTCAGTTATAGGTATAGACTCAGTGTTCCTTCTATCTGGGTTCCTCTTCAAGTGTCTTTCGTTGGTCTTTCTATCATATTTGATCCTTTTTCTACTGTATGTCATAGTACTTATAAAGCATTTTCAGATTTTTTTTCTCAGGCTGAAAATGCTGCTCTATATTTGATTTATCAAGTTGTGTAGTTAGTTATCCTCCCCACCCCAACAGATATTGCACTTCAATTAATTTGAGAATCCGTGCAATCGGTTAGCACCTAGCTGGAGGCTCTTGAAATTTGATGAGAAAGCCATGCTTTGTTCTTTGAGTTAGATCCTCCTCATTCAACAATTTAAATATATGTTTTACATATATGTTTGCTACTTGTTTGATCCTACCCTGTTTTCTGCTGTTTAATAAGTGTTAATCAGCCCAATGCTCAAGTTGATAAATGATAAACTTGGAGCAGCTAGGTGTCTGTTTTCTTGAAGTGAAGCCAATCAGGGAGTGTTTCATTCTAGTTTCTGTTGTAGTTATCATCCTTTGTTTGAACACGACCAGCAAAGAAAGTGCCGCTCAGTCATACCACTTTTAGGTCAATGGTTGCATGGCTTCTGATCACAATCAGACCCTATGGCTCTTGTAAATGCTCATCAATAATGCAACGGTAACTGCCACTGGTCACTATAAAATGTATCAAAATTAGGAGGTTGTATATGAATTGTGAAATATGTGTGTTTAGGCACGACCTATTTTCCTCTAGCAGGGTGATGTGTAAGGGATTTGGCGTTTAGGCATATGTGAAGCATGAGAGAAAATCATGGTTCCCATTGAATTCTCTATTGTAGAATAAAAAGCAACAATTCTTTCTCAGTTAAATCTTTGACTACTTAATGTTGAACCCTTTTTTTTCTTTTTCTTTTTTCTCTTTTAACTCACCTTTGTTGAAGTTCCACAACCTGCTTCTAATTTATTCCTTACATTACCATCTACAACAAAATTCGAACTTGGTGGCTTAAATTTCACGTTTATACTTTGCTTGAAACGAATTTTTCCTTGCCCTTCTGTTGATACATAAATTGTCCTGCCTCTTTTCTTGAATTTACTATACCACACATGACACGTCGCAACTGGAAAAAAAAAATGAATATTCAAGCATGGGTTAAGAAATCCTGCATTTAACATGGAGAATCTCTTTGCATGTTTCAATGATAGGGTAATCAGCTCCCACAATGTCTAATAAATTAAAGGCTTCTGAACTTTCTTGCCCTCATCCATTTCTGCTTTACTTGCCATTAAGGTCTAATATTATTGCAGCGCCAAACTTAATTTCTACAATATTTGAAGAAAATAATGCAAGAGAGAAGACAAAAAAGATTCAAGCTAAATATGAATCTTTAGTTTCTATTTAGATGACCAAATGGGTACTAATCATGTGATCTTATTCTGATACGCTAGGAAATTCATCCACGGGGGCGATAACGAATGCAAAAAAGACTTAGGCTAAATATGAACACCTATTTTACCCAAAAAAGAAAAGAAAAGAAAAGACTATATATATATACACGCACACACACATAAACATCTAGAGTATGTTGAGTGCTCTCTTGTTCCATTCCTTGTGTGCTATGTTAGGATTATGCCCTAGAGCCAATCATAGAGATGATTGTTTAGGGATTAGGAACAATCATTTGATTTCATTTATGTATGTCACATTTATTATTGATTTAATAAAAGGGCTTATTCTATTATGTTTATATGCATCATTTATATTTACATAATATGTCCATGGAGTTAGAGTTGAGAATATGGAATTACAAAGAGTTGTAATTTTGAGACTATAGATATATCTCTATACTAAACTCCTAAAGCATTCCTAGTTGAAGGTTCACTATGATGGACAGTAATGAACCATAGGACTAGCACTTGTTAGGTTGACTCTATAGGAGGATAGCTAGTCTCAAGCTATTTGTGTGGAGACACTACAACCAACAAGTGGGTGCCTATTACGAGAATAGGTACACTGAATGTGACCAAAGATATGAGATAAACTGAATGGAGTTTTTTCTTGCCTGTCAATCAGTTTCTCATTGTTATAGTGGTACAAGTAATCCTTAGACCTGAGACACCATAGTTGCCTTATGCATGTAGCTTTAGAAGTTTGATAACACTAAGTGCAGATCCTATTCAGGGGTCTGCAAAGGTGTTCATTGGCCCTACTGATATGTGTATGAAGGCATGTGAGTGATCAACAATGGATCCATCACTCTCAGGAAAAAGAGAGAGAATGTCTCATATAGCATTCATAATATAACTCATTAAATCCATGGCCATGGTAGGATGAATATGAAAAGAGTTTCATGAGTTCATCAATGAGTTGATATCTATGAATGAGTATAAAGTAATTGAACTAGGGACTTGACAGACTTCCATGTCCTATTAGTTCAATTGGAGACATTGTGTTGAAGGAAGGATGTAATTGTAACCTATAAACTATAACAGAAGGGTTCTTTGTAAATGGCTATTCACCTCATTAAGGACCACACCATAAGCCATATGCTAGGTGTTACTCATGGTTAGTAGAAGCCCTAATTGATATAAGTGAGTTATAATCAATTAGGGAATTGGAAGGAGTTCCAGTTAGACCCTAAATGGAAAGAGTTCCATTGTGCACACCTCATGCTATTCCTACTACTTAATGATGTGAACCCAATGGGTCACACACTGATCATGTAAGAAGGGCTTTAAAGTCTATGAGAGAAAGGGTTTTAGTGAATAAAGAATAGTTCTTTATAGGCCTATTTGTATTTGATACAAATAATAGGGGTTAATGTGCAATTAAGTGTAATTACACATAACCCTATTAGGGTTTCTTCCTCATGGCCAGCCCCCTTTAGTGGGCTGCCTATATAAGTCACACTTATGTGTGACATGGCATAATAGGCTTGCACAATAAACCCTAGCCGTCCAGCCCCTTGGAGGCTCTCTTCTCTCTCTCTCTCTTCTCAACCTCTAGCAACAACAAGGAAGAAGAAAGAAAGGACTTGAAGCTCTAGCTAGGTGTGGATACCGTTGGAGGCAGCACACTTGGGCTGCTCATTCACCGCTGTCCGGAATCAAAGCTTGGAGCAAAAAGGAGAAGACAAAAATTCTGTAAGTGTTCTAACCCTCTTTGTAGTTAGGGTTTGATTTTGTGTTATGCATAGTTAGATTCATGGGATTGGGAATCGTAGGAAAAATTTTTATATTCCGCCTTTGTATTTTTCCCTTTTGTTCGATTCCCAACATGCTAGTCAGGGTGTTCATCTCTGAGTTCTTTAAACTGGGAAACTTAGGGGATTGAGAATGCAATTCTAAACTTTGCATCTATTTTCTTTTCGTATTCTTCATTTCTTTGGGGTTAATTACTTTAGATAGTGTCGAGTCAAGAAGAATTTATGGGTATGTGATTGTAATATGATGGATGTGGCCTGGCCATTTTCTGACTGCATTTTTGTTCATTCTGGGTTGAAAATCATCCTTCCTTTTGTCATTATATTGTGCTCATGCTTGAATCCTTCTTAAATTATATTGTATTATATATGTTTAAATTTCATATACCTACAAGGAATCCTGGTAAAATTTTGAAATTTGCAACCTCTAGATTTTTAAGCTGCATAAATTTGTAGCTCCTTTTTTTTCCTGGTACAATTGGGGTGGTGGGGCACTTGACTAATCTGAGACATGTCTAGGCCGAAGGCTGGCCCAGTTCTTCCGGGGCATTAGTTAGGGGGCTTCTATTGGCACCCCAAGGCTTGCTTCTCTTCCCCCACTTATTTTACGCTTTAAGGTTTTATAAAAAATATAGAAGGTTTTGTGAAAAATTGATTATGTATCTATTAACAACTTTTTAGAAGGTTTTGCCATTTATAGTTTTCGCTTCATAAATGACTAAAAAATCCACTTAAACAATAGATTTTGGAAAAACTTTCTTTTAAAAAGTTGTTCAAAATTATGTTTTCTAATAAACAATTCAATAAGTTTTTATGAAAACCTTATATATTTTTCATAAAATCTTAAAGTACAAAATAAGTGGGAGATGAAAAGCAAGTCTTTGGGTGTCAGTAGAGGCCTCCTATTAGTTAATAGTTTGGGGTTTCTATTGGCACCCAAGACTTGCTTGGCACCCTCTAACCCCCTATGGTTTTTTAAGGTTTAGGAAAAATATAAAAAGTTTTCATGAAAACTGATTACGTAGTCCTTTAGAAAATATCATTTTGAACAACTTTGTAGAAGTATTTTTTTTTTCAAAATTTTTTGTTCAAGTAGACATTTTTGTCATTTACAGCTTATTTTCTGTAAAAATCCACTTAAATGACACGACAACTATGACACTTTGTGTGCAATGTGCGCAATAAATTGTTGAATAACAATGTCACGATAACTGTAAAGAGGAATTAAAAATGGGAGGACCTATTTCTACACCCTTTTTTTCTAATCTATGCCCCTCAATAGATTTTTGTTAGTCCACACCTCTCCAAAAGGTGTGATGATAAGACATAGAGGGGTGTGGATTAGCAAAAACCCATGGAAGAGTGTAGAGTAACAAAACAGAGTTTTGAAATTGCCCCATCCATTAAGAATGAAGGTCTGTTTGGGTGTCCCATTCTAAATTAAACAATTTAAGGAATTTTGCATAGTATTGAATGTACAAATTTTTAACCTTTAATTAACAAATTCAAGAAAATGATGATCTTCATCATAGATAAAAGTGCGAATTCAATATAGTGGCATGTTATGAATTTCTTAAAATTGATCTCATAACATCAACTATAGTGATAACTCCAATTTTTTAAAATATATCAATTAAAGGTATAGATTTTTACCTTCAATACTATCTAAAATCTATTGAATTATTTAATTTCGAATTGAACACCCAAACAGGCCTTAAGAGTACATGTATCATAGATCACCATCGCTCACGTTATAATTTATTGGCATATATAGTTTTGGTCTCTTGAAAGATTCTTTCTACAATTTAGGTTCATAGAGTCTTGATCTCATGTTTTGAATAGTTGTAGTAATAGATCTAAATTTGTGGTTTTATAGTAACATTATTCCAATGTGCTCAATCATGAATACTCCAATTTGTTGTTTTTATAGTGGTTTTATAGTAACATTATAGTAACATTATTCCAAGACTACACAAAAAAAAAATTAAGTATTTACCTTATAATTTTAACCGTTAGATGAAAATGGATGAAAAGGATATTGATTGGTTGTACTTTTTAACAGATCTTTTTATAAGTAGAAAAAGTCATTTTTTACTTTCTTGCTTTTTGCTTTAAATTAGAAGCAACAAAAGTAAATATGTGTTTGGTAAAATTGATTTTGCCGGTGATCTTTTAGATGTAATGGAAACTCTACTGAATCATCGTTGCCCAAATAGAAGTCTAGAATACACAATACCTCTCTCGATCGCACATTTTTCGAGTTAAGGTCAAGCTCGTGTGAAAGATAAAAATAACTTTTAAAAGCAAATCTTTATTACTTTTACTTAAAATCAAATATTTTGCATTTTGCTTTTTAGAAGTCCTTTTTAGTTCCTTTAACCAAACGGTGATTTTTGCTTTTACAACTTTTTGCTTTCAAAAGCAAAAAAGATCTTAAAATAAATTCCAACCAAACGGTGCCTAAAAGTTTTTTCTTTAGTTGTATCATGATTCAGAAATCTCTCAACAGATCAAGATACACCCTCAAAAAATTTAAAAAAAAAAAAAAAAAAAGAAGAAGAAGAAGTTAAGAACTAATGTCAGCCTGTTAGGTTAGTTCAATTTTGAGTTGGTAGTAAACTGAACCAAACGGAATCGAGTTTCAGCTTTAGCATTTGCAATTTGGATTCATTTTCTTCCCATAAATGTTCAATGGTCAACAATCACATTGTGACATTCTAATCCAGGGAGAGGCATGCCCATGGATTAACCTAAATATCAAGAGTAACTTGGAAATAAAGTCTCAAGTGTCATTTTCGTAAAAGGTTTGGGAAAAGTGACTTGCAATACGCACAAGCTAGCAGAAAGGTAAAACCCTAATTTTAAGTAGGCATCTGATTTGTGACTCTCTGTTTACATTCGGATTTGAATTTGGATTATCATGTAGTTAAGTGATTTGCTTTATGTCCTCGGTCTTTAGTTCATGAACTTAAGAGGTGGAAGTTTGTTTTGTAACCCAATCTGATTTTTTTTTTTTTTTTTTGTTTTGTTTTGTAACCTAATCTTAAGGGAGCTATGCCCATCATTTTACCATAATATCAAGGGTCATCTATGGAGTTGTTTTATTGTGTTCTGCAAATAATTTGTGAACAAATCTATCACTGTGAATAGGAAAAATTCAAGAAATTAGTATTCACCATCGCAAAATGAGGCTAGAAATTAAAGCAAAGGTATTTCGTGAATTTTTAAAAATTAATCCTGTAACATTAATATGGTTCCCTAATCGGGTTATCAGAAGCTCGACAAGGATAGTACTTCACCGGATAGTGCTTCGAGGGTTGGGGGGCTAATTCAAAATCATTGTATCAACATAATAACACTACGCTTTTATGTCTGATGCACAGCAGAGAATGCTATTTTGGCCTAATTACATAGAAACACCGATGTTTACATTTCAATGAAACATGAAAGAAATGTTCTTAACAGTCTGATTTTCAAGTCATAAAGTTCAACAAAATTTTCTCAGTACAAAGAGTACAATAGCAATCAAATTTAGAAAAATTTATACAGGAATGTACTTTTAAGTCTTTAAAAAAACTTTAAATACTCCATAGAATTATTCTTTCATAGTTTCGTTAACAAACTGTAAATTGCATAAAAATCCACTATCAAGAGCCTTCAGCAAGATGCTAACAGACACAAGTCCAGAAACCAGTTTAATTGCTACATTCCTTTGGGATCTAGTTCATACAAATTAAGGAGTGGAGTATGTACATGATTTTAATTATACTAGATGTAAGCACACGTGCATTGCATGTGGTTATTTTTCAATAACATGAAATATAAATGAAAGAATAATTTTAAAGAATTAGATATTGATATCGGTTTGGTTAGATTTTTACTTCTAATGAAACTTATAGTGAGTAGTATTACTAATTTGAAAAATTTTAAGTTAGTCACAAATAAATTTAGAATATAATAATTTCCAATAATATATAGTAACATAATATTATATTAATTACCCACAAAACTTCAACAATTTGAAATGAAAATTTAAATTAAAAAAAATTAATCATTATTGAAGATAATGACCTGTATAGACTTCTAATGAAACACAAAGAAAAATGTTTCTTATATATAAGTTAACTATAAGAGTATAGATGTCTTTTATATAAACTTTACTACAATAGTAGTTGTCATCTATTAAATTACAATAAGATTAAAAGGGTGCAGAAGGGTAATTGTGTATTTTGTTAGTCAATTAAAAGTTTTTCTTACATTCAAACTCAAAAAAATTATAAATAAAAAAATTGTGTTTTAGGGGAGAAGAAAACTTTTATGTAACTGTGATACAACTAATGTGAAATCTCAAGCCAGTAAAAATAAAATAAATAGGGATTATAGTAAGAGGAGGGGGGACAACTACCTACAGAATTTGATAAATGAAATATACATAGAAGGAACACCAAGTCAAGTATAAAAGAAACTGCTTTAAGTATTATAGAGTACAATAAACCAAATCTGTATTAGCCTTTGCGATCTAAAGAGAGACATTGAAATAAAGAAAACATAAAAGAGAAAGTTTTAGGAGAAAAAAGAGTGGCTTACCAACGCACGTGCATTTCATCGAAAAGGTTGTCCTTGTCTATAAGAAAAGGTTGTCCTCGTCTATAAAAAACGAACGAAGGGTCGAAGGACAATTTTAGCATCGGGATGGTCCCACTTCGGTAATTCCCACCATTCTTCTTTGACACGGATAGTTTGAAGAGCATGGGGAGAAGGTTTACCATTGAGGATGGGCAGATAGAGAGGCAACCTCTTTAGCTTCGAACAATTGTCTACTTTAATGCGCAAGAGAGAATCACAAACCATTACCCCCTACCATAGACGATGCTCTTCAGTTCTGGAAGGTTTTGCAAACCCAAAAACCTCAACTTTGGGTGAGTGAATGTGATGAGGGTATCATCCTTGTTGACAATAGAATGGTTGCTGCTTTCACCCATTACTTGTTCTTCTTCTCCTCCTGATTTTTCTGCTATTATCTCCTCTATTCCCTCATAGTTTTCCACAGAAATATAACCTAGGTTTTGGAGGTGCGATAGCAACCCAGACATGAACAGCTTCTTAATATTGGGACAACCTTTGATTAATAAAGTTTGGAGACGGGAAAAGGTGCCAGGTGGTGGGGGTGCGGCTCCTTCTCCCTTGAAAAGAATGCGTAAGTTTCGCAATTTTCGAAGATATAGATATTCAAGGCATTGAAGTGGGAAGCAGTACGAGGAGGAAGACAAAATCAAGTATTCTATCCCATCACACGATTCAATTGTGTACCACTGCAAGAAATCAGTTTTCAGCGATGAAACATCACATAAGCTAATCACATCGTGGCACTCCTAAATAGCTAAATCCGTAATATCGTTGGGGAGCTCAAAGGGATCTTCTCCTATTCTCGTAATGCTGCAATTTCTCAAAATTACATCTTTACTAATATCTTCTATTTCTTCATCAAACTGGAAGTTAGGGTTGCTAAGTCCCACTTGAAGAAGGTACCTATGGGGCCTCTGCCAGGACCTGACATATGTATTTAAGTCATACAGGTCACCAAATTGGCCGGCAAAAGCTTCCAACTTCCTCAAACTTGGAACTTCGTCTGTTTTTACTTTTAAAGTTTCAAATCCCCACCATAGGATGAGGCACTGAAGATTGGAGAGTTTGGGTAATATCCCAATTGGCAACATTTTTAAAAGTGGCACATTAATATCAAGGCATCTAAGGTTGACCAACATTTCCAAACTGTGAGACACTTCTTCAATTCCAGTATTTCTGAGTTCCAACGTCCTTAGTGCCCTAAGCTTTGCTAACAATGGCACATATTTGAGATCTTCACACCCTCTAAGAAGTAATGCAGTGAGGTTCTCCAAGTCTAAGATGCTGTTTGGTAGATTCTCCATGCTAGTGTCGAAAAGATCCAGAACTCTAAGCCTAACCATGTGTAAAAAGAAAGAACTTGGAATCTTTCTCAATTCTTTATTTTAGGATAGCAACAATGTTGAAAGCTTATTACACCTTGGTGATACTCCAGATCGGATTTCTCTTATGTTGTTGTTCCTTAAGGAAACCTCTCAAGATCCTTCGTCTTTTTCCCCTCGTCTAGTAAATCTGTCAATTGCACACCAACTTGTACTATGCATCGAGAACTCATAATCTGGAGTGCCATATTTCTAATCAAATTATGCATCTTCACACATTTTTCCCTACCATATGTATAAATTTCCAATAAGCAGAGTTTGTTCAATATAGTTTGGCCCTTGTCAAACTTTGCTTGCCTACTCCTCTTTTCTTCAATTGTTCCCTCACTAAGAACTTTACCAGCTCCTCTGTTTCAATTACAAAGTCTTCAAGATATAACGCACAATATAGGAGACAATGCTGGAGGTTCTCATCTTTTAAGCAAAAATAACTATGTTCCAACTGCTTAAGTACCTTTTCCATGTCATTGAGGCCCTGTAGCTTTTCTCAATTCTTCCAATGTATTCCTCCACTCAAATTCATCTACTACACCCTTCATACTTCCCGCCATCGTGACAATTGCAAGGGGCAAACAAGCATTCTTCAGCAACAAGTCGTATAGTTGCTTCTAAATTTGGAGTAAGTGAAACATCACACCCAACTATATCCAAGAATAAGTTCTAGGCCTCATCTTTTGAAAGAAGCTCCATTTTGATATCTTTACACCTCATATTTCCACATATTTCTAGGAATCGGGTTGTTAATGTTGGAAATATTGAACAAAAACATGAATGTCGAAAATCAAAATATGCAAAAATATAATTTATAATAAAAAAAAATACTTATCGATTGAGACGTGTGTGAACACTGTCCTTAAGAGTTGATTTGCGCCCTTCAAAGTGAATCACTTAGTGCATCTAGGTCCTCTAGCGCCCTAACCCTCCAGGATACAACAATCGTGTTCCTCGTACACGTGCACTCGTAAGTACAAAGAACCGAACAGCTCTTGATCGTTCCATTAAAATATTCAAGAATAATTGAAAAATGATAGATAAAATTTTTATACAAAAGAGGTTTATACATAGAGAGAAGAAATATTGAGAAAAGGTTTTCTAAAACTCTTATGGTTTTTTTCTCATTCCAAAGAAAAAGAAGAAGACAACAAAAAAACCATAAAAAATAATAATGGAAAAACCTTTTTTTCTTTTTTTATTCAAAAGGATGTGTAACCCCCCAACAATAATATGCCCACTGTAACGACCCGAAATTGGGACCGTTAGTTAAGTAGTAAGAAAACTATTTTTAAAGCCAAGTTTGGTGGATGTTTAATAAAAATAATTCTTTTGAAAATATTTTTAGAAAATCCAGCATGGTCCCGTCTGTAAATAGGACATACCAAGTTATTGATTAGTTATAAAACCTGTAGAAAAACACATTTATAAGCATTTCCAGCAGTCACACCCCATTTTTGCACCACTTTACTAGGGCTCATCATTTCATGCATGTTTTTGTTTTGTTTTTGAGTCTAGTCACTTGCATTAGGTTTCTAGAGTCACAAGGACAATGGGTATGAATTTTGGTTCAAATTGGAGTTGATCTTGAGGGATAATAAGAGCTTTTGTGACTTGAGGGGCATAATTGTCTTTTAAGTCTCAAACTTTTCATTTGACCTTGAAATGATCTCCAAATTGTCAATTGGAGTTCATATGGATGCATAGGAGGTATTTCTAGGTTCAATTTGATAAATCAATGGCTTGGGATTAAAATGGCTCGATGTAGTTCAAGATTGGTTAATTGACCCTTCTTTGGGTTAGCTCTAATTAACTCACAATTACCAATCAAATCTTTTCAAATTGACTTTAATTAGTCATCATTTTACCCCCAAAAGTGTTTTATGAAGTTCAATTTTGATATGGAAAGCATTTGGTTTGACCCTATGTGCATGCCTATGCTTAGCAAAGGTAGAACATAGTGGTTAACCGCCTTGTTCGAACCTAACCATGCCCCCATGGTTAGTGGTTTTCACCCCAAAATGTTCAAAAACATATTCCTCATCAAAACACGGTCGTTTTGGCTTTTGTTTCATCAAAATCGGAGTTAATTTGCCCCCTGAAACACTTCTAGAATGGAAGGGAGGCAAAATAGGAGAAAAATCAGAAGTGGGCTCGGGTGACCACCCAAGCCTGGGCGGCTAGCCGCCTTGACCTAGGTGGCTAGCCGCCCAGCCTTGGGTGGTCACCCGAGCCCACTTTCCTATTTGCACCATGATTCCTTGCTGAAGCGGACTCTTGCCTATTTTGACGTACAAGGGCTCTTTTGGATGAGTTTCCTTCTAATTTTTGGTAACTTCTGAGTTACTTAAGCCCCAATGGGGTCTCTAATAGCCCTTGGATTAATTTTTAGGGTTTTAATCCCAGCCATTGGTTAATCCTAATTGAAGTCTATAAATACCCCCTATGCTTCAGCACAAGGGGAGCCACTTTATGGATTAATACTTGAGTTTTTGAGAGAGAATAAGAGAGAGAGACTTAAAGGAGAGCTGGAGTTCTTGCTGTAGCCTTGGAGAATATTGATTGAAGCCATCCACAAGAGCAAGAGGGAGTTCATACAGCAGCAAAGAAGGCTCTTCCTAAGGTATTCCTCTTTTCTGTTCAAGCTTAAACAAAGGTATCATGTAGGATAGCTCTATTACATGTAATGCTTGAATTGAAGTTTCTATTGGTTAATACATGTGATATTGATGATGTTCATGATGAGTTTTGCATGCTTTAGAGTTAGGTCATAGGTTCCAATGCATTGTTATGATTCTTGTGTTTCTGTTGTCCATGTTCTAGGATAGTGATATTGCATGTTAGAGTTAGGTTTCTTGTCATGTTTTATTGCTTTAGTTAATTAATATGCATGGTTTAGGTTCTGTTTAGGTTTATTTTAGTATGTTTAGAGTTGGTTTTGTATGTTTTTAAGCATATTTGTGAGTTTAGGGCTTTAGTGTCCTTGTTTTATTTTAGCTTTCATACAGCATGTTAAAGTAGGTCTTTTCATTGGTTTTTCTTCATGTTTGCTGTATATGTTTTTCATATGGAGTGAATATGATATTTTTGCATGCATGTTAGTATGTTTTAGGGTTTATATGCATAATATAGTTCTAGGATTGTGTTAGGGCTTATGAAAGTTTGCTGTTTTTGCTGTTAGCATTCTTAGTAGATGATTTTAGGCCATAATACTATTCTGTCCAGATTTGCATATCATTGTTTTTGCATGGTTTTGAGCACGTGTAAGGGTACAAATAGGTGTGGTAATTGTCCTATGGCAAATAGGGTTGCCAATGCATGAAATGGCTAATGTTTGGAGCAATTGCGCTCAGGTAAGTGGGTATGAAGGTGCCCCAATTCACCTCTCTTCCTTATCCTTTCCCTTCTCCCTCTCTAGGGTTAATTTTTAATATGATCCTATGGTTTAATTAGAGGTTTCCTTAACCCAATAAATTCTGTTTTTAATAAAAGGTTTTCATTTTGTGGAGTTCTTTCTAAAATCAAACTTTCTATCAAATTTAACTCTTTTGATCAAATAAGGAAACCTAGGGTTTTTACCATAGGTTTATATTAGGACTTAACTCTAGTTCTAATCGAACTACGTGGACTTTGATCCATGTATTTCGTTGCATGGTACGTAGGCACTCTTCGTGAGGCTCAAGTCCGTTCTAGGATCCAAGCATCCTAGGCTTCTTTTTGTTTTCTCTTCTTTTTCCTTATTTTCTGTTTTCATGTGTTTATTATGCATGGATGGATGAATGAAATATATGATATGCATGCTATCTTGTGATGATATACTTGCTGATTTTTGTATGGAAAGATCTTGATTTAGCCCAAATGAACTGAGAGACCGAAAGGGTGACATGGGTGCCTATAGGCTTTGCCTAGAACCTTCCCATGTCATAACTTAGCCTCTGAATCCCCGATTTCTTTGGTTTCCAAAAGATTGGTTTTTGCCTTTCCTTTTTTATGGAGTCATTCAAATTGTTTTCTTAAAACAAATTGATTTTTTTTAGGGTTTTCCTTGTTTCCTTTAAAAAATAAGGTGGCAACTCTTTTTTTTGTTCTCAAAACCCAATCTCTCTTTTCAATCCCTCGTGGGCCCAATTTCCGGGGTTCACAGTTTGGCGACTCCACTGGGGACTTTGTGGGCTAGACTCTATAAAGTTTAATTGGGCTAGGTTAATTTCTTATGTTTAATTAAAATCAATCACATTGCATCCGCTTGATTGTGTGCTTTCATTTATTGCATTGTGTGCGCAAACTCTTGCATGCTAGGATCGATGTCCCTCGATGTATCCTTGCCAATGATCGGCCTAGTTTCAACCTTGGTTTTCCTGATTCCAAGTGTTGGGGCGAAAGCTATCAACCTTTCTTGCCTAGTAGCCTTGGGCTTGCCCTTGGGTATATTAAATGAGTTAATCACGTACTGTTGGACCCACGCGGCGTTCCTGATGCCACATGTGGTTAGGTATAAGGATTGCTCAAGCAAGTGAAGGACCCCAGCCTACCCTCTTTTAGTTTATGTAGTGGGCCTTGTAGGACACTATGGTCTCACCATTATGCACCCACAATTGTTTGTAATGATACTATGCCGTGTTTGTGGTGTGAGGCTTTATATCTTATGCCCTTAACATAGACCTTTAAACCCTAGCCTTCGTTAAGGCCATGGGTTAGGAGGAATAAATTAAGGAAATAGGATGTAAAGCTATGTTTGTGATGTGCTAGTCCTAGGGGAATAATTAAACCTAATTGAAGGATTCTATGCCCTATTCTTTTAAACATACCCTTAATCCATGACCCCTGTAAAGGTAAGTGGATAAAAGGAATGAATTAATTGAACATGGTGTAGAGACCGAGTTCATTAAGGAAAATATGGAGGTTTAGGACAAGTCCTTAGGCTAAAGGTTAAAACTTTTCTATCCATAGACGTGCTGGCTTGGATCCGCAATCCGCAAAGGCGTCTAGTGAGTGTTGAGTCTACCCATCAAACAGACATAGCTGACGAAAGAACTAGTGAGGGGCACTTTGACCTTGAGGCTTGCCTGAAAGCCATCATGGCCAAGCTTGACCATACCGCCGAGACATCCGATACCGCATTGAAAATGGCTCAAGAGAATCAACAGAAGATGGCGGATCTTGAACAAAATGGCTCTAAGGCCCATTCCTCAGGTATACCTCATGGGGCTGGCACCGAAGAGGGACCTCAATCCAATGAGAACACCAAGACAAGGGGGGAAAGTAGCTCGAAACCTGTGGTTACCAACCTAGAAGGGAAACCAAAGGGAAAGGTTCTAGCAGTGATTCCATGTTAGCTAGCAAGGTAGAAGCATTGGAGAGAACTATAAAAGGGATTCGTAGGGCCGATGACATGGTTGATGTGCGAACTCTATCTCTATTTTCGACGGCTCGTATTCCATTGCAATTCAAGATGCCGGAGTTAGAAAAGTTCGATGGGACGGGTTGCCCTAAGACCCATTTGAAGATGTATGTGCGAGCCATGCACCCTCGAGGGGCTACTGACGAGCTTTTAGCTCAAATGTTCCATGAAACCTTGGCCACTTCCGCTTTGAAATGGTTCTTGTCCTTGGATGAGAATAGAACTCGGACTTGGGAAGATATATGCAACAAGTTCTCGGAGCACTACAAGTACAACACAGAGGTGGATGTCACTCGAAGGGACCTGGAAACTACCAAGTAAGGGGCTCATGAAACTTTCTCCGCTTACATTACAAGGTAGAGACAAAAGGCGTCGAGAATAACGGATAGGCCAAATGAGGAGGACCAAATTCAGCTGGTGGTTAAGAACTTGCTACCCGTGTATCACAAGCACTTATTTGCCCACTATTTCCCCAATTTCAAAGCTCTCATAGGGGCTGGCACGCAGGTTGAAGATGCTATCAATGATGGGACAATCAAAGCTAAGGAAGTGAGGAGTCGCAAGACAAACTTTACTGGGAAGAACAATGCCGAGGTCAACACCATAACTCAACCCATCCAACCCTTCTCTCTCAATGATGTCAACCCACCTCGCCATTTCACCGACCTATTCATGCCACTCGAAAGGGTCCTTAAAAAGCTCATAAGCCGGGACCTATTGAAGCCACTCGACCCAAGACCTCCACCAAATCCCTTACCCAGGAACTACAACAAGAATGAGTACTGCAAGTACCACCAATCCAAAGGCCATGCCACCAATCGTTGTGTTCGCCTGCGCCATCAAGTCCAAGACCTCATTGACAAACAAGTCATCTCACCACCAACCTGCCCAAATGTCACCCGTAATCCTCTCCTATTTCATAACAATACACCCCCACCTAACACCATAAATGCCATTGGGGTTGAATCCTCTCGCCTTCGCCATCCCATAAGCAATACACTCCACTCCCCACGACCTTAACCTGTCTCTTCACCATTTGCCGCAATAACAGCCTTATCATGCCACTTCCACCAAAGCCAAGGCCCTCAACCCCTCACCAATATTGCCAATACCATCATGCACCCGGCCATGACACTGAGGCTTGTTCTATACTAAAGAAGATCATTCAAGACCTCATTGACCAAAAGGTTTTGTTGTTGCCAAAGAAATCTATCCAACAAGAGCTAAAGGAAAGATATGAAGCAGGGGATCCTCAGGTTGGCCTATTAGGTGAATCGTCAGGGAAATTTGATTACTATGTGCTGTACTCAAGCCCAAGTCCAATATCAGATGAGCCGATAGTCCCTACAGGTTGGGATGACTTGCCGACAGAAATGGAGAGCATTGACATGATAGAATGGGATGACTTAATGAATGACTCCGAGGAAGTCCATGACATATGGGCTAGTGATGATGAGTTAGACCATATAACCAGAGGGGGTCGTCGTTTCAAGCCTCCACACCTAGAATCTGAGAATCCATTGGAAGATTTGGAAGGGCAGAGGTGTCCTAGCTTGCAAGAAGAAGAGGATGAGGTGCTGAGGCAGCTGAAGAAGACCAATGCCAACATCACTATTTGGGGCTTGCTCATGGCCTCGCACAAGTACAGACAGACCGTGTTGAAACTGCTGAATCAGATACAAGTGCCCGTTGACACATCCCTCGAGGGACTAGTACATTTGGTGAATCCAACTCCCAAGAACTCAACCATCGTGTTCACCGATGTGGACCTACCCAAAAGCGGGCCAAGCCATTCTCAAGCTCTCTATGTGACCGTTGACACTATGGGGAAGAGGGTACCTACCGTCCTTATCGACAATGGGTCTGCACTGAATGTATGCCCTCTCAGAACTGCCACTGTCTTTGGTTTGGGACCCACCGATTTCACGCCATCTGGGCAGACTGTAAGAGCCTATGACAACACCCGCCGAGAAGTAATAGGGGTGGTTACTTTGCTTCTTATCATGGGACCCACTGAATTTAGGGTGGAATTCCAAGTGTTGGATGTGCCGTCATGTTTCAACTTGCTGTTGGGCCGACCTTGGATCTATCCCGCTGGGGCTGTGCCGTCTTTACTCCATCAAAAGGTGAAGTTTCCTTACGAAGGGGCCATAGTAACACTTCAAGGGGACTATGAATTGAAACTCGCAGGCGTGCCTATATATGAGATACAACCAGAATCAGCGGCGGTGCCATTATCCGGGTTTGACTATGTCCAATGCATTGAGAAAGAACTTGAGAAGGGTGAGTTAATACCCTTGGACTTTTGCCCCCATGGCAACTTGCATGTTGGTGAGATCATGAGAAGAATGAGCTTCTTTCCAGACATGGGGCTAGGGCGTCGCCAACAGGGGATCCCTAAGTCTATTCAGAGCAGTGTCACCTCATACACCTTCGGGCTAGGATATGAGCCCTCCAGAAATGATCATGTGGAAATGTTGAAGAGGAATAAAGAGAAAGTAAGAGCCAAAGCCGAGGGAAGGGTGCCAGACCTGAGAATCTCGCCATACCGACCTACTTTGAATGGTTACTTCATCAAAGAAGGGGATGATTTGCTATATTGCGGGTTTCCAGAACCCACCTTTGACCAAGCTGCCAAGATCCGAGTTCCGGGTTTTGAAATTTTCTTCACCGAATGGTATCCAATCACAGCTGAAAGGGTGGATGATGAAGCCATCAATGATGAGTTCTGGGAAAAGAAAGAAGAAGACTGGGTAGAGAACCTTGACACAGGGGCTATGGCTGAAATGTTCTAAGATATGATCCTCACCGTGGAAGACTCAACCATTGAAGAACTCCAGGGTTCGTCCATTAGCCATGCTACCATGCCACTCCTGAATTGGTACCTTAAATGTGGTGTCATTGTGGAGCTCCATGAAGAAGAAGACCTTGGCCTACCTGATAGCAGCTTGTAGGTGTCTTAGTTTAGTAATATTTCCCTAATTCAATAAGATGTATTTACTCAACTCTCTTTGTAGAGTCATGGTATTGATACAGATTCGTTTGTTTTCTTTCTTCTTTTGTGTGTCATTCCTACTATTCCTAGTCAATAAAGTGTGCTTTCTTTCTCTATATATGCAGTGTCTCTTTTCTCTCCTCTATGGATATTTATGGCATGGATATAGATCCTAGGAACGATGTCCCCCCGGAGCTCGTTGAGCAAAGGAAAAGGGGCGTCACCGAACCTAATATGGATGAATTGGAATCAATCAACTTAGGGACGAATGAATTGCCAAGAATAGTTAAAATTGGGAAAACTCTCTCCCCCATTGAAAAAGAAGAGATGATCTCCCTCTTAAAAGCCAACATTATGGCTTTTGCATGGTCTTATGAAGACATGCCTGGCATTGACCCCGATATTGTGCAACACAATATCCCCACTAATTCCCTAAAGAAGCCGATAAAGCAGAAACTCAGAAGATTAAAACCAGAATGGGCTCTAAAAGTAAAAGAAGAGGTAACTAAACAACTAGACGCGGGTTTCCTCCAAGTTGTGGAGTACCCCGAGTGGTTGTCGAATATAGTGCCTGTGCCTAAAAAAGATGGGAAAGTGAGGATGTGTGTTGACTTTTGAGATCTCAACACCCTAAGCCCTAAAGATGATTTTCCTTTACCCCATATCGACGTGTTGGTGGACAGCACAGTGGGACATGCACTCCTCTCCTTCATGGACGGATTCTCCGGGTATAACCAGATAAAGATGGCGCCTCAAGACATGGAAAAAACAGCCTTTATCACGCAATGGGGAATGTACTGTTACAAGGTAATGCCTTTTGGCTTAAGAAACGCTGGGGCTACTTACCAAAGAGCAGCAACGACCTTATTGCATGATATGATCCATAAGGAAGTCGAGGTTTATGTCGATGATATGATCGTGAAGTCTGTGGATAGGGAAGGGCATTTCAAGGCACTAGAGAAATTCCTAGAGCGAGCTAAGAAGTACAATCTCCGTTTAAACCCACAGAAGTGCGCTTTTGGTGTCACTGCAGGCAAGCTATTGGGGTTCATGATCACTCAGAAGGGCATAGAAGTGGACCCAGGGAAGATAAAAGCTATTGTGGAGATGGAGCCGCCTAGCACTGAGAAACAGATCCGGGGTTTCTTGGGAAGGGTTCAATACATAAGCCGATTCATCGCCAACTTGACCATGGTTTGCGAACCAATCTTCAAATTGCTGAAGAAAGGTGTGCCAAAAGTATGGAATGAAGAATGCCAAGAGGCCTTTGAGACCATTAAGAGATACTTGAGCAATCTTCCAATCTTAGTTCCCCCACGGCAAGGTGCACCGCTCTTGTTATACTTAACGGTCACCGAAACCGCGACGGGAGCTATGTTAGCTCAATATCTCGAAAGGTCTACAAAGGAGAATGCCATCTACTACCTAAGCAAGAAAATGATGGACTATGAAGTGAAGTACAATGCCATTGAAAAGGCTTGTGTGGCACTAGTATGGGCGACGTAAAAGCTCCGGCACTACATGATGTCATTTGAAGTGTTCTTGATAAGTCGCATGGACCCGTTAAAGTACCTGGTAGAAAGGCCAGTATTGTCACTCAAAACTGCTCGATGGTCAATTCTCCTCAATGAATTCGACATCAAGTACGTGAATCAGAAGTCTATCAAGGGAAGCGTCATTGCAGACTACCTAGCCAGCTGTCCGGTGTCATCATCCGCTCCGTTTAACGATCAATTCCCAGATGAGGACGTGCTAGAGATTGGTAGAAAAACTTGGAGAGTATACTTCGATGGGGCAGCCAATAAGAAAGGTTATGGGATAGGAGTCCTGCTGGTCTCACCTGAAGAGGCATTTACACCGTTGGCGGTCAAGTTGGGGTTTGAAGCTACCAACAACATTGCTGAGTATGAGGCCTGTATCTTAGCATTGGAAGCAGCACTTGAATTGGGGATCAAAGAATTGGAAGTGTTCGGGGACTCAGCGCTAATCATTTGTCAGATAAAAGGGGAATGGAAAACTCGAGATGAGAAGTTGCTGCCCTACCATGCCTACCTGGAAGCTCTAACCAAGGAGTTCTCAGAGATAGAGTTCAACTACCTTTCAAGAAACAAGAACCAGTTCACCGATGCCTTGGTGACCTTAGCATCCATGGTGGAGATACCTGAAGGGGGAAATGTGAAGCCGTTGGTGATAGAATATCGAGACAAGCCTGTGTACTATTGTGCAATCCGAGGAGGAGAAGTGAATGATGGCCATTCGTGGTTCCATGACATAAAGAAGTTCATTGAAGAAAGGGAGTACCCAGAAGGAGCATCTCGTATCGACAGAAAAACCCTGAGGCGGTTGGCGAGTCACTATGTACTTTGTGGAGGAAAGCTATATCGGAGATTATACGACGGGATCCACCTGCTGTGTGTCACTGAGGAGGAAGCTAAGCATCTGATTAAAGAAATCCATGAAGGGACAGGGGCTCCGCATATGAATGGCTATATGTTGGTTAAGAAAATCATGAGGCTAGGCTATTATTGGTCTACCATGGAAAGAGATTGCCACGCACATGTCAAGAAGTGCCACAAATGCCAACTGTTCGCCAGTGGACAACATTTGCCTTCTATGCCTTTAACAAGTATGTCATCACCATGGCCATTTGCAGTATGGGGGATAGATATCATCGGACAGATCAAGCCAAAGGCGTCAAATGGGCATGAATACATCCTGGTTGCCATCGATTATTTCACTAAGTGGGTGGAAGCAGTGTCCTTCAAGACCTTGAATTCCAAGAAGGTAGCACAGTTCATACAGCACAGCATCATCTATCGATATGGGGTACCACATGAAGTTATCTCAGACAATGGCCAGTACTTTCAGAAAGAAACCCATGAGCTCTTGCAAAAGTATGGCATAGTTCACCATCTGTCGTCACCATACCGTCCTCAGACTAATGGAGCAGTGGAAGCGGCTAACAAGAACATCAAGAAGATACTGCAGAAGACTGCGGACTCACACACAGACTGGCATGAGAAGTTACCGTTAGCTCTATGGGGTTACAGAACATCAATAAGGTCGTCAACAGGGGCTACCCCTTACTCTCTAGTTTACGGAATGGAGGCCGTGTTGCCAGTTGAATTGGAGGTTCCTTCACTAAGGGTTGCCGTGGAGAGTCAAATAACAGAAGTGGACTGGGTTAAGAGTCGCTATGATGAGTTAGCTTTACTCGATGAAAGGCGGTTAAGGGCGCTGTATCATGTGCAGGGGTATCAGCGGAGAGTTGCCAGAGCATTCAACAAGCATGTCAAAGATCGAGGGCTAAAGAAAGGGGATGTAGTGCTGAAAGAAATCAGAGCTCCGGTGTTCGATCCGCGAGGGAAATTCAAGCCAAGTTGGGGTGGACCATACATCATCAAAGAGATATTGCCAACAGGGGCTGTTCGCCTCATGGATTTAGATGGAATTGAGTTCACTCGTCCAACTAATTTGGATCAATTGAAAAAATATCATGTTTGAGGCCTGTTAGGTTGAAAACCCGTGAGGGCGGCCTAGGCAAAAGATAAGGCATAAGAACTACGTAAGACCTGATTCTCCATTCAAAAAAAAAAAAAAAAAGGCAAAACAAAAAAAAAAAAAAGCAAAAAAGAAAAAATCATGGAGATACGTAGGCAACCCATAAAGTTACCTTGGGTGCGGTCTAAATCAAACAACAAAATCCCAAATTTGATTTATTATTGGCAATTTATTCAAAACTAAAATTGATTGACATAGCAATTCATTGGTATTAAGTAAAAGAGCTATAAAGATGCCATAAATATCCTATTCTATTGAGTCTTCAATTCTTCTTGGGCTTCTTTGCAGCCCGCTTTTCAACTTTCTTCTTTTCTCTTTCGTGTCTTCTTTTCTTCCTCAAGTTGTGTTCGTAAACTGCTGTCACTGCCTCCATAATATCTTCTCTGAAAGGTCCAAGGTCGTTATTCTTGATAAGTCCAAAAATCCTTTCTCTTCGAGTAGTCTCTCTCTCGCCTAAATTGCTTTTCAACCATTCCTTGTACTCGAGGCTCATCATATATGGACCATCAGTTTTCGTTACTTGAGTCAGTGTCAGCTTGCTAGGCCATCGATCCTTCGCCCAAGTCACTACAGAAAGACCCGCAGGCACCACAGGATAGTCACCTTTCAAGGAAGTGGGTATGGTTTGCATGGCACCCATTTGATGAAGAACCCTTGAAGGCCAATAGAAGGAAGTAGACCTCAGTCCTATAAGTCTCACCACGGTACATCCAGAAGTTCGCAGAAGCACTCGTTCACTACAGCCCCATATGAAGACGAACCACTTGATATTCCTCCATGAAAGGGTTTGGAAGTAACCTAGCCAATCCCTCAATGAGAATTTTCCAGGCAACTCAATGCAGCGAAGGCAGTAATGCTGGGGCTTGTATGGTGTAATGACAGTGGGTGACAAGATATTCAGCCTTTCAAGTAACCACATTTGCAGCAAAATGGGGCTACCTCCTAAAGGAACCTTTGGGTCCTCACGAGTTTTATCCAAGCAATTCAGGGTTTCAGCTAATACCATGGGAATCAGGTTATGGCCTTTGGCAAGGAGAGGAATCAACTCACAAATTTGTATGGGAACATGTGGAGTACCAGTTGAAATAAGGAAACGACCAATAAGGCAAAAGGCAAGTGCATGCTTAATAGGAAAGGTAAATTTCAGAATACCTTTGCTATCATAGGCCAAAAAAGAGGTTGCCAATTTCATTAAGTCTACCATATGGTCCTTTACAAACGTAGAGGCATATTGTGGGTGAATCCCAAGGAGGTTGGAAAAAGAAGTAAAAAAGCTTGGGCGAGGAGTAGGGAGAATGAAAGGACCTACCGGTGAAACTCCATACAACGCGCAGAATTCTTCCATAGTTGGGCACAGTTCTTCATAGTTGAAGCGGAACACATGAATTTGGGGATCCCAAAAATATGTAGCAGCAGTCAAGAGGTTCGTTTCAAGCTTCACATGCCTCAAGGAAAGCAATGGATCCAAGCCAAAGCACTTGAACTCAGATTTTGCTTCAGCACTCATAACTCTCAAAAACCCTCCTAAAAATTTGTCTAGAGCCTCCATAATTTCTAATGAATGAATACAAGTAGGTTTAGGAACCTCTTGGATGTGTTTTTATAGGGAAAAGGTCACAAATCCAAGTTCAAATAGGAAAAAACCCGTCAGAATAGGAAGTTTCCTATTCAAAGTGGGATTTCCGCTTCGGGCTCGGGTGACCACCCAGGCCTAGGCGGCTAGCCACCTGGGCTAGAATAATTGAAGAATGATAGATAGAATTTTTATACAAAAGAAGTTTATATATAGAGAGAAGAAAGATTGAGAAAAGGTTTTCTAATACTCTTATGGTTTTTTTTCTCATTCCAAAGAAAAAGAAGAAGACAACGAAAAAACCATTAAAAAAAAATGGAAAACCCATTTTTTCTTTTTTTACTCAAAAGGATGTGTAACCCCCCAACAATAATATGCCCATTAACTCATAATAATGGACAATATAAATGAATATTATAAAGGCCATAACACCTCATAAATAAACATAATTTGAAAAACATGGATGTCGAAAATCAAAATATGCAAAAATATAATTTATAATAAAAGAAAAAGACTTATCGATTGAGGGGTGTGCGAACATTGTCCTTAAGAGTTGATTTGCGCCCCTCGGAGTGAACCACTCGGTGCATCTAGGTTCTCTAGCGCCCCAACCCTCTAGGATACAACCATTGTGTTCATTGTACACATGCACTCGCAAGTACAAGGAACCGAGCAGCTCTTGATCGTTTCATTAAAATATTCAAGAATAATTGAAGAATGATAGATAGAATTTTTATACAAAAGAAGTTTATATATAGAGAGAAGAAAGATTGAGAAAAGGTTTTCTAAAACTCTTATGATTTTTTTTCTCATTCCAAAGAAAAAGAAGAAGACAACAAAAAAACCATAAAAAAAAATGGAAAAACCATTTTTTCTTTTTTTATTCAAAAGGATGTGTAACCCCCCAACAATAATATGCCTACTAACTCATAATTATGAATAATATTAATAAATATTATAAAGGTCATAACACCTCATAAATAAACATTATTTGAATCAGAAATATGCATTTTATTTATAAGAATACAACAGCTAATACTATTTCGCATTCGTTAGCAATGTTGGGCTCTGGGATTCCTACACATTCTGGTTCAAAAGCTTCCCACACATCATCTAAAATTAGCACATACCTCTTCTTTCCATTCAACACAAAAGCTACCCTTGTTGTTTCATCTTCACGTCCAGAAAGATCTACACCGAATTCCTTTGCAATGCAATCTTGTAATTTAATAACATCCAGTGCATTAGATAGATTAGATACAGTGATCCAAATTACTTTATCAAACTTATCACCCAGTTGTTAGAGTCTGTTATTGATGTGCTTCGTGACGGTAGTTTTACCAGATCCCCCATGCCATACACTCCAATCAATCTGGTAACATCATTCATCAAGTTGTCCTAGATTTCTTCCATATTTTTCATGGCTGTAGTTTCACCTGCTAATTTTATTGGTGGAAATATCTCTCCTTTGTGTGGAGGTGCATCAAGTACCAAACCGTCTGGGAAACTTCCCTTGTGATGAAGTTCTTCAACTTCTGAAATCATCGTAGCAACAAGTTCTCCTAGGCTTATGCGTTCGGAACCTGTTACTTCTCCAACTTCATTTTCAATGCTTTATATCTTGTCATTAATCTTTTGCACATTGGCCAACTAAAGTTCAACTTCTTTCTTTGACCTCTTTCCTCACTGACGCTCTGCTTCCATTTTTTATTCCACGTCTTCCTTTTGGCTGTTCAATGTTTTCATGGAGGCTTTGGTAACAATTGAACTTTCCGATTATGTAATTGACTACTTTATCCACTGAAGAATTCATAGTCGAGCCACTGCATAATATCAAAATGGTGCATAAGACTATTGCCTCTTGAAGGCAATAAAACAGGTACACAGACTCCCCAAATGGGAAAATAAATAAATAAAGGGGGTTTTAGCTATTAGTCAAGAAACTAAATCTTATTTAGCAATTAGTCACCTAACTTTTTTCCTAATTCAATTAATCCATTTTACCTTTTTTTGACAAAAAAGCCCCTGATTTACTAACTAATCCACACCCATGCCATTCCTTCAAAAAAACAAAACCTATTCTCTATATCCTAATTTCATATTTCAAATGCCTTTCTTTGTTTGGCTATACACGCAAAGCTTACCCGTGAGATTTGTCTTACTTGTGAGATCTTTCTCCTACTGAACTGTTTCCACTGGTTAAAGATGTCGCTGTCAAATGTTGGCGTAAGGTTGAAGATCATGTTGTCGGAGATTGGGACCTTGCTGAACGTGTTCAAGATAATGAGAAAATGGGTTTTTTAACCCTGTGAAGAGGTCTCCTGCTTCATCCTCTTCCTTGGGTTTTCTTTTGTTTTTTTGTTTTTTATTTTTTTATTTTAATATATGTTGGGATGGGATGTTTTGGGAATTATTATCACCGAAAAACATGGTTTTTTGCCAGAAAAATATTATGGAGTAGTGTAAATCATCCTTTCTTTAACTGCTTTCACACTACAAATAACTTGAAAACTGAGAGAATTCAAATGACATACCTTAACCTCACTCCAATCCATATTAACAACGGCCAATCTGTGGGTTTCTTTTTCAATTACCAATATACTTTCCTCGTGTGTCATATAATTAGCCCAACAAAAAAAAAAAACAAAAATTACAATCTAAAAACTGGAAAGAAATGCAGATAATAGTTAAATTCTGTTTTGTTTCTGATCTCGACACAGGATCAAAGTAGTAAAATATCTATTTGGTAAGGAAATCGGAACTTTCTTCACTTCAACTACAACAGAAGGCAAGGTGGTTAGTTTCCATGGGAGGAGCAACTTGTACCTAGATGCCATTGGAGTCCATATGCAACATTGGTTAGGAAATCCAACACCTGTGAAGTCATCTCTCTTCAAAATATTCAGTTGATTGGCACATGGTTCCACTCTTAGGCAATGAAACGGTTATGGAAGGCGACATGGGTGGTGTAGAACAAGTAGGCATTAACATTGATGATGAACTGAGAGCCAACAGACTCATCCTCGTCTCATCCAATCCACTGGTTGTAAAAGACTTGGTAAAGTAGTAAAATTTTACTACTTCATTGTAAAATTTACTTCGTAAAGTAGTAAAATTTTACTATTTCATTCTAAAATTTTACTACTTTGTAAAGTAGTAAAATTTTACTACTTCACTACAAAATTTATTAATTCGTCAAGTAATAAAATTTTATGGTTTTAATTTTTTTAATAATTACCTAATCAATATGGATCTTTTTTCGAAGATGCCGACGAGTAGGTTCCAAAAATATGATTTTTTAAAAAAAATGGATATGTATATTATAAGTTATAAGCTTTTAAAAATTATAATATTGAAAGGTTAAGTTAGTTACATAAGGTGTCCTTAATAACAAAAAGGGGAGTGCCCTTAGTAATAATAAGGGTAAACTTGGCATTTTTATAAAAAGTGTGACTAATTGATAAATAAGTTCAGTCTCCTTGATTAATTGACTTAGAAAAACTCTTACTTGATTAATTGCCAATATTTTACCAAAAAGTGGACTAATGGCCAATTTCCCCATAAATGGGACTACAAATTTGGATACAGGCTATTAGCATAAAATTAACAAACAAACTCAATATAATGACCAACTGACTACTATTCTAGTGGTTGGGCACTTGGCCCCAAAGTGGTTGTCTCGAGTGAAGGTGAAAGATCTCGAGTTTGAGTCTAGCACTTTGGAAAAAATTCCTGGGCAGTGATTTACCATTGGCCACCCATCGCGACAGTGATTAGTCTCTTGATTGTCAACTTTGGGGATACACTGGGTCAAAGACCAAAAAAAAAAAAAAAACACAAAAAAAAAAGAGAAAATCAAAGGAGAAGTAATTAGAACAAAAAGAGGAGAGCCAAATTAAGCTACAATAATTATTAAGGGAAGGTAATATACCTGGCGTGACTGGCTATTTCTTTTATAATTTTGGACGGATCCATAAAGAGGCACAGTGTTGGGGCCAAGAAGAAAACAATCAATAACAAAACCTCCTTTGCTAAATGCTAATCCTTTTGTGGGAAGAGAAGTGAACTGCAGAGCAAAAAAAAACCCAAAAAAAAAAAAAAGAACCATCAAGGCAAAGGTTAAAGGTTAATCTAGTATAGGTAAAATGTACAGGGAAAAAATTGAGGTAGGTATGGTAGTCTATGAAAGGACATCACTGGGGTCAGTATTAACGGCTTTTCCGTAGAAGGTGCTTGCTATATGCAAAATGTAGCACTAAGGTTTAATCCCATATTTCAAGTAGGCATCTCCTTTGTGTCTTCTTGCTTACATTTGGATTACCATTTGCAATTAGAGATGAATAGCATTATATATGTCCTCTCGTGTTAGTTTTTAATTCAACAAAATTAAGAGATGGAAGTTATTTTATTGTCTATTTGGTTCCCAGATTCTATCAAGAAAAAAAGGGAAGGGAAGGGAAAAAAAAGTAGGAAAGGAAAAGAGAAAATTATATCAAGCCAAAATTATTCCAATTCTTCTTTTTCTTCTTCTTTCAATTTTTCCTTGCAACTAAAAAGGAAAAATATAATTTCTTATATATTTTTTTCCTTGATAAAATCTGGAAACCAAATAGTCTTAGTGATCAAATTTTATTGTATTTTTGGTCAAAAATCACATTTTCATCTTAATTATTTATTTTTTTATGATTACAGTGGTAGAACTTGAACCTACACCTCTTACACCTAGATATCACTAAGCCAAGAAGACCTGTGGTCACATGACTCACATTGTCACACTCCAATCTATGGAGAGGCATGCTCATCATTTAATGAAAATGTCAAAGCCAGTGGGGTAACTCGACATTTCATAGCTTTTAATAGATTGATGAGAATATCCCTTTATTATCTATTATGGCATGCTATGACTAAGTGACTGGAAATTGAACTCGACCTAAATAAAGGAGTGCTGGCACAAGATAATTTATACCGAGTAGCTAAAATAAAAAAAGAAAAAGAAGCCCCACATGTAAAAGATAATGTATTATGCACGTAAATAATATTAAAAAACATTGGTAGTTGCATTACAGATGATTGTAGTAAGGTCAGCATATTAGTCTTATGATTAAAAGTATTTTAATACAAAATACATTAAATACATGAGTCATATTCTTGCTATAAACAAGTTTTTTTTCGTCAAGTTTGTGTTGGATGATTTGCATTTTGTTCTCTTCTGGTATTTTATAACTCGCGAAAGTAAGAGGCAGAAGTTTGTTTAGTGACCCAATCTGATATTTTATAGCAAATGGTGTGCATATAGATGATATTCAAGAAACTTCGATGTAGGGGTAGCTTACAACTCAAAAGGCCTCACACTTCCAAGGGGTTAATCACCTATTTGGGGTTTCTCAGCTAATTACATGCTCAATTTGGCAGTGGCATAAGTTAAAGATCGAATGGGGAATAATCGGACTAAAGATATATCCAGACACCTTAGGAAGATAGCTAAAAAAAGAAAAGGAGAAAAATGACAATATTCAAGAAACAAAGATGCATATCAATTATCATGCACTAACTTTAAACCCTAAACAAATCAGAGGAAAAGAGAGACAATTAAACAGATGGACCACCCAATCAGAGTAGAACAAAATAAGCATTAGATGGAACTTGAAAAAATTAAAACCAAACTTCAAGTCAAAAGAGGAGAACCAAAGCTGCAACAATTAAGAAGGGAAGGCAAGTCAATTACCTGGCCTAAGTGGCTACCACCTCAAAGATTTTGATTAGAGCAAAAAGAAGCACACAAGTGAGGCCAATAAGATGTATAACAAGCACCGTACTAGCAAAAAACGCCTTGATAATTGCTGATCCTTTGTAGGAACAGAAGTCAACTCTAGAGCAAAATAATTTGAAGCAAAGGTATCCAATGTAGCATACATGAAGTTAGAGGGAAGAGACATGAGCAAGTAGGCCAAGAGGCATTTTCCTTGAAGGTGCTGTGATAGGAATAACTGTCCCTTTCTTTTTTTCTTTTTTCTTTTTTTTTTTGATTGGTGTACTATTAAACACTAATACTGGTAATAAAATGATGGGTCAGCCTATTGTCACTACATAAAATACTTTAAGCCTCCTACTAATTAAATCCTTTCAAATTTTGCTGTAAGCACCCTTTATCTTCCTAAAATACCCTTAATAATAAATCTAAAAACCTTTTTCCACCCCACGCCACGCCACCCCTAACCTGTCCCTCTCAAGCCTCTTTCTCTTTGGATTCACGTTCTTTCGAAGTAAGAAGACAGAGCTAGCCCCTTTCCTTGTACCACAGCCAACGACAACGTCCTCATCCATGATTCACCGGAAACTGACGCTGACACGAACAATTAAATAAACGAACAATTCTAACATGGGATTTATATAGTTAAGTTGTTCGGTGTTTTAAAACGGAATAATACAAGCTTGTTCGGATTCTTAGAGTTGAATAACATCCATTTGTTCAGAGTTATATAATCAAACAATCCTAAAATGTGATTTTTTAAACCAAACAAAAGAAATTTGTTCGAATTTGTAAATTGGAATGTGTTAAATGCGTTTGGTGTTACAGAAATGAACATTTTAAATATGTTCGGAGTCCATAATCCAAATAAAGCGAGATTCAGCATATGAAAAAACTGAAATTAAACTCAACAAAAAATGTATAAATGCTTACTTTTTGACTACTAATGCCATCTCTAGTAATGCTTTTCTAGTCCATTATTAAATATAACATGAAAAACAATGGATTTGGTGTCAAGGTCATTAGGGTTTGTGAGAGCATGAAATTTATAGATGGTGTAATGTTTTTGGAGTTGGGGTGCAGTGGGGTGGGGATAGGAAAATTTTATGTAGGTTTTTTAATAGACATGTCCTTATTGGTAAATGTACATTTGGTTATAGAGAATTTAGCAAATTATTTTAATTAGTAGGGGGTTTAGAGTATTTTTCTAGTGACAATAGCTTGACCCTAAAAAGATAAGTGTGAAATATATTTGGTGAATTCCTCTTGTTGATGAATGAATTAAATGGAACCTTGATGGTTCTGTGAAATATAAAAAGGGCTCCACAGGTTCTATTTTGTGTAATAGCTTGGTAAGCCAATTGCTATGTTTGTGACATGGATAGATGAGAATGTCATAATTCCCAAAATGGAAGCTTCAGTACTAAGAGATGGTCTCCTTCTAGCAAGGCAAAGAAATTATAAAAGGATGTGATTTTAAATCAATAATAGACTGTCTATTGCAAATAAATAGATACCCTTGGAGTGTTTATAGTATGATTATGAGTTGTATTAATATTCTCATAAATAATAATTACAATATTTGCGTGACTCATGTTTAGGGTTGCACGCGGGTTGGTTTGGAGCGGTTTAGAAAAAAATTATCAACCAACCCACTTATACTTCTAGCGGGTTATAAATTTTCCAACCCACCGCTAAACCGTGAGTCCTAAAAAATGGTGGGTTGATTATTTTTTTGGGCGGTTTGTCACCAACAATTTAGGCAGGCTTGGTGGGTTGTATTATGCCATTTTTAATTGGGGCATTTCTAATATATTAGATCTTAACTAATTAGTACATTGTAAATAAATTAATAAATCAAGAAAATATAATTATTTAAGGTGGTTAAGTGAAACTTGATATATACATGGTTACATAATATTTAATTCCAAAGATGAAAATTATGATTTTATGAGAAAAACACTTTATCAATATTGATGAAATTGGTGATAGTTAATGTTATTAAATGTTGAAGACCCAAAACCTAACATCCTAGCAAGTATTAATAAGATAATATATTATTATGAAATTATAAATATTTGCTTTTTATAATTTTATAGATATATTATTAAAGATGGGACGGTTTGGTTTATTGGCAGTTTAACAAAGTTCAACCTACTAATCAAACCAAACCGCCAATTTTATTGTTCAATCCGCCCAAACCGCGCCGTCTAACCTCTCAAACCATATGGGTCGGTGCGGAATTGAGCAGATTGGTTTGGTTTAAGGGATTGGATGGTTTTTTGCACATCCCTACTCATGTTTATAAAGAAGTAAATAAAGCAACTGACTATTTGAGATATTGTCATTGGAAGAATATGTAAGAGCTGATGTTCATTTGTACCCACAAAAAAAAAAAAAAAACAAAAGAATGGGAGAATTCTAGGTTGGTCAGCCTGTGGGAAAATAATTACAATTAGTAGTCATTTTTAGTTAAGTTAGTAGCATTTAACACTTAAATGTAATTATTTTCTTCAACCTAAAAAGAAAACAAGTCTTTAGCGGCCCTTTCATGTAACTGTGACATGGTATATGGTGTCACGGATCAATAAAATCAAGTAAAATGAGATTGTGGGGTTAAAAAATATTCTAACAATCTTATTTTGTATGGCTCTCATGACCCGTAACACCACATCAATTGTGTTACAGCTATGTAAGTTTTTTTATTACCAAAATGACTATCCTCGGAATTGGATTCGGTGCTGCATGCCAAGGTAATCCAGAGCCTTGAATGAGAGATTAAATGGCTTTGATTGAAAGTTAAAAAAATTACGTAATGAGGTTATTTTGGTTATTTTGGTAACATATTTTTAATTTTTAATTCAAACCATTTAATCTCCCATTTAAAGGTGTGGATTATCTTAAAATGGTGCTGAGTTTTATAACACAGCACTGAATCCAATTCCGGGAGGCGGTTGGGAGGCGAATTCTAAGTTTGCCAATGCACACCCCGCATGTCCATGTCTGCATCACTAGAGTGATAGTAGGAATAATCCGCCGCCCAAACTTCCTTTTTCAGTGTATTTTTTTACCATATATAAAAAGCACATACGGAAACAACTCCGAACAATCCTTTTGAAATCAAACCTCTCTTTCTCTCTCATCGACGATCGAACCGTCCAAATGGGGGAAAATGGAGGAGGACACACCGTCGCTGACGGTGGAGCCAAACAATCAATGATGATCCCTGCGGAGGAGGCTCTCCAAATAGTCCTCAGTGTGGCTCAGCGCCTGCCACCAGTCACAGTCCCACTTCACGAAGCCCTTGGCAAGGTCTTGGCTGACGACATCCGTGCTCCTGACCCTCTTCCTCCTTATCCAGCTTCAGTTAAGGTAAACTGTCAGTGTTCTCTGTATTCTTCACTCTCAATTGCATTCCATAGTTTGATAAATTAAGCCTCGTTTGTTAGGCCGGAATGGGGGTGGGGGGTGGGGAATCGGAATGGAATGGAATGGAATGCTTTCCTCTCTCATCGCGGGCGGCTCACCATTGAAATCTCATTCCATTCCGTTCCATTTTTGCGATTGACCCCATTCCGGCCAAACAAACAAGTCCTAGTGTTTCGATTATTTTCTCCCACCACTCCCACTATTTTGTATCAATTTTTTGGAGCATTTTAGAAAATTTGAAACTTGATATGGTCTCAATTTTTTCTGAACATTACATGGTGGACTACGTGGGGGGCGATTTTCGTCAAGTGGAACGATTGGGATTAGATAGTCACAACCTTCTAATCATTACATCTTTCTGGATTGTAAAGCAAGTATGAAAAAAATGATCCAAACGAAGTTGTTAGAAGGTCTTAATATTAGTGACAATCTCTCAGACGGTTTTATGGTATCAAACATGTCATTGATTGATCAGCCTTTGTGTATACCTAGTGTCTCACTTGGATTTTCTCATCAAATATAAAGTTATATCAGACCATTGTGATTTGTCTTTCATACTTGCTGCTCTTAGAGTTGCATTCCTGGGATTGCTTTATTTTATTTTTTCCCCCCTGATTCTTTGATGGTATTTCACAAAAAGGTTTCATGACACACTATTTCCCACCTTGAAATGATGAGCGTTAATTAGTAGCTCCATATTTGTGTGAGCATTAAATCAATGGGAGTTTTGGATGCACCTGTGGAATTGTTTGACTTGCTTGCTTAGTTGACAATATTCACGGCATAACCGGTTTCTGCAGGATGGTTATGCTGTAGTTGCTTCAGATGGACCTGGTGAGTATCCTGTAATTACTGAATCACGAGCTGGAAATGATGGAGTAGGTGTGACTGTGACTCCTGGGACTGTTGCGTATGTAACAACTGGAGGCAAGTTTATTCATCTTGAATCGATAAATTTTTTTTCATAAAATTGCAATATGCAAGTCTCACGACTAACGATCAAATTTTCTTAATTATTTTTACTGAATGAACTTTCTCAAAAGGGGGAAAGAGAACAATGGGATAAATTCCCTATATGCACAATATGGGTCACTGAAGGAAGTTATGGATCTTGCTACAGTGAGTTTATATATTTTCCTCTCCCCAATAGTACACCCTGAAAAGAACAACACTATCACCATAGGTCTCTTTGTTATGTGTTGGCTATATTTTACGTGATTATTAATAATAAGTTATTTTCCTGTTAATTAGATAAAAGTTGTTATTTGGAACCTTGTCCCAGGTTGACAAGGAAAATTTATACCCATTTTTGTTGGTTTAGACTCCATTATCTTTCTAATCCATGGGCCAAGAGTGGGATGTAAAAGACTGCAATTTTTTGAAAAAGAAGAAGATCCCGCTGCATTATCCTTGTTCATTGCAAATGAAAATAGATATACTTCATGTCTTGCAACTTTAAATTATTGTTTTGAATTCTGCATATAGGCCAAAAGATGGTGGAAGTTTGCATTAGCTTTCTAGTGTTGATTTGAGTTGATTTATATAGTATCTTATAGGGTTAATATGGTATAATTTAGATGGATTATATGAGTTTTGATGCTATAGAATTAATACAACCCTTGGGTTATGCAATGATTAGTTGATTTGCATAGAGGAAGAAGAAGAATGAGGGAGAAAAGAGAGGCCAAAACTAGGGTTCTCTCCTCTACATTTTATTATTTATACTATTATATGGACAGAAGTACATAAATACACTTTAGCATAAAAGAATAAGAAATGGAGTAGTGAGGGCATAATAGAGAAAATTCCCTACATCACATTCAACACTCCCTCTTAAGCTGGTGTGGAGATGTTGCACATGCCTAGCTTTTTTTTGATGAAGTAATGATATGTGTTGAAACCAAAAGGGCTTTACCCTCGTACATAAGACATATACAAGTGAAGTCACACATGCCTAGCTTGCCCAAGATAGTATAACAAATACACCCTAGTTGTACGAGAAAAGTCATCAATAACTATACCAAACCAAGAATTTTTAGATAAAGGGCCAAAGGGGCAACCTGAGAAGGGTCCCAAACAGAAATATGAACAATTGCAAAAGGTTCTGAGCTTTTATTATTACTTGGAAGAAATGAAACACGATGGTACTTATCAAGTTCACACATCTCACAATTAAATTTAAAAGACATTACTCTTGGAAAAGAGAGAAGGAAAATTTTGTTATAACAAAGAAAGGAGGGATATCCCAAATGCCCGTGCCATAACCAAATCTTCTCCACTGAATCATCCTCACTCTCAAAATGATGTGCTCGTTGCAAGTTCCCGTCTTAGAATGAGGATTCGGAAGGTAAATACAATCACTCACTTTACTGCTGCCAATCGTCTTTCTCATGGTCACATCTTGGAAAACACAATGAGACAGGAAAAATGTTACACTACAGTTGAGTTCTTCCGTAATCCAACTAATAGAAAGATAATTAGTTGAGAAGTTAGGAATGTGAATCAAAAAAGCAAGTGACCTAAAAGGTGTGATAGAAACAGAACCCTTTCCTGAAATTGATGATAAGGAACTATCATCTACAGATCTACTGTAGCTTTTTTCTTACTGAACAAGTATTATAAGAGGACAATAATGAAGAGAGACAGTCATATGATCATAAGCCCCTGGATCAATGATCCAAAGTTGAGAAGTAGCAATACTGGATGCACTAAAGGAAGTAGCAAGATTACTTGAGCAAAAGATGTGGAGGCACTTGAAGTTGTGTCTAGCTGTGACATAAGAGGCCTGATATTCTCAAGATTTTCTCTAGGAAGACCCATAGTATCTGATGCAGGGGGTAAGGGAACTTGAGGATGAACTAGCAGAAGCTTCTGATTCAACTGCTAAAGAAGGATAAAACTGATTCAACTGCTAAAGAAGGATAAAAGTGATTCAACTATTGTTGTGTGATGGTCACGAGGTCGGGGATTATTCCCTAGACGACCTCCTCTACCTTTGAAGGGCTACGACTTGTGAGTCTCCAGCAAGTCTCTTGAGTGTGCCTTGGTTTGTTGCGATAATCCAGAACAATTTGTCTTTCTCGTCCAGTATTGAATTATCTACCCTACTACCATCCTGGCTCTTAGGCCCCCTTCTACTGTTGAAGTAGTGCTCATAGCTGATTTGTCTTGGGCAGGAGTGTGCAGCAATATTTTTATTTTTTGATTAGCAACAGAAGAAATTTTATTATAGAAGGAGAAAGATTACAAAGGAAGATGAGGATTCCTACAAGAAAAAAAAAATAATGAAATAAAAACCAAATGACATTCCACAAATAGCCTCTAAAAATGAATAACACCCCACAAACAGCCACCCAATCAGTCACAATTACAAACAAAGGGATGCCCAAAAACTCCTTTGAAATTGATGCCCAAAAAGAAGCCAAGAAAAAATCCCTATCCCATAAACTCCAAGCATCCTCAAATTTGTCTTCAAAGATCCTAGCATTTCTTCCAACCAAAGAACCAAAAAATGGCAAGAATAGCACAACTCCACAAGGTTGAGGCTTTCTTGGACGGGCCAAGACTACTAAAATCAATAAGAAACGTGCCAGAACAAGCACATGGAGAAACTCAAGAAAGACTAGCAACTTGAAAAATCCTAAGCCACAAGAGAATCTTGCAACTAAATAACGTAAACTCTGAACATTCGCATTCGCACCTTGTCTTCTTGCATTACTTTGAAAATTGGCATACACAACCATAATATAAGGAAGAGGCTCATTTCCGAAAATCTGAACACGGATTTGACCATATTCAGCATTGAGACCTGCCAGAAAATCCATAATATCTTTCTGTTCAACCATTTTGTGAAACATTGAGGCATCGACTCGTTGCCTGACAGTTCTGATAATGATCCAGTTCCGGCAAAAGACTCCTAAGAGTATGGAAATGCATAGATAAATACTTATTACGTTGTGTAGTCTCATGGACTTATGTCTCAACTCATAAATCAGAGCCGTATTTCCCATCTTAGAGTAGGTCTGTTCTATCGCATCCCAAATATTCTTTGCAGTCCGCATTAATGTATAAGCATTCCTTATCTCAGGATTCATTGAGTGCAACAACCACGACATAATGGTCCGAAATCAAAATTATTGAAGGCAGATGAGAGAAAGTACTTGATAATGTGAAACCAAGACCATAAGTTAATTCATATCTCCATCAAATGATGTAGGTTGTTCTTGATTTTGCAATGCTATGGGGAGCAGCTCAGCATAAAAAAGGAAATTTTAGGATTTCTGCATTTCAAGCATTTCGATCAAAATCATAAATTGAGTTAGATGATTGTTGTGAGAAATTTAGGCGTTCTCGGACACAATTGAAAATATGAAATGGATTTCTTTTATAAGCCATTACAAAGTAATCCTAAGCTTCTGATTATTTCCTCAAAATGGTGAATTTCTTTCAGCGTTTTGATTTTTTTTATTCTTTATTGCCTTTTGTTTTCCCTCAGGACCAATACCCGATGGAGCTGACGCAGTAGTTCAAGTTGAGGACACTGAACGAGTAGAAGGTGATTCAGTTGAATCTAAGCGAGTAAAAATATTGGTACAGACTAGCAAAGGAGTTGATATTCGTCCAGTGGTATGATTTTCTTGCTTCCTCCCTCTTTTTTTTTTATTTTTTATTTTTTATAAAGTTGTTAAAATATCGAAATAAATTAAAGGTTTAGGGGAACTGAAACTTTTGCATTCAAGATGCCATAATGATCTTTTTCAACTTTGTAGTAATAACACAAGAAAATGTTATGGAACACAAATGAGTGGATGCTGATGGCAATGTGAACTCTTAAGGTGCAATATGATTCAGTGATTTGCATAGAAAAATTCTCGTATATGTGTTGATTGAAAAGATATCAGTATGGATTAGAGCAATCAAATTACATGCTATAAATTATATAAAGACTTACATAACTGAATGTTTATATGTTTATATATATATATATATATAGTCGTGATCAGGTCAACACGTGCTCACTTAACTAATATTAGCACCATGCATTGGGGCTTGTACCTCGTGCATTGACCCAATGTGCCCCGTAACCCATTAATGCACGAGGTACAACCCCCAATGTGGGTGTTGATATAAAGTTATATTAGCACGTGCTCACCTGATCGTCATCCTATCCTATATATGTATATGTATGTATGTATGTATATATGTTGTGTCCTTGACATGTTGTGTCATTTATTTTCAGATTTGTCATGTTGGTGTCTCTCTTGTAGTCTCGTGTTGTAGATTTTTCCTGTGTCTTTGTCTGTGCATCATAGTTTGTAACTGAGGATGGGAGGTTGAGGGGCCCTCTCTTGCCACTAAAAGACTTCTAATCAAGCCATTTCCTCCACCTACGTGACCAATCTTCTGTGCTTCATCCATGATTTTAAAGAGAATGGGAACGAGGGACTCCCCTGTCTTCTACCTTTACAGCTTTAAAAAATCCTTTGCGCCTGTTTACCCTTTCTTCTACACGTAGAGCTTTAAAAAATCATATTCATCCTTATATGTAACACTAAGAAAGGGTGAATACAGATGCACCACTCAATCCACTTTCCTCATTTGGTAACAAAACCCCATCCTACAAGGCATTTAGAGATCCTTTTCTCATATCTATAATGCAAACCACACTCACGATAGAAGTCCTCATGTCTATGCATCATTAGCTATAAGCCTATAAGGACATTTTTAAAATCTGCCTCCTCTGTATAAGAACCTTTTGGTAGAGGGAAACCATCATTTTCTGCACTGTCCTTAATCAATTGTTCAAAACTAGGGAGTAGGTTTTATAAACACTAGCCACAAAGCTGATAAGGCAGAAATCAACAGTGTCTGTAGTACCCTTCTTTTTTTGGGACAAGGGAGACAAAAGTTGCATTTTCACTCTTCTCTAACTTTCCATAGTCCATTTGTGTTGCATGTACTTATTGCACTAATGAGAACATCATTACAAATTGTCAATCAAGTTGCTCCAATTTTAAGCTGCTATGCATGCATATTAGTTCTGATGTTTAGGAATGATTAGTTTATTGTTGCACTCTTTATTTTATGTCTTGGCATCATTTGTCCATGGTATTGAGCTTTGACTTGTGTTAAACATAGGAGAGTAGAATTAATTGGTGAAATTTAATGAAATTGAAAGCATCTTTGGTTTTAAACCACAAGATTACTTACATGGGGCATCTTTGGTTTTAAATCACTGGATTACCTACATGGGCTAGAAACAGAAATTCATTAGGCATCTCCTTTTTTCCCCACAAAAAAATACCTAATACTTGTAGGTTTTTGTTCAGTAATGTTGATATTTTACCTAATAATGGAAGATAAGAGACAAACTTTTTGGATGTGTAATGTTTTAGAACTACTGTACCTCTTTTATGATTTTGCATTCCAGTCTACCAGTTACTCAGGCCCTAGGGTACCAGCTAACCCTTACAGTTTAAACCTTGGTCAGTTTGAGTGTTGTAAATTTATGGAAGAATAGAGGACATGGAGAAGATAGAGAGAAGACAAAGAATGAGAGAAGAGTATAGGAGGCTAACTCTAGAATGGTTAGGTGGCCTCTTATATATCATAATATAAAGGATATAATTACAGATATACTCCTATTAATAACTCTAACACTATCCCTCAAGCTGGAGCATAGATATTTATCATGCTGAGCATGTTGCAAAGATTAGAAAACACTTCCTTATCAACAACTTTAGTAAACAAATTTGTTTACTGAGCACTCGATCTAACAAAAGCTATAACAATTCTCTTCCTAATCACAAAATCCATGACGAAATGATGATTGACTTTAATGTGCTTGGTTCTCTCATGAAATATAGGGTACTAGCAATATACATATTAGCTTGATTATGACAAAAAATCTTCTTAGGCATGTCACAAGAAAACTCCCATCTCTTATAAAAAAAATTGCACCCACAACATCTCACAAGCTATGTGAGCCGTGGTCTTGTACTCAGTCCTTGCACGGTTGCACTAGATCAAACTACCACATTTTGCTTCTTACTTGTTCGTGTAACTAGATTATCACCCAACAGATTGGCTTATTAGTTTAAAGATGAAGGATTTACCATATTTATTTAGTTTTATTTATGGAATAATGGATTGTTGCCTTTTTAATTTCTATGACTTTAGGGTTAAGTATTGCCTATTTTGGTGTAATCGGAGTCTATACAAAGGCTTCATGTTTTCTTTAAGAAAAATAATGAATGATGAATTAAATTAAAGCTTAAATAGGTTTGGTGCTGGCTCCAAATCCCCCTAGGTGTGGAGTCCTAGGGTTTTTTTTTTCTTTCTCCCTTCATTTGGTGTTGATTCCAAACACACCTTGGTGTTTTATGATGGTAAATAGCATAGTCAAAATGAGTTGCATGTTTGCAACTTCTTTATGAAATAATAGAAAAATGGAAGAAATTTGTAACAATCTTTTACCAAAATTATCCAAGTCAGGTCTGTTAGAAAACTAGCAAAAGATCTCAATTGTTTTTATTTTATTTTTTATTATCATTATTATTTATAAGAAACAAATAGTATTGATAGAGAAAAGAATGTACAGGATGGACTAGAAGTCCATAAGAAAGAAAAGAAAAGCGCTAAGCCTCCACGCATCGAGAAAGGCTCTCGATTGTTTTATAACCTTCTATCCCTCTCATTGTGTTTTTTAGACCTCAACTCGAAGAGGATGATTGTTGGAGTTTGTGAGCAGAACAGATTTTATTACTTAGATTCAATTCCTTCTGGTGGAAGTTTTCAAGCTTTATAAGTGAGTGTCTTAACTCATCAATGACATTGTCATCTATGTCATCCATTATTTCAGTTATTGAGGCTTTCATTTCCTTCTTAGTCTATGTCTAGTTTAGAATTTGAGGTTTGTCAATTAGACCAGCATTAGAGGGTGTCTTTTCCTTTGAGATGGAATAATCACCGGCCTACTCCCTTTGACTAAGAGATGGAGTAGGGTGAATTATACCATTGCCTGTAATATTATAAGATCGACCATCAACCAAAACAACTGGGGACTTTGTATTGTGACCATGTAAAGTAGCAAACTGGGTAAACTAGTCATGTGCATTGAAGTTCCTGATTCTAATACCACAAAATATAAAATGAGGATGAAAAACATGTTATGTTACCTGAATGAGTGAAAACCATTGTATCATAGAGAGAGTGAGAGACATCTGTTTTTGTTGATGTACTAACACATCATACGCCTCCCTAGAAACATTGATGGAATCACTACTAGATGTAGTGTTTGGTCTTTCTGTACAAGTATTGGACTGCTGGCTAGGAATACTCAACTTTTTTAGTAGAGTTAGCTCAAGGCTTACGGTGAAGATCATAACAATGATCCATTGTATGATTCTCGTATCCACAAAAGTACACTTACAACCACCATCTCTCCTAAAGTCTTCACCAATAGTACAACCGTAACCTCTAATGCTATCAACACTAGAAAATTGACTCTCCAAGCCATGACCTTCAAAACCATTATGACCTCCAAAATTACCTCATCCTTGCACACTACCACCAGAAAAGTTACTTCAATGATGAGAAGCACTTTACTGTCCCATAGAGCTCAATAGAGAAAAGTTATCCTTACTAATAGAGCAAAATTATCCTTTGTTCATTTAAAAAATAGCGAAAAATTATCCTTACTAGAAGTCTTAGAAGATGAAGAAGATCCAGATGTAACATGAAGAGCTCTAGTTTACACATTATCCAAGGAAGGAATACTACCATCTCTTGCAAATATTTGAGCTTTCAGAGAGCGGAGACTTGGATCAAGAGTTCAAGATCGGAAACATAGAATTCTTCACGTTGATTTTTAAACACCTCAACATCACTAGTTAAGGGATGATACTAATTCAACTCATCGATCAACCCCTTGAACTCACTGTTTGTCTTCTGAAGCTGAAATAGATTTTGATAGGCATCCTAAACATGAGATACATTCTTTTCCATGGAATGTCTCATGGACTACCTCCCAAATCTCCTTTGATGTATACAAAAAATGACATTGGAGTTCACAGAAGAGTCCATACTATTCTACAATGAAGACATAACCACATAATTCTTTAACTCCCATTCCTCATACTCCTAGCTATTTTTAGATGGAGGACCAGAAAAAATAAATTTTAATTCTTTTTTTTGGGCATCCAACGCCACCTTCATTGCTCATGCCCACCATAAGTAATTACGACCATTTAATTTTGTAGTGGTTACTTGCATGCTAACAGCATCAGATAGACGATCAAATTGACACCAATTTAATTGAACTAGATTTTGTCATATGGAAAAAGTAAACAAATGGATTGCACTATAGCTTGGCTATGGTCCTTCTAATCAACCAAGCATAGACACCACAACCACTTCAATCAATAGCCACAACTAACAACTTCACAACAATATACTCAAAACTTCTCAACACACTTCATATTCAAGCAATCAGTACCTAATGAGAATGTATTTCATCTTTGGATAAACCCATGAACTTGGCAAGCGACGAACCGAATCGAAACACACCAAAAATTAGGGTTTTGGCACATTATTTAGCTTCAGAACCTTAAAACAACCCCAAAACGTCCTCAAACCACAGCATGATGGAAGGAAGAAGTGACGAGGACATCATGAAACACTCAAACACCTGAAAAAGGCTGTCTGTACAACTTAACACAACTTAACAGACATGTTACAGATGTCGTAATCCAACTCCTTTTCGCCTTCCTTAAGTATTGCCTACATGGCTATGTCTGATCAAGTATTTCAAAACCTTAAAACAACCCCAAAACGACCTCAAACCACAATGCAATGGAAGGAAGAAGGGACGAGGACATCAAGAAACACCCGAAAAAGGCTGTCTGTGCGAATTAATGGACACGTTACCTGTGTTACACGGACTCGCCACTTTACCCCAAGGTACCTGTGTCGACACGACACGACATGGGTATGGGTATGGGATCCGTGGCAGATATGGCTTTGAATATTCGAATACGGTTGAGTAGAAGAAGAAGAAGAGAGGGAGAGATTTGACTTGGAAGAAGAAGAGAGGAAGTGAGAGAGAGATTCGACTGGAAACAAAGAGAGAGAGAGAGAGAGAGAAAAGAGGGTATACATTCCTCGTTGTTGGAGGTTGTCGTTGTTGCTGGAGGTTCTGCCGTCGTTGCCGAGAAGCACATCACAGTTGTCGGCGGCTCTTCAGTGGTTGGCGGCTCTTCTTCTAAACAGATCTGAGGGTCTCTAAAAGAGAAACCTATATATATTTTCGTTTTTTTTTAAATAAGCCCTCTTACTTTTTAAATTTCTTAAATGGCCAAAACTTATATTATTATTTCAGCCCCTAAAATTAACTATTTTGACAATACCACATAAAATTAAAATGTTTTCAAATATACCTCTCAACTTAATTAACTTATATTATTTATATATATACATACACATTCACGTATCCCCGTACCCGTGTCCCATTTTTGGATCCTTTTTGGCTGAGTCCCCGTATCCTAAATTTAAAATTTGACAAGTCTGATTCCTAGATACACACCCGCACCCGATACTCGCACCCGTACCCATGAAACATAGCACGTTACAGATGTCTCCATCGAACTCCTTTTCGCCTTCCTTAAGTATCACCTATGTGGCTACGTCTGATTGATTGTTTCTTTGCTCGTTTACCTTGATTTCTTGTGATTTATCTACTGGTTTGATTTGATTTTGTCTAATTTATCGCTTTAATACGATATAGATTTGTGGAACAATAATGAGAGAATAGAGAGAAGATAGAGAGGATTTTACACCCTCTTACACCCATCTAATCTTTTGCCCACTTTCTCAATAACTGCTAGACATCAGATTGCCACCCAAAGGCATGCATCACCCTACCTGTTCCGAGATAAAAAGGGGAATTCAGTGAATAATTGTTAGGCCACTCATTAATTGAGCACGCAAGCAAGGTTGCAATTCTCTTGGTCTTACTTAAATTAGCATTAATACCCCCTTTGGCACTCTTTCCCATGTTGACGAACAAACTAGAAATTAACTCCAAACACCTCACAATTATAATCAAATTTAACAATTTTTCCTCATCACCTTTGGAGAAAAAGATAGTATCATTCGCGAGATACTCTAACACAATCTTCCCTTACCTTCTTTTTTTTTTTTTTTCTTTTATTGATGAAGCACTCTCCCCTACCTTAAAGACCTCTCACAACACTCACTTCCTCCGCCTTAACTATCATTCTACACGACACATCAACAACCAAAGTAAATGAAAAGGGGGAATGGGAATCCCCTCTCTTGAGGCCTTTGGAGGCCTTGAACCACTATCTGGGGTTGCCATTGATAATCATTTCAAAATTCAAACGAACTAAGACAGCCTTTCATTCACCTTCACCATCTACATCCAAAACCTTCTCTCTTTAAGGCGTAATCAAGAAAATTCCAATCCACATGATCAAATGCTTTCTCGAAGTCTCGCTTAAAAATGAATCCTTCTTTCTTCCGCTTCTTGTAGTTCTCCACCACCTCATTAGCCAAATGCACCAAATCCAAAATCTGCCTCCCCTTCATAAATGCAACTTGCATTTCAGAAATAGTACCATTGAGCACCTCTCAGTCTCTTGTACAAAAATTTAGCCAAAATCTTATACAAACTAATCATTAAATTAATTGGTCTGAAATCTTTAATGGCAATCAATTTATATTTCTTAGGGATCAAGCAAATAAAGGATGCATTAGTGCACCTAAGGCTCAAGTACAAGATGCTCCGTATTTGAAACTATGGTGCAGAGCTATATTTGTTGATGATTTTCAGGGTCTTCCTCTTAGTTTGGAAATATAATTCACTTTGTCCTTTATAAATGAGTTAATTTACCAAACAAATGGATGAGGTAACGAAAACCAGAAATGCTTAAATATAACTTAGGATCCAACTCAACTTCTGTTAAGTTCTTATTCAAATTATAGTTATAAACATGGACTTAAAAATCGCGATATATCGACGATATATCGCGATATATCGCCATATCGGAGGGTAACGATACGATATATTGTTGTGAAATTGAAGAATTTTCAACAAAAAAAATATCGAACGATATCAGCGATATATCGAAGATATATCGCTGATATCGAAGATATATCGAAAATATCGAAGATATATCGCTGATATCGAAGATATATCGCTGATATCGTTCAATATATCGACACTGCCATGTTTAAATGCCCTTTTGCCGATTGCTGGTGAAATTTTTACACATTAGAATAGGTTAGGATTCACATATATATGTACATTTTACTATGCTTAGTATTTCACATAATTTAAAATATTATTTTAAACCAATGGCCTTTGGTCTAATAGCACTCTTTATTTAAATGTTACAAAAATCTATTTCAATGTTATATGACATTTAAATGTTGAATTTGCAAAATTTTCTATTATCTATTTACTTAGCGCGGTATATTTTTTATACCCTACGCAACACATACTTATATTATACATATTTAAATTGCAATGTTTTGATGCTAGATTGTGTATTAGAGTTTAAATCATTGTTTCCCAAAGTTTCAATAAAAATATCCATGTTTAACTCATAATATCCACTATATCTTTAAAACGATATCGATATTGTCGATATATCCAACGATATATCCGATATATCCACATTTTTGGACCCTCGATATATCCATCGATATCGATATTAAAGTCCTTGGTTATAAACATATAACCTAATGACAATCCACTTCTGCATGCTTACTATACTCTCATATTATTTTACCTAGCCTATATATTGAAAGCTCATAAAGAATATTTGTTGCCCAGGGATGTGACATTGAGAAAGATGCCACTGTATTAAGATCTGGAGAACGAGTTGGTGCTTCCGAAATTGGCCTACTTGCTACTGTGGGTGTAACAATGGTGAAGGTAATATAATATTTCTTCTTATTTTGTAACTTTATTAATATGTCAAATAGTTTTTGATAATACTTTTTATGTAGGTATATTCTTCCCCAACAATTGCTGTGCTTTCTACGGGAGACGAACTTGTAGAGCCAACAACTGGGTATCTAAGTCGTGGCCAGGTATGTTATGTGTTGTGGGTAATTCCAACTTGGAATTATTGAGGGTTCCTTTGTTTTTCCTTTCACCTTTCAGTATTAAACTTAAAATTTGATTCCTCAGCGAGGGTTTGGGCATGAATCTATTTTTTTTTCCATCCCTCTCACCCTGGAAGGAGATATAAATAAGTTCTCATTCCCCATCCCTTCATACCTTTCCTCTTTCATATCCTCCATTGGTAACTTCTAGTCATTGAAGAGAGGGTTTCTAGTGTCTTGCTATTTTCTTGGACCTTTATTATTATTATTATTATTATTTTCCTTTTTATTGTATTTTTAAATAAATTAGAAGCTCTCTCCAGAAAGGCAGAAAAACATTCAAGGGCTACCATATTGGAGTAATGGGATTCATCAGTGGTTTTTCCTTAGCATGCATATACACCATATGATCCTTCAACCCGTTTGTGGATTATACCTCTGCATTTGCATCAAGGTTTCTTTTGATTTCCCATGCGGTGTAGATGCTCTCCAGTTTCACAAATTAACTTATTTTATTCTTTTTCAGAATTGGTATTTGCTTCGTATTATTCCTCATTCATCTATTCCATTGGGAACTTCTAGTGATTGAAGGGATGGGTTCTAGTGTCTTGCTATTTGCTTGGATCTTTTTTTTTTTTTTTTTTTCCTTAAAAAAAATAAAAATAAAAGCTCTCTCCAGAAAAAAAATTCATTGAATAGAGGGATCAGCTGTTAATGTCAATCTTCCTACACAAGGCCTACCATATGGGAGTATGGTATTCATCATTGGTTGCGCCTTAACATGCATGTGCACCATATGAACCTTTAACCCATTTGTGGATGTAGCTCTGCATTTACATCAAGGTTGCTTTTCATTTCCATGTGATGTATACACACTCAAGTTTCATAGTTAAGCTTATTTGATTCTTTTGCAGATTAGGGATTCCAACCGTGCTATGTTACTGGCAGCTGCGGCACAGCAACAATGCAAAATTCTTGACCTTGGTATTGCTCATGATGATGCAGAAGAACTTGAGAGGATTGTGGATGGTGCTTTTTCTGCTGGGATTAATATTCTTATAACTTCTGGAGGGGTTTCCATGGGAGACAGGGATTTTGTCAAGCCATTGCTTGAAAAGAGAGGGATGGTATATTTTAATAAGGTAGACTGATGGTCGACTTATATGTTTTTTATATTGCTTATTTGATAAATTTTGATTTAACTTCTCACATCATCATACGGAAGTAATGCTATTTGTATGCTGGAACTTGTTGCTGTGATATATGATATCTTGACCTTCAGTAATCTAATTTGAAATTTTGAGCTTCAGTAAGTGATAGAAATGTAATGATATGAATTAGATCATCTTAGTTTTGAATTGATTGCCTCTTCAGGTTCTCATGAAACCAGGAAAGCCTTTCACATTTGCAGAGATCAATACAAAACCAGCTGAGAATGTGATGGTCAATAAAATCCTTGCATTTGGGTTACCTGGAAATCCCGTGAGCTGTTTAGTCTGTTTCCATCTCTTTGTAGTTCCTACCATTCACCATCTTGCTGGATGGGCAAATCCTCACCTTCCGAGGTTGCTGAAACTTCCAAAAATTTGCTCTGTGTGTGTGTGCGCATGCGTGTGTGTGTATTTTCTATTTGCTTCACTTACTACTCATTCACTTATCTCTTCTGTTCTATGTATAGAGTGCAGGCTCGTCTTCAGCAGCCCATAAAGACAGATACAGTCCGACCAGAATTCCATCGTGCCATTATTACGTGGAAGGACAATGATGGATCAGGAAATCCTGGGTAAGAGTTGTATCCCTCTGTTTAGAGCATGCTATCTTCTGGTTTATGGGTTTTGATACTTTTTAGGGTTGGAGTCCAATTGGAACCTCATAAAACCTGGTCCCCTCTTTCCGGGCGTGGCCAGTTGGTTCATCTTATGTTATAAAATTAGTCCCTCCCAATCTCATAAAGATAGTAGATCAAATGTATTTTCTTATGAATTTCAGTTTCATTGCTGAGAGTACTGGTCATCAGATGAGCAGCCGGCTTTTAAGTATGAAGTCTGCAAATGCGTTGTTGGAGTTGCCGGCGACGGGCACTGTAATTTCTGCGGGAACTTCTGTCTCAGCCATCATAATTTCTGACTTAAGCAGTGATTCTACGAGCAGGAGTTCACTGTCATCAAGTTTGGCTTCTGCTACTAGAGGAAGTACATTACAAGAAGCAATTGCGGACAAGTCTCGGGATGCTGAGTACAGAGTAGCGATTCTTACGGTCAGTGATACTGTTGCATCTGGGGCTGGGCCTGATCGGAGGTATGCTATGTTGTTTCTTTTTTCTTGATTGGATCATTGTCTGGACTAAAAATCTGCTGCAGTTCTCTAACCCAACAGGGTAAGGCCTCAATACCATGTTGGCTGAGAATATAGTCAATGATGCGAGGTTTCTATTAAAAAGTTTTACCTTACAACTTAAGCATATATATATTCCTGATAAGATACTTGCATAGTTTTAAAGACATCAGTTCGTGCTGTAACTCCCCTTGACATGCAATAAATGATTATTTGATAATGTAGCTCCCCATGTCCCCATGACATGGAGTAGCTGATTTTTTGACTCAAAGGGGTTAAAATGGTTGTCATGTGTATTTAGGTAACTCTGTTCAGATGCATCTGGATACATCTTTTTGAATTGTTGTTTCGAAAAGGTCACTTTATTGATGCTAAAGTAACAGAGCAGAGTGTTTTTTCTCCATGTCAGAGTAAGACATTGAAGTACTGAATGCTTTGCAACAATATTTAGCTAATTGTCTCGTCGATAGGGCCTGAAAGAATTAATTAATAAATTTTTTTTTTTGGAATAATGTTTCATGTATTAATGTCCTTCAGTAAAAAGGAGAATGAAAATGTCAAATATCTAAACTCCTTAAAATAACATCAATATTTTAACTCAATGCATCTAGTACACCTCTTTATATTAGTGTTTCAGAAGGTCACTTTATTGAAACTTAATAGCTTAGGCTATTAGGTTGGAAACTTAACATGGTATCAGAGCATGTTGTTCTTAGGCCCGCTTTCGTTAATGAGCCCGTCTTTGTGGTCCACATGACCAGCTCATTTCTATCTAGTTAGGCTTGCACGTAAGGAGTGTTGGAAAAATACCACATCCCATATCGGTTAATTATAAAATTTGATATGACTTCATATACTTGTTTGGTCCTTCCACCTAACAGCTTAGGCTTTTAGGTTGGACACTTAGCATGGTATTAGAGTCTGTTGTTCTCGGATCATTTCGTTTGTGAGCCTATCTTTGTTGTCCACGTGAAAGGCTCGTTCTTGTCTTGTTAGGTTGAGGGGGAGTGTTGGAAAGTACCACATCCCACAATAGTAAAACTTAAAATTTGACATGGCTTCATATACCTGTTTGGGACCTCCACTTAATAGCTTAGGCTATTGGGTTGTAAACTTTATAGATGTGTCGGCATTGCAACTATTCAAGAACTAGCTAAGCTAATAATCTGTTTATTAAAGAAAAGCTTATTAAAAAAAAAAAAAAAGGCGCTAAGCAAATAATCTTGATAAGCTTCGAGTATAAAGTTCTACTTTAAGTCTTAAAGGCTTCTTATGAGGTTTTTAGTCTTAGAAGTTTTTTTTTTTTTTTTTTCCTAAGATATCGAGGAAGCACTTCGGGCAAACCTCAGGGCCATATAAGACCCCACATCCCATATAGACCAGGTAAGTCCAAGGCCCATGAGAACCATGGAACCTTGTGTGGGTAGCCCCAAGGACTTTAGCAAGAGTCGAACTTAGGACCTCCGCTTCGGATCCCTTGCCAACTGAGCTAACCCTTGGGTTTATGTCTTAGAAGTTTTTTATTAGGTTCATGTTGAATTAACTGTTTCTTGAAAAATGTTGTAGATATCTCTAACTTGATTGGGTTAAATTCATATATGCAAATATTACCATTTTACAAAAGAAATGATTCCAATCTCAAAGAAGAACTAAAGAACGTGTTTTTTTTTTTTTTTTTTGTTGGTTGCCAATCTCAAAGAAGAATTAAAAAACATGTATTTTTCTTGTCAGTTTTGGTAAAGACTGATTTTAGAATAATTATTTTGTGTGAAAATTTATTTTAGGTTTCCTATACTCGTGTTCTATCCTATTTGTGCATCTAAGTTCTAAGAACTTTATTAATTTTTAGAGTTAATTAAAATTTTCAGTGGTCCGAGGGCAGTTTCTGTTGTAAATTCCTCATCAGAAAGGTTAGGAGGAGCAAAGGTAGCTGCAGCAGCTGTGGTTCCGGATGATGTGCCCAAAATCAAGGATGTGTTGCAGAGATGGAGTGATATTGACAAAATAGATCTCATCCTTACCCTTGGTAAAATTGTTGCTCTTCCTAACTGTCTGTTTCTTCAGTTGAGAATAGAAAATTTCTTTTTGCCATTTTGACCTCTCCTTTTTTTTTTTTTTTTTTTCTCTGAAAAATTTAATTTCTTAATTAAGGTGGCACTGGCTTCACGCCAAGAGATGTTACCCCTGAAGCAACCAAAGAGGTGATAGAAAGAGAAACACCTGGTCTTTTGTACGTCATGATGCAAGAGAGTCTAAAGGTATCAACAACTTCATATATGTTGGCTACAGTTGCAAAATTTACCTTTATGTAAATTGTGTATACTTCTTTACGTGTCTTGTTATTATTGTAAGTGTACAAGTATTGATTCTATAGTTTGGGTTGGGTGGAACTTCATTCACTCTAAAAATGGAGATAATTCATGAAAGTCTAAAATCAAAATATCAATTGAAGTTGGAAAAAATTTTCAGGATAAATTTTCTTAAGGTGTGACTTATGTTTTATGTGACTGTTACAGTGTTTCTTACCACTAACTGATGTAAAACCGCTTAGAAAGAAATAGGGGAAATGGAGAGAGAAGGGAAGAAAGATGGAGAGAAGGGGAGAAGAAGGAAGAGGGAAGGAGAGTAGAAAACCTACTAGATTAGGGGGGTTGGAAAGAAGAAACCATATTCGTTAGGGAGGTTGGAGAAGAAGCTTATGTGCTTAATCAAATATCTTAGGGCTTATAACCCAAGCCTTATATAGGTGAAGCAAAAACACATAATAGGAAATAGCTAGAATATGGAAATAGCTAAAATATGGAAATAACCAATTCTACTAAATGTAACTAAATAATTAATCTTTCATGAATTATCTAAACCCTAATAAAGCATACTACTAAATAGTACTAATTACTGACTAATAATAACTAAATTACTAATAATAATAATATACTAAAATTCTTGCAATCTTGATTCCCATTTGCTGCAAAGCTTGTGAAATTTATCATCTCCAAGGTGTGCAATATGACAAAGCTGGGATTTAGCTATCAACCGGGTATGGAGCTTGACCATATATGGATCACCGAATGTCTTAAAGCTATCAACACTGAGGAAATCAATTTCTCCACTACAAATAAAGCATCCAAGAAGACAATAGAATCCATAGTATTTGGAGGAGAAGCCACTTCAATCACATTCTCTTGAACTACCTGGATGGCCACATCTGAAGATGCTTCTTATTTATATTCCTTGATAGAATAATCCCACATGACTTTTCGAGGAGAAACCACTTCGATCAAATTCTCTTGAACTACCTGGATGGCCACATCTGAAGATGCTTCTTCCTTATATTCCTTGATAGAATAATCCCACACATAGGAGTCATGTGAAGAATAGTATAGCGTTGCATAGTCTTTGGGACGAAACTCGTAGATCATTAGCATTTTCAAATCTTGCCATTAGGGAAAACAGGTATCACCACATTGAGTTCCATGCTCTTGAATTTGGTGGAACCAATTTGCAGCTTCACCCTTAATCTTGGGGGTATTTTAGGAAAGATCAATTATTTAGTACTATTTAGGAGTATCGGTTATTTCCATATTTTAGCTATTTCCTATTATGTGTTTTTGTTTCACTTATATAGGGCTTGGGTTGTAAGCCCTAGAATTCAGTTTTTGCATGTTTGCTTCTTCTCCAACCTCCCCAATGAGTAGGGTTTTCTCCTTCCTAATCACCCTAATCTAGTAGGGTTTCTTCTCTCCCCCCCTCTTCTTGTTCTTCTCTATTTTCTCCCCCTTTCTTCCTTTATCTCTCTATTTGGTTTATTTCTCTTGAGTGGTTTTACATTAATTGGTATCAAAGCAAGTTCTAATTCCTGGTATCAACAAGGTTTACAGTACTGTTCTACCAACAAGGTTGTCTCTCTCTTGTGGAGCCCTTCTAGCCTCTGTCACAACCAACCAAGAAGCACAGTTGCACACCATCTGCTGCAACATCAAAACTAGAGCTGTTGTGAACTACAGTACACAAACCTAGGCCTAGTACAAACCAATCAACAAGTGCACAAGTGCACAACCCTGATTCATACCCTGTCAACCACTCAACCCTGCTTCAACCAACATCTCAAACAAAAGCATCCTCTGCCCTTTGTACACCAACATGTCCTCATCCATCCAGACTCCATTGAGATTCAAGTCCATGGAATCGAAGAAAGTCTTACCATGACTACGTCCTCATGACTTCTTCCCGCGCAAAGCCCTCTTTCCCTGTTGTCCCCACAAGATCTTTGCCCTCTACCGCACAGCCCTTTTCGAGCAATCCAAGAAACCCTACTAGATTAGGGGGTTGGGGAAGAGAAATCCTTCTCGTTAGGGATGTTGGAAAAGAAGCAAACGTTCTCTATTAATTATCCATCAAAAACTTAATTTTAGGGCTTACAACCAAGCCCTATATGGTGAAGCAAAAACACATCAAAGGAAATAGCTAAAATACGGAAATAACCGATACTACTAAACATTACTAAATAATTAATCTTTCCTAAATAATCTAAACCCTAATAAAGTATACTAGTAAATAGTACTAATTATTAATTAATAATAACTAAAATATAAAAATACCAATAATAATAATATACTAAAATTCTTGCATCTTGATTCCCATCAAAAACATCCTTCTTTCTCTAGGATTTGCATCGGCTATGTGAAAGACAAGATACTAAGGCCGTGTTAGGAGCAGCGTTTTGGACACCGAAACATGCTGATGTGGCTTTGAAGAACATTTTGGCCATGTTTGGATGGCAAAAACAGAAACTCGTTCAGGCCTGTGAAATGCGTGTGAAACCAAGGGTAAGGATTCATGCACAAATCCTTAGCTTAGACTCTGAAGCACAGATACGGATACGAGATTCGATACGAAACGGATATGACGATTCGGCAATTCTAAAAAAATGTAGGATACGATACGGCGGCGATATATTAATAAATAACTATTTTAATATTTATATTTAGTCTAAGACATCGATAAAGCCACAAATACAAAGATGTATGATAATATGACTTTATTTTGTACACAGTACTACATTATAATAAAGCCACAAATACAAAGATGTAAACAATATTAGTGTATCACATATTCACATATCAACATAGCATCATTAAATCATTAATAATCAATTAATCACTACTATAAAAACATACATATATATCCCATATGTATCACAAATATTTTGTTTTAAATTTTACCTTCATGCTTTATAAAAGTTTCATTTAAACTCCTTTTTTTTTTTTTTTTTTTTTTTTTAAAATATAAAATTTAAAAAACAATAATTGCGAAATGACCCCTAGTCGTATCCTGCCGTATCCAAAACATGTTGGTGCCGTATCCCCCCGTATCCGAACGTATCGGTGCCGTATCTGATGTTGTGACATTGTTTCGATACGTACGGAACGTATCTGATACGTATCGAGGCGTATCGGTATCTGATACGTATTTGATATGGATTTGAGAGGGGTTTTGGAGTATCTGTGCTTCCTAGCTTTGAAGCTAGTTTAACCACCCAAATGCAGGCCGTAGTTTTGAATGTTTAATGGAAGTTTGAAAATACCAATATTATTCTTATTATTTTCATGAAAGACAAGCTCTTTTATCATCTCTTTGAATAGGAAACCCTAGCTTTCGTCAGTAACAATCATTTAGCTATGATTACTAAAGAAATGGGTGTGCTAAAGCAAACACAAGTAGCTGAGAATGAATATCACCCAGTTCAATGAAATCAAATTAAAGTCCATTACTGGGGCTTTTCTTTGAGCACAACACTCTGAATGTTGAAAAACCTGTGAGCTCATCTCCGATAATATGAGTAGTAGGTTCTAATGCAAAAAATGGGTTTGGGACCATCCCTTAGCATTTTTCTTGTAATCCAGTTCTTGCAAGCTAGAGAGACTGAGCGTCTGTCTTTTATTGACTTCTCAATTCTGGAATTCGTTTTAAGATCTCATTGGAATCTGATGAGGCACAATTGAACTCGTTTGACTTGGGCGATTCCTTCTTCTTCTTCTTTCTTTCTTTCTTCTTCTCTATTTTTTTTTTTTCCTAAGTCCATATTGATTAAAAGCTAAAAAATCTATAACCTTAGAACTTCTTTAATAATGAAAAACTCAAAACCCCTTTAATGTACACATACAAATATTTATATATATATATATATATATATATAGGATGATGATCATGTAAGCACGTGCTGATATAACTTATATCAACACCCGCATTGGGAGTTGTACCTTGTGCATTAGTGGGATATGAGGTATATCGGACCAATGCAGGGAGTACAACCCGCAATGCATAGTGCTGATATAACTTATATCAACACGTGCTGATGGGAATAACGGTGTATATATATATATATATATCTCTGAAAGAATTTGATCACATATGGGACGTCCTGCACCATCCGCTCCTGCACTGTCTGCATGGATTGGACGGTGTGGGACGTTCAGCAGGGGATCATTATTCTATATACGAATGTATATGTATGTCTAATATATATATATATATATATATAGACACTGGGAACTCTTTTTTTTTTTTTCCCTTGTTGTTGTTGCTGTTCTCATCGTTGTTGTTGTTTGTTTTCTGGGGAGAAATTCAAATGCTAGAGTAATAACATGGAGATATCAGCCATGTAAACTTCAAATATTTCCAAAGAAGAAACATTTCCAGAGAAAGAAGTTTTGAAATAATGGCAGATATTTGTCATTAATGAAAAAATATTCAGCACCAAATAAATAAATAAAAAATGAAGAAATTATCAAACATTTACTCTCTTCACCAAAAGCCAGGCCTGCTCCTAAAGTATTTGTAGATGGTGCTCTGAGTGATGGTACCATGTACTGAAAAATCTTGTATGTTAGGCTTTTCGAACAGAATTGTTTTCTTCATGTACTTTGTAGGAATGTTCTGTGTGTGTGTGAGAGAGAGAGAGAACTCAAAAGAGAAAGAGACTGAAGGGCTGGTTTTGGGGAAGAAAAGCAAAGCAAAGAGAACGTGCAAAAACCGTACTTGGATTGTATTTTTTGATTTTGATCATTTATGCCAGTGTGTTAAGGGCATGGTACTTTTCTGTATTATCTTTTTTTAGTAATCAAGTCATGTATTTTTTTTTCTCTAAGGAAAAAAATTATTAGAAGAGTACTTTTTGTGGGTGAAATATTGTAAAAGTAATTCAACATATCTTTTATGCTGCCAAATTTAGGATTTTAAAAAAAGGCCATTACAAATAGGTTTTTGAAATCATTGTTACGTGAGTCTCCCCTTTACGGTGAATATAGTGGAAATCACAAGTGTAACAGCCGTTATGGTGCCGTAATGGTCCTTTACACACTGTTATGGCATTGTATACGGTCTGTTATACATATAAAAAGTCAGATCAGCTTGTTTTTTCTCACTTCTTCACTCTTGTTCTTCTATTTTCTCCCATTTTTCTTCATTCTCTTTCTCTTCCACCTTTGATTTACGAGATTAAAATATAGATTTGAAGGATTTGAAGCCAAAACTTAAATGCACCTTCCTAGACACAAAACTAATTAGCTTAGAGTTAGACATCGTAGATCTAGCCAAGGATTTAAAGCCAAAAGTAATTAATAGTAATTACTAATTTCTAAATAGTAATGGTAGCTAATATTTTAATTTACGCCTTCAAACTACACAACATGAAGGGCAAAAATCGTTCCGTGTTAATGTTCAATTATATGTAGATGGGGGTAACCAAGGTTATTCTATTCAAGGGAGGAGAAGCAAGTGGTAGTGGTGTTGCTCCATATAGGCTTGCTCAAGTTTGCTTCTGAGGGCTCGATGTATGGGTGAGAGTTGGTAGAGGGGAGTGGATTGAGGAGGAATTGACGCACGTACTGTAAATCATGAGGAGAGGTTTTTTTTTTTTTTTGCGTGGTATAGTGCTTAGTTGATGAAAGCCAAACCAAACAATTAAACGTACTTGCAAGAAAATGCAAGAAAGAGAGAGAAAATGAAGGAAAATGAAGGAAAATCTCTCATTTCTAGGGAGAGAAAGAGCTTAAAGCTCTAATTACGACTAAAAGTTGTTACAATTCTGTTAAAATGATAAAAAAACGGACTAAACCAACTCTAATAAACCTATTTATAGTAGATTACATGCTGAAATTACTAAAATTCCCCTATACAACTAACTAACTAACTAACCATATAGACTAATACATGCTAAGACAAACTAATATAAACTACTTACAAGATAATACAAATTATTGGCAGCTATATTTAGGCACATCAGGACTCCCCCTCTAAAAGAAAACTTGTCCTCAAGTTTAGATAATGAAGTAGAAGTGGGTCTTGATGTAGCTTGTTGAAGTTCTCCCTTAGCACCACCCAAGCAAGATCTCGTGTTGAAAGCTGCTTCTTTCGTCGAACATCAGCACTTGACTTGTTTTTGACATTGGTTTTCTCAATATTGGACCTCTTGGAGGCACAAACATCTTGCATGAAAGCTGCCGAGTCTTCACTCTTGTGGTTCATCCTTGTAGGAAATGGTGAAGACGCTTCATCTAAGCCATTCGGAATCTTAAAACCATTCCATCCACTCCCATGCCCTAAGTCACAAGAAATGTAGCTTATAATCGTCACCTCTTCAAGCTGCCATTTCTGTTCATCCTTCTCTAAAGGAGTCATTTCAAGGGCTGCCGAGCTAGGAAGTGCCAAACCGGACTCCAAATCAAAGCAAGGTGGCGTATCATGCATGGAAGAGGACTCGGAAGGCAAATCATGAACAAACTCATCATAAGATGGCTGCATCAACTCGCTAACAGCACTAGTAATCTCAAAATCAACCTCATACTCTAGTGGAATTGAAGCTCTAATGCTACCACTATCATTCTTCCATAAGGCTTGTGGAAGGAAGTAGAGAAGTTGTTTGAGGCTTAGAGATCACATTTTCCTTCATGGGCAGCAACATGTATGCCCTCAACCAATCTTCTCCAAGATCATCACCAACTTCTTCATTTAAGGGTTGGTCATAGATGGGTTGCACTTTACACAGTTCAATCTCCGCTACTTCCTCCATCAAAAGCACTTTGTTGTGAGTTTCCGTGTCACCATGCTTGAAGCATGTAAAGTCACTTCCTTGGATTTGCCTTCCTACCTCAACACTTGAAAAATTAGACCAAGTGGGTAAAAATTCAGCCACCTCACTAGCAGGAGAACCTTCAAACTTTACTTGATCTGAACTGAAAGAAAATTATGACCACTGCTGTACCCAAAGACACCATTATTGACAGGGATCGAGACCTCAATTGTGGCTGTTATGGCAAGATAAAACTTCGAGCAAACCCTAGGTAGTTTTGATCCAAGAATAAGGCTATGATGGAGCTTCACACGTGAAAACTGGCTTCAACTACTACAACAGGAGACTTCGACCACTGCTAGCAGTGCTGCAATCACTCTAGACGAACCCTAGGTGGGTGCAATCAAGGCTAGGGCATGTTCTCATCAACACGGCACAAGAACAGAGGAGAAACAGAGCAGAAGTATTCACCACAGTGATCAAAATCCTTGTGCTCTGATACCAAATGATGAAAGCCAAACCAAACAATCAAACCTACTTGCAAGAAAATGCAAGAAAGAGAGAAAATGAAGGAAAATGAAGGAAAATCTCTCATTTCTAGAGAGAGAAGGAGCTTAAAGCTCTAATTACAACTAAAAGTTGCTACAATTCTGTTAAAATGATCAAAAACTGACTAAACCAACTCTAATCAACCTATTTATAGTCGATCACATGCTGAAATTACTAAAATACCCCTATACAACTAACTAACTAACCATTTAGACTAATATGAGCTAATACAAACTAATATATGCTACTTATAAGCTAATGCATATTATTGGTAGCTATATTTAGTCACATCATTAGTTTTGGTGACTTCAGACTTGGAGACTCATCCTTTGAAGGTAGTTACAGTAGTACGAGTTACAAGCCATCATACTACCTAGTACCTACCTCCACCTATTTATCCACCCTTTGATTATCACCCCCCACCACCGTTTTCATCATCATATATTGAGCAACCTCACAACTATCCCCCACTAATAGAGGCTTCTGGTTGTGGAATTCTATTTCATCCTCATGTTTCTCTACTATATGAAGTTACAACAGGATGGAAGTAGTTGTGATAGGTAAGTATTATCGTTTGGCTTTATAAACTCTTATGAAGTATGAATAATTTAACATTGTTAATGTTTGGTGGCCAATTGGTGATCGGTAAGTATTTTCTAGAAATGTTTTTCTAGAAAGATTTTTCGTCTAGAAAATTATTGTTTTTGTTGAAGATATCCTCTGTTCTGTAAGGGTTCCAGAGCCAAATTATATTAGAAGGAGGTGGGTGTTTTCAAGGAAGTGGTGGCGATGGTGCGATCTAATGACAGAGGTAGGGCTCTCGTCTTCTCTGAATTTCCATTCAACCACAGTAAAGGTATGGTGATTATTCCAGAAGGTTTTGAGGCTAGTGGTTGGAGATTCTTCTTGAAGTCTCTGAAGATCTGTTTGCAGGAAATATCTAGTGGTACGAATTTTGGTGTCCTAGGGAGGCAGCTCAACCCCCCACCTTCCTTTCTAAGTGTAGCGAAGTTGTCATCATTACCTCTTGAGGGGATGTGTGAAGTGGATGCCGTGGATAATAGAGTCATTTTCAAGGTTAGTGAGAAAGAGGTTGAACGAAGAACGGGTTTCTTAAAATTGTGTGTTGAAGGTCGATTTATCGGTGACAAGGGGTTGATTTTTGTGATTGAGGTCTAGGCTTCGAAAGCATGGGGCGTTAGTTCTAATGTGAAAGATGAAGCTACTAGAATTCTGAATGAAAGCTGCAAGTCTAAAGGGGGTATTACCGTTTATTTGGACTAGTGGGGTTATAAGGTGGGTTGTATGGGGGTTTTATAGAGTGATGGTAAGAGGTGGATCCAAATTACAGGCTTACCTATTCACGTATGGTGTTGGGATTTGTTTAAGTCATTCGGCGATTTTTGTGGTGGGTTTGTTGAAGTCGATGTTGATTGGGAGGGAGATGGGATAAAGTTAGATTGTTGGTTCGTAATATAGGCTCTATCCCTAGGTTTGTGGAGGTCTCAGCTTTAGGCGTTTGTTATAGAGTCCAAATCATCGAAGAATCCTCTCCTTTCCTGATGCCGGTCCAAAATTTCTTTGGTGGTAGGAGTCACAACCATGTTGATTTGCAGGTGGGAAAACAATACTCAATGGCGAATGGAGTTGGTGCAGGCAATAGTGATCGGAGGTCCATCTATGGTGATAGAGGTAGAAGATGGGTAGTGAAGCACACGCGCTGGAAGTGTTTAGGCGAGGATCGAGCAGTGGTGGTTGGTGAGGGCAGGCAACATGGCAAAAAAATGGTGGATGTTTGTATAGGGGCTAGTAGCAGATTTTTGAATTATGTATCTGATTTGAGGAGAGAGGATTTGTCTATTTCTCATGGGGGGAAAGGTAAAAAGATCATGTGTGAGGCACATGAGTCCAATTTTGGGATGGATTTGGGTTTGGGCCATGGTGAGTGTTTTAGTGGGAAAGGGGATGGGCCATCTTCTTCCTCTGCATCTAGGCTTGTCCTTGATTCTATTGCTGTGGCCCAATTCTCTTTTTCTCCCTATCTCAAAGCCCCTCCCCCTATTTCGTTTTTGTTTTTTAGTGCAGAGACCAAAGTCTCCAATTGTTGAATGTGTAAGGAATTGGTGTGGAGAGAAATACTACGATGCAGAACATAATGAATAACAAAAAGATCATAATACAATTTCTTAAAGCCCATAAATCTGATTGTGGTTCATACAAAACATAAAACCCTAACTAGAAGAAGGGTTAGAGCACTTATAGTTGATTCAAGTCTTCAAACTCCAAGCTTTTGAATTTCTGGACAGCAATGGTTGAGGAGCACAAGTGTCCTGCCTCTAAAATAGTATCCACACCTAGTAAAGGCCTTCAAGCTTCCTTCTAATTCCCCTTGTTGAATGCTAGAAGAGGAGAAGAAAGAGAGAGAGAGAGAGAGAGAGAGAGAGAGAGAGCTTCCTCAAAATTTGGCCAAGGTTGAGGGAGAAAGTGAACTTCAGTTGGTGGAAAGCACATGCTAGTGTGCTATTTATAGACCACCATGCTAGGGCCGGCTATGGGGAATCCTACCAAGTGTGGGATTTGCAATTTTCCCAAAATTTCATATTAACCGCTATAATTTACATCTAATGCAACTAAGGCCTTAAAGAACTATTCTTATACACTCTTGCCCTTTCTCTCAAAGTTTTAAAGTCCCTCTTTGCATCTTTGGTGTGTGACCTATTGGGTTCACATCATCGAGTAGTAGGAATAACACAAGATGTGCACAATGTAACACTTTCCATTAAGGGTCTAATTGGAACATTTTCCAATTCTTTAATTGATTATAACTGACTTATATCAATTAGGGCTTCTACTAATCATGAGTAACATCTAGCAATGGGCTCATGGTGTAGTCCTCAATGAGGTGAATATAAATATCGAACAAAAAACCCTTCAATTACAGTTTAAAGTTACAATTATATCCTTTCATCATAAATAATGTCTCTGATTAAATTAATAGGACATGGAAGTCTGTCAAGTTCCTAGTTCAATACATTTATGAACCTACCCAAAATATCAACTCATAAGATGCACTATGAAAACCCTTTTTATGATCATCATCATGCCGTGGCCACAGATTCACATAAGTTATATTTATGAGTGTTCTTATGAGAACATTCTCTCCCTTTTCTTAAGAGTGATAGATCCTTTGTTGATCATTCATATGCCTTCACACATGAAGTAGTGGAGCCAATGAATACCCTTGTAAACCCCATACAGTCAGTGCTATTAAACTCCCAAAGCTTCATGCATAAGACAACCATGGTGTCTTAGGTGTAAGGATTACTTGTATCACTGCAATTATGAAAAACTGATTGACAGGCAAGTAGAAACTCCATTTCAGTTTATCTCAAATTAAGATGGTTACATTCAGTGTACCTGTTCTTATAACAAGCACCCACATGTTTGTTTTAGTTTCTCCACACAAATAGCTTGAAACTAGCTATCCTCCTATAGAGTTAACATAACATGTGCTAGTCATTTGGTTTCATTATTATCCATCATAGTGACCCTTCAACTAGAAATGATTTAGGAGTTTAGTATATATATATATATATATATATATATATATATATATATAGTCTCTTAATCACAACACTTTGTGATTTCATATTTTTAACTCTTAACTCCATGGACATATCATGTAAATATAAAGAATAGAATAGAAATGATAGAAAAGCCCTTTTATTAAATTAATAATAAATGTGACATACAATAAATGAAATCCTATGATTGTTTTTTATCCTTAAAGCATCATCTCTATGATTGGCTGTAGGGCATACAACTAACAGTCATTTGGAATCCAATGTTGTGATAGAGATGGAAGGGGTGCTTCATGTTGAAGGTTCTAGGGAGAATGGTACCTTAGTGGAGGCTGATTTTTCTAAGTCAAGAGCTGAGATGGTTGGTTCTGGTTTTGATTCGTGTGATTGTCGCAATAATGATAAGGAGGACTGCTCCTCGGTTGATGATTTTGTTTCCAGAGGTACAATTTAAGGCAATTAAGAAGATTGTGTGAATAGAGACTTCTCAAGTACTGGTTCATCTAAGCCCATTGACTGTTTTCCTATTGATTGTATGGAACCAGACTTTGATTTTGTTAACAGGATGGGCATGGGTGGTAATTTATTGCTTGAATATGAGTCTATGAACGAGGTGGAAGTTTCTGAATGGGTTAAATCTCAAGTGAGAGGTTTGAGTAAGTTTCTTGGGCTGTCTGTTTCTAAGATGAAGTGATTTCTTTGTTATCTTCTATTAAAAAGAATAAATGGAGGGTGAATGGGGTGGTGTCACATAGGAAAAGATTGGTTAGTCTGGAGGATAGGAGGAAACGTGAATTGAAAAAACTTGAATGGACAATTAATTATTAGGGTAAGGTGAATGGGAGAGTAGTGGATGGGGAGGAGAATAGTGGGGTTAGTTGTCTTGAATTGGTTAAGTTATGAAGTTAAAAATTATTTGCTGGAATGTGAGGGGGCTCAACAATTTAGAGAGAAGAAGGAGGTTTAAATCCTTTTTTTTTAAAATTGTAAGGGGACATTTTGGTGCTACAAGAATCCAAAATGGATGCCATTTGTAGGGATATTATTAGAGATCTGTGGGGAGGTAGTTATGTTCAATGGGCTGAGTTGGGAGCTATTGGCATGGCGGGGGGGAATTCTAATTATGTGGGATGGTAGAGTTTTATCCAAGATGGATGAGTTGGTGGGAACATTTTCGGTTTCTTGTATTTTCAAAAATGTTGATGATGGTTTTGAATGGGTTTTAACGGGAGTTTGTGGTCCCAATGCTAATGCATTAAGGGCATCATTTTGGTTAGAATTGGAAGGTGTTAAAGTTAAATGGGGTCTCCCTTGGTGTGTGGTTGGGGATTTTAACGTTGTTCGCTATCCAAATAAGAAGGATTGCATGGTGACCTCGGTAGCCATGAGGTTATTTTTTGATTTTGTAAACTCTAATGATTTGTTTGACCCTCCGCTTCTTGGTGGTTGGTTTACTTGGTCTGATTTTCAGGATAACCTTTGTCTTTCAAGGTTGGATAGGTTCTTTTTTTCTCATTCATGGGAAGAACATTTTTCTAGAGTTATTCAATCCGCTCTCCTTAGGCCACTTTCCGATTATGTTCCTTTACTCCTTGATATTAAAGGTTTGAAAATTGTTAAGCCCTTTTTGTTTTGAAAATGTGGTTAGAAATATATAGTTTTGTGGATTTTGTAAAACATTGGTGGGATTCCTTCTCTTTTGATGGTCATCCAAGTTTTGTCTTTGCCAAAAAGTCAAAAGCGTTGAAAGATTGTTTGAAGACTTGGAATAAAGAAGTGTTTGGTAATATTAGAGAATCTATGGATAGGGTATTGGATTTTGATTCGTACCTTTGATGAGAAAGAGGGAGTGGATGGCTTGTCAGAAGCGGATAAAATTAGTAGAATTGAGGCCAAACCAGAGTTTGCCAAGTTAGTGCAGTTAGAAGAAATTAGTTGGAGACAAAAGTCTAGAGCATTATGGCTAAAGAAATTTGTCATTTCTAGGAAGATCTTTTCTATGAAGAGGAGGATTGGAGACGTTTTGTTGATGAATTAGAGTTTCCTACCATTGACCATGTGGATGCGGACTTTTTGGTTTAGCATTGAAGAAACACAGGCTTTGGAGGCCATCAACTCTCTTGATGGGGACAAAGTTCCCGGTCCGAATGGTATGTCTATTGCTTTTTTTAAAAAGTGTTGGTTGGTTAGTAAAGATGAATTGTTGAAGGTCTTTGGGGAATTTTTTGTTAATGCCAAGTTTGAAAAAAGTCTTAATGCTACTTTTATTGCTCTTATCCCTAAGAAATGTGAGGTGGTGGATGTTAAAGACATTCGCCCAATTTCCTTACTTGGTAGTGTTTATAAGATTATTTCCAAGGTCTTGTCTTCTAGACTCGCAAAAGTTGTGGGTTCTCTTATGCTTTTACTAGTGGTAGACAAATTGTGTATGCAGCTCTTGTTGCTAATAAATGTGTGGATTCTGGACTTAAAAGTGGAGAAGGCTTATGATCATGTCAATTGGAATTTCCTCATTTATATTTTCTTAGGAGAATGGGCTTTGGGGAGAAATGGTGCAAATGGATTTCTTGGTGTATCTCTACTACTCATTTCTCAGTTTTGGTGAATGGCACTCCTTATGGCTTCTTCTAGCCCTAGGGGTATCTACCAAGGGACCTCTTTCTCCATTACTATTTATTTTAGTGATGGAATTTTTGAGTTATTTTGTGGCTAAGGCTATGGAAGCTAATTTTTTGGAGGGTTTCTCGATTGGAGATGGTGGGAATGGGTTTGGCAAGGTGTCACACTTGCTTTTTGCCGACAATGTTCTTCTTTTTTGTAGTGTTGATAAAGACCAAATGCAAAATTTGAGCGGTATTCTCCTTTGTTTTGAAGCGGTTTCGGGCTTAAAGTTAATCTTGGTAAAAGTGAAATTATTCTGGTAGGTAGGCTGGTTAATCTTAATCGTCTTGCTTCTATTCTTGGTTGTAAGATTAGTATTTTGCCGGTTAGATACCTTGGCCTTCCCTTGGGAGCCCGATTCAAAGATACAAAAGTTTGGGACTCCGTGATTGAGAAGATTGATAAGAGACTTAGTGGCTGGAAGAAATGTTATCTTTCTAAAGGAGGTAAATTGACTCTTATTAAAAGTGTTCTCTCTAGTATCCCTACTTACTTCATGTCTATTCACAAAATTCCTAGATTGGTGGCTATTAGAATTGAAAAACTTCAAAGGAATTTCTTGTGGAATGGTTTGGGAGGAGAGTGTAAATTTCACCTTGTGAATTATCATACTGTGTGTCTCTCTAAATACTTGGGTGGTTTGGGAATTAGACCTATTTCTTGTATTAATCAAGCTCTCATGGCTAAATGGCTTTGGAAGTTTGGTAAGGGCAATCAAGGTCTATGGCGTGATGTGGTGGTTTGGAAGTATGGTGTTTCTAGTGAAGGGTGGTGGACTAAGGAAGTTAGAGGTTCACATGGTTTGGGCCTTTGGAAAGCAATTCTGCAAGCCTTTATGATTTCAAGAAGGAGATTGGTTTTATAGTTGGGGATGGACGTAGAGTGAGTTTTTGGAAGGATGTGTGGTGCTCTGATTTTCCTCTTATGCATGAATTCCCTTCTTTGTTTGATATTGCTCAAGACAAGGAAGCTTTGGTTAGGGATAATATGGAAGTAGTTAATGGTGCTATTTTTTGGAACATCATTTTTGTAAGACGGTTCAATGATTGGGAGTTGGAAAGTGTCTTACTCGTCTTTCAAATGCTTTATGATTGCAAGATTTTGTGAGAATGACTCTTTGGTGTGGCGTAAGGACTCTAAAGGACTATTCTCCATAAAATCTTTCTTCAATATTTTGAGGCCTTTTGGCATTTCCTTTTTACTGGCCAAGAATATTTGGATTAATTCAATTCCTTCTGAAGTGGCCTTCTTTTGTTGGTTGGTGGGTTCCAATAAATGCTTGTCTTTGGATCACCTTATTGGGAGAGGAGTTCTTATGCCTAATAGATGTGTCTTGTATAAGGAGAAGGCGGAAACAGTGGACCATCTTTTCATTCATTGCATGGTGGCTAGGAGCCTTTGGATGTTCATTTTCAATTTATTTGGTGCCCAATGGGTCCTTCCTTCTTCTACTTTTGATCTCCTCTCGGGTTGGTGGTTAAAAAGTGGCAACAAACAAGCTAAAGTGGTTTGGAGAATGGTCCCCCATGCTATTTTTTGGTGTATTTGGAGAGAGAGGAACCTTAGGACTTTGAAGGGATTGAAAAGTCGGTCATTGTCCTCATATCTGTTCTTACTAAGAATCTTTTTTGGTGGTATTCTAGCTTTGCTAAGATTAGCAATCTTTCTTTTGTACACTTCTTAGGTTCCCTGAAGATATAAAGGAGTCTCTTTTTTGTGCTTTTTCTTCTTGCTTTGTTCTTGTATATGTCTCATGTACTTGAGCTTTGCCTCTTGTTATTAATACAAATTTTACTTCATCAAAAAAAAATTTAACATTGTTAATGTTTGATTCTAATTACTTTTATATCTATATATACTAAATGAAAGTTGAAAAAATTAGTAATTATAACAAAAAAAAAAAATTTAAAAGGAACCGTAAAATTCTTTACTTACAAAGGTTACTAGGTTGAATAAAGTCACTAAAACTCTTTGAAAATATTAACATATAGGGATTATGGGGGAAAAACATGCATATTAATAAGTTTGGGCATGTAATTCAAGCTTAAATTTTTTTATAGTTGTCATGACCGTGACGTTATGTAACGCCATTATACTCATGTCTTGTTAAAGCTTACCCTCACTCTTAAAGAGACCCTTACCATTATTTAAAATTGTGTACTAAACAAGGACTTAAATATCGATACCGATGGATAAATCAAGGGTCCAAAAACATGGATATATCGGATATATTAATAGATATGTCGAAAATTTCGATATCGATTCAGAGATATGGTGGACGTTGTTAGTTAAACACGTATATTTTCATTGAAACTCTGGGAAACAATGATTAGACTATAATAAACAGTTTAGAATTGAAGTATTGCAATTTAAGTGGGTATGAGACAAGTATGTATTGTGTAGGGTATAGAAAGTGTACCACACTGGGCAAAAGGGTGAATATTTTAAGAGATTAAATAAAAGATATTACTTGATAACACTAATTTAAGCCACGAGTATAATTGAAATATTTATATAAATCAGTACTAAAAGAGTAAGAGGTGATAATTTTGACACAATAACATAAAAATGAATACCCACCCTTAGGTAGCCCACTTGGTAAGGGTGAATTAGTGATTGTGTTGTTAGGCGCATGGTCACGGGTTCGATTTCCCGCTAGGAAAACTCAAGATTTAAGTGGGGGGGCTGTGGCGGTTGGTTTCTGCACTAGTCTCCTCGGGAGTTTAGGTTCTATGGGTAGTTTCAAAGGACCTGCTATGGGATGGTTCCCCCATTATCAAAAATAAAAAAATAAAAAAAAAGGTGTGCCTGCCTGTCCGGGAAGGGTAATACTGGTATTTCAAGGTTATATTGGTTTCAATAAATATTCTTAACAACAAGCAGAACAATGTGTCTTGTGTCAACAACACTTTTGAAATTGAGTTACTAAACACCCAATGAGTAGCAGACTAGCAGTAGTGTTTGCTTCTTCTACTGAAAAGCAGCTAATACCTAATGCTACAGCTACCCCAAACAGGGTCTAAACACAACACCCTCTCTGGTTATTTTCTTAAATTATTTAATCTAAACCACAATAAGTTTAGGAAGACTTATTCTTTTTTCCTAAATATTTGAAGTAAAAGAAACTATGAAAAAGATGAGAGTTAAAAAGGTTGTGGGAATAATGAAATTCTAATTGAGGGTTAGAAGTGCTTCGGTAATGATATAATTTGGTCGGCTAATTTGTGATACAGTATTTGGAAGACTAAGAAGGTGCTCGATAAGTGGAGGAAAAGTACTTTGGTACCCACATATGAAAACAAAGGTGATTTCTAAAGTGACACCAACAATGTGGTATCAAACTTTAAAAGCATTTGAGGAAACTTAGGGAGAGATTGATTAAACAATGATTGAGTAAAGAGTACGAAATCAAACAATTGTACCACAAAATCATTTAGTTTTGTGATAGGAAGGTCAACTTGGGAATTTATTTTGTGATTGATGTAAACGTTCAGAGAGAAGAAATAAGACCTCCATATTGTCTTTATCAATTTAAAAAAAAAATTATATGATAGGTCACAGGGAGATAATGTGATGGGTTTTAAAAATGAAAGGAGTATCAATCAAACATATTCTATGTGATTACAGAAATCTATGGTAGACCATTAAACAAGGAACTAGCGTGGGAACAACTGGATGAGAGAATAGTGAATTTCCAATCTTAATATTAATATAAAAGTCCTCAAAGGGAAACTCTGCATTATGGTTTGATGTGTTAGGCCGTTAAGAAACAAAATTCTCCCAATAGTAAGTAGTCAAAATGAGGATATTAGAGTAGATGAGTGGCAATTTGAGAATAGATAGAACAACAAATGAATGCATTCATTAGAAATTGGAGGTGGCATCAACTGAGGAAAAGATGAGCATAAGTTGTCTAAAATGGTTTGGAAGTTTGACTAGTATGGAGTGAATTTATTAAAGTTGAGGCACCAAAAAGGTAAGAGGATCCCATGGGTGGGTCCAAAGGGCCCTGCTGTGGGATGGTTCCCCCGTTTAACAACAACAAAAAAAAAAAAAAAAAAAAAAAAATGGTAAAGAGGATCGCCAGAACATCATGGGTTGAGGCTATGAGAAAAGACATTAAACCCAAGGAGTTAAGGGAGGAGAGTTAAATGGCAAAAGATGACTCTTGTAGCCAATCCCAATTAGTTGGGGTTGGGGTTTTGTTGAGTTGGGTATTAATTTATAGCATTGAGGTATTAAATTGTGGCTTTGGGTAATCTTTATTTATGTGAGATGCTGGATTCAATTTATTCAAGTTGGAAGTTCAAAACTGAGCTGTTTGCCCCTGCATTTAAAATTTCTTTACATGTCTTGTTTCTGTCAAAATTTTGACTCCTTTTTGATACATTCAAGCAGCTGTGAGTATTGTTATGTAAACGTGAAAAATGATGTGTGTATGCATGAATATAGTCTAATTCTGTGGCTGCACTGGATGGCTAAAAGGCCTAAGAAGGCACTCCATTGAGTCTACCCTGAACATGTTTTCCCTGAATCTTGTCTCGGGCTTACTTCATCTCTTCCCATCCCTCACTTTTGTTGACCACACAAACCATAAAAAGCCTATAAAAATCCTAATCCATGTTAAGGACACAAATGCCTTTGTCCGCCTATCTGGCATTTTTTTTGGATTGGTGAAGGATAATTATTGTCCGTGACTGGAGTATGGTATTGGTGTCTTTTGAGTCTTTGAGCTTGGAAGCCATGGGGTCTCTTTCTATGTTGCTGATTTTCTTTGGCTGAAATCTGTAGGGTCAGTTCTGGCTATGAGTTGGGTCCAAATATGTGGATTTGAACTAGGTCCATCTAATAGGTCTGATTGAAAGCCTCAACTTTGTAAGATGGCCCATTTACTAGTTGGTCAATTCGAAAACAAACCATTTTAGATAATTTATTTATTATTGATTATCATCATAAGAGATAAGAAATAACTTGAGAAGTCAAGAAATAATAATTATTGATTTTGGGATCGACAGTTTTGAGGGGGCCTACCCCATTTTATCGGGGTTCGATCAACCGGTTTATTAAAATGTTCACATTGGGCCTCTGTACTTCTAGGGGTTGATGGTCTTGGGTTTGATTTTTCTAGTTCTAGTAGAGGTGCTAAGATGATGACCTTTGATGATTGATCCTACCAGTCCACTGAGCCACTGCCTAAATGTAAGCAATGTCTCACATTGGGACAGGATTGTTCTGCATATGATTTTGTATCTGAACAAACTATCGAGCCTCATTAGCACTTGACTCTCTTGAGCACTAGCCGATTAAACTTAAGAGAAGTAGAATTTAGTACCCCCCCCCCCCCCCCCCCCCCCCCCCTCTCTCCCTCCCAAAAAAAAAAAAAACAAAAACAAAGTGAAAAGAACAAAAAACCAAGGTTAGGACCATATCCAACTCACCCGTACCAACCTTGCTTAACGGGACCAATATTGGTTAATGGCTTTTCATAAGAGAAGTAATAGAATTTAAAAAGGAAAATCAGCGGGTATTTTGTATTGAAAAAGTTTTGATGAAAAGTGGAAAAGTTTAAAAGAAGTACATAAGAACTTTGGAGTACACAAGATTGTTCTGTAGATATTGCTCAACTGATTTTCTTTTCTCAATTTTTTATTTATTTTTATTTTTATTTTGTACTTTTATATTTTTATTCTTTGAATTGGATGGACAGGGTTAATTCCTCTTAAAGTTCTTTGTGCCATCATCTGTGCTTTGTATCTCAAAGTGTTTGTACCTTGCCCTGAATTACTAAATTTTGATAGTATAGGCCTATACATCTTAAGTGCTTCTGCATGTGTATGTGTTCTCATTAAATTTACGTTTTATATGTTAAAAAGTATATGGTGGGTGGGACTATTCATATTGGACGTATGCATATCTGCATGTTAAACTTTCTCAAGAATCTGTGGTATGTTGGAAAGTCCACTGTTATCCAACTGCTGTCCACTAAAGTTTCATTTCATGGGATATTCTCACTCAAAAGGATTTGTGATAATGCTGTTCCTTTATCTTTCTCATCTGTGTATTTTTAATTTTTAATATTTTTTAACAAATATATATATATTCCTTAGTGGGAAAGACTTATTAACCTTTTCTCAAAATTGTAAAACATCTTTCCTCAATTTAGTTGTTTTAAATTATTTATTTTTGTCGAATTTTTCATGTTATATGTTATTTGATTATTTTACTACACTTCTTTAGTTCTTATTGATAAGCCACTAATATATTGACCGGTACTTCCCAATTACTGAAAATCCATTCTTGCTTTTCTATTTAAACAGGTGACACCTTTTGCTATGCTCTCGCGCTCTGCAGCAGGAATACGAGGATCAACATTGGTAAGGCTCCAACCTTATTATGGGATGGTTTCCCTTTTAAATATTTGAAAAATGTACAAAAAGAAAGACCTTGTAGAACTCAATAAATATATAAAGCTAAATTGTTCTAATCATGATCCTTGCTTCTCAAGGACGGAGTCACATGGAGGCTAGGGTGGGCAGGCGCCACACCTGACCAATTTTTTTATTATAAATTTTATACCCTTAACTTTGTTAAATTATAAATTTTCCCAACCTGATTTTTTTTTAAAAACCCCTTTATTTTTTTTTTTATTCCCCTCTTTTTATAAATTTTCCTTCCTATAAGAACCCTTTATTTTTCTTTCATACCCCTCTCTTTATCAAATTAGAAATTCGCCTCACCTCACCTCACCTAAATTCCTAGCTCCGTCCTTGTAATGCTTCTTCATCATGATAGGTATGCATTTATTCAGAAAAGATAGAAATTATTATAAAATCTAATGAATATGTTTATGGATATGGGGTGTTTCAAATTGTTCTTTGAAATTGTTATATAATCTAAATATCTAATGAATGAGTCCCCTTCTTATGAGGTTAACCTAACATAATTTTGCGTTAGGTCACCCTCCAAAACTATACATGTGATTCATATTTTACGAAACCAACTGTTGGATTAGATAACCTTATCATATAGGTGATGCATACCAAAAATCAAGTTGATCTGAGACTGATTGCTATTCGATCCAAAAATTACATTTTTTAATCAATGACAATCGCTCATTTTGGACATTTATGAATAAAGTAGTTCTTAATCTCAGATCAACTTGATTTTTGGTATGCATGATCTTCACATGAAGTAGATTTAATCCAACAGTTGGTTTTGAAAAATAAAAATCAGAGATAGAGTTTTGGAATGTGACCTAATTTCAAATTATGTTAGTTTAACCTCATAAGAAGGGGTCTCTAATGAATATGCATTTATTCAAAAATAATTTTTTATTGGTGAAATAAGAATTGCAAATAAGAAGGAAATTAGGTTATAAAGGAAATCTCAATTGTTGTGAAAGCCTTGAAAATGCTTGGTATAAAAGGAGCAAAGGTTTCTAGATTTTCACTCAGCTCTCAGGATTAAGGCTAAACAAAATATGTGGGGCTTTTGGGCATCCCATATAATGAAAAAGTTTTCCATTTTTTCTTTCCATAGCATTTGAAGGCATGAAGAAGATGTCATTTAGAGAAACTGGATGCATCAACTATATTAATACAAAAAATGTAAATGACATTATTTTTTATATTCTGTAAATGTTCCTATACTTAAAATAGAACACTTATTTAAATGCTAAGAGAAAAATGGACTCGTATTAAAATGCCATGTAAAACGTAATGAAACGTCTTCATTTCTTCATGGATGAGTTTTGTTGTTCTATGTTTTGGTAATAATTTAAGTGTACTACCACATTAATCGAAATATCATTAGCTGAATTATCCAGTCAATGAGCCAAATATTCCTAAGTGATGGCACATGACTGAAATATTGGATATATATATATATAACCATGCCAGCCTTATTCTGATTGTTAATGCTAATGTGAGGTGTTTTTTTCTCTGAATTTTCATTGCTCATGTAAACTCTATATTCAGATCATCAACATGCCTGGGAATCCAAATGCAGTTGCTGAGTGCATGGAGGCTTTGTTGCCTGCACTTAAACATGCATTGAAGCAAATAAAGGGTGACAAGAGAGAGAAACATCCCCGTCATATCCCTCATGCACAAGCAGCGCCTGTGGATACCTGGGGACACAGTTATAAGTTGGCCTTTGCTGATGGCACAGAACCTACTTGTTCTTGTTCCCATTGAAGAATCTTAAAGCATGTATATTAGTATGTAATATTGCCCTGAGGAAACAAAATGCTTCCAACCCCCTCCCCACCCACCTTCGACATAGCTCATCTCTCTCTCTCTCTCAAAAAGAAAAGTAAGCCCAGAGGATTGAAGTTGCAATAAAAAGACTGTCGTTGTGATCACTATCACCGTTCCCCTCCCTAGTTGAGCTTGAGATCGTTCGCTACATGTCGCACCAGCCTACTATCCTCTTTGGTCCATCAGTTGTCACTGCTTCGCTGGTGTTATGATTCACGTTAAGGATGGTGACCACACCTCCCACATCTACGCCATATGGAGCATCGTGATGAAATTAGGGGGAAAAAAATGGGTATGAAATTTCAAACAAAATGAACACAAGATTCTTTGAAGACGATGATAGTGGCCATAAAAAAAAAAAGGGAAGGACGGTGGCCACACCTCCCAGATCTACTCTCAAATGTACACCATATGGAGGATGTTTTGGGTAAATGGGTATGGGATTATGAAGATAATGGCAAAAGGAAAAAAAAAACAATTTGTGTTGTAATTGTAGGTAAATGGGTATGGGATGATAAAGATGATGATATATATATATTTTTTTCCTTTTTCTTTTTATTTATTTATTTCTTGTTTTGTTCTCATACGATGAAAAAAAATGCAAAGAAAACAAATTTCTATGGTAAAACAGTGGGTATATGGGTATAAAATGATGAAAATGATTAGGAAAGATAATGAAAATTATTAATTTAATTGATGGTATTGTGGAATGAATTCCTTTCTTTAGCCGCACCAAACACAGGCATGAAATAGCCTTGGGACTGATCATTCATTTCATTCTTATTTCCATGCCATTCAAGCATACCAAATGCAGTGTTAGTGCATACGCCTCAAGGAGTGGAAGGTTTCAAGTTCGACTTCCAATTGTTGGTAGTAAAAACCTGTTTTGAGGGCGCCTTACTGCTTGTTTTTAACCATTGTAGAGTAATTTGATCTTAATCTTGGGTGGAACTTTGGATAAGTTGTATTTATTAATTGATAAGAACATTGAGATAGATTCATACTCACAGGACCTTATAGTATGTTTCTATTCTTGATATTTTATGTTAATATGCTTCCTCTCATTGTGATTAGTGCATTAATTTTCATGGTCTGGGTGTGATTTCAACCCTTGGAGATCAAGACAGCTGAGTTAGTGCTTCAAGTACCAAGCTTTTACGTTGCAGCGAAACTAGGTTTGTACACAAAATTCCTTTAATTTCTCTATCATTGTTTACATATAATTAGAATGAATAAAGCTTGTCTGTTGATTGAATTACATGTCTAGTGTGGTGATTAGGGCTCTTGATTTTGCAAATCAACATGTGTGAAGAAAATGACTTGATTGCCTACTTGTTAATACATCTCTCTATGCCTCGTTACAAGTTTGTGAACGATGATGTTTTACTGGTGACTAAAAGATGGATAGTCCCCTAATTGGCCAATAGTTGTTGTTCGTTTTACTTACTTATTGCTTAGCATGGTTATTCCCAACCCTTTTTTTTTTTTTTTTTTGATAAGTATTCCCAACCCTTTAGGATATGAATAATCCCACAGTTCATGTAGTCCTTCCATTCCACACGTGTGTAATTCTCGGGTTATCCCGAATCCTAGTAGTTCCAAAGAGATCATTGTGTAAGTGCAGTTTTCAATATAAGCTTTACGCTTCTTGAGGTGCTTATCCATGCTCGGCTTGTCACTTACATGAATTTGACAATTGTGGGATTGACCCAAGAAAACAAAATGTTGAACCAAAAAAAGACACATGTTGGATTTGACCAAACCCCTATCAACTAGGGTTCCACCATCTCATCTTATACTACTAGTTGAGTGAACTCTAGCAATTTTCAGTTTTCAAATTTGCCACCTTGATTCCCCTACAAAAGGTGATTGTGTGTATTAGTGTAGTAGCATTGATACATTTAGTTACAAGCTATATGAAGCGATAATGGATTCTTCGACACCCCCCCCCCCCCCCCCCCCCGGCGGCGGGCCCCCTCGGTGCCCTCCCTCTCTGTGTGTGCATCTAGGGTTAAACATAAGGCGCTCATTTCTCTTTCTATCTCTTCATCTTTCCTGTTGGGCACAATCCTAAAGGTTTGATGTTGAATAAAGGTGATTTTTTGTTTCTTTCTTTTCTAATTTTACATTAATTAATTAATTAATTAATTAATTTTTTTATAGACAAATTCTTGTTGTATCATAGCCTACATTTTCATAATTACAATATCAATAAATCCATATTGCATCGTATTCATGTTTCTTATTTGTATCCATCCTTCATAAGTCACAAATCAACTTCCCACATTTCTGTCTTTCCAAACACTCACACACCCACCGGCCTTGTATTGTAAATTCTTCCTATTTATTTATTTCTGCGTAGAACACACACCCAATTGGAGTTTGAAAACAAGACCTCTGCAAACCCCTCGTCCTTATTGGGAGCGGGACATGCTATATTGCTATAAGCTAGACCCAAAATACTACTATCCTTGATTAAACCTTAACTTTTGAGTTCCCTAGCTTACAAAGTGCATGGGTAGTTCTATGATTTGAAAGAAATTTTATGTGTTTTTTTTTTATTTTTTTATTTGGTAAGCAACAAAAATTTTATTAAAATTAAGAGGATTTTATATTCTCAATGTTGCAAAAGACAAACATAAAGCATGCTTCTAAAAAACTGTTTATTGATTTTTTTTTCTTTTTTTTTTTTTAGAAAAAAACGATTCATGTTAAGGGGGTAAACAAGTGATGTTTTGGTTTTTGTTTTCTGTTTTCCATTCAAGAAAAACAAAACTAATTAAACCAAAATGTCTCCAAACTTTCTTGACATTTTTGAAGAAGGAGTTTTTGAGAAAGGGAACTAAACGGGCTCTAATAGAAGTTGGATAGATTCCTAGACCTAAGACGTGAAGGACGTTAAAGACGTAAAATATAAATTAAAGACATTACTTCAAAAGTTGCAATGATATTTAACATAAAAATGTCACATCTCCTTGTCAATTCAACTACTTGCATGTACTCAAGGACCAATCATTTACTTGGGTTTTCCTTGATTGATTTAAGTGCTTGTTTGGGATAGCTTCAAAGTAGAATCAGAAATTAAATCAGAAACTGAATCAGAATCAGGGGGAGGTAACTTGAACAAATTGGCCTCAAAATCTATTTTGGGCTTACAATCACTTTTTTCATTTTTTATCCAAACACTCTTAAAAGTGATTATGGGCCATCAAAAGAGATTTTGGGCCTTCCAAAATCTCATCCAAACAGGCACTTAGTCCTACTTGAGAGCTGAGAATAGTTGGGCCAAAGGCTTTATTTTCATTTCTTTCCATTGCTAACAAGTCTACCAACAAAGATGCACTCTCTATCTCCCCAGTGGGTGTGTGTTGGAGGAGGAGGAGGATGATCATGGTGAAGGGGGAGGGAGCATTCCTTGAAGGAATGATGAGATCATAGTTAGTGCTCTCTGTGGTTGGTAGCTGGGAACCTCATGCCCAGCTCCTCTTACTGTAGCAAATGTCAATCCTTCGTATGCCACAACATACCCTCCAACCTGTCATTGCAAAATATCAATTACAATAACATTAACCCCATCTATATCCATCATGTAGCCTGAACCTTCCCGGCATCATTATCATTATCAAGTTCGTATTAATAATTTATTATTAGGTTCTTTGCTTCAGAAAATGTGAAACAGGCATAGACAACCACACACAAAAGATGCATATCTGATATACATATGTTATATTGGTACAGTGCATTGAAGACGTGCAGTGGAATAGGGTGCATATTCGTGTGGAAAAAAATAAAAATAAAAAAGGTTTGAATATTATTCATTTATTTGTTAGAATTCATATATTTTAAACTATAAAATTATGTCAATTAAGTTCCTGTTGATGATGCCAGTTTAGACAATTCTAGTTGGCACCTTTTTTTTTTAGTTGATACTAAGTACTAACCCTGCGCCATACGCCATATGAACCCGCAACCTCTTATTTATTTATTATTTATTAGATAATGGGGTTAACTTTCGAACTTCTAATCTTTTATTTCAATAGCTAGAAGAGGAAAAAGAATGGTGGGAGGGGGGGGAGGTCGATGATGAGTTCCACGACGACTATAAGATGGCTAGTCTGGTTGGCTTTTGCTAACCTATTCAATGATCAGTTCCTGTAATGGGACAACTCTCTACCCATCACAATTATTCGCAAATACTAAATTTCAATGCATGCTAGCTTGAGTCCAACTATTAAATTTCGATGGGTTTCATCTTAGTCACATAATTTAATCTAGAAAACGATGTATTCTATTTGGTCCTATGAACAAGCTCAGTACGTGGCCTTATTGACGTCATTTTCAGTGTAACCTTGTACTTTCAGAGCTTTAAGGTTGCATGAATATATTATTATTTTTTTCACATGTCCATACTGGATTTTTCTACACATTTAAAAACCTTCCCAATCAATTTTTTGTTTCTTCATAATTTCTTCAATTTGTGGGCTTATCTAATCGATCATCTTATTAGATAACTCGATTATTCCTCTCTTTCTTCATTTATTACTAGTCAATCTCAACATCGATTTTTTTTTTTTTTTTTTTTTTTTTGGCTACAAAGACCAAGAGAACAAACTAGAAAGAAAAGCAAAAAAACAAACCAACCGTCTCCTTCCAAGTTACTAAATATTCTGCTCCATGTACTGGGGAATTTGTGAGACTGTGGCTAGAAAAACATTTTCTTGTGTATATCCCCATTTTTTTTTCTATCATAGTATTATTATTATTTTTTTTGGTCAGGAAAATGAACTTCTCTTATGTTTCATGGCCCCATTATGATTAATATTAGTGACCAAGTACTAGTTACAATCTAGAACTGTGTTCCAAAACATGCATAGGTCTTCAACATGCATGTGGAAACATGTGTAGTGGCATGGTATGAGACACACTAAAATGTGCCAATCCAGGTGCATGATTGTATGAGACTGGCTTGTATGAATATATTACTGTTGGCTATGAAAATAGAATCTGTAGACTTCAACCACACTTGAGGGAAAAAGGCAAAACACCGTTTGAAGGAAGAGGATAAATGAAATAGAAGAGTATTTTCTTTGGGGTTTATTTTTTGGTTTTTTAGGTGGATTATTTTTGTGTTTGGTGGCGTTGCATTGGATTTGTATCTCATATCTCATATGTTATTCATAAAATAATTTCTCTTTTGCTGATCAAAATAAAAATTAAAATTAAAAAATAAAAATTAATTGAGTAATATTCCAATATTACCTCACTGTTGGTGTACCATGGATACCAAGCAGTCTGAATGGGAAGCTTGAGGGTGCCTATTGAATACCTAGTTGAGGTAACTGGCACGACTGAATCGATATCACCACTGCAAAAAAGACATATATCTTAGCTAGTTATACTACCAGTTGGAAGTTAGGACCGCCTCAAGATTTTTTTCATGGAATTTTTTATCACAGAGCAGAAGCTAGGGACACATGTTGTGTTGGGACAATCCAACTCAACAAGGTCATTGTTGGCTTGTTGCCATGCATTGGATACTTGAACTTTAGTGATCAGACCCTTGATCTCATTCCCAAAGGTACATTTGCCAGTCTTGGCAATAGGAGTTACATGCATGTGTTTTTTTGTTCTATCTTTCACACGCTTCATTCTTATCTCCATAATGTACTATTACTTCTTCTTAGCTAGTGTATATTTGTACAATAATTTAGATGAAAGGTCTTTACGAGAGTAATACAAAAAGGGCGAATTTTGGAATTGGAAGGTAGGAATTAGGCTTTGCGTACCTTCTTTTTTTTTTACTTTTTTTTTTTGGGGGGGGCTAAACACATATAAGAAATACACACAACACACAAACGAGAAAGCCCACATATGTGACATAGACGAAAGGAGAGTCTTAGGCTTCACTTTATCTAGCTAATATTAGAGGTTTAATGTGCTCCGCATGGGTTTTGACTATTAATTAAACTTTTACCCCCACACCCCCCCCCCCCCCTAAAAATAAAAAATAAAAAGACAAACTACTAATTAAACTAGTGACTGTAAAAGGCCTAGACCATGCCACCGGTTCTTTGCTGGAAATCTTTAGAACTGTTTTCACATTCAATCGACTTCAACTGGTGACTTTGACCTGCCGGCCTTGTATTGTTTGAGCTATATGATGTCAAGTGAGGATGGAATTTGAACTTGCCTGTATATCCACACCCGTATGCCACTTGCAATGAGATTCTCAATGATAGGTAAAATAGTAGCTGGGCTGTCCGTCCAATTGTGGTAAGCTCTATTCAATCAATGTTTTCGATTAATAAGAAAAGATCGTGTTAGCTTGTCACATTCGAATGGATTATTAATATATCTTATGGCTTATGGGAATCAAATCAATCATTCTTGACACTTAAGAGGCACAAAATCTTAATTAATTAGGACTTAGTAAGGAACCTGCAACTGCTCCAAGTAATGTGATTTGCATGGAGAGCTGTTTGCACCTCCGCAATATTCAGATAAGACTCCACGTAATTATCCGAGCATGGGTCATACTCATTGATCTAATTATGGGGGAAAAAAAAAGCCATCAGATCTTCTATTCATTCAATGTAGATGAAAAATTAATCCAATCCACGTTTGCTAGATATAAATTAGAGATATATATCATAAATGTACAAATTAATTAAACAAAGTTGTGATATATAGCTGGCTCTTGATGCATATGGTAGATGCAAAAAAGAAGAGTGAAACACTTACAGAACCAGCTGAGCCATTTCTTAGCACTGGGTTATGGCAAAGTGGGGCGTAGATGTTGTAGGCATCGATAGGACCTCTTTCATCGAGCAACGATTTGATCACAAGGCTCATACATTGAGGAGATAGCGTTTGGTTCAGAAAGTTGCAATAAGCATGCAGGCCTTTATTGGTTTCATCCGAGTTTAAAGCATGGGTCCATAAATAATCAAATAACCCCATCGAATCAGTTGCATCGTTGATTACAGCATTCCCAATCTGAAATATTCATCATTGATCATTCGTGCAAAGAGAAGATCGAATTAAGAAGGTAGTCTAGCCTAGCTAGGAATGAAAAGCATCAAATCCGTGTTGAATTGACCTACGTACAGCGATGCCCTTGAGGTTAATGATGGTTTGAGGCGAGTTGTTGTAGTTGAGGAGAATGGTGTAGGCAAGCTGAGGCACGTAATGACCGGCGTAGCTTTCACCAGTTATATAAAAATCCCGGGTTTTGTACTGAGGGAACCTTTCAAGCCAATTGACAAGGAAAGCATAAGCATCGTCGGCGGTACTTTTGTCACCTGTGTTGTTGTAATAGGAAGTTGTGTTTGAATATGAAAATCCCACGCCTGCCGGGGATTCCAAGAAGATAACATTTGCCACTGCCATTTTTTATTTAACAGAAGAATTTTTAAGTTTGGCTGGTTTTACTATCCTTAACTTACAAAAACGAAGAGGAAGAACAATGACTTAGATCACCATTGTTCCATGCGTAGTTATTTCGATAGAGCGTTTTGCCATCACTGTTGACTCTGAAGGGTCCCAGCTCCTCCATTGCTCCAAATCCTAGTGAAGTACATCCTGGTCCTGTAAATTATAAACATCATTTTTATCAAATTCAGTAGCTTTATATGTGCTAATTAAAGAAGAGAACATACACCATGAAATATCTGTAATTAAACTGGACACTGAAGAGTGTAGTGAAATATCAAAGAATAGCAGCGATGACATTTATGGTGAGATAAATATCTCATACTATTTTTGGGGGGCATATTGAAAAGGGGAGGGATCCATTGACATATGATGCATGTGAAACTTTTTACTCTTACACCCATCAATATCTTTGGTAAGAATAATATTTCTCCAATCTAATGTACCACTAAATTAGATAGTCTCTTGATTCACATCATGAAGAGATATTACGAGCTATGTCATCCTTAAATACATAAAAGTGCATGACAGTACCTCCATTGAGCCATAGAACCAAAGGATTGGTCGAAGAGTTGTGTGGTGACTCCACGAAATAATAGAAGAGTGCTCTTCCGGCCTGTGGCTCTACTGTCACATAGCCTGCATACTGATCAAAGTCCACGCCATCAGGTTGCCCTGGCAGTGCATCGATCTTGTCAGCTTGCATCAAACCATCTTGGGGCTCAGTGTACACGGGAGAATACTCCTTGGTGGCATGTAATAATTCTGCCCAAGCATGTCCAAGAGGAGGGTTTTGTGACCACCTGGACTTGAGCAACCTGTGAAGACTGTTAGCTTGATTGGCATCACCCATGGTAATAAGGAAGGCCGAAAGGCAGAAAGATAGGGGTAGCCATTTTAGCAGTGCAACTTTGGTCATCTTTGTTACTGCCTTGCGTGGTGCGATGTGGCAAAAGAACCCATTTGTCATATATATAGCTGAAAAGGGTCGGCAATATTGAGGCCGTTTATCTGTTAGTTTGTTTTTTTGTTTTTTGCTTTAAGGTCTTTGAAACCAACGCATGTCGGAACCAATCAATAGTTATATCCAAGGGCGGAGCTGTGCAGTGGGCTACATTGGGTTGTAGCCAGGTAACCCATCCAAATTTTTTTTTTTTTTTTATTTGTATAATTTTGTTGGACTTTAATATTAACCTCGGTCAAATAAATAGAAAACGAACCAAAAAACTAAGGCAGCCTAGACTAAGGCGGCTCAAACTAAGGCAGCCCAAAATTAAAACAATGTAGGGGAAATGGGAGGGGAACGGCTATTGCAACCCCACTTTTTTATCAAACCCCACATATCGTTATAGTTTTTAAGATTATATACAAAATGTAAAAAGTTTTTACAAAAACCAACTACGATATCTACTAGAAAACATCATTTTAAACAAGTTTGTAAAAGAAAGCTTTTCCAAAATCTATCGTTTTAAGTAGATTTTTTTGGTAAAAAATAAAATAAATGGTATAAATGGCTAAAAAATCTACTTAAATGAAATAGGATACATTCGTTATTTTTTCTTGATACTAATCAATTTCATGCTCAAATGTATATTTTCTTTTGTTTTGATCGAATACTTACATAATTATGTACATGTAAGTTAGAAATTATTTATAAACTCGTGTATATATATATATATATATATATATATATATATATATGTTTCTTAGTTTTTTATTCAACCCAGACCTTGGTTATATCTAGTACAATTTATTAGGGGTGCTGTACTGGTCAGACTTGGGGTTCACCCGTAATCTGCCCTTACATTATTATTAGGTGAATGAAATTTTCACCCACTTTTGCCTATACAATCAAGCGGTTTCAATCCGTATAACACATCAAATTGATAGGTGAATTGTGCGTGGGTTGCCGGATTTAGTGAGATGATTTTAAACAAACCAAAATGCCATCAATTGTCCTCGGCAAGCTGGTGGGCAGGTGGATTTGGGGTTCACCTCTAACTGAACAAATGCTATATACATAGTTTCATACACATATATGAGAGAGGAGATCCACCATGAAAGCTATAAAAAAACTTCACCATATATAATGATATATATCTATATAGAGAGAGAAAAAATAAATAAATAAATAGATAGATCTCAAAAACATAAGCTTTTTTTCCTTTCTGGTGAGTAAAACAGAAACACCCTCCTCAGCAAAGCTTAAAAGGTAAGAACCAAATAATAAATAATAAATAAATAAATAAAAAGCTTGAAAGGTAGGAGAAGATCATCCCCTCCATGACAAATGAGATAAGCTTCCATTTTGGTGCAAAGAACGAGATAAGCTTAAGATGTTCAGGCTACGGCTTCATACAAGGTGGCCACGTGTCAATCATAATATGAGACATCAAATAAAATGTCAACACGTGGCCTAACTTATCAAATATTTAAACTTATGCAGGGGGGGCAAGTTTCTGTTGGGTCTTCAATTGCTGAGCCGTCAACCGCCCACAAACCCATGAAAAATTAAAACCCGGCCTAAATGCACCATCCGTCCATCCTACCATTTGAAACGGCCCGTGTAAGTGCGGTTAGGTTCGGATTGGGCGGATGAATCGAGTTTCGCGGGCCAATGAACACCCTACAATTTATCGTGAAATACATCCATAGGTTAGGTCCTTACCAAACCATCATTAATTTTTGTGAGGCTAGTGCATGTATGTCTAATTCTAGTAAAATCCTTAGTTGTTTCTTTCTTCTTTTGAAGAAATAATTATCATCTATATATATATGAATGATTAAATTAAGTTATACGAGTCTTTTAATTTCTTTGTCTCCGGTTTATGTGTTGTCTGAATTGGTAGATTCTATATGGATACTACACATTAAGGTTGAATTTTCAAAACTCTGTCCATTTAATCCAACAGAAAATATGTGTACCATTGGTTTACTCACTTGGTTATGTAGGCTATGGTCATCTTCTTTGGATGCTACCAAAAGGAAAAGGAAGGTTAGAACACCAATAAGTTGTTTGTTTGATTAGAATTTTGATTCTCGGCACTATCAGTCAAACTCTTGATAGTTACCAGTGCAATGCATGAGAAAAAATGCAAGGAAAAATAACGATAGAATTAAAAATATTGCACGGGACAAAATACATAGGTAAAGAATAATATATATATATATATATATATATATATATATAGATACATTTATAAGAAATAATATAAAATTTAAATTCAAAATTCACTAAAAAAAATTAAAGAGTAAACAATTTGAAAAAAAAATCACTAAATAATAAACATATCGATTTGAGATCAGTTTCAATCATCTAATATATATAGCCAAATCGGAGGGTGTATTGAAAAAAAAAAAAAAAAACTAGGTTTTATCCCAAATCTACAAGGTTTTTAAACCCTAGGTTTTTACAAAACTTTAAAAAAATAAAATAAACCCTTAAAACATATCCCTTTGCATGTTATTTTTGCAATCTACACCAAATACATGTGTATCTACATAATTTATACCCGAACTCTCATGCATCAATGGTTTGAAATGAAAAGATGCCCCAGCCTCTAGAACGGAATGAGGAATATGTAACCAAAAACCGTAAACGCATAGATCGGTCCAAGAAGTATAAGATCCATGCTTGCTAGCATCGGATCAGAGTCCCCATGCTTTGGCGAGCAGGGACAAAGCCAGGAATTTAAGTGAGATGGGGCAAATTTTGATTAGTAATTAGTCCTCTATCCTAATTCAAAAATCAAAGAACCTTTAATCAATTTTTTTTTTCCTTGTAATTTTTGAGATAGAAAAAATTCCAAAAATGTATAATCTATTGATAAAACATATTTCAATTCAATACATTTACAATTGTCCTCGATGAAACGCCATATTTTGAAAGCATTAATTGAATGATAGTTTCATTATAAACAATATCAAATACCACTCTTTCAATAAATATAACTAAGCTATCATTCAAAAATTGATCTCTCATTTTGTTATGCAAATGATTCTTTATAATTTTCATTGTAGAAAGTATATGCTATTTCCACAATGGTAGTCGCAACTAGTAAGATCAATGCTAGTGTCAAGAGCAAGTATATTTCTCGATATATATCGTGTTTTTTTGTCTCAACCAATTTTGTAGCAAGATCATTAATTCCCTTCAATTATGAAAATCACTATTGGAACTAATATAAAAATTATAAGTATCCAATTTATTCCCAAATATTGAAAGGCTTCTTCTAACAAATTCAGGTGGATAAAACTGGGTAAAGCGGATCAATTTGTCCTTATCAAAAGCTCAAGTGTCTAGGAGGGATTGGGGCTTTTATTTGAAGAGAAAATAAAAAATAAATAAATAAAGAAGAGAGGTATGAAAGTAAAAATTAAAGGGATTTAAAAATAAAAAAAAATTCAGGTGAGGCGGATTTCCAATTCCATAAAAGTTGAGGGGATAAAAATTCAAAAAAAAAGTTGTCAGGTGGGGCACCTGCCCACCGTCGTCTTTGGCTCCATCCTTGCCGGCGAGCCACGGTCGGCTCTCCCCCTCTTAATATATCGAGTAAATGCAAGTGAACATTTTGCCCCTCTAAAAAAATTCGAGGTTGTCAACGTTGGATCGATCGGGGATAGGCAAAAGTACCTTATAGGCTTATACTCTCAAAGTTATTAATTTAATAAGGTCGTTGTGTAAGACCTGGGTCAGGACTTGGCATTTCTACCAGACAAAAATTTCAAGTTCGAGGCCTCCGAAGCCATGCCTTAAGGATTATAAAGCCTTTGTGCCTGAATGTCTCCCCTACAGCATCTTGCTTTATGATTGAAATTACACTACAGCATCTTGCTTGAATGTCTCTCTCATTTATAAAATTGCACTACAACAGCTTGATATATAATAATTTTTCCATTGTTTATATTTACTTTGACTGCTTATCTATATGCCAACAGCTAGGAGGGAATGCTCAACGGCTTCTGGAGTGTGAGTCCATCTTGCAGATTTTTTGGCTTTTAAGACAAATAGGTATGCCGGCCGTACAAGGTGCCCATGATCTAGCCTATACTATGCGGAGGCATTTCGATATGATTCGGGGTAGCCCTCCTTGACTTTCACGTTTTCAAATGTATTTTTGTGTTTTTTGGCCTTTAGAGCATCCTTTTTTGTTTTTTCGACTTGGACTGCATTAGTTTTTTTGGTTCTCTTGGGACTGTATTGATGTACTCTTTTACTTCTAAGAAATGATGGCATGACAGTCAAATTACAAATACAAAATAATGGACCTTGAATTTTTTTTAAGTAGATTAAAATCCATTCGTAACTATAATTTGGCTGTCATTGCTAACAGCATTGACACTTTGTTATGCTAGCACAGACCTTTTACTTATATATGAATGAGTTTCTAAATTTGACGAAAAAAACAAAAGCAAGGGCACATGTTGTTCCAAGCTTTGAAAATAATTTTCTATTCTCCAAGTCGCCAAAGATAGAAACGAAAATATGTTTTCAGAAAAGTGTGTGTAGAACGAGAAAATTTGCAACCACTCACAAGTGGACACGTGTCTTAAAGTCAACTAAATCATGGCAAATTCAATTTGGCCACGTGTCTTCTTATAAGTTAAATGGGATATATTTATGGCAAATAAATGTGTGCCATGTGTCTTTTATTACACAGCGTTGGCGAATTACAAGTTGCCATGTGTTTTAAAATTACTATACAGGTGGCCAAATCAAATATTGACACTTGTCAAGTGAGACCAAATAAAAGGAAGACAAATAATTCTTCCAATCAAATGTTGCCACGTGTTCTGGTTAGGATGGCTATCAAATAATTAATATTTACCCTTTTATAAAAGATAAATAAGGGATAATTATTAAGAAGTCAATTCTTATCAGAATACTCTTCACCCTACCACTATAAATAGAGGTAGCCCCCAAGGGTCAAAGAGGAGGAGATTCAAGCAACAAAACTCTGTCAGACCAAAGCCTCAAAAGCTCTGACGTGACCAACATTCAAGCATTGAAGCTCTATTGGATTAAATCCTCAAAAGCTCCATAGAACTTCTACACCAAAGACTCAAGACGAAGAACTCGCACCAAAGTTCATAGTCTCTAATACGCTCAAAGCCTAGAGACTCACACAAGAGATCCATTCCGCCTACATCGAAGGAGATTTCACCCACTGAATCGAGAACAAGCTGCTTAAGCCCTCGAGTCAAAGTTTCAAGGAGAGAAGAATCAGAGGATTATTTTACTTTGTAAACAAAGTCTACACAGAGATTGTATTCCGCTACTACAAATTAATAAAATTATCCTTTGTCCACTTTTTTTTGGTCTATTTATTTTTAGACATGAAATTTGTGCGTACAAATTTCTGGCACGCCCGGTGGGACCATTTCTGCCTCTCATCTCTTCTTTTCATCAACTCTCTACAAATTCAATGGCTCCTAAGAAAGCTACCGCTTAAGATCCCAAATCTCACGGATCAATCAACCAAGCCGCAGATCAGGAATCAAGCTGTGACACCCTGAACTTGGGCCCTATGACTCGAAGCAAGAAAAAGGCAATTGCTGACTTATACGCTCAAACTGCTGTGTGCAAACCAACATTAGGGTCTGGTTCTACCACCCCTAGAAGCCCAGTCATCACCATAGACTTTTTGCGAGGAAACAAGGACACCGTTGAGGAGGATGACTCAAATACCAATTCTGCACCTGTTACTCCTCATGGAACGCCACAATCCAAGCTAATGTCACCTACAGACTCTGCCAGATTTGGAAGTTTCAATGCTGTGCCTGTGATGGTGACTAACACGCTATCTTTGGAAGAACAGATTGCAAGTATGGCCAAGGCTATTGAAGTTCTCACAACTGCTACGCAAGAAAGAGACATGCAAATGGCTATACTAGTAGAAAAGATTGGGAATTTGGAACAGCCTAGGATGGGTGCACCGCAAATGAATCCCGAGTTAGGTCAATCTAGCAATACTGCTGCTAATGCGACAACAGGTCAACCGCAAGTGAATCCTGAGTTAGGTGGGTTTAATAATATGGCCACTAATGCAACAACGGATACACCACCGAGGAATACTAACGTAGGCGACTCTGGTAATGCTGCTACCAATTCGCCAACAGGTATGCCACATACGAATCCACAAAACATGACCGGAACTATTCCAAGGACCAGAGTTTCGTTTGGCGATTTTCATATCCCCTCAGATGGATCGGTTCTAACGGACCAATTGAAAGAGTTCATTGTTGGTACCATTAAGGATAAAGTCGAAGGCAACGCTCGGTTCTCACATGCATATGCTAAGCCATACACTCAAAGGATAAACCTTTTGAGGATGCCTACTAGCTATCAGCCTCCAAAGTTCCAACAATTTGATGGCAAAGGTAACCCGAAGCAACATGTAGCTCACTTTGTGGAAACTTGTAATAATGCCGGCACTGACGGAGATCTACTGGTTAAGCAGTTTGTTCGATCCTTAAAAGGTTTCGCTTTTGATTGGTATACTGATTTGTCACCAGGCTCAATTGATAGTTGGGATCAACTTGAACAAGAATTCATTGATCGCTTCTTCAGTACTCGTCGTACGGTTAGTATGATTGAACTAACTAGCACTTACCAATGGAAGGAGGAGCATGTCATTGATTATATCAATAGATGGAGGAACTTAAGTTTGAATTGCAAAGACAGGCTTTCTGAAGCTTCTGCCATTGAGATGTGCACTCGAGGGATGCATTGGGGTTTACGTTACATCTTGCAAGGGATTAGGCCTAAGACCTTTGAAGATTTAGCAACGCGTGCTCACGATATGGAGCTTAGCATGGCAGCTAGCGGAAGCCAAGGTCCACCAATCCATAACCTTCCAGTCCAAGATTTTCACAAAGGAAAAGAAAAGCAAGATAATCGTAAAGGGGGCAAGTATCCCATCAAAAATGACAACAAAGAATCTATGGCTGTGAGCTCAGCACCGCTGAAGTTTGTACTCAAGTCAAAGAAGAAGATAGATGAAAGACCTGATACCTTTCAAGATAAAGGAAAGAAGAAGACCACTTTGAAAGAAATGCAAGAAAAGGAATACCCTTTTCCGGATTCTGATGTTGCAGAAATGCTGGAAGATCTCCTCAAAAGTAACCTTATTGAACTTCCTGAGATGAAACGTCCTGAGGAGGCTGGTAAGGTAGATGACCCAACATATTGCAAGTACCATAGATTGGTCAGCCATCCTATAGAAAAATGTTTTGTTTTGAAGGAGAAGATTTTAGAATTGGCTCGCAAGGGAAAGATTGATCTTGGAGTGGAAATAGCAGCTTCAAATTTGGCTGCGGTGACCTTCGGATCTCCTACCTCTTCCAAAGAAATGGTGTACGAAATGCCTATTTCTATGCCATCGCACACAACTTTTACAATGAAGTTTGGCTCGTTTGATCCTATTCGAGTTGAGTGTACGCCTGCACATTCTCCAAAAGCATCTCATTTGGACAAAGGCACTTCAGATGTAACAAAAGTGATTATGCAGTTAAATTCTAATGGGGGCATTGCTTGTTCAGAACCCGAATTGTCAAATTCTGAAGATGAAGGGTGGACTCTCGTTACTCGCCGTAAGGCCTGTAAATCCAATTCATCAAAGTCGTCTTACGTACAACCGATAAGGACTAAAAGAAGGTCTCAACTTGCAAAAAGGTCAAAGGCGAAGAAGACTTTGAAAAATCAGAAAGTAGCGTCCATCATAACTGAGAAAGAGTTGGCACGCATTCCGATAACTTTGTGGGACTTCATGCCAAAATGCTTCCAAGATACTGCCTACCCTTCGTCAAGTACATTGCCTTGCTATGAAGTACACGATGAAGAAGAGCAATCAGAAAGAAAAGAAGATGGACTCGCCTTAGAAAAGTCAAAAGGTGAAAAAGATTCTCACATCAGCCTTAATATTGTCGCTTCAAGCATGTCAACCATCACATTTTCTTATGAAGATTTACTCTTGGGTTCTAATCCTCATAATCGTCCTCTTTTCGTTACTGGCTATGTTCGTGAACGAAAAGTTAATAGAATGCTGTTGGATGGCGGATCTGCTGTAAACATTTTGCCAATACGTGTCATGAAGGAGTTGGGCGTTTCCATGGACGAACTCTCACATAGTCGTTTGATGATTCAAGGCTTTAACCAAGGTGGTCAAAGGGCTATTGGCATGATAAGACTTAACTTGCTGATCGGAGATATGGCTTCTAATGCATTATTTCATGTTATTGAGTCCAAGACTTCATATAACATGTTATTGGGGCGGCCATGGCTTCATGACTATGGAGTGGTTCCTTCTACTCTTCATCAATGTTTCAAATACTATCAGAATGGGATCCAAAGGAAGATGGCGGCTGATGACAAACCATTCACAGAGGCCGAAACTTATTTTGCCGATGCCAAATTCTACTTGCAATCCAATGTGGCAAAAGATGTCCAACCTAATGCTGTACCATTAACTGGAGAGGTTAGTACTCAAGAGCAAAAAGCCACTCGAAAGGTAGAGGCAACAAATCATGCCAAAGGACATGGAGAAACAAGCAAGGCTAAGCAAACTAAAGTTACATGGGGGCAAAAGCCAAAGGATCAGATTCATATTAATCCCACTAGAGCATCCCCTGTATTGCGTTATGTGCCAAAATCTAAAAGAAAAGAAGGACAGTCTCCTTTTATTGGGTATGATCCTACCGTGCTGGAAGCCTTAGAAGATTTAACTCTCCCAGTTACAAAGCTCGCCGTGACAAAGGTAATAAAACCTCCCATCTAGGGTTTCGTTAGACCATCGCAAGGAATTGAAGTGGAGCATGGTGATTTACCAGAAAAGAGGACTAGTGGTTTTGATCCTAATGCTTACAAGCTCATGGTTAAAGCTGGAGGTAGTTGTCAAGACTTAATTCCTGTTGGAAACTATCCCAATGAGGCGACCAAAGGAAAGGAACATGGTTTGACTAATACCCAAAAGATGTTAAGAGAAAAGGGTTATGCTGTAGAGAATCCTAAGACTGGCCTTGGGTTTGTTCCTCCTACTCCTATTCGTATACCGATGAAAAAGCTAGCTTGCAATATATCGCAATTGATTCTGAAGAAGTGGGCACAAATATTCAAACAACACCAACAAGGCTTTCAGTATTTGATCGTCTTGGTGAGATTTCTTCACGAGTGTCGGTCTTTGATAGGATTGGGCTTCAAGAAAATGCCACTTTGGGAGAACGCAGACCAGCATATACTAGATTGGGTGATCACATTCCATCTCAACACTTATACAATAAGAAGACTAAGCGTCGTCGACAAAGAAAGTCATCTTTTGTCATCCAAGATTCCAAAGAATCTTGCAGTGTGATCCCATCTCGGATGAAGCGACATATCTCATTGAATATCACTACTGGTGAAGAATTAAAAGTTAAGAGTCACACGGTGGTATTTACAAATCAAAAGGATTCTGGTCAAAACATGCTTGAAGATGTGTGTGAGGACAGCTTTGTAGCTACCGCATTACATATATCAATCAAAGAAATTCCCGAAGAGGAACCTCCGACGGAAGAAGATGCAGCGGATGCTCCAGTAGCGTTTGAAGAAGGAGTCCAATCTACTGTAGATGAATTAAAAGAAGTTGATCTTGGTACTCCCGATGATCCTCGTCCTACTTTCTTAAGTGCTAATTTGAATACTGAAGAAGAAAAAGCTTACATAGATCTCTTACGTGAGTATAGAGATATTTTTGCTTGGACTTACAAGGAGATGCCTGGTTTAGACCCAAAAGTTGCCGTACACCACTTAGCAGTGAAGCATGGAGTGCGTCCCATCAAACAAGCACAACGTCGATCTCGACTAGAGCTAATCCCGCAAATAGAAGCAGAAGTCAACAAACTCATTGAAGCAAACTTCATTCGTGAAGTAAAGTATCCTACTTGGATATCAAATATCGTCCCAGTAAGAAAGAAGAATGGGAAGATTCGCATCTGTGTTGATTTTCGAGATCTCAACAATGCATGTCCAAAGGACGATTTTCCATTGCCTCTGACTGAAATCATGGTTGATGCTACTACCGGTCATGAGGTTTTATCTTTTATGGATGGTTCGTCTGGGTATAATCAAATTCGAATGGCACCAAAAGATGAGGAACTTACAGCTTTTCGTACTCCAAAAGGGATTTACTGTTACAAAGTTATGCCTTTTGGGTTGAAGAACGCTGGAGCCACCTATCAAAGGGCCATGCAAAAGATCTTCGACGACATGCTTCATAAGAATGTGGAATGCTATGTCGATGACTTGGTAGTCAAGTCCAAGAAAAGAGGAGACCATCTCCAAGACTTAAGAATGATTTTTGAGCGGCTGCGGCGATATCAACTCAAAATGAATCCTTTAAAGTGTGCCTTTGGGGTGACATCAGGAAAATTCCTTGGGTTCATTGTTCGACATCGTGGTATCGAAATTGACCAATCCAAAATTGATGCCATTGTAAAAATGCCAGAACCACAAAACCTACATGAGCTAAAGAGTCTTCAAGGACGATTAGCTTATATCCGTCGATTCATCTCTAATTTGGCTGGTCGCTGTCAACCTTTCAACCGACTGATGAAGAAAGATGTTCCATTTGAGTGGGATGAAGCATGTACTAATGCCTTCAGAAGTATTAAGTCATATTTGCTTAAGCCACCTGTCTTGAGAGCACCAATTCCTGGTAGACCTCTCATACTTTATATTTCATCACAATTACGCTCTTTGGGGGTTCTCCTAGCTCAGGAAAATGAAGAAGGAAAAGAAAATGCCCTTTACTTTCTTAGCAGAACGTTGACGGGCTCCGAGTTGAATTATTCTCCAATTGAGAAGATGTGCATGGCTTTGATATTCGCAATCCAAAAGCTAAGACACTATTTGCAAGCTCATTCTGTTCGACTCATTTCTCGTGCAGACCCATTGAAGTACATTATGTCTAAGCCTGTTCTTTCTGGGAGACTAGCTAGATGGGCATTATTGCTGCAAGAGTTTGAAATTACTTATATTCCTCAAAGGGCTGTAAAAGGGCAAGTCTTAGCCGATTTTTTGGCTGATCATCCTATACCGGATAGTTGGGAAATATCTGAAAGCCTTCCTGACGAGGAAGCACTTCTTATTGAAGTTCGCCCACCTTGGAAAATGTTCTTCGATGGGGCTGCACGTCATGATAGTGCTGGTGCTGGAGTCGTGTTTCTTACTCCCGAAGGAGATATATTGCCATATGCATTCTTTCTCACTCAATGTTGCTCAAACAATGTGGCCGAATACCAAGCTCTTCTTCTTGGGCTTGAAATGGCGGTAGATATGAAGGTTTTGCAGCTTGAAGTTTTTGGGGATTCTAAGCTGGTCATAAATCAACTCATTCGTGAGTACGATGTTAGGAAACCCGAGTTAATGCCGTATTTTGATTATGGCACTCGTCTTATGGGATGGTTTGATCGTATCACTTTACAACATGTGCCAAGAAAAGAGAATAGACAAGCAGATGCTTTGGCTAATCTAGCATCAACCCTCATTTTATCTGATCTCCAAGTCAAAGTGCCCATTTGCCAAAATTGGGTAATACCACCAACTTTTGATGATGAAATTGAAGAAGGTGAAGTAAATCTAATCTCTGTCTGTGAAGTCGAGAAGGAAGATTGGCGACAATCCCTTATTGACTACTTAGAACATGGGAGATTACCTGATGATCGTCGACATAGGGTTGAAATACGACGAAGGGCACCACGATTCATATACTTTAAAGATACACTCTATCGTCGTTCGTTTGATGGTGTTTTCCTTCGCTGTTTAGGAGAAGAGGAAGCTAATCAAGCATTACAAGAAGCTCATTCTGGAATATGTGGTGCTCATCAGTCTGGCCCTAAACTTCATTTTCAAATAAAAAGGATGGGGTACTATTGGCCCACAATGGTAAAAGATTGCATGGATTACGCTAAAAGGTGCCAAGCCTGTCAATTCCACGCAAACTTTATACATCAACCGCCGGAGCCATTGCACCCAACTGTTGCTTCTTGGCCTTTTGAATCATGGGGACTTGATGTGGTTGGACCGCTTACTAATAAGTCTTCTGCTGGTCATGAGTATATACTTGCAGCAACAGACTACTTTTCAAAGTGGGCGGAAGCTATACCTCTTAAGGATGTGAAGAAAGAAACCGTTGTTGATTTCATTAAAGGAAATATCATTTATCGTTATGGTGTGCCTCGATACATCATAACCGATAATGGAAAGCCATTTTGTAATGCTCTTGTGATTCAACTTTGTGAAAAGTTCAGCTTCAAGCAGTATAAATCTTCAATGTATAACGCACCAGCCAATGGCCTTGCCGAAGCTTTTAATAAAACTCTTTGCAATCTTCTCAAGAAAGTTGTAAGTAGATCAAAGAAGGATTGGCATGAAAGAATTGGAGAGGCTCTTTGGGCATACCGAACAACATATCGAACACCTACTCAAGCTACTCCATATTCTTTGGTCTATGGTGTTGAAGCTGTCCTTCCACTAGAGCGACAAATCCCTTCATTAAGGATTGCCATTCAAGAAGGGCTTACAAATGAAGACAATGCTCGTCTACGGTTAGAGGAATTAGAGGCCCTAGATGAGAAGAGGCTTGAAGCACAACAAAGGTTAGAGTGTTATCAGGCTCGTCTCTCTAAAGCATTCAATAAGAAAGTTCGACCTCGGTCCTTTCAAGTGGGAGACTTGGTGCTCGCCGTTCGACGACCAATCATCATTACTCATCGAATGGGCAATAAGTTTCTCTCGAAATGGGATGGACCATATGTGATTCAAGAAGCTTACACAAATGGTGCTTACAAGTTAGTTGATGGAGATGGGTTAAGAATTGGCCCTATCAATGGCAAGTTTCTGAAGCGCTACTATGCTTAAAGGCTGGATAGCGCTCCTCTTCGCATGAGCCTAAACTGTATGTTGCTCCTGGCCCGCATGAGCATAACTGTGTATGGCACCCAAAAAAAAAAAAAAAAAAGAAAAAAAAAAAAGCTCGTTGAATTGAAAACCCGAAAGGGCAATTCAAGCAAAAGTTAGAGCACAAGAAAAAAAGTGAACTACGTTATGACTTGATCCTTTCCTTATGGAATGGTACGTAGGCAACTTGGGAATCACCTAAGTTCAGTCAACCAACCAACAAAAAAAAAAATCATCATGCTCCTGGCCCGCATGAGCTTAAACTGTGAATGGCATTCCTTTATAAATTCATCATCATTGTTTTTGAACTACGTTATGACTTGATCCTTTCCTTATGGAATGGTACGTAGGCAATTTGAAAGATATTTCAAATTCAGTCAACATAAAAAAAAAAAAAAAAAAAAAAAAAAGAGAGAGAGAAGAAGTATCATAGTTGTAAAAAAAAAAATGGTGTTTCATTACTTAAAGATGCTATGACTACAAAAGAAAAATGAATCATTTATTAGAGTAACAATGGTAAAGCCTATTCTCTCCAAAAAAATCAAGACGCCCACTTCATGGTCTTGAATTCCGAGCGTGTTTCTTCTAAGAGGTCTCGCATCTTCTTAAAAGCCACAAGTTCTTGTTCATTAATCACTGCAGACGTTTGGATTTCTGTGAGCTCTGCTTCTAAGCTAAGGACAATCTTGTTTTGCTCATATTGCTTTAGTTTTCCTTTAGCTATAGATGCCTCCAGCTTTTGGTCTTCTTCTACCAGTCGAGCTAACTCCTCTTTCAACTCTGCTTGCTTAGCTTGTATGTTCTGCTGACTCTCATGCATGGACTCCATGTGTTCATCATTGGCTCCCTTATTATCTGAAGCGGTAGCTAATCGAGCCTTCACTTCATCCAAACGCTGGGTCTGCACGTCCATAGATATATGCCCCTTTAAAGAAGACTCGGTATCAAAGTACCTCTTGACATCACGAACATATTGCTGGATGCTCTCTCGCAATGAGGATGAATCGATTACTCCATTGGAGTCTATCTCGTCACAAATTTTGTAGGCTGTTGGTTCAAAGGAAGAAACTTCCTCAAGAGGAAGACGGGAAAGTCTATAAATGATGCGCTCTCCTAACATCAGGGAACTAAAGCGACGAGCCTTGTTAATTTCAGTGTTCAACTCAAAAACTGAAACTTCAGCACCTAAAGCCGACCCTTTATGTTGGGTGATTAAGGTTGGAGTCTCCTGTTTACTCTGAGAAGTAACATCTTCACAGTCAGAAATGCTGACAGTAATCCCAGTTGTCTTGTTAAGCATCTTGCTTCCTAGGATGCCATTGGCTTCTTCAGCAACTCGGTCAAAAAGCCTTATCCCTGCAACTGAAAGCTCACTGCGGGTAGGCAAATAATACGTATTGAAATCATCTTGCTCTTCTCCTATTTCGTCATTGTTGGGAGCCTGTAATGAAATCAGTTGGATGAGCTTAAATAATTCTAATGACTAAATAACTTCTACAAGGTTATTTTTTCTTTAAAATAAGTTACTTACTCGAAACTTTTGAGAGCGGTTGCCCTCACAAGATCTTGGTTCGCTCCTTGGCCTTGAGTGCTTCCAACATTCATCGCTACACCTATCCCGATCAGTATCCATTGGGTCTTCTGTTGGGATGGTATCGTTAAGAATGGCAGAATTCTCCCTTGGACGCTTACGATTGGTAGCTTTATGGTCATTGGAATGGTTCTTTGGAGTTTGCACATTAACAGGATCATCAATTACCACAGTTGACCGGACTCGTCGAATGGGGTTTCTAGACAAGGTTTCATCTTGAGATTGGTGGACTGGAATACTCAAGTCTTCTTTTCCATTAACATTTGCATCAGAGGTCTCATCACTGCCTTCACCTGCTAAAGGTGTATCTCTTTTAGGCTCATGGGTTGCAGCCTTAATCTTTATAGTCTTCTTCTCTATATGCTCTTTAGGAGTGTCAGCATCTTTGGCTTTTACCAGGGGTGGGATCACAAGTAGAGGTTTTTTAGTGACCTTTCTTGAGTGACTTTTCTCTTTGTGAACCATAGTTTCAACAAGTATGTCATCATCGCTTCCTTCAACTGCTGGGGAAATAGTGGTCTTTGATTGCTTCTTCTTATCTTTCTTTGGCTTAGAAGGATCTGGGCCCGTGCTTTTGGTTAAAGCTTCCAGTCCATCCCTAAGAAAATTCCCGTGCACTTTCGACCACCACTCATTATAATCCTGAGTAATGTGTCTTCTAAAGCTGAAGGGGCGCGACGGGAATATGATCCTTGACTTAGTTTTCTTAAGGGTACAAGTTCTCCAAAGTTCAAGCGCTTGATCTAAAGAAGCAGAACGAATGTCTTCTTTGAGTGTGCCTGGGATATCTTGGCAAAAACCAAATTGACGACTGAATCTATACGGGCTATATGGTTCAACAGTAAAAGTACTGCCACGTCGTAGGGTCAGATAAGCCGATCGAGCATTGATAGAATAGCTAATTGATGAGTTGGTTAAATTACCATCATCAACATAGAGCTCATTTTTGTTCTTGACAAGTGGCGTTGCATCCCAAACCACATTATCACCCAAATGTATAAGAGTTCGAGCATCATGATCACTAAAGTATCTGGCGCCTCCTTCACCAGAAAATGAAACCATTGCAGGTCCTGGAAGCTCAGTTGGTGTTGAAAAGTGGGTTTTGAAATAGTAGGCCAACCATCCATAGACATAGTGGATAGGGAAACAGGCATTTGACTGACCTGGCTGCGAAGAATGGGAAATTTCGTTCAGTCCTTTATAAATGCTGGCTAATACTGGAACAGCAAGGCTGAATCTCCGACCAGCTGCCATCATGCTAGCAATTTTAAAGGTCCCTGGTCGAATAAAATTAAATGGCTTATCAGGAAGTACGAAAACACATAACCAGCACGAAAGAAAGGCAGCCAAGTAGGTTTCTTCTTTTAAATCATCTTCGATCCCAATTTCCGTGAAGGCACCTTCTTCCTCTGTAGTCCATTCGCGAGGAGTACTAATGTCACCACTTGGGTTGTGAGTAGACTTGGGACGCTCCGACTTCTTCGGTTTCCTAGCAGGAGGTTTCTTGTATTTTGGTGGTCCCCTATACCAAAATTTGATCCATTGGACAATAGAAACGAGAGGCTGCTCATCGTTCTCATCATGTAGAAGGTGGAAGGCAGAGAGTAAATACTCACAACTTTTGGGGATGAATCTTCCATTTTGAATATCTACGCCAGTTAGTTCTGTAGAACATGGGACGACTTCATCGTAAAAATTCCCGAGGATGGAAAGGCCGCCAAGCATACGCAAGTCCCATAATGAGATGGAGAACTCCCCCGCAGAAGTATGAAGTGTGTTCGTTCTAGGACACCATGCTTCACAAAATGCTCGAACAACATCCGCATTACGGTCATATGTATATAAAGATGCAAGCAATGCATTGTATATCTGGATGTCTATGAGGACCTTGTGATTTCTAGAAAGTATGTCTTTTAACCATTCCCAATAATTTGGAGTATAGTTGAATTCTCTGTTCAGCTGAAGTTTAGGTCCCCAGCGTGTTTTTTTAGAAATAATACTGTGGCCCAAAGTTATAAAGTTCTCTGATTGACAAGAAGCTTTGTGAAGTGAAGATTTTAAGAACCATACTTTTGAAGAACGTCCAGGGTTTTGAGGAGCTTCTATTGACCAATCTGCTAAACCTGGTGAGATATCAAGTCTTGGCCATGGTCCTCTAAAACGACCAATCACTGGTGGAGCCACAAGGAGTGTAGTCTTCCTTTCTGAGCTTTCATCTTTAAGGCTGATGATCTCTAAAAATTGTCCTTTTGATGAGGAAATATCATTGAAAATCACCATGATAAGAGCAAGAGAGGGTGATCCTGAAAAGAGGAATGATGAAAGAAAGTATAAGAGGAATTTTTTTTATTAAAAAAAAAAATGCAAATTTAATCTCATTATGAGGACAAAGATGATAGGGATTGCGTAAGAATATGTTCTTAAGTCTATCCTATGGATTTTCGTCGAGCGTGAATGATTTAGGTGTAGATCGTCACGGGTCTGTGGCCTTCATTGGTGATAATCTCAAATAAATCCTCACAGGTCTGTCCTGTGGCCTTCACTTGTGATGGTGCAAGTAAATCCTCACGGGTCTGTCTCGTGGCCTTCATTCATGGTGGCGCAAATAAATCCTCACAGGTCTGTCCTGTGGCCTTCACTTGTGATGGTGTAAGTAAATCCTCACGGGTCTGTCCCGTGGCCTTCATTCATGGTGGCGCAAATAAATCCTCACGAGTCTGTCCCGTGGCCTTCATTCATGGTGGCGCAAATAAATCCTCACAGGTCTGTCCTGTGGCCTTCATTCGTAACGGCGTAAGTAAATCCTCACGGGTCTGTCCCGTGGCCTTTATTCATGGTGGCACAAATAAATCCTCACAGGTCTGTCCTGTGGCCTTCATTCGTAACGGCGTAAGTAAATCCTCACGGGTCTGTCCCGTAGCCTTCATTGGTGGCGCAAATAAATCCTCTCGGGTCTGTCCTGTGGCCTTCATTGGTGATAGCTCAAATAAATCCTCACGGGTCTGTCCCGTGGTCTTCATACGTGAATGGCTCAAGTAAGAATCTTCACGAGTCTGTCTCATGGCCTTCAATTATATCACATCTTCATTATTCACATTGGCTAGGCATAATATGGGTGGTCGACTCCGAAGTAAGCAGTCATTCATATTCAATAAAAGCCGAGGATAGTGATTGGAGATGATGATGAGATGGATAGGATAAAGAATTCTTTCAAGGCATTTGGAATTTACAAAAAAAAAAAAATAATTTTTTGTACGTGTGTGTCTTCATCGGCCAATACATGCATTCAAGGAATAAAGAAAAAAAAAGCGTAGTATGCATAAGTGCATTCGAAGTGCTGCCAGTTTGGGCGTGGTTATTTGTGTAAGTTAGAGATTTATCTATTGATCACGTCAAAGCAAAAAAAAAAAAAAAAAAGAAAAAAAAAAAAAAAGAAAGAAAAAAAAAAAAGAAAAAAGAAGAAAGAAGAAAGAAGAAAGAAGAAAGAAAGAAAGAAAGAAAAAAAAAGAAAGAAAGAAAGAAAGAAGATGCTATGTGTTTTCAACTGAAGAAAAAAAAAAGAAAGAAAGAAAAAAAACAGTACGTGAAAAAAAAAAAGAAAAGAAAAAAAAAAGAAAGAAAGAAAGAAACAGTATGTAAAAAAATAAAAAAATTAAAAAAAGAGAAGAAAAAAAGAAAGAAAGAAACAGTACGTGAAAAAAAAAAAAAAACAAAAGATGCTATACTGTGTTCAATTGAAAAAAAAAAAAAAAAAAAAAAGAAGAAGTTGCTTTGTGTGGTCGTGGGCCACAGAGAAAGATATGTCTAAGAGCAATTAAAGTCAATTGACTTTTTGAGATATAATGATTAAAGTCATCTAACTTTTTGAGATGTACATGTTATATATATATATATATATATATATATATATATATAGATATATATGTTTGTTATGAAAAAAAAAAATATGCTGAATAAGAGAAGCTAGGAAGAGGACGTGCTCACCTATGCGAATTCTTGCGCGCAAAAGACAAAGAAATAAGGGCTGAACACGAATTGATTTTAGAAGGAAACAAGGGGTTTATTTTATAGACACTGGATGAAGCAAGTTCAATTCAATTAGAACTTCAATTCAGATTTAAATTAGGACTTCTTCAAGAATTCTGCTTGACTAGTTTATAGTCCTACGTGAACTAGTTATGTGGTTTCCTATTTCATTGTGAAGTCTAGATTCTGATAGAGCACTTAGTCTAAAAGACGTGTTAAGGCTTGGCTGGAATTAATTTTACTACTGTGAGCATCCGTGGGTCTTTAGTAATGATCCAAGAAACACTTGAAGTATTCATCACGTGGATCCATGAAAAGTTGAGAACTCAAGCCAAAGTTAGACTTTTGGAAGTCACCAAAAAAAAAAAAAAAAAAAAAAAAAAAAAAAAAGGGAAAGAGGAATGCAAGAAGCCACGTGGGGGCATACATGAAGAAGCTTGTTCATTAGTACAATTAGCTACTTCATTGTTTTTTTTTTTTTTTAAAAACAATTCAATGATTAGTTGATTGGCTAAAGTTCCAACTTGGCTATTACTCCAAATCCAATTAAACGAAATGACGATGGCATATTGCGTGTGCACAAAATCATAAGTTCAAAAAAAAAAAAAAAAAATTTCGAGACATGTCTGCTTCTTACACTACTAAATTGTGTACGCAAACAAGTCTCGAGGGGGCATTTGTAGAACGAGAAAATTTGCAACCACTCACAAGTGGACACGTGTCTTAAAGTCAACTAAATCATGGCAAATTCAATTTGGCCACGTGTCTTCTTATAAGTTAAGTGGGATATATTTATGACAAATAAATGTGTGCCATGTGTCTTTTATTACACAGCGTTGGCGAATTACAAGTTGCCATGTGTTTTAAAATTACTATACAGGTGGCCAAATCAAATATTGACACTTGTCAAGTGAGACCAAATAAAAGGAAGACAAATAATTCTTCCAATCAAATGTTGCCACGTGTTCTGGTTAGGATGGCTATCAAATAATTAATATTTACCCTTTTATAAAAGATAAATAAGGGATAATTATTAAGAAGTCAATTCTTATCAGAATACTCTTCACCCTACCACTATAAATAGAGGTAGCCCCCAAGGGTCAAAGAGGAGGAGATTCAAGCAACAAAGCTCTGTCAGACCAAAGCCTCAAAAGCTCTGACGTGACCAACATTCAAGCATTGAAGCTCTATTGGATTAAAGCCTCAAAAGCTCCATAGAACTTCTACACCAAAGACTCAAGACAAAGAACTCGCACCAAAGTTCATAGTCTCTAATACGCTCAAAGCCTAGAGACTCACACAAGAGATCCATTCCGCCTACATCGAAGGAGATTTCACCCACTGAATCGAGAACAAGCTGCTTAAGCCCTCGAGTCAAAGTTTCAAGGAGAGAAGAATCAGAGGATTATTTTACTTTGTAAACAAAGTCTACACAGAGATTGTAAAAAACCTCCTCTATTGTTACCCATTTTACAAGATACCCCCTCTAAAAAAAAAACCCAACAAAAAACCCTCATATTGTGTAGGGTTGAAAAATACCCCCTTCCATCCACATTTCGTCCGTTGATTTAACAACGAAAGAGCACGTGATGAGGTTAAAACACTTTTATGATTATAATGCCCTTCAGCACACTGAAAAGACTATAATACCCTCAACCACCACAATGAAAAGACTCCTCTTAAGTGCTTATTCGAAGGTAAAAGGGACATTTCATATATATTTTAAAAAATCCATTTAAAAATTTCAAAAAATAATATTTTAATATTTTTCCGTACAAGGGTATAATGGTCATTTAACATCGCCGTTAACAGTGTACCCCTAGCATAATATTGGGTTTTTTGTTGGATTTTTTTTAGAAGGGGGTATCCTGTAAAATGGGTAATAATAAATGGAGTTTTTTGCATTTCATCCTTTAAAATGAAAAAATAAATTGGAGTAGCAGATAGATAGACCTTCAAAATTAAGTAGCAACAATAATTTACATGTAAGTCACATTTCACAGATGGAAGGATCATTTATTTTCATTTATTTTCATTTATTTTATTTTCATTTATTTTCACTAGTAGCTAGAGATGATCTCTCTCTCTCTCTCTCTCTCTCTCTCTCTCTCTCTCTCTCTCTCATGGTGAAGGCGGAGGGAGCATTCCTTGAAGGAATGATGAGGTCATAGCCAGTGCTCTCTGTGATTGGTAGATGGAAACCTCATGCCAGATCCTCTTATTGTAGCAAATGTCAATCCTTTGTATGCCACAATATACCCTCCAACCTGTCATTGATTGTAAATTACAATATTATCAAGTCATGGGTAGTCTTGTGCAAAATGTCAGTTACAATATTATCAAGTTCCCATTGCCAATTTGTTATTAGGATTTTTACTTGAGAAAATGTGAAACAGGCATAAACCACCCACACACACAAGATGTGTATCTAATATACATATATTACAATGGGAATGGATCTCTTGTGGTGGTACTGGTCGACCGAATAGTTAGGAGGGTATTTTTGTCAACCAACTCATACCACGTCAAATGTTGTAATTAAAAGCTATTTATAGCATTTTCCTTGTTAGAATTTATACATTTTAAACTGTGCTATTATATAATTAGACGGTTCTGTTTTTTTTTTTTTTTTTTTTTTTTTAAATAGAAAATAGTAAACCTGCACCTTACACCATATGAACCTCCTAGCTAGACCTTTATTTATTTTTTTTATTTATACTAATTATTATTATTTATCAAATAATGAGGTTGAGTTTTCAACTCCTAATCTTTTATTACAACAAAGGACAAAGTACCACCACAACTACCAGGTGGGTGGTCTGGTTGGCTTTTCAATTCTAATCTAATCTGGTTGGCTTTCCACCTATTCAATGATCAGTTCCTACAATGGGACTACTCTCCATCCATCCCAATCATTCGCCAATACTAGATTTCAATGTTAGCCTGAGTCCAACTATTAAATTAATTTGGGAATCATCCCGGTCACCAAATTTAGTCTAGAACACGACGAATTCTATTTGGTCCGATGAACAATCTCAGTAACCTTATTCATGTCATTTTCAGTATAACCTCGTCCTTTCGGTGCTATAAGGTTGCATGAATTATTATAATTTCACATATGCCCATGCATACTGGATTTTTAAAAACATTTATAATAAACCTTCCCAATCATTTCTTTTTAATTTCTTCAATTTGTGGGCTTATCCAATGACTTTTCTCCTTCTCAATTGTCAAATTTTCTTGGTGCGTGATTGTATAGGACTGGCTTGTACGAATATATACTGTTAGCTATATATGAAAATAGTTTTGTAGACTTCGATCACTCAAGGTAATAAGGAAGGCCAAAAGGCGCGCAGAAAGAGAGGGGTAGCCATTTTAGCAGTGCAACTTTGGTCATCTTTGTTTCTGCCTTGCATGCATCATGTCTCAAAAAGAGTGCATTTATAGCTAAAAAGGGACGGTAATTTTGAGGCATTTTGTTTGTTGGTTTGTTTTTTGGTGCTTTGAGGTTTCTGAAACCAACGCATGTTGGAATCAATCACTCCAATAGTTTCACCGTAGCTTGTACTCCTCCTCTTTTTTTCTTTTCTTTTTTTTTTTTTTTTTTGGGGGGTGGGGGGGGGTTGGTTTTACTTATTGTTACGTGATTTTACACTCCCAACCCATTGACTACCCTCCTTGGTGCACAACACTAAGTAATCCAAGCCAACCCCTCCCCATCGATCATTACATGCATGAGGTTAGTGTCTAATTCTAGTTACCTCTTTTGTTTCTTTCTAGATAGCTTGCTTCAAAGAAATAATCATCATTTAATTGAATGGTTTAAATTAAGTTGGACGAGTCTTTTTCTTTGTCTCAGGTATGTGTTTCTTCTGAATTAGAAGATTCTATGCAGATAATCCATAATTAGCTTGGTTGAACAAGCATAATTCTAACTGCTTAATCCTAAAGAAAAGATGCAAGAGTGTAAAATCATTATTTTCATCTGCTTATGAAAGTCATGGTCATTTTCTCGGACAGTACCAAAGGTAGAAGGAAGCTATACTTGAACATGCACCAAGAACTTATCTGCGAGGATATCTTGTTTCGTTTGATTAGAATTTTAATTATAGAGAGTTGCAAAGTCCAGCCTAAATGTTCAAACTCTTGATAGTTAGATTTTCTAAGAATCAAGATTTTGCCATTCAGATGTAAGAGAAATAATAATAAATAAAGAAGTCTATTTGTGCTCGACTTGTGACCAACATTTTTTAGTACAAGTTAAACCCCATGTAATTTTAATATAATGATATCACATTTGGTTGATTTGCATCATCCTATACTAATAAATAAATAAATAAAAATTGACCAAAATTGTTAAATGTTCATAATAACAAAAATGACCCTTAAGTTTGGGTGTAAAAAATTGCTCTAATCAAATTAATTAATCTTCAAAATCATCTCCAAACAATTGCCTTTTGGCCGGGTATATATAAAAGGGATATAATTTGATCAAAAAAGGAATGAACAATTATTGTAATTAAGATCAAGAAAAGTAGGAATTTTTTTTTTTTTTTTTTTTTGGATTTAAGTATATAACTAATAGCAAAAAAAAAAAAAAAGATTAAGAATATAACCAAAGAAAAAGAATGTACATTAATAAAAGCAATACAAGCCCATTGGCTAAAAAAAAAAAAAAAACCCTAGAAAACAACACCAATAGACAAACTCTCAACAACAAACACATCCCAATAAGCAAACCTGAACGGCAAGTTGATTAGATTGTGTTAAAGAGAGAGGCAAGACCATCCCTCACAGCTTGATCGAGGAAAGAACAATCAACCAAACCAAACAAAAAGAAACTATGGCACCGTTTGATTGCACTTTTCAAAAGATCTTTTTTATAATTAGGAAAAGTCTTTTTTTCATTTTTTGCTCTTTTACAATTAAGTAAAAGCAACAAAACTAAAAGCATGATAGAAGTTGTTGGAATACGGCATATGTCGTCGCCCCTCTCGCCGTTTGTTGTGAGACATTTTTGGAGAAAACTGTGAGGTTGAGAGGTTGAATCGGGTGAGAGAAGTTACAATTTTTATTTTTAAAAACAAGTTTTATTTACTTTTGATTAAAAGTAAAATTTTGTTTATACTTGTTTTTTGCTTAATAAAAAATACTTATTAAAAACTATAACCAAATGTTACATTTTACTTTTATAACTTTTTGTTTTCAAAAGTCAAAATATATATATATATATATATTTAAAAAACATAACCAAACGGTGCCTATTATTTAAATATGTCACAGCATATTCCCCTGTTCATGCATAAGATCTTATTTCTATCATTATATATCTTTAACATTGCTGAGATTTATGGCTCTATATCACATCATCGACAATACAAGATATGATACAGTTATGAGGCCGAAAAACATTCTCATGTATTCTACCATTTCTTTCACGCCACAAGCGGTAGATGGTGGATATCCATGCCAATTTCTTGATAGATGAGCCAAAGGGTTCCTTTTAAGTTATGAACAGCCCATAGGAATTCATTAATTCTTCCATATAGCCTTGGGCATCTAAGGACATAGCATGTTCTCATAATTTCTTTCTAAACTTCTGCAGCAAAATGACACTCGAAAAAAATATGATATCTAAGAAAAAAAGCATGTTTTCAAATGGCTTTAGAAACCAACCATACAACCTTGTACCATATATTTCAACTTCAGGTTTTCTATTTCTTGTCACATCCCAAGCAGAACGAGTAGAGAAAGAACCCATGCATGGCAGACGGAACCCAAACAATAGAATTTGGAATTTCAGATCGAATTCGGCCTAAGCGAATAGGGAGTACGTAGAATTCTGCAATTCAAGGAGATCTGCTCTATTAGACATTTAGACAGCCAGCCATAACCCTGTGCGATGAGAAATAATAGTACTAACTCTGGCTTGGGAAGGGATTGCAGCGTCATGAATAAGACAGCAGCCATAAGGCTCATAACCATGTGCGAGGTCTAGCTATAACTCGAAAGTTGAGCACCTTACTCCATGCCCATGAGCAAACTGATGGAGTTTGGAGAGCCCATAAACTATTTTCCCTCTGTAAACTTTGACCCAGGCAACCCATAGAGAACCTGCATTATAGAAAATAGGAAAATGTTAGTTATCCCCATGCACTTTGCCCTCTTACGAGAGAATAAGGGTTGTTTCAATTTTTAGGGTTTAACCATATCAGTGGGTCCACATTTTACATTCTTATTCTCTCATAGTAGATCACAGTGTAAGGCAAAGTGTCGAGGTAACTAGCATTTCCCAAGAAAATGTCCCATTTATGTTTTAGAATTGACGCAATATTCCAATCTTCAATTTTCCTAAGGCCCAAACTGGCCTCAAATTTGGGAAAACAAATTGCTTCCCAACTAACTTTAGAAAAATTGTGATTCTTAAGAATCTTTCTCTTTTTTTTTTTTGTCTTTTCCATATTAGCGATTAGGGGTGTCTTATGTCTTACTCCTGTCGAGGTTTCAGTTCAAATTAATCCCCTGGCGACCTATGTGATAGACCCCATACCCATAGGCAATGATAGTTACGAAAAGTTAAAAAGATGACCTCTAGGAAACACACCCAAGGCCTGACTACCCAACTAATCCCGCAAGGGTTATTCTTAATAATCATGTAACAATTAAATTTCTTCTAATTCCCTAGAATCAAAGCTTGTATCAAAATTTGGGGTTTCTAAATCCGACTGGAGGTTCAACTGTGAAGAGGGAGCTAGGTCCTACTTTACGATTTGGTCGTGGATCTGTGATTTCAAAAATATATTAATTTAATTTATATGCAAAATGAAATGTAGAAAAAGGAATTAGAAAATTTTGAAGTGTAGAAAAAAATTTTACACAGCCACTTTGCTCTTCCATTTCTCTTCTTTAATTTTAGTCCACCCTGTAGTGGATTACTCGAATTAAGTAAGACTCGGGAACGGGCAGGCTAAGACTTCCAGGGCCAAATACTATGGGCCGGCGCTGGGCTCGTTCTAGTTTTGACGCCTTGTCATCAGGTCAGGCCAGGCCGGACCGGACCTCTCATGGTTCAATTTCTGAGGGGTGCGGTATTGCCATTCCTTAATTTTATTTACAATCCTTTCTCTCTCTTTTTTTTTTTTTTTTTTTTGAGAAACAGTCTAAAGTTTTATATTAAGGGGAAATTGGCAATTAGTCCACTTTTTGGTAAAATATTGGTAATTAATCAAGTAAGAGTTTTTCTAAGTCAATTAATCAAGGAGACTGAACTTATTTATCAATTAGTCACACTTTTTTTTAAAATGCCAGGTTTACCCTTATTATTACTAAGGGCACTCTTTTTTTTGTTATGAAGGACATCCTATGTAACTAACTTAACCTTTTTTAGTATTATAATTTTTAAAAGCTTATAAATTATAATATACATATCCATTTTTTTTAAAAAAAAAAAATCATATTTTTGGAACCTACTCGTCAACATCTTCGAAAAAAGATCCATATTAATTAGGTAATTATTAAAAAAATTAAAACCATAAAATTTTACAACTTGATAAATTAATAAATTTTATAGTGAAGTAGTAAAATTTTACTACTTTAAATTTTACTACGTTACCAAGTCTTTTACAATTAGTGGATTGGATGAGATGGGGATGAGTCCATTGGCTCTCAGTTCATCATTGATGTTAATGCCTACTTGTTCTACACCACCCATGTCGCCTTCCACAACTACTTCATTGCCTAAAGGTGGAACCATGTGCCAATCAACTGAACATTTTGAAGAAAGATGACTTCACAAGTGTTGTATTTCCTAACCAATGTTGCATATGGACTCCAATGGCATCCAGGTACAAGCTGCTCCTCCCATGGAAACTAACTACCTTGCCTTTTGTTGTAGTTGAAGTGAAGAAAGTTCTGATTTCCTCACCAAATGGACCATACTTCCCCCGATTGGAATAAAACGTTAGAGACTTTGTAACTTTTGATCCCTCATCTCTATTAATGGAGCCATAATAACCACATATACAAACGAGAACTTTATGTGGGTAATCCAATCTTATCTGCGGCAAAAATATGACATGAAATATGTGATGTTGGGCATGAAATATATAAAGGCGAAACTAATTTATGATTTTTTTTTTTTCCTAACTAGAAAAGTAATAAAAATGTTTATTACCCGAGTTGGGGTACTTCCGCCATCACCTCCATGTTTTACAGACCAAACAGATTGTCCATTTCGATTATACTCTATCTGGATTGAGCAAATTGCTTCGGCTCTTGTCAAATAGATCTGCTTTATTCTAGAAAACACTCCATTATCCCATGGTCTCCCTCCATCACTTTGCTGTTGGATAAATAGTCTGGTTCTCTTATGGCTGTTGGATAGGTGGAGAAGAAAGAAAAAAGAAATGAAGGTGAGGGCATTTTGGTCAGCAATGACTTAAATGGACTAAGTAAGTTGAAAAAACAGTTAGCTGACTATTTGCTAAATAAGTGTTATTTGGTAGACTGATAGCCAAATCCCCCTTATATTAATGAAAAAAATGTTGTAAATCAACAAGAAAAGGGTCCCTGATAAAATCCAGGACTTCCTCAATCCAAACACAAAAATCCTCAATACCCTTAGCATAAGTCATGAGCCACTTCATTGCCTTCACGGCGAATATGAGCAAAAGTCACCACTATAAAAAATTGGGCTGCCTCAATCAATACATCCTCAATTATAAGACCTAAAGGGGTGAGCAGGTCCACTTTAGCGGTGAGGGTATTAACCACTTCTAAACTATCCCCTTCCACCTCCATAGAGTGTAAACACAGATCCCATGCTAGGCCCATCGCGAAATGAACTGCCATAGCTTCCATCACAACTGCCGGAAAGGTGCTGGGAATTTTTCTCGACCCTGCAGCAATGGCTTGACCCTCCCAGTCCCTAATCACCAATCCTAAACCAGCACTTCGATGTTTCGCAAAGAGGGCTCCATCAACATTAACTTTAAAAGCCCCAACCCTTGGAGGGCTCCAAAACACCCGTGGCCTCACCCCAACATTCCCCTGACTCTTAACAGCTTCTGAAAAATCCTTCCATAACATCGCCCCTTCCAACCACCGCACTTGGATTTTCCCTAATCCCATCAAATACTAGGCGATTCCTCCCGTTCCATATGGCCCACATAGTTAACAAAGCTTGCGGTAACATATCCTTCCCCAGATGCTGTTGAGCATCACCTAGCCAGATCCCAAAATCAATAGAAGGAGTAACAACGCGCCACTAAGCCAGGCCACTACAACGCCACACCGACTTGGCAAAATTGCAGTCCCTGAGAACATAGGTAATGATTTCCTCATCTTGCGCATAAAAAGGGCACAAAAGGTCAACTGGAAGTTTCCTTCTTGCAAGTCTTACCCGTGTCGGAAGGATGCCCTTAAATGCTTACTACACAAAATGTTTGATTTTGTTGGGAATAGGTTGATGCCAAATAAAGGCACTCACCACCCCACCGGAACCAAAACTAGAGCTTTCACCCAATAAATTGCTTTGTCGTCTCCACTAGTTGTCCATTTCCATCATGTATGCACTATGGACTGTGTACACAACCTTGGGATGGTAATGCCACATGAGTCTATCTTCCGGCAACCTATAGCTAAGGGGTATTTAGCAGATAGATTCTGCTTTATGAGGTAAGAAAACACTGTCCACTAAATCTTTCTTCCATTCCTTCTTCTCAGTGTCAATTAATTCACTAACACATACATTCTCTGATAGAACATTCCTTGGCGAAACCACCTGAAATGTTGTAGGTGTAGGGAGCCATTTGTCCTGCCAAATACCTACTGACTTCCCATCCCCAATTCTCCAGCAAGGGCCTCTAGCCAAAACATCTTTTGCTCCCAAGATACTGCGCTAAGAAAAACTCGGATTCACCCCTAGCCTTGAATCAAAAAAATTACCACGAGGGAAGTATTTTGCCTTCAACAGTCTAGGTAATCCATTTATTTAAAATTTTCAAGATCTTCAAAAAAACATTAAAAAAAAAATTATGAAAATTGACTGTGTAGTTTATTAGAAAACATAATTTTGAATAACTTTTTAAGTGAAAGATTTTTCAAAATCTATTATTTAAGTAAACTTTTTAGTCAAAAATGAAATAAAGATTGTAAATAATCAAAAAAATCCACTTAAATGATACATTTTAGAAAAACTGTGTTATGCAAAGTTATTCAACGTGACGTTTTTTAGTGAACAGCGCAGTCATTTTTCATTAAAAACATTCTATATTTTTCATAAAATCTTAAAAAATTAAAATAAGTGGGGTGCAAATAAAATTTAGGGGTGACAACAACTGCCCCCATTTCCAAAACCGAGTGTTGAACCATAGGCCGGGATTAAGGCTTATGGACTTAAATTTGAGTTTATATAAAAAAAAAAATTTAAAAATCATATTAAATTATTATAACATATAATTTTGGATTTTGAATTTCGAAAGTTACTTCGCCAATTACATTTTTTTTTTTTTTTTTTTTGGTATTGCTCAAAAAATGTTGTTTGTGATTGTATATCTGTGTATCCCATGGATCACTACCAACTTCTGTATATTTCTTAATTTCCCTTATGACACGTTCTCATCTATAGGTGATAGAAATAAAATAAAAATGTTAAATAAAGAAATTAAAATAATTGATCGATGGAGTAGAACATAGAATCAATCTCCTTATTCACCCCAATTAGTCTTTAATCAACATATTGATCAAAAAGCGGAAAGTCTTGAATTCAACATCCCCCTCTCTTTTAGGGGCTGTTTGGGATTTTCATCAAAATAATCAAATTAGTCCCATCTTGATATACTATTTGGTTTTACTTAAAACCAATAAAAAAGTTCTCACTTCATGGTTTTTTAAACACATTATAGGATGTAAGTTGAACCTCTATATAAGATTCGAAAACTTACCAAATGTTATAAATGAAAGAGTTAATGGTGGATGCCACCACTTTCCTAACCGGCATTCCTTCAATTGACAAATGAATGCAATCGGTTTATTTGTCTTTCTTAATGAATGTATGCCTATATAAAGAGGCTCTAGTTGGATGAATGAGACACGGATGAGAAGCATATCTTTATTCAATTTTTGTTGTTTTAAATTCTTATCCTCTTTTATTTCACAACACGTTATCAACATGAATTGCTCAAGGATTTTGTGAGCAATATCATACTGTTGCCATTTCCTTTCTTAACCAATTTGGTTGTGGTGAGTTACATACACATATATTCATCTTCCATACTTACCATGTTTTTATGGTAAATCATTTATTTTGATGCACTCTTAGCATGTTGATTTTCATAGTGATAAATTTTATTTAACAAGGTTGCTTTTTGCATCCATGATACTAATCCAACATAGAAATTATATTTGCATTAATCTTTATTGCTATGTTATAGGTTTTGCTTATTGTTAATTTTTCAATCTAAATTCTATATCTCGAATGGAGGAATGTCCATCTTCTCCTCCTGAAGCAAGAGAAGATTTAAAAATAAAACCTAAAGTTTTATAATTAAAAAGGAAAAAGGGTAATTAAAAAGGAAAAGGGGTAACGATCCATCTTCTCTTCCTGAAGTAAGAGAAAGATCTGAAATTAAACCTGAAGTTTTCTATAAGAAAAGTTATTATTCATTTGTTCTCTTCCTAAAGTAAGAGACAAATTTGAAAACTTGAAGTTTTAGAAATTTTGAATAATGTCTCAATTTAATCCAATTGTTTAAAGTGACGATCAATAATGAATAAATTAAATTGAGTAATATATTCCTCCATTACATGTTTTGCAATTAACTTCATTAGATATCAGTAAAATCTTTTTAACTTTTCTTGTTGTTCTTTTATGTATGCATTTATATGCCAATTCAATATAGTACGTTAATTTATGATCCAAACGACTTTCAATTAAATATGTTTCATATCCCTTTGTATTAAAATATACATATTTCATATTTTATTAATGATCTCATGATAAATCATAAGGAATTTAGCATTTATAAAATTTACGTGCTTCCCTATATGTTTTGATTTATTCATATATTAACAAAATATTATTTTATTTTGACATATAATTATAGCACTCTAATAATGTCAAACCTTACGAAACTTGAGTTTGCTACCCTTGATATTTCGGGAAATAATTATTTGTCTTGACTTCTTGATGCTGAAATCCATCTTACTACAATGAATTTGGGTAATACAATTCAGCAAGAAAATCAAGCGTCCCTGCAGGATCGCGCCAAGGCATTGATTTTCCTTCGCCATTACCTTGATGAGGGGTTAAAAACGGAATATCTCACAGTAAAGGACCCTCTTACCCTATGGAATGACTTGAAAGATAGATATGACCACCAGAAAACTGTCATTCTTCCAAAAGCTCGTTATGATTGGATGCACCTGAGGTTGCATGATTTCAAAACAATTGCTGAGTATAACTCAGCATTATTCAAAATTACCTCCCAATTGAAATTATGTGGAGAAAAAGTAACAGAATAAGACATGTTAGAAAGAAACGTATAATACATTTCACGCCTCAAATGTGCTCCTACAGCAGCAATATCAAGAGCGTAGATTTTCAAAATATTCTGAATTGATATCATGTCTTCTCGTTGCTGAACAAAAGAACGAGTTTTTATTGAAAAATCACCAATCCCGTCCAACCGGTTCTGCAGCATTCCCTGAAGTGAATGTAATATCGTCTCGTGGTCGTGGACGAGGTCACAGACGTGGCCAAGTTGCGGACGTGGTCACGGTCGTGGGTGAAATAATTATTCACAACGTGATGGTTATAATAATTATTCAGGTGGTCGCAATAATAAAACCACATCACCACTAGAAGTGGTCCACCAATGAGGCCAAACAAGAAAGAGAGAAAAATGAAAGACCCGAGCAGTGTGAAGATATTTGTTTTAGTTATAGTACGAAATGGCTTTGGTCGCGTACCTGTCGTACGCCTGACCATTTAGTCAAACTTTACCAAGCTTTAATCAAGGAGAAGGGCAAGAGAGTAGAAACGAATTTTATTGATTACAATGACTCTGTGGATATAACTCATTTAGATGTTTTAGATTTCTTTGAAGAGTCTAATGGAAAAATTAACCATTTAATTGGTGATGGAAATGTCCACATTAATTAACGTTATTATTTTTTTTTTTCTATTTTCTTATTATCAATAAGAATGTTATTTCATATGCATTTTGTTTTCATATTTTATCTATTTGTCTATTTATTTTTAGACTTAAATTTATATACTTTTATGAAAAGGTATGGATCTTGATAATAAATTATTCAGATCCGAGATGACTAGTGGAGATATATATCTAGCAGACAATGCCACAACGCACACTATCCTTCGAGATAAAAGATATTTTTCAGACATTATATTAGATGAAATTAATGTCAATACAATATCATCACTTGTGAACCTGATCGATGGCTCCGGAAGAGCCACAATCATGTTACTTGGTGGAACAAACTTACATATCAACAAAGCTTTATATTCAGTCAGATCCAGAAGAAATCTGCTAAGTTTTAAACATATACATCATAATGGATATCATATTGAAACTACATGTGAACGTAATGTAGAATATCTCTACATTACTTCTATTAGTTCAGGCTAAAAGCTTGTATTAGAGAAACTTCCTACTTTCTCTTCAGGGTTGTATTATACAACCATAAGAACAATTGAATCAAATGTGGTGATGGGTCTGAAGTCCTCTGATCCAAAAACTTTTATGCTTTAGCATGACGGACTTGGTCACCCAGGATCAACAATGATGCGTCGAATCCTTAACAATTCACATGGACATCCATTAAAGAGTCAGAAGATTCTCTTGTCCAGTGATTATCCATGTGCTGCTTGCTCCCAAGGAAAATTGGTTATAAGACCATCTCCTACAAAAGTTATTGCTGAATCTCCAAAATTTTTGGAATGAATTCAAAGGGATATATGTGGACCTATTTCTCCACCATGTGGACCATTTCGCTATTTTATGGTTTTTGATGGATGCTTTAACACTATAGTCAGATATTTGTTTGCTATCTACTCGCAATGTTGCATTTGCTAGACTCCTTGCCCAAATAATCAGGTTACAAGCACAATTTCTAAATCATCTGATTAATAAGATCTGCCTAGATAATGCCGGTGAATTTACATCTCAAACATTTGATGACTTTTGCATGTCAGTTGGGATTGATATTGAACATCCAGTTGCTCATATTCATACTCAGAATGGGTTAGCAGAAACTTTTATCAAACGCCTTCAGCTAATTGCTTGACCTTTACTTATGAAGACCAAATTACCTATTTCTTCCTAGGGACATGCTATCTTACATGTTGCAGTATTAGTTCGTATTTGCCCTACTACTTATCAACAACAATCACCATTATAATTTGTACTTGGTCAACCACCGAATATTTCTCATCTATGAACTTTTTGTTGTGCTGTGCAAGTTCTGATTCTAACCCCACAACGCACTAAAATGGGTCCTCAAAGTCAATTAGGAATATATATTGGTTTTGATTCACCTTCCATCATCAGATTTCTTGAACCATTGACAGGTGATATTTTTACAGTAAGATTTGCAGATTGTCATTTTGATGAAACACAGTTCCCGTCGTTAGGGGAAGGAAATCCACTAATAGAGGAACGACATGCACTTTCTTGGAATGTACCATCTTGTCCCATCTTGATCTGCACACTGCTCAATGTGAACCAAAAGTACAGAGAATCACTCATTTTCAGAAGATTGCTAATCAAATGCCTGATGCATTTACAGACGCAACAAAAATAACCAAGTTTTATATACCAACTGCAAACACACCAGCAAAGATCAATGTACCAATTGGTAAGTCTACTATTATTGCAGCAAATGAATTATCTACTACACACTTGAAGCGTGGTAGACTCTTGGGTTCAAAAGATTTAGTTCTCCTAAAGAAGAAAATAAAAGGGCAACAAAATATAGAAAATAACACTCCAGAAGAGGCTATTGAACAAGAAATAAATACTTCACAAATTCTGATATAATAACTCCTAAAGAGGAAAATGTCCTTGAAGAAACAGAAAACAATAAAGAGGCATATGTACATGGAAATGAAGAATTTCAATAAACTATACATGTACAAGAGAATTGAGGGATCGCACAGAAGTGGTTATTAATGATGTATTTTCTTTTGTAGTAACTGTTGAAATCTCAAAAGATAATGATGATCTCGAACCACGCACTGTAGACGAATGTCACAGTGAACCTGATTAGTCAAAATGGAAAGAAACAATCCAAACAGAATTGGATTCGTTAGAAAAATACAAAGTATTTGGACCTGTAGTCCTAACACCCAATGTTGTGAAACCCGTGGGTTACAAATGGGTATTTGTAAGAAAGCGTAATGATAAAAATGAGATCGTCAAATATAAAGCTCGTTTAGTAGCACAAGGTTTCCTGCAGAGACCTGGGATTGATTATGAAGAAACATATTCACCTGTAATAGATGCCATTACATTTTGATATTTAATTAGTCTGTCAGTCTCAGAAAGACTTGACATGTGTCTTTTGGACGTAGTTATTACATATCTATATAGGATGTTAGATGCAGATATATATATATATATATATATATATATATATATATATATATATATATATATATATATATATATATATATATATATGAAGGTCCCTGAAGGATTCGAATTTCCTGAAACAAATACATCATAACCATGAAATATGTACTCCATTAAATTGAGACGATCCTTGTATGGATTAAAACAATCTGGAAGAATGTAGTATAATTGTCTCAGTAAGTACTTAGTTAAAGAAGGATATGTTAACAATCCTATATGCCCTTGTGTATTTATAAAGAAATCAGAATCTAGATTCGCCATCATTACAGTTTATGTTGATGATAGAAATTTAATTGGGACTCCTGAAGAGCTCATGAAAGCTGCTGAATATTTAAAAAAAGAATTTGAGACGAAAGATTTAGGGAGAACAAAATATTGTCTCGGCCTGCAGATCGAAGATAACTCAAACGAAATTCTTATCCATCAATTAGCTTATACCGAAAAGGTATTAAAACGTTTTAATATGGATAAAGCACATCCACAAAGTTCTCCCTTGGTGGTTCGATCTCTTGATATTAAGAAAGATCCATTTCGTCCCAAAGAAGATAATGAAATACTATTTGGTCTTGAAGTACCATATCTTAGTACAATAGGTGCTTTGTTATATTTAACACAATGCACTAGGCCTGATATAGCATTTTCAGTCAATTTGTTTACAAGAGTTAGCTCTGTCCCTAACCCAACAACACTGGAATGGTATTAAACATATTTTACACTACCTTCGTAAAACTACAGATATGGGTTTGTTCTACTCAAAGGAATTAGCCCATGGTCTTTGTTTAAAAGATATACAGATTCTGGATACCTTTCTAATCCTCACAAGGCTCGCTCACAAATAGGGTATGTATTCACATATGGCAACACAGCGATTTCTTGGCGATTTACAAAGCAGACTTTGATTGCTACATCTTCTAATCACTCTGAAATACTTGCATTCCATGAAGCAAGTCGTAAATGTGTATGGTTAAGATCTGTAATCCATCACATCCGAGATACATGCGGGTTACCTTTGATTAAAAGTATCCCAACAACAATTTATGAAGATAATGCTGCATGTGTTGCACAAATTCAAGGAGGGTACATCAAAGGTGATAGAACCAAACACAATTCACCAAAGTTCTTCTACACTCACGAACTCCAGTAGAGGCATGAAATTAATGTAAAGCAAATACGTTCTAGTAATAATCTTGCGAATTTATTCACCAAGGCCTTACCATTGTCAACATTCAAGAAATTGGTATTAGCATTGGAATGCGTCGGGTTTGCGATAAATCAAGTTAATACTTATCGTCTTATCACAGGGAGTATTCATTTTTTTGGGCATATGCTCGTTGTACTCTTTTTCCTTCGCCCAGGCTTTGTCCCATTGGGTTTTCCTGGCAAGGTTTTAATGAGGCAGTACCTTTAGTACGTTTAACACTACTCTAAGATTCACAAAAATGTTGTACTCTTTTTCCTTCGCTAGTTTTTTCCTACTAAGTTTTTCTAGCAAGGTTTTAACGAGGCACATTATCTTAGCATGGTGTACATCCAAGGGGGAGTGTTGTAAATGAAAGAGTTAATGGTAGATGCCACCACTTTCCTAACTGGCATTCCTTCAATTGACAAATGAATGCAATCGGTTTATTTCTCTTTCTTAATGAATGTAAGCCTATATAAAGAGGCTTTGGTTGGATGAATGAGACACAGATGAGAAGCTTATCTCTATTCAATTTTTATTGTTTTAAATTCTTATCCTCTTTTATTTCACAACACCAAATACTTAAAACGAAAAAACCAATCAGCCTTACCACTACCAAACCCGGTAATCAAGTTTGACAAACACCCCCTTGGATCCAATCACTTGTCGTATTTATCTTGTACATTAATGGAGTGAGTGATTGTTATCCCAAGAGTAAAACCCTAGAGGGGGGGTGAATAGGGTTTATAACCAATTAAAAATAATTATAACTAACTAAAATTCAGATTATTGCAATCAATAGAAAATGCAACAATAAGCAATAATAAGAAGGAGTTAGAGAATGCAAACACAAGATATTAACGAGGTTCGGCCTTCCCGCCTACGTCCTCGCCTCAAGAGCGCCGCTTGAGGATTCCACAATCCACTATGACAATCTCCTTCAAGGGTGGAGATCAAACCTTTTACAAAAAGAAGCTCTCTTCAAGACAAATCTCTCTTGTCTCACTAGGGTTCACACAACCCTTACAACACTTGAATTTGAAGTTGGTTTGTTGTAAACAATCACTCTAGCAGTAAATACAACTCTTGAAAGCTCAACAAACTTCTAATAATTGCTCAATTGAATGCTCTTTTAAGAATTAGGGCTTGAAAGCTCTTTTTCAAAGGATGGGATTGATTGCTCTTGTATGGATACTTATAAATGAGTTTGAAGGCTTGTATTTATACCCATATGGCCTAAAATGGCCGTTGCAAGCATTAAATGCCGGGAAAGAGCCGTTTGGTGGCAATTAATGCTTCATTTGGTTTTAAAAAAACTAGCCGTTACAGTTCATTCGAGTCATTTAGTCGACTAAAAGTCCCCATGTAGTCGACTAGAAATATCAGTAGTGAAAATATGACATATCTGCATGATTTAGTCGACTAAATCGACTAAATCGACTCATTTAGTCGACTACAAATATCAGTAGTCAAATTAGGCTTATATCACATGATTTAGTTGACTACATCCATGATGTAGTCGACTAAACCTTGGGTTCTCAAGGTTTAGCCTTGTTTTCATGTGATTTCAACACTAGGACCAATTTCTATCAACTTAGACCTCTTATGAATGATAAATATAGTTCAATTGAGAGTCCTAAAGTCCTTCTAGGTCAATAAAGCAAAATCATGAGCAATTATTTACATTTTGGAACCTAAAACCTTACTTATAGCCTAAAGGAGTCTCATTGACGATGATTGCATGACTTGAGGTGCTTGTAGGTCCATTTCTAGCTTTTAACGCTCTTGTTGCATCATGCTTGAGTTTCCTTGACGCTTTGGACACGAGCCTTGAGTTCCATGACTTGGTTGAGCTATTGAATGCATATTCTTGAGTCATTTGATCCTTGAGCTTATGTTTGAAACAATTTGATCTTGATTACCTAGCTTTGATCATGTTCTTGACATTTAAATCATTAGAACTTACATCGATCTTTTGTTATCATCAAAATCTCGGATATGCCCTTGGTTGAGAACCTTTAGGTCTAACAGTGATAGCCTTACTTGTGTTCGATACATTAGTTAAACAAAAGGTTTTACTCCCTTTGTTTTTATTTGACTGTTACCTTTGAAAAAAAGCACGTTTTTTTTTTAATTTTTTATAAAGAAAATCATTTTAAATGCTTTCCCATCAATATAATTGTTTTAACATACCAAATTACCAATGTTAACCTCGAATGTACAAAACATTAGAAAATGTGAAATACTAATAAAAAATGGTATTTTAAGAAATTAATTTAAAAAAATTAACTTTTTAAATGTAACAATAATTTTGGAACATCCCAAAATAAAAAGTGAACGAAGGGAGTAAAACTTTGGTGGATGATAATAAAATAAATAAATAAAAAAATTCCCTTGGTTACACTTGGAAGATAAGATTTTCAAAAAGAGCCCATTTTTGTGATGGCCGTACATAGTAAAAAGAAAAAAAAAATCAGTAATCTATACTACTATATTAAGCCAATTGCCTTTGTGGTTGGATTGCACTTGAAAATACTAAAATACCATTATAAGTTAATAAAGTTAAGAGACGATTTGGTAATTTTATTAACTTTGATAAACCCACCATAAATTGTTACTCTTAAATCTCTCCCACATACACATGCAGTTTAAAAACTTTGAAACTGACATTGCAGTTACACTAATAAAGTAAAAATTTGAAAAAATGTATTGCACACGCATCACATGTGCTCAATTACTAGTATTAATTAATCCCCGATGTATACATCATTTCCCATGTATTCCTACGGGCTACGCGCGGCTGCTGAATTTTTGCCCTGCAAACCCATTTGACCACCTCCACACCACAGCAGGCAGCTAATTGTGATTACCACATTTGACTAAAAATAATAATAATAATAATAATAATAATAATAAAAGGAAATTTCACATCCACCACCAACACCATGATCTAACCATCATGAATTCATGACCTAAAGAGCCTTCAACATGCATGATTTTCAGCGAAGACTGGTCCCAGTTCACCTACTCACCCAATTAACCAAATATATAGTGTACATTCCTGTCAAACCAGCAATAGAATATGTGGTCATTTTCAATCCTCGTTGCTGTTTGAGTAAAATGTATGCCACCATGTTCCTATGAGAATAGCCAACCACCACTTGCCCACCAACTTTGTTGGCATGATCATAAAATTTTTTTTCAAAATTTAAAGGTAATTGAAAAAAAAAAAAAAAAAAAAAAACCACACTAATCAACACACATAGATAACACACATAAGCACAAAATGAGAAGTCCATATACACGATATAACCCATGATTGGAGTAACCAAGGGAATATATATATATATATATAGAGGATGATGATCATGTGAGCACGTATTAATATAATATATATCAGTCCTTAATATGATATCTTTGTTCATACTTCAAGTCCCTCGATATGAAATCCTAGTTCTGTCCATCACCAATTCACTACTAATGCACGAGATACAACCCTATGTAGGACTGATATATATTATATTAGTACATACTCACATGATCATTATATATTTATATATACACAAAAAAAAAAAAAAAAAAAAATGGGGGGAGTGCCATGGTGGCCCCCCTTAATTAGGTACGTTTCATCCCTGCAAGGGTCGAAATAAACGAAGAATGCTGGAAATAGAGGTGGAAACACCCCTCGTGAGTACTTCTCAAACTAATACCAAAAATTAACTTCCTACAAATTGACCCTCAATTTTTCATTTTTCAATATATTTTTTTTTTTTGGGAATTAGTTTGGGAAGCACTCACCGAAGTGTAATTTTCCCAAATTGGGTAGTAGTGGTCCAAGCTCATATCCTACTAGTCTATCAACTTATGCATTATGGTTTATAGTCCGTTTGGATTGAGAGAAATGGAGAGATGAGAAAATTATAGCTCAAATTTCCCTTGAGGTCGATGAATTAGGTAAATTAATTTTTGCCAGCTTTAAGCCCAATCGATAGCCTCCATGGTCCATACTATGATTCTGCTGCAACAGAGATCTATATTGGATCGCCATACTCAAAGGAGTCCATCTGAATCTGACCCGCCGACATAATTATTTGAGAATATGATAATGAAAAATTTACATTAGGAAATTTTAAAAATAATAATAGTTAGACTAGATTCTTAATTAAATTTATTGTCGGTAGAGGATGAATAGGGAAAAGCTCACCCGAGCACCTATATGAGAAAAATATTGGACCAAATCAGTCACCTGATCTTAGTGACAAGGTCCAGTCCAAAGAAGTGGGGGAAAAAAAACTCATCTTAACGACAAGGCCAAAATGCCTATGACCAAAACAGTCACAGTCTCACATAAAATAAGGATTCAAATGTTTAAAATATTAAGAAGGCCTAATGGGGTGAGAAGAAAGGGGGAATAACAGATTGGTCCGGCTGCGGGCAAATTATTATAGTTAGTAGTCCTTTATTAATAAGTTAGTAGTCATTTGTGTTGAACTGTAATTATTTATCTGTAAAGACCAATTTGTAATTCCCATGAGAAAAAACATCAGCTGGAAAAAGGTTATTTCTAGATAACAAAAGCCAGGAGGAGTGTAAAAAAGGTAACAAGTAAAGATGAGGTAGGTTAACTTACCATCAATTAGTGGTATGAATCCAATGATTGATACAAACATGCCAAAAAAGGAGGGAAATTTTAGATGGGTCGGTTATGGGAAAATAATTATAATTTATTACAAATTAGTAAATTATTATTAACTTCTTAATAAATAACTACTAACTTAATTAAAAATGATTATTAACTATAATTATTTACCTGTAATTTCCCCTCAAATGAATACAACCATGCCAACCATACCACTGTTACCAACCTCATCAATCACACACAATCTTGGCAACCACGACAGTTATAATAACAAGTCATCACTCCAACACGTATAACAACCATAAAAGGAAAATGGCAAAATCCAAATTTCAATGGACAACTGAATTTAAACACAAAAAAAAATGTCAAAAGGTTAATTGCAATATTAAAAAACATTTAATGAACCAATAATTTTCCTTGGAACTCCTTTAAACTCAAATTTTTGTTTGTGATTTGACATGATTTCATTTGCTTTCAAGGAATCATTTTGGGATTTGGTCTAATGGATTTTGGAAACTTCAAGTTCATCTGTTTTATCTATCGTTCCGTCATTTTCAAAGATCGTCATCTAATATAAATAACTTGTACTCTGGAAAGTTAAATATGTTGATTGGTTAGGAATAGATTATGTTAGATGTTCGAACCTAAAAATATGTTGATCGGTGTAACTAAAATAATTTTAAAATTTTGGTTAGAAAAATGTTGTTTAATTCATAATAAAATAGAATCTCATTTGATGTGACGTTATTCTATATATTGCAGGATTCTAATTTTTTTGAAATCAAATGTGTTTTTAATTTAGCTAATATACTTAAGATTATATTTTGAATGAATAATACGGTTCAAAAAATGTGTACGATAAAAATAATCATATAAAACTCAATATTAAAAAAAAAAAACTGTCGAGGAGAGAATTTAGGTTAAATAACACTACTACAGTCCTACCAAAATCATATCATACCAAATACCAAAAATGAAAGGAACAGATAAGAATAAAAAATAAAAAATAAATAAAATGGTACAATGTGTTAGATCTGACTTAAGAGTTGGTGGGGGGGTTTTGGTGACTTATAAATGACCCAAGTCTTGTTGCAATCTCTCACGCCGTTCTCTTCTCTGATCTCATTCCACACTCTCTCTTTCTCCACGAACCGTCTCGCATCTCTGCACTTCACCCTCCGTTTCAGGTTATTTTTCGTTTATTTTGCTTCACAGAAATCTTCTTCTGTGCTTATTGTTGTAGATCTGATCTTGAAATCCACTCTGTTGTTTTTCGTTTCTCATTTCTTCCATCTGTGACCCCTCCGTTTGGTTCCCGAGAATACGGGCGGAAAATAAGAGACACGGAGGAAAACAAAAAGAGTGTAACTTTAACTCTTTTTTTTCACTCCCGTTGTTTTCATTTTCGGAAAAACGAAGTACTCAACTCAATTCAACTATCCGAAATCAGTTGTTTTTTGATTTCTTTTGTTTTCCTAATTTTTATCTGCAACCAAACGGATACATATAGTGAATTGTAGTCTTGAAATCTGCTGGTTGGATTCATTTTTTAGCTTGGTGATGTAAGATCTGATTGAAGTTTGCGGTAGATCGTCCGAAGTAGAATTGAAAGAGTTTCAATTTGAGTTTATACGTTGATAAGTACTTGGGGTTATCTGGGTTTTCTGTGTTTTTGTCATATTATCAGATTATATACCTACACATATTTATATTCCTTACTACATGGATTAGATTTGAATTTTGCAGCATGTATGAAGTTAATTCAAAGACACTTGTGTGAAATTGACTTTGGATTCTGATGAACTTGATCTGATGATTTCAACTTTCTATTTGTTCCTCCAATCTCTAATTTATTTAGTATGCTGCACTGCTTTGTAAATCTAGAATAATTCTTTTTCTATTCTATTTCAATATATAGTGTTCACCCTTTCGTTTTCTGCTAGTCTGAAATTTTCACATAAAACATAGATTTGGATACAACTGCATCAGTTCCTCCTTGTTTTTTTTTATTTATTTATTATTATTATTTTTTATTTATAGCAATTTTAAAGGCTAGCATGTTATTAATTAAGTGTAACATATGATGTAAAAAATACATGATTATTTCTAGTTGTTATTACGGCACATCAGCAATACTGATTTTCCTGAATTTTAATTAGTTTATTTCTCATAAATGCTGATAATATTAAGCATTGAAAATCTTGTGTTAGAGAAGTTATGTTTGCTAATCCCCCCAACCCTTCTTTTAATAATTGTTTGGCATTTTTTTTTTTTTTTTTTGGGGATATAATAAATGTAATAGTAATTCATGTGGGATCATTGATTTAAATTATACCAGGGAATCTGAATTTTGTTTAATGGAATCTAGAAAATGGTACAACAATGGCTTCTCAAATTCTCTGTTATTTCACGTAATTAAGTATTAAAATTTAAAATCTTGTTTCACCCCCCCCCCCCCCCCCCAAAAACTTTTTGTAATCTTTGTTGTGGAGCATTTATTAGATATTTTAATGAAATTATACAAGAGAATCTGAATCTTGTTTTCTGACATTTGGTGTTACAGAACGATGGCGTCTCACATTGTCGGTTACCCTCGTATGGGACCCAAGAGAGAGCTCAAGTTTGCCTTGGAATCTTTCTGGGATGGGAAGAGCAGTGCCGAGGATCTGCAGAAAGTGGCAGCAGATCTCAGGGCATCCATCTGGAAGCAGATGGCTGATGCTGGGATCAAGCATATTCCTAGCAACACCTTTTCATACTATGATCAAGTGCTGGATACCACAGCAATGCTTGGGGCTGTGCCTCCTAGATATGGTTGGAATGGCGGAGAGATCGGATTCGAGACCTACTTTTCTATGGCCAGGGGAAATGCATCTGTTCCTGCTATGGAAATGACCAAGTGGTTTGACACCAACTAGTAAGTGGTGACTTCTCTTCGATGTTTCAAGCATTCTTAAACAATCTAAAATATGTTGTTGACGGTATAATTGACCATGAATCACATGTATGATTATTGCTACAGCCATTTCATTGTACCTGAATTGGGACCAGAGGTTAAGTTCTCTTATGCATCTCACAAGGCAGTGATTGAATTCAAGGAGGCCAAGGCTGTAAGTTTTCTAGATCTTCTGTCTCTTTCTTTTGCATCTTTATTTGTTTTTTATTTTAAAGATGCTTAAGGGGAGATTAGTATATTCCATAAAAAGGAGTTTTTCCATTCAGTTTTTGTAGCATTTGAAATCCATCCCTTGAATGGAGCCATTACACAATATATTATTTGAAGGACTGAGTTTCAATTTAAAACAAGTATATCTCAAATAATCTTGGGGGAGATGGATAGCTGAGTAGAGTATTTTTTTAATAATCTGTTAGATTTGAAGTTTCCTTTGGGTTTTTAACTTGTTAAGTCTCATCATGTTATTGAACTTAATCATGGTTTTTTGACCCCAAAAGCCCCATTAAGTACTTATTTTTATTTGAATTGCTTAGTTTGTAACTCTATTTTATTTATCTACTTTGCAGCTTGGAGTTGAAACTGTGCCAGTCCTTGTAGGCCCCGTGTCTTACTTGTTGTTATCAAAACCTGCAAAGGGTGTTGACAAATCGTTTTCTCTTCTCTCCCTAATTGGAAAGATTCTTCCAATTTATAAGTAAGGAATTAGGACTTTGTCTTTGGCATGTTTGTTTATTTATTTATTTATTATTATTTGTATATCTTTCAATAACCTAATCGAATGATCAATGCGTTGCAGGGAAGTTGTGACTGAACTGAAGGCAGCTGGTGCTACCTGGATTCAATTTGATGAACCCACCCTCGTGAAGGATCTTGATTCTCACCAATTGCAAGCATTTAGTCATGCCTACTCAGAGCTAGAGTCAACTCTATCTGGTTTAAATATTCTGATTGAGACATACTTTGCTGATGTCCCTGCTGAGGCATACAAAACACTAACTTCCTTGAAGGGTGTTACTGGGTTTGGGTTTGACTTTATTCGTGGAACAAAGACTCTTGATTTGATCAAGGGTGGATTTCCTTCAGGAAAGTGCCTCTTTGCTGGAGTGGTTGATGGGAGGAACATTTGGGCTAATGATCTTGCGGCTTCCCTCAGTACCCTGAAGACTCTTGAGGGCATCGTAGGAAAAGGTGTTCATTATTGAGTGCATTTTTTCTATGATTTCAGTTTAAATTTCCCAAGTCAGAGGTTAATTAATGCAATCTATCATGTTCTTCTATAGACAAGATTGTGGTCTCTACATCCTGCTCTCTTCTCCACACTGCGGTTGACCTCGTGAATGAGACTAAGTTGGACAAAGAGATCAAGTCATGGCTTGCATTTGCAGCACAGAAAGTAGTTGAGGTGAATGCCTTGGCCAAAGCTTTGTCTGGTCACAAGGATGAGGTACTGTTTTGTCACTCTTATTTTATTTTATTTTATTTTATATTTTATTTTATGTTTTCTATTTTTTTTTTTTAATTATATATGGATATATATTTGCTTATATGTTATCTGAATCATAAAGCAAGTAAATCATAAAACAAGTATATTGCATGCAGCTTCTGTAGTTGTTCAAAAATTTCTAGTTTATTTATTCATTTTACTAATCAAACACAAACTATTTGAACATATATGACCATTAGACTTTTTAATTAATTTTGATATTGAATGAAATTAACTTTATGATTATGCACCAATTTGATTATATATTATCTGGTTATATATGCACCAATTATATAATTATATATATTTGCTTATATATTATCTGAATCATAAAACAAGTATATTGCATGCAGCTTCTTTAGTTGTTCAAACATTTCAAGTTTATTTATTCATTTCACTAATCAAACACAATCTATTTGAACATATATGACCATTAGACTTTTTAATTAATTTTGATATTGAATGAAATTAACTTTATGATTATGCACCAATTTGATTAAGAATTATCTAACTTTTAATTGGTAAAAATTTTGAACGTCATTGAAAAAACAAAAGAAAAGATTTTGACTTTAACCTGTAAAACTACATGTTGCCTGGTGAATGTGTTGAATATTATGTCATCATGTTTTCGATAGTCTATTGAAAAATTGGAAAAAAATAAAAAAATAAAAAAAATCATGTTTTGGATATTGGAAACTAGACCTGGTACATTCTTTGAATGCAATGTGTGACATCACATGAGTAACATACCTTTGCATGGAGCATTTGATTTAAAGAGGTCCTTTCTTTGGTGTTGTGTTTTTTCATTTATGTAGAAACTTTCTTGTTATGTTATAACATTCCTTAAAATTAGAAACAAAGTTTCTGTATATTTCTCAATGTTTCGTGAAGTTTCTCCGTGGCATTGCATGTACTTGCAATTTAAATTTGTCAAAGTTGTTTTCTCTCCTTTTTATTTTTTATTTTTATTTTATTTCCTGGGGGTCACGATTTGAGTTTTTTTCTTTTTATTTTTTGGCTGAGTAGTCATGATTTGAGTTAGATGTATATTTACGTGTCTATAAATACATTTTCTACATTGCTTCTTACATTTTTTGTAAGTTTGTTAAAAGCTTCAAATTTTCCTCAATTTCTATTATTTCTCTCTCACACACACATTTGCAATGTGAGAAATATATTCTGATATTTCTTTTCTCGGATGTGTTCAAGTCCCATTTTAGCAACATTTTTAACCTTAAAGGTTGAGAGATTTCACATTTATTAGTTCTTTCAGTACCATCGCTAAAAATTATTGTGTGAGTTACCTATAGTGGTTTTGTTGCATAATAGAGCTGCTGAATAAGCTAACTATGACTTGGCAGAAGCCTTATCTTTTCACTTCGATCATCAATTAGGTGTATTCTTCTGTAAAGAAAATTCATCTTCACTTTTTCAATGCCACAAAAATGAGAGAGCTTGCATCCTCTGAGGATCTGTTTATGAATTTCAGTTCGTATACAGATACTGGAAGTGCTTTTTAGCTTCTCACTGCTTATTGTTCTGTCTTCAGGCGTTCTTCTCTGCCAACGCTGCGGCTCAGGCTTCGAGAAAATCCTCCCCAAGGGTGACAAACGAAGCTGTCCAAAAGGCTGTAAGTAATTTTAAAAATTTTATTTCCATCCTATATGCTTTTCAATCTGATGAAGTGATTTTCTTGTACTTACCTTGGGAATGCTGTTCTTCTTTAGGCTGCTGCTTTGAAGGGCTCTGACCACCGCAGGGCCACAAATGTGAGCACCAGGTTGGATGCTCAGCAGAAGAAGCTCAACCTTCCAATTCTACCAACCACCACAATTGGATCTTTCCCACAGACCATGGATCTTAGAAGAGTTCGCCGTGAATTCAAGGCTAAGAAGTAAGGTTTTCCTTCTATGAGTGTTCTTCTCCTCTGAAAGACTGAATCTAACAATCTCTGGTTGCTTTACTTGTATAACATATACACTGATTGTGCTGTTATATATTTAGGATCTCTGAGGATGAGTACATCAGGGCCATCAAAGAGGAAATCAACAAAGTTGTTAAGCTCCAGGAGGAGCTCGACATTGATGTTCTGGTGCATGGAGAACCAGAGGTGAGCTTTTGTCTTAAATTGAACAGCCTGATTCTTCTACCAGGTTGTATTTTTGTTTAGAAATGAAAATCTCAAAATCTCATTACTGTTTTGCAATCTGTGTCAACAATGCAGAGGAATGATATGGTTGAGTACTTTGGGGAACAATTGTCTGGTTTTGCTTTCACTGTCAATGGGTGGGTCCAATCTTATGGGTCCCGTTGTGTCAAGCCACCTATCATCTATGGTGATGTAAGTCGCCCGAAGGCCATGACTGTCTTCTGGTCCTCAATGGCTCAGAGTATGACTTCACGCCCTATGAAGGGAATGCTCACGGGCCCTGTTACCATTCTGAACTGGTCCTTTGTCAGAAATGACCAGCCTAGGTAAGAATTAACCGAACTATATCCAAATCAGTTGATTTTGTGGGAGTTTGATATGTTTTTTAACACCTAGTCTTCTGCCTGTTCTTAGATTCGAGACTTGCTATCAGATTGCTTTGGCCATTAAGGATGAAGTTGAGGATCTTGAGAAAGCTGGTATTACTGTCATCCAGATTGATGAGGCTGCTTTAAGGGAGGGTTTGCCTCTTAGGAAATCTGAGGAGGCTTTCTACTTGGATTGGGCTGTTCACTCCTTCAGGATTACTAACTGCGGTGTTAAAGACACTACTCAGGTTCTCTCTCTCTCTCTCTCTCTCCATTTAATGCCAATTGTGTCCCATAGGCCAGGCATATGTTGTCCTCGTGGAACTATCTCAAAGGAAAGAATGCAGTTTAGCAAATAGGTCGATTTAAATGCAATACTATCTATCTGTGTGTGTGTGTGTGTGTGTGTGTAGGATGACGGTCACATGAGGACGTGTTGATATAACTTATATTAACACTTGCATTAGGGGTTGTACAAAGTACAAATTTTTACATGTATGTTAGAAATTTGGGCTTTGTATGTTTGTATTGCTGTATGAAATAAGTAGCGGAATTCTCAACACAAATAATATCATTCTATTGGACAGATTCACACCCACATGTGCTACTCCAACTTCAATGACATCATCCACTCAATCATAGACATGGATGCTGATGTGATCACTATTGAGAATTCAAGATCAGACGAGAAGCTTCTTTCAGTCTTCCGTGAGGGAGTGAAGTATGGTGCTGGCATTGGTCCTGGAGTTTATGACATTCACTCTCCTAGGATTCCATCTACAGAAGAAATCGCTGACCGAATCAACAAGATGCTAGCAGTCCTCGAGACCAACATCCTCTGGGTCAACCCTGATTGTGGCCTCAAGACCCGCAAGTATGCCGAAGTCAAGCCTGCCCTCAGCAATATGGTTGCTGCTGCCAAGCTCCTCCGCACCCAGCTGGCCTGTACCAAGTGAGTTCAGAAGGTGCCGTGAACTTATAATGGTTATTATCATGAGTGTGAAAAGGAATTATCCTATAAAGTTTGAATAATCTATCGGCTTCTTGTTGGGATGAGTATTTTTGTTTTTTAATAATCCCAGTAGATTATTAGTTGTGTTCTATGCGGCTTTCTATTTTTAAATTTTGTTTCTCCCTTTTCTTTTGTTTTCGTTTCCTGGGAATATTATCCCTCTTTTAAAGGAGATGGAAATTGAAGAATGGAAGCCTGTTACTGGTATCATCATCTGTGTTATCTTAGATCCCACTCTTTTGTTCGTCCAAATACCTCCCTCTTTTTTCATTTTTTCTTTCTTTCTTTTTTTTTTTTCCCCACATATTACAGAATAACTAATTGGATAATATGTTGGGTTTTTGGGTTGGCAAGGGCTGGGCTTTTAAATTTTAAGTAATGCTTAGCCCATGGCTTGATTGAATTTGTTGAAATCTGGTCCATGGTGCAGCCGGTTTTGGTCACTCATGTGGTTGAGATTGGTTGAACTAGGTTCAGTTTGAAAATGAGACCTCGACCATTTAGGCCTGGTCAGTTTGGTCTGTTATCTGGTACACCTTTCCTGAGAATTTGATGGAAATGAGTAACGGGAGTGCAACAATGTTATAATTAGAGCGCCTTGTACCCATGAGAAAAAGAAAGAAAGAAAGGATTAGGCCCTGCTTAAAAATGCCTATGGATTGATTTGCTCACGCTCTCAATGTGCCCACATTGGGGTAATTTTTTTTAAAATATGGTTATTATGTTTCCATCAGCATATGTTATTATAAGTTATATCAGCATCATGCATTGGGGGTTATACCCCTTACATTGATTCAATACCTCATATACTATTAATGCACAAGGTACAACTTTCAATGCGAGTGTTGATATAAGTTTTATGTATATATTTTTTTATTTTTTTTATTTTTTTGGTATCCAGATGTTCTAAAATGTTTATGCACCTAACTAATTCCTTGGACACATGCAATAAGAATGTCAAAACGAGATGATTACGGCATGTGAGATTAGATCTTGGGCGTATTAATGAATCAGATTTTAATCCGAATTTGATAATTCCAATATGATAAAAATTTGCGATCCATCATTCTATTGATATCGTGAATTAAGTAATGCCAAAAGTGAGAGAAACCCTATCCCTCTTTTCTCTTTTTGCCCCATGTTCCTCTCATCACATTGGATTTAATTTTATAGTTAATAAATTAAATATGAATAATGTTTATACTGATTTAATAATATGTCAAATTAAATATTTTACCAATGGTGAGTTTTATTAGTATTTTTTAGTTTATATATATAGATTTTTTGTAGGCATAAACACTATATAATAAAAGTGGTGAAATTTACTTCTTAAGTGATTTTTTTTAATATATATTTTAAAAAAGTCGAGGTTGTTCTTTTTCTCTATCTAAATTTCATATTTATTCCTTAATTGATCAAATAACAAGGTCCCGCTGTATAACCAAAAATAATAATAATAATCATAAAAAATAGGGGGACGTCCCATGTTGAGCACTTGTGCAGGGGACTCTCTAAACTAGAAGAAGGGCCTCTTGCAGATGCTTCAAACAAATAACCCCACAGCAATTGCCCTTTGCTCATGCGAACAGAACTAACAAAAAACAGTGATAAAACCAATCCAACATTTGTTGCTTCCGCTCCATAAATCATCTTGCATTGTTCCATAGCACCACATTTTGCCTTTGCGAAATCAGTAGTGGATCGAGCGAAATTTGGAGGGCAAAACGGGTAATATCCGAAAAGAAAAGGTGAAAGAATCATCTGGTAATAAAGAGTACAACACGCGGGAAGCATTGATGCCTCTCTCCCTCTCTCTCTCTCTCTCTCTCTCTCACCAAAATTTCAAATACTCACCATTTCCTCTCTCCAAAGTCAAAAACCAACGAACACCCAAGCCATAAGACGTTCCATCCCTTCATCCAGTGCTGCCTTCCTTCCTTCCTCTGCAACTTCCTCTCTCTCTCTCTCTCTCTCTCTCTCTCTCTCTAAAATCCAGAGAGAGAAAATCGAAAGAAGACGAACATGTACAAGACGAAGCTGCAAGAGCTTTGCCACCAGAAGCTTTGGGGCTTACCGAAGTACTCATGCATGAAAGATGGTCCAGACCACAGCCCCTGCTTCAAAGCCTCTGTCTCCGTCAATGGCGTCACCTTTGTCTCACCCAATGTCTCTTCCTCCTCCAAACAGGCTCACAACGATGCCGCTCGCCACGCTTTCACTCTTCTCACTTCTCCATCTTCCGGTATATATATACTTATGTCTATGATCCAGAATCTTTATGATTTGTTGCTTTTTCCTTTGTTTGTTTCGAAGAAAACTATTTTCCGGGAATGTTTTTAGGAGATTATGTTTCTGGGAAAGTTTTTTACCCTGGAAAGTTTTTCGAGGAATAATTTTCTTTGGAAACAAACAGAATTTGGGTTGTTCGATCATCCTTTCACGTGAAATCTCAATAGATAGTTCCTTGAGAAATTGTTTGTTTGTAGTTTCTTTGAATATATTGCAGAATTGCTAAGCTAACCTTTATTTTGTTCCATTGGAATTTGTTGCTATATCATTATTATGCTATTGCTCTGTTCGTTTCGATGGAAAATTTGTTTAGGGACATATTTTTCCCACGGCTCTGTTTCTTTTGGTGGAATTGCATTTTTTGGGTGAAACGTCAGTAGAGTTAAAAGTTGGAATTGGGGTTCGAAGAAAATAAAATCTTCCCAAGCTTGGTGATAAAATACTCATTTAAATACATGGAAGAAATCATTTTCCTGGAATTATTTTCCTGAAAATATTTTCTATCAGCACAGAAACAGTTTTAGATGCTATGTTAATGTAAAAATTAAGGCAGTGTATTTGGGCCTCGTGGAATTGGGGGCACAAATTTATCATCTAGAATGGAGTCGTGACGAAGCATAAATAATTTGATTGTATAAAAAGTTGATGTGATGTCTAAAAAATGGGTATTACTTGATGTAACTGATGACCCTTCTTACTCGTAAAATGATCCTTTAGGTGGTAAAGAATAGGTTCATTAATCTCTGGGTTCTTAGGGCTTACGTCTCTAGAAGTGGAAGGTCCTGAGTTCAACTTCCTACTCCCTCTTGGGAATCTTAGCCAAAAGGAGGGAAAAATAAAAATAAAAATGGATACTCTGTTTTGGCACCAACCACCTGCTTGATTTTTCCTAGGCATTAACTCATATAGATTGTGTGATGGCCTTACGCGTGTCCAAGGATTAGTTTGGCTGAAGGTCTAAATACCCTATTGGCAACAAAAGAGTAAGGTCCTTAATCTAAATATTACCGATATTTGATTAAATGATTTTGACTCCATCATATTTCTAAATATGCCCTGTGTTGGCTGCATAAATTTCTCATTGTAGTCCAAACTTGGTCCTGTTTTGGGTTGCTTTGGTGGAAGTTTTCACTAAAAGTGGGTTAAAAATGTTTTTACGAATTTTGACTTCCATAAATAGATGCATATAAAATGCCATTGTTATCGTTGTGTGCATTTGATCTCATGTTCTGTGACTTCTGTCCTTCAGTTCCCCTCCATGTATACAAAGGGAGCCACAGTGGGAATTCTTTCTTTCTTTCTTGCTTTCTTTCTTCTTTTTTTTTCTTTTTTTTTCCCCTTATTTGTGACATGACAATTTTAGCAATCTTACATGAAGTGTGCATTTTGGGACTGTTTTAACTTTTATATGTATGTCAAGTTGATTGCCTCAGAATATGACCCTTTCTTCTAATTTTGCAAATGTTGGAAATCTGACAAGAAGTGTGATTTTTTAGACAACAAAATATGGAGCTTAGTTAGTTGAAATCTCTTATCATGTTTGGAAAATTAAGTTAGCAAAAAAAGAACTTGATTTTGTATTGGTTTGTTTACCTTTTCTCATTTCCATTATTGTTTTGATAAGATTGTGAGCTTAAATACTAAAGTAGAGAGAGAGAGAGAGAGAGAGAGAGAGAGAGAGAGATTATGGTACGTGTTGTGTAAATGTATTTTCCAAAAAAAATTAGGTATCACTAATGTTTCTTTTTTTTTTTTTTCCAGATAATTCAGTGGTGAGCACTGAACCCAGTGCTGGAGGATCAAAGATCGAAGAAACATATCAAAGTTCCGGGGATCATTCAAATGCTTTGATTGTTAAAAATGGTAGGGAACTTGAAGATCAGTAAGGCTTTTTACTTAGACAATTTTCATATATATGTGTGTGTGTGTGTGTGTGTGTGGTCTCTTTAACTCTCTTGATTTACACACATGGTTGTTTTTTCTCAACTAGAGCACATTGTGCTGAAATAAATTTATTATTTCTAAGTAGAACTTTATGTTTAAGTTAGAAAAAATTAAGTTTTAATGTACATGGTCAGATCATGCATTTCGTTTTCTTTTTATAAAGATTTAGGCTTCTTCCAGAATGTAGTGATGGGACCATAGAGAAGGAATTATATATGATATACTTACTATGAATTAGACAGTGTTGCTTTGCTTCACTTTTGTTTCTCGTCATTTCTCAGGTTCTTCAATGCCAAGTGCTGAACCCAGTGCCAAAGGGCCAAAGATTGAAGAAACATATCAGAGTCCTAAGATTCAGTCAACTGCTTTGGTTGTCAAAGATGGTGAGAAATTTGAAAAATAGTGATTTCTCTGTATTTGTTTTCCTATTCCATTTATTTCGAAGTGTGATTGTTTTTTTATTTTCTGATTTACATTGTTTACACATTTGGTTTATACCATACACTTCATTGTGCCAAATCTTTAATCTAAATGATGTGAAATCATTACTTATGCTAGCATTTACTATGGCCATTCTTGTGGAGTTATAAAATGTTTCTGAAAAACCCTAGCTTCTCTCATGTGAGCACAAAAACCACATAAATTGCAGAAACAAAATATATGATTCTGTAAAATAAAAATAATTCTTTACTAAATTCATAACAGCACACCATCAATTATGTGCCTTATTTGGTTCATGGTTTTATAATAAATTAAAACAAGCTAGCCTTTAAAAATTGATAAATAAGAAATCTATATCTATACTATTATGTAAAAGAGTGTGCCATGCCAAGTGGCACATCTCTCAAGCCTTCCCGCTCACACACTGAGAGCGTGTGTGGCATGTCTCTCAAGCTAGTAAACCAGTTTGACTCAATAATCTACAAAAGGAATAAAAAATTAAAAAAAAATTAAAAAAATCCTTGCTTCTAACGATTTGATTCCAATATCTGCAAAGGAAAAAAAATAATAATTAAGGTCAGAAAACCACCAATCACGTGACTAAGGAAAAAAATCCTTAATTCTAGTGTTTTAACTGCAGGATCTTCAAAGGAAAAAAAAAAAAAGTAATTAAGATAAAAAATACCAATCATGTGACCAGTCGTGCTAACTAAGGTTCGTTTATGTACCATGCTTTGTAGTTAGGGATTTGTATGGTCTTTATCATACCTGCTTTGTATCTTGTTTGAATTCTCAACTCTCAAGTACAAGGTCAGCTCAATTGGAGTTATTATGTGCATCGCATGGGTTACTGCTTGTATATCTAATATTTTGAAGTAACTGATTGTTGAGGATCATTATGTCATGCCATTAATAAGATTGACAAAGCATTGTACATATCTCATGTGAACCTTAACATTTTTTCCCACATTTTTACATGTGATTTAGTTAATCACTATCCAAGGATATGTGTTAATGTAATATGCGTAAGTGCAGCTGTTTCACAGCATTCACATTTAGATGTCAGATGGTTTGCACTTATTTCTTTCTTCTTTTAATTAAAAATTTCATATAGCATTTTTAAAAAGAAAAAATTGTTTGTCATGTTATGATAACTTATGACCTTCTGACTTTTGGTGTCTTTCTCACCATCTTCAAATGATATCTTGATGTTTTCAGCAAGTAGAAGTATATCTTATGATTAACTCATGCTTGTAGATTCGCAACATCAGTACAAAAGCCAACTGCAGAACTATGCTCAGTGGAAAAATTTTGATTTGCCCTTGTATTCTAGTAAAAGTGAGGGCCCAAGTCATGCACCTAGCTTTAAAGCTACAGTTACAGTTGATGAACAGACATTTGAGAGCCCAGAGTTCAACACTTTGAAGGAAGCAGAACAAGCTGCTGCAAAGGCTGCTTTGATGTCTTTGTCGCTAGATGGCTTTCAAGAGGCAAGTTCCCTAAGCTAATTCTTGCAATTTTAGTTATCATTTTTCCCTTGTATAGGTGAGATGTAGATGCAATTGGATGTGGCTATTCATTCTATTGTATCATTTTCCAGGATGACTCTCGCTTTTACAAGAATCTTTTACAGGAGTTAGCTCAGAAAGAAGGGTTTTGCTTACCATCATATAAAACATTTAAAGCCGGGGCACCTCATATGCCAAAATTCTATTCCAGTGTGGAAGTCGAGGGAGAGATTTTTCAAGGGAAAGGAGCTAAGTCCAAGAAACAGGCAGAGATAGATGCAGCAAAGACTGCTTACACTGTTTTTAAAGAGCGTGAGTCAGTTACTCCTCCTCCACTCTTATCTATGTCATTGATTTTAACTTTAGGGACAGTAAGATTTTTTGGTTAAATGTTCATATTCACTAAGCATGAAATAACAGCGATTTTATATATTTTGCTTTTGGACATGTTTTCCATTTTGTTTTATTTTCTCGGAACATGTGTAATAGAGGAGGATGATCAGTCAAGTTGAACATATACAAAGACTTCCAAGGAAAGTAGCTGACCATGTGAAAAGGCTTGTTTTTTAACTTAAGATTGTATTTTGAGTCAAGCCTGCATTCTTTATTGTTCCAGAAGAACTGAACGGAGCTATGTTTTCAACTTTTCTGGAAATGGTTATGACTGTATCGGACCTATCTGGTTAGATTATAAGAAAAATTCCTTTGCGAACTATACTCCGCAATTTTTTGAATTTCTCCCAGTTTTTCTCTGTTAGCAACTAAATTGGCCCAATTTCATACAGTTGACTAAATTTTGTGTATGCACTCACACATTTATTATAAGATTTCTTTGTACATCCATATTTCTAGGCACTAATGTTTCAGTGTTACCAAGTTATAGAATTTTTCTAGGTATCAGTTTTTCCATAATTTATGAAGTTGTATCCTATCATTATTTCAGATTCAATAGCTAATATAGAGATGGTATGATATCTTGTTAATTACTGCTGGTGTGGAGGCATTCCCTAATGTTCTGCAGTTCTACTTGTGGCATTGTGGTATTTCTTAGTGCTTGGTCTGTTTGCTAAATATCCTTTTCTTTTCAAACTCACCACAAATAAATAAAATTCATCAATAGTCAATTAATTCTGTGCATTAGTGCAAGAATACCAGGCCATCCCATAGCTTATATTGTAATGTTGAATTCTCTTTTGTTGTTCTTGATTACTGGAAAAGTATTGGTTATACAACTATACAAGTATTGGTTAGACAACTATACAAGTAAAGGATACAAGATGAACTTGAAATCTTAGGCAAGTGCTCGAAGAGTGGATTGCATATTCAGATCTTAAAATCCAGAATATATTGTATGAAAGGCCCTTTCAAAAATGGAAAAGTGAAATAATTATTTAAACCCAGATCATCCTACTCTCAGAATCAAGGCCTTCTGCAAAAAAAATTTCTACTTACAAAATTCCAATTCATTGTTCTAGTGAGATTGATATTATTTTTTGGAATCGGGTATTATACAGCTTTCTATTTTATTCCAAGTTTTTTTTCTGTTTTCTCGTGTCTCATGACTGGTTGGAAACCTCTTCTATTCAGCTGGTTCTTTTTTGAAATCAACTTACTTGAGTTTAAATATATGGATGCTGAATAAATTCAGCATGAGAGGATAGAAGAAGAACTGTTGCACCATCTAACAATATTCTTCTCTTGTTAGTTACCAGTGCATCTCTCTCTCTCTCTCTCTCTCTCGCTCTTTCTCACTCCACACTTTTGAACTGATCTACCAAGTTACACAATAAATTTGCATATCCGACTTATTTTTTTGTTTGTTTTGTTAATTGTATTGACCATTTGGTAAATCCATGGTAATGATTTGACTTGATAATTTGCCTTCTGTGTTCAGGTAGACTGAGTCGTAGTGTTGAGTTCAATTCACCCAGTTCCCCAGCAGATGAAGCTTCTGAATCTACACCTGGCTTGGACTCACTAATCCCTGTTGAACTGCTGCAGAACCAGAACCCCGGAGTTACATTGGTTTCATCTCCACCCATTAAATGCGAGGAATCTGCTGTAGAAAGTGAAGGTAAAGTCTTCCTCCAATTTCCCACTATTCAAGTATATATTATCCTACATTTATTTTGACACTTTTTAGTTTTTACAAACTTCCAAACCTAGTTTATATGATATTGGCCCCAAATTGCACAGATTGTCCAATATATTCATGGCATTTGTGTCTCTGACAGATGTAGTAGTTTTGTCTGCTGAGAACTTATCAGCCAATGCCAAAGTCAGCTCTCGGGGCTTCAATCCATCTCTGTTAGTCCCAGATATCAATAATCTGATCGGAATCAAGAACCCATCTTCTTATACTGAATCAGTATCTTCCTCACCCAAAGAAGGCCCTCTATCTTCTCCGACGTTGACACCTCCTGACCTTTCTGTGCTCTCAATGGAAGATACAAATATGGGGAAGATCACAGGACCTAGGAGTTACTTGCTCTGCAACAGGTTTAGAGTGTATCCATGCATCCCTGATATCACGTTCCCCGAGGGCATCACTTTGCTGCCCATTAGTGATGACAAGTGGGTGGCTGTGAGCTTGGAGTTCCCAAATGAAAAAAGTACTTAATTTGGTGGAGCTACGTCTATCATTGTCTCCTTTTTTCCAAAGTGATCACTTTCAATGTTCTCTTACATTAGCATACTACATTTTTAAGTTTTAACCAAGTGGCTCATCCACACTGAAAGTAACTAAAAGAAATTATCATATATAGAAGACATTTTCACTACTTGTAAAATGAATTGATGTGTTTGGTTTAAGTTCTGAATTATTTTCTCCATTTTTTTGCTTTTATCTCTGGTATCAACAAAGTGTGACTAATCTTGAATTTCTATCAGTGAAGATTTGAAGATTTTTTTTACATGTTTAATTCTCTCAGTTGAAGCCTCGAGCTTCTGGCTTATCTGAATTCAACTCTTCTCTGGTGGCAACCCTTTTCATTAATAGCTGGACACAGATTACCATTTGCATTGTGCCACATCATACTTTGGAGTGGTATACCTGCAGTTTACCCAAAAACCAGATAATTAAAATGCCAAAGTACCCTTCACAGTGAAATGTGGCAAGCTGGCAGCACACCTTGGTGTGATGGGTGACTGGATTTACTGAAGAGGCTGCTGCAGGATAAGAGTCAAACCTTGTCTGTTATGAAATGCTATATATTTGACTTGCTAAATTACTTTGATACATTAGGATTGAATTGGGAACCTACACCTTCAAGCCCATAGCACAAAATTTAGATGAATGGCTTGGGGAATATTATATATTATTATATTGATTTAATTCTTTGGGATTTGGGAAATAAAAACTATATTAAGAAAGTATTTCTAACTGCTCACCAGACAGTGTCTAAAGAAAAAACTTGGGACTGGAGATTTAGTGGCTACTACTACAGTTTGAGAGATTGAGGGGATTGTATTTTTTACATTTTTTTACCTCTGAACAATCCCTCAATCACCACCCTTTTTTCCTCCCTCCCGTACAACAAAAAAAGAGCAAATAAACAAATAAATAAAAGAATAAAAAGAGGTTAGAATTTGAAACTACGCAACTGACATGTTTTGCAACTACAACAGCTGCCTCATTTGGAAAATCATTGGTGATGGTGTAATCACCTCAAAACAGATTTTGATTGCATGCATATTGTAGCGTTCAAATTGCTGTTTTTGTTAATGCTTTAAGGATTATATACATTTTTCAAACATGAAGGGATCAAAGTGTTTGAAGACAAACTAGAGGAGTGCAAAGTGTTTTTGAATGAAAATTGAGAGGGTGAAAAAGGAGCACATCGTGAAGTGTGAGAAGATTAGCATTTAAGCTTCACCATCTCTTTCTATTCTCTTAAGCCATTGAACCAAGCATAAGGTTTAGGAAGAAAAAGAAGAAGAAGAAGAAAGTCAGCAAGGTCAATTGCCCCCCCCCCCCCCCCCTCCCCCCCCCAATCCTTGGTTGGACTGTTATGATCACTGATGGAGTTATTCTTTGGAATATTCTTAGACTTTGTCCAATGTAAAATTAGCAATAGGACCAGTGAGATAGAGTGGAGATCTGAGGCAAGGATCTAGTTTTCTCTCTCTCTCTCTCTTTTTAATATTTATTTTTATTGTTGCTTTATTGTTTTTTTTCGCTTTTTTTTTTTTTTTTTTTTTTTGTTGTTGTTGTTGTTGTTGCTAGTTGCATTAAGTTGATCTTTGAACTTGATTTTTTAGTTAATTTAACTTGATTCTAACTTAAAATTTAACTTGATTTGTAGGGCTTAAAATTTTAAATTGATAAGATTAACTTGAGTTTTTTAAAAACTTGTTATATGAGATTTTAACTTGTTCTCAAATTAAGTTAAAAGAATTCAACTTGATTTTAACTTGATTTTACAAATTAAGTGTAAAATCAAAATGTTCAACCTAACAAACTTTAACTTGATTTTAGGGCTTAAAATTTTTCATTGATAAAATTATCTTCATTTTTGGGCTTGATTTTTTAACTTGATCTTTTATAATCAAGCTGTTATGTGATGTTTTAACTTGTTTTCAAAATGAAGTTGGAAGAATTTATCTTGATTTAAACTTCATTTTTAAATATTAAGTTAAATTGGTTTTAAATATTCAGCATCATAGGTTTCGTTTTCTTCCTTGGAGGGTTTAGAAATGAAAACTTGAGATTTTCATGGTGTAATAGGCTTCAAATTGTGTTTGGGTATATTGGTCATTACATAATAGGATTAATCAAGTGAATATTCAAATAGACCAATCACCAATAAGCCATCTAAGCTTATGTATTCAGCCTTCTACATTCAACATGTATAGCAATGCCCAATTTAAAATAGACTTAAATAATAAATATATTCTATTAATTTGGATTCTTTTTCACCTAGTTTGAGAAAGCAAGAAATCCCAAGGGAAGGAAGGAGATGGTCCTTCTCATTCCTCCTAGTCCTCATTCCTTTTATATCAGTTAATACCTTGGTAACATAATTAGGAAAAACAATTTTTTACTATCAATTTTCATCTTATTAATCCCCCATGAGAAGCAGTTCTGTCTCTGGTACTCATAATAGAATTAAGGCTTTTGTGAAACAATTTTGGTATTTATCTTCTATTACTTAAGAGACATTAGAAAATAGATCACATCTGGATTATTGGTTAACAATCTAACTTCTGAATTTTGATTCCTTGGTTTACTATCCGACAAAAATGGTTTTTATTTTTTATTTTAATTTTTCTCTACAACTCTTCTTCTTTGCAAATTTGATAAGAGATTTTTCTTTAATACTAATGGATTAAGGAGAGATTTTCGGTCCAAGTTTTATTCAATAATAAATAAGATGGTTATTGCAAAACCGCAAAAATGAATAATAATAATAATAACAATAAGCAAAATGATATAGAGGCCGAATAGGTAGGCCTAACAAGTTGGCCTACATCCATATAAAGATTTATCTTATAAGTAGTTATCCCTCACATCCTACGATTTTAGGGATTTGTATCAATATAAATTCCATAATTTGCTAAAATTCAAACATTCTTCCCATTATTGTAGACGTTTCTTTCTTCCACAACCAACTATTCATGCGTTTTATTTTCATTATTGTAACCTTCTCACCTTCTTCCACAAACCAGCCACTTTTGCGTTTATTTTAGAGCCAATTAGGTATGTGTGTAGTGTTATGTTTTGCAGGTATTCGACTAGTTTGTTTATCATTTTTTTTTCGTGATCATGATACACTCTTTTTCGTTTGAATGTTGATTAATAATATGGCATAAATGCATGTTGTTCAATTTTGAAAATAAGTTATCAAGTGACATAAAATGATATCAAATTACTATGAAATTATTATGAACAAGTTATTATATAAATGCATATTGTTCAATTATGAGAATAAGTTATCAAGTAGCATAAAATGATATGAAGTTACTATGAAATTATTACGAACAAGTTATTATATAGATGCATATTGTTCAATTTTGAGAATAAGTTATTAAGTGACATAAAATGATATCAAGTTACAATGAACAAATGACTATGTGATATCAAGTTATTATACAACTTTACTTGGAGTTATTTAAATTAAGTTATTTTTCATTCATACTGTGAAGATGTTATCTGATTCCTAATGTCTTTTTCCCCAAAACAAAAGAGAAACTTATGTGTATCATTGTAACTCAATAAAACAGAAAAAACCAGAGAAAGAGGGCTCTTTATTTTGGGAGGAGAATCAAGGGACCCAGAGGGTCTCTTGATAACTTGTGTTTGATGGAAGAGAAACCAGCGAACTAGAGAGAGGAGGGGAGTCTGTAAATGATCGTTTTCTCCTAGAAGGTAATTTGTTTGAGGAAGGAAGAGACGTTTGGTTCGTGATTTTCTCACTCAAAAACTGTAAGGGGTTATTTAGTGATTGTGGGGGCAGATTTTAGGGGATTTAGGGATTTCAGCTTATCTTTCCTTTTTTTAAGAGACCAATAGAAAAACGCTACATTAGTAGGTCAGCCAAATAGGTTTATAGAGTAGTCTCATATAGAGGGACTCTAATAATAATAATAAAATACTTGAATTAAAATGTTTAGAAAACTCCATTATTCTCCTAATAGACACTGAAATATAGATAGCAAAACGTTGTATTAACAAAAAAAAAAAAAGTTTGAAAATGTGGTTACAAACTATGCTATCAGTATAACAGAAAACATGTTTTGTAATTATGCTTTCGTTATAAGAAGAAATTATTATAAATTAATTAATTTAATTAAACCCTTCAGTATAGGAAAATATTTAAAATAAAAAATATAAATAAAAGGGTGAAAAAGCGTGTTTAAACTTTAAAATATAATACGGCGTATTTTTTTTCTTTCTTTTATAAGAAAAATAAAAAAATAGTTTAAAAAGCGTGGTTTTAGGTTAGGGTGAAAACGCAGCCACGCTTTCAGTTTCTCTATCTCACCCTTCTCTCTCTCTCTCACAGCAGATCTCAAAATCGACGCCGGCGAACACTATCCCCGACGACTCCTACCCTCCGACCTACGTACAGTATCGAGACCGCCGCCGACGACCTCTCAGACCGCCGTTCTGATTCGCTGTTCTCTCCTCACAAACATCTTCAACAGGTTACATTCTTCTCTCCCTGAAATTTCTCTTCATACTCATCTTCTACGAACCTGTGAATTACTTATTTGGGTTTCAGATCTAGGGTTTATAATCAAGTGTTTCACTATTTTTTTAATTTTTTACAGTAAAGGGTTTCAGATCAAGGATTTTTCTAAAAATCTAGGGTTTCAGATCTAGGGTTTGTAATATATTTTTTTTGTCTTTTTACCTTCCGTACGACTTGTCACAAATTAAAGCTTGGGCTGCCATTTTAAAATTTAAAAAAAAAAAAAAAAATCAAATCTTCTAGGGAAGTTGTGTTGAATATTGCCCCATACATTTTTTTAAAAAAAAAAAGGAGAAAAAGAAAAAGAAAAAGAAAAATGTATAACTAGTAAGAAAGCACAGCTCTTGAATGATAAGCTACGGGAAACCTTTTGTTGAATTTGTTATTAAAATATTTATGAAGTGCTGTTGAGATATTTTATTTTTGATTTTTTCTGAAAGTTTAGTAGCAGTCAGGCACACATGATGCATGTGAATGTGGATGCACCCTTAGTATTGCACACGGCCTTAAAATACCATGTCTGATAAAACTCACTCCAAAACGATGACTAATCGAAATTGTTGTCTGCTCTTGTAGTTGGTTAGAATTGGCCGGTGAGACTATAGCCATATTTCCCCTTTCTTTCTCCGGCCTGACCAATTTTGTAGTGCAAATTAACATCCTATAGGCATTTGGCCCTTTTACGCTTTTTCTGTAGTGATAATTATTTGTTGAATATATATATATATATTTTTTTTTTAACAAAAAATATTTCTGTATCGAGTATCGACTATAGAGTTTAAAACAGGTGTATCATGGAAGATGATTGATTGTTGAATTCAAGAGAAGATCGAACTTTATATATATATATATATATATGTAAGGGAGAGAAGCATATTAAAACAACAAAAGATTAATGAAGGAAGATTAATAAAGGAGGATGATGGAGCTTACCGAAAATTTTATTTTTAATGATTATGCATGTTGAGTGAGTGAGGGAGAGAGGCAAAGAGAATGTGAGTTAGTGAGTACTGAGAGAAGGAGAAATGTATGAGAGTGGGGGAGAGAGAGAAGGGGGCAAGACAAAGTGGAATTTTAAAAATTGTGATATCTATTATGGGAGAGGGAGAGGAAGAGGGTGAGGGAGAAGTGCGGTGTGAGTAAAAATAGGGATTTCAAAACTGTTAGGTAACTATATATATATATATATATATTTTTTTTTTTTTACAAAAAAAAAAAAAGCTATATTTTTTGTTAGGTTGAAAATTATTCTTACGTTACTATTTAATAAAAAATAATATCTTCATAAAAAATAAAAAAATAAAAAATAATATGGATGAAATAAAGGTTGTTAATGTTTATAGACCAACCAATATATAATAATAATAACTAGTAGCCGGGCGCATGTGATGCATGCACAACATAGTAATTATAGTAATATATAAAAAAATAAATATTTTTTGGAAAGAACAAAACAAAAAACATAACTAGACAGGTTAAATTCAATCCTAGTGTTAAAATCATTCTAGAGAATACTTTTGACATCATTCATTCTTTGTTGGCACCGTCATGGACTCATCTCTCTTTGATGATTTTCAATTCCTAGAAAGGCAGAGAACAAAAAACTTAGAGATAGTGAGTTATTTATTTATTTATTTTTTTGAGAGAGAAACGTGGGGTGAGATAGGGAGTTATTATTATTATTAATTTTTTTTTTTTGGGAGATAGACATGAGATAGAGAGTGTGAGAGAGGGAGGGACATGGCGAAGAGAGGGAGAAATATGTTAGGGTGGGTAACTGTTTTCAAGTTGTTAAAATTACAAGATTTGCTAACCTTATGAAGTTGTAAGGGGTTTTTAGTGAGTTTAGGTGCAAATGTGCAAATCAACGACAAAGAAGGTTCTCTTAATATGGAAGACAATAACTAGTTGTCTGGTGCACATGCATCACGTGTGGGACCCAATTAAAGTGTGATGCGAGACTTTAGCAACTAAAAACACATACAATCATTTTCCAGCATCAATACATTTAAAATTATCTAAAATCCATTGCTTATTGAATCAAACATATACATATGTTCTCATAAATTTAGGTAATCCATAAAAAAGATATATAAAAATACAAAATTGAAGACACATTCACAAACTCGCAAAGAGAATTTTCAAGTACAAATATTTTTATGAAGAGAATCTTCAAGTACAAATATGTTCCTTGCAGCCTATTAGCTATACATGGCAGTGTTGATCGTGCCAGGCACTCAGCAAGCCTCACCATCGCCCATCTTGATTTCCTTGATTGCTTTTAACCGTGGTGTTCATGGTGGCTAGGATGAGAATGAGAGACATAGGTAAGTGGTTAAAGAGAGAGACAGTGTTAATGGGAGTGAGAATAATGAGATAAAACATTGTTTGTGGATAAGAAATTTTAAAAATCTGGTAACTGTTTTACTAAGTTTCTAGGGTTTTAAAAAAATGAGAGTTTATTTATAATCCTTCCAGTAAAAAAAAACAAAAAAAAAAAAATCTATAATTCTAATCCAGCTATCCAAATTTCCTACGTTTCTCTCTCTCTCTCTCTCTCTAAATTTTAATAATCCATTTTTAAAAGTGGAAGTTTATCCATATTTTTTAAAATTTTGAGAAGTCCTAAAAAGGTGGAAGCTATGTTAGTATTCCATGAAAACTAAATTTAAGAGAGAGAGGGAGTGGGGCTATGTCAATTGTTGTTATTATGGGTGGGGGAGGGAGAGGGAGGTATAGTGGGTCAGAGAGAGAATGTGGGGGTAAAAATTTTAAATTTTTTGGTAAATAAATCTAATTGTGAAAATGACAATATTGTCCTTAATTATTGTTTAATAAATAATAAAAATGGATAAGAGAAAGGTTATTAGGTAATTTCCAGTCTAACCAACCACAAAGTGTGTTGGCTTAGTATAGATAGTATAGATAATAATAATAATAATAACTAGAGGTGGTGGCACATGCGTTGCATGTGCAAGCACAATATCCTAGATATCCCCTTATAATGTTGGAGAGAATTGTGGGTAATTGGTAGTTTATTTGAATTCAAATTAATATTAGTTTTACTATTTTTATCCTTTTAATTATTTAAGTTGTAATGTCGTAATTGGGGTATTTAAGGAATAAAATTGTAAGCACACTAATTCCCTTCTTCCTTTTATATTAGTAGGTGGTGGCACACGCGATGCGTGTGCACATACAATACCCAAGAGTAAGACGCAAAGGAAAACTTATGAACCTTGAGAGCAAAGACCCAGCGATTCTCTTGCAGTGATTTATTCAAAGCTTTTCCAAATGGTGCTTTGCTTCGGGCTATTGTGCTTCTTAATTTGAAGATAAAATTGGTTTAGTTTGGTATAAGAGAAAGATGGAGATGGAGATCATGATTGGAGAGGAGATGGAGTTTGTAACTGGTGTTTGAGGGAGAGGGAATAGGTAACTGCTTCTTAGCAGCAAAAATAAAATAAAATTTAAAAATAGATAACTGCTTCTTTATTAGTTTACCTAGGAGAGTGGAAGAGGGGAGAGAGGATTGAAAGTGGTAGAAGGAAACTCTTATTGAGGGTGGTTACTGTTTGTGGGAAAGAGAGTTGTGAGAGGCAATATGGAAAATTGGGGTGATATCATCATTTTATCCATGCATCTTATTACTTATTTTCAACTTATATCCTTTTTTTAGAGTGGCAAGTAATTTTTATGTTGAGGATAATTTTGGAAAGAAAATGTGATGACACTAGTCCTCTTCTTCCCTTTATAATAGTAGAGATAGATTGATAGATAATAATATACTAGAAGTTGGGCACATGCGATGCGTGTGCGCAACAATTAGTTGATATTAACAAATTGATGGATAAAAAATAAATAGAACGAACGAATAAAAATGCAAAAAATGAATTACTCCTTACTTTTGTGAATGGTAATTTACGATAATTTATTTCTTGATGTGGTTGTTGTCTTTGTTTTTTTTTTTTTCCCCCCTTTTCCTTTGCATACTATTTTTCTATTCTTCATTTTTTATGATGTTTGCAAGTGAGAAATATGGAGTGGGAGTGGAGTGTTGGAGGAAGATCATAGAGGGAGAAAAGATAACCGTTAGATGTAAAAAGAAAAAGATAGAGAAGTTGATTTTGACAGTTTTTGATGAAAAAATTTAGGAACATGTGGATAACTTTTAGGTTTTTTGTTGTAGAGCCATAATTGACCTTGATTGTCTATAAGATATAAATTTTAGAAGGGCATTTTAGTATTTTTAATTACAATCCAACCACAAAGAGAGTTCTGTTAATATAATAGTATAGATAGTATAGATAGTAGAGATATAGTATACATGAGTACAATATTAACATGTTTTGATTTTGATTTGATTTGATTTTATAATTATTACTTTTTTGTTATGCATTGGCCATACTAATTATTATATTCTAATAATATTTGATACATTAAAATTAAGAAATTAAGTCTGCCAAATAGCATATGATGTTTTCGTTAAAACCCATTGGATGAGTTGGAACAAGCTCTATGACAAATGAATCAAGGGCAAATGGGATTTAGGCACTTGGAGTCCTTCAACTTGGCTCCCTTGGCTAAACAGAGTGGCACCTACATATGGAACATCAAGCTCTACTGAAAAGAGTTCTTAAAGTTAAATAAATGGTTCTTTCCTATATGCAAAGGATTATACGAACTCTTCTTGGGGTTGGAAAAGCATACTTGAAGGAAGGCAGGTGCTTAGAAGTGGGGTTGCGTTGGAGGTTAGGGAATGGAAAGAAGATTAGACTATGGATTGATTGGGATTGGAAAGTTAAAAAATAAATAAATAAAAAACGGCAGTGGTGCATTGGTTTTGTTACGAGAGATGCTTTTTGAAATTTAGTTGTGGCAAGAGCAGAGAGGTAACAGAGTTTTGAGTGCCGAAAGTATAAAACTGATATCAGCAGGCGAGGCTTTGAATTATGCCATTTGCAATGGTTACAGCAGGTTAATATTGGAAGGAGACGCTACTTCATCAAAAAAATAGGTTTTCCATGTTATCAGGCTCTTAAACCAGAAGAGAAAATTTAATGTTGACAATGAGATCTACGTTAAAGACATCCCGAGTTTAGTTTTCATGTTGAGGTTTTGTTGTTTTGTTACGTGACTTATGTCCATCACTCCATTGTAGTTGTAATGGAGCTGCCTATTCAGTGGCAAGTTGTGCTGTTGGAGCAGATTCTGCTGAAGAGTGGAGGTGTCCTGCATCCATTATGATTTGTTGGAATAAAATGTTATTTATCTTGGTTTTTTTTTTTTTAAAAAAAAAAAAAGAAAAAAAAAAAAGAAAAGCGTATGATATGTTGTGAAAAAACAGGGCCACATATTTGTGCAATAGGCATGGTATTTATGTGTGTTAAAATATCTTGCTTTAAGTAATTTATATAGTTGAAATAAAAATGTGGTCATAGTATGCATACATATAAGTTCGTGAGTGATTCTAATTAATTGGAAATAAATATTGTTTCATGAGTATCTTAATCAAATCACAAGAATTTGAGTTTTAACGGCTTATTATCCTCAAAAGAATGAAAATGCTATAAAATTGATCAATTGGCCAGTATATAATGCACATAGGGCTTGACTCTATCTTAGTCCTTAAATAAATTCATTTCAAATTTTACAATTTTGAAAATCTAGACAATGTGCTACATCTTGTCTTTTTAGTTAGTTGAAAATGCTTCATTTGACTATATTTTGAGACACATTATGATAGACACGTTATGATCTTACCAAATTTCTGATAATTCATGTTAAAAAAATGTGAAAATTGAATTTGTGGTAATGAAAAATCATTTTCTTTATCATATATGCGTATTCATACTCACCTAGAATACCTGTTCAAGAATGATACGCCCGCGCAAGGTGCCACCTACGTCCTTTTCAACACATGGATGGTGTTGAGTAAATACTTTCATGTCTTTAGAATACGATTGAGTTGTTTCCTTATAGAATCTTTCGTGTTCATGTTAGTAGTTGGCACCTTGATGCATAATCATTAATGAACTGTTCACTTGGACAGTTTCGGAATGTATACTACTCAACCATTATGTATATATGCATTTAATACTTTTATGAAAGTTTTAATGCATTTCCAGAACGTTCTCCAGGTCTGAGCTTAGAAAGGACCTAGCAGTGGTTACTACTGTCCAAAAAGTTATTCATACTCTGTTATTTTTCATGTAAAGTATTTATTTTTGCTTCAACTAATGTGATTTATTTCTTTGTAGTGTCATAGATAGTGCAGAGTTCTTGTGATATTTCTATATATTGGTGAGTTGCCTTTTTCCTATGCTTTCCATCTTTAAATTGGAAGCAGTCTAAAAGTTTATCGACTGATTAGGAAAAGAAAGAAGATAAAAAGATGGTTGTTTTATGCTGATTTGTATTGTTAACATCTCTTTGGGAGCAATTGCTTTTTGGACGTATATTTAATGATGTGAACACAAATTAGTGGAACTGACCTTAATTATATGGCTGCACTTTGATTGAGATTTCCTCATAATGGTTTCGACTTGTGAAGGTTAGGGATGGAACATGTTGTGTGTATGTTCTACTGGGGCGGAGAGATAATACAAGACCCCAATGAAGGCATAACATACAACCCCAATGAGGCGACAGGGCTTTACGATATACCTCGCCAATCAACACTGAGTGAGTTAGTTGATATGCTTGTCCCCATAATGGCTGAAAACAGGGAAAGTGTTAGACTCAAGCTGATATGTAGATACCCATATTCAACGCCGATGGGCATGAAATACAAGAGATTGTTAATCAACGATAACCGGACTTTGAAAAATGTACTGGATATCCCTGCAAGGTACTCATCCCTTGATTGCGTTGAGGTTTATGTGGTGAAGGATACTCCCTTACCGGATGCACCCCTAAGGACATTGCAACAGCCTGGGACAGTCACTCATTTGTTGACACAGGGGAGCGACACCACAGCTCCTCGGCCTCAAGAATCTCATGGCACCGGTCTCAACACTGATTCAGGCCATCACACCCCAGTGCATACATCTTTACCAAGTTTTGGCCAGTGCATGCCCGAAACTATAAACATAGAGCATACAGGGGGTGACAGCAGGAGTCCAATGGGTCAGTCTGGTCGGACCTGTGTCATGGATAGAGGCACCTTAAACCCAGGGCCCATTGATGGGACATTGCTCTACATGCAGCACTTGCATCGATCCCGTGATCTATGGGAGAAATCGGTATGTCCACTTATGCTTATCACTACGTGATTACCATTTCATTACTTGCACATTTGACTAATTAAAATTTATGCTGGCCACTTTTGTTACAGGATACATCTACTCTTACATGTAGAAAGGCTGAGAGAGGACTGTGGGCCAGGCCATTGTCCCCACGGTTGCTACCGTACCTTCTACGGGCAGGTTTCTATGGTCTACATCGCGTGGGCTTGATTCGGCTGGACCATGCGCTTATTACTGCTCTAGTTGAGCGGTGGAGGGTGGAGACGCACACCTTCCACCTGCCTGTTGGTGAGACGACTGTTACATTGCAGGATGTATCAGTCATATGGGGCGTCCCCATAGACGGTCCACCTATTACTGGTACTGATGAGTCCCGCACTGTAGAGGAGTGGCAGACGCTGTGCGTGGAGTTGCTGGGCAGAGCCCCTGATCCCAGCGATTTCAGTTCTGGCAAACTCAGGATCTCATGGATAGTGGAGCATTTCTCCACCCTCCCTGATGATGCAGATGATGCCACTGTGTTGCATCATGCGAGAGCCCGTATACTACATCTTATCGGGGGTATGTTATTGCCCGATAAGACGCAGAACCGAGTGCCGCTCATGTACCTCCCACTGCTGAGTGATTTTGACCAGATAGGCACATTGAGCTGGGGCAGCGCATGCCTTGCGAGTTTATATCGCAATCTTTGTCGTGCAAGTAAGTCTGGCACGAAGGATATAGCAGGGCCACTACTTTTACTTCAGGTAACTAAGTTTGTGATTTATACATGAACTACCAGCATTCTCATATATTTCTAATTATAAATGCCATGCTTAAAATAATCGGTACAGATATGGGCGTGGGAGAGGTTGCCACGCATGGCTCCACGTCGAGATATTGATCCTGCAAGGCCCACGCGGGGCCAGGACACCATCCAGGTGGGAGAGGTTGAGCTACCCATAGGACCACATGGGTGTAGGTATGGTGCATGTGATCATCAATTTTTAGTTAATTCAATTTGAACATGATTATGTATACTAACTTCATTATTTATTACCAAATTTATGATAGATGGGGTGTTCACTTTATACTTGAGAATACCCCTATGCATGTTGTCACAGTCTATCGCGACCAATTGGACCAGTTGAGGGATGTTGATGTAAGTGTTTATATTTATTTATGGTACGATTACATTTATTGTCTTAGTAAAACATCATTATATTATTTTTATTTCAGTACATTTGGCAGCCATATAGTGAGGAGCTGATTGCTAGCCTCCCAGAGTACTGTCGTAATGGGATGGACATATGGCGCACGCGGTCACCTCTTGTTTGCTTCGAAGTGGTCGAATGGCATTTTCCTGACCGCGTCCTCCGTCAATTTGGCCTCAGACAGCCGATTCCAGATTTGTGTGACACTGAGCCAAAATTGCACCACATTGATCGGCGTGGGCACTCCGGGAAGAATTGGGGTCATGAACACAAGTCTCATATCCAAATGTGGGAGGAACGTCGTGGAGGCATTGTAGATGGAGACGTCAAGGATGAGCGGATGAGATACGATGACCCTTATATGGTTTGGTATCGGAGTATTACACGCCTCTTGATTGGTAATCCCGCGCATCGGGTTGAGGATGGATACCAGGGAGCGGGAGGAGTCGTTGAGCTCCTGGTAAGTTATGTGTTACTGGATGATGTTAATTACATTTTATGGATTATTGAAATATTATTTTATCTCTAAATGATTAATAAATTTGCTCCCTTATTTATTTGTAGACTCAATGCGTGTCGACTATCTACAAGCGCTCTGATAGTACTTTGCTCAGTCAGCATGGAGCGGGAGAGCTATCTGCCGCAGTGGATAGTATGCGCCAGACCTGTTATTTGACATTACTGACCATCCGGGAGCGGGATCGTCTAGCATCAACTCGTAGAGCAGACGCTGGTGATCCACAGCCTACCACCACTGGCCCTTCACCATCAGTTGAGCCCTCATCGGCTATGCCTCTGCTTGCCTTTGATGGCCCTTCATCATCAGTCGGGCCCTCATCATCTGTGCCACCACATACCCCTATTAGCCCATCACCCTCAGTCAGGCCATGTGCTGACAAGGACATTTTAGATGCAGATGAGACTGCATCACATTCGGGAGGACGGGAGGATCTCACGCCACTGCCTGCAGTTACGCCATCGTCTCCTTTACCATCGACTCCCTTTGTCTCGTCACCATTACTGTCGGTCGGGTCATCTGTTGCTGCAAGCCCCAGTGCAATTACCCAGTACAACTCTCCGCAGAAGCCTGTGATCAAGAAAATATCTATGCTACTTAAGCAACCAGTACGGGGTAAAGGGCGAGGTGGCATAAGAGGACGGGGTCGAGCCCGAGGTAGAGCCGAGGATAGGGGTAGGGGTCGAGTTCACCATCCAGAGGCTATACCTCCACCTGCCACGACTTGTGAGCACCCAGTTGGTGAGGGGGTTTCGCAGATCACGCAGCCTGTATCTCCCCATGCTACAAGTTCAGCAGACCCACCAGTTGAGGCAGCAGCCGATACCACCCAAGCAGGGACAGCAGATACCACCCAAGCGGCGGCACCGGATACAACCCAAGCAGCGACAGCAGATACCACCCAAGCGGTGACAGCGGATACGACCCAAGCAGCGACAGATTCATCTGGACAGCGTGGTCATGCAGAGCATCGCAGGAGCCACTCTCCCGAGTCAGTTGACCTTATTTATCGACGGACCAAGAGAGTCACGCGTCGACCTGCGTATGGTACATAGTGATTTTGCATATTGAAAATTTGGGTCCTTGGATATTGAACTTGTTGGTAAGGTTTACTTTGTAGTAAGAAATAGAATATATGATCGCATTATTCATTAGTGTTATGTGTTGCCTAAAATGATTGTATTGTAATTACTCAAGTGTTACTTTATTGTAGTTCTTATCGAGAAAGTTTACTAAGTAGAATAGATCTAAGTAACTGGCTATAGCTAGAAACAAGACTTTGGACTGGATTTAATATTGCACCCCATTTCTTGATATTCTTGACATTTTCATGGCTATCTTCAAGTTCAAGACAGCTAGCTTTTCACACGTGTACTGGTTTGCGATTGTAAACTCAGTTAATTCATTATATTCAGTTACACAGCCTCTGCGTATAATTAATTATATATGAATAGGTGATGTAGTGGTACTTAGTTTGTTTAACTATGGAGTGTATACTAACGTACGTGGACTGTAGACCTCATTGTGGAATACGATTTGGATGTGTGGATGGACATGATATTATATAAATGTGATTTCTATAGGTTGTTAGACAAGTCGATAACTTGGGATTGTCTGATTAATAGATTGAGTTATGTTGGATTTTTTCTAAATTTTAAAAATACATATTTTAAATAAAAGTATTCCCCATCAATATTGTTCAAAAACTAATAAATTAACATTTACGTCAACATTTAATCTTAATAATTCGTGACCCTTCTGATCGATTGTTTTTCCTTCTTTTTTTTTTTCACTCAAGTAATTTCTCAAAGTAACTTTTGTCATTTGACATTAGTTTACAAAATTTTCATGAATTTTTATTTTTATTTTTTTGGTTGGATTACTGAATCTCAGATGTGTCGCTTCTTTTTTTTTTCTTTCATTTTCACAGGTACAAGCTGCAATTTTGATCAATGATTACTAATGGAGAGAGAGTATTACTCTTTTGACGCTATAGTGTTCTAGTAAATATATCTATACTATTATAAAAAGAAAACTTGGTTTGGTCTAGATCTTCTTTTGTCTCTACTAATTATTATTTTTTTTTAATTTTAAAAAAAAGGCCTTTTACAAACAAAAGAAACCTTAAAATAATGGGATATAATTGTCTTAACACACCATAACTGATTATAACTGACACATTATCTTGATTTCAAACCTACAAACCCATGTTTCTCTCCCACATTAGAGTGAAAATTTTTGGTGTTCTACAAGCACATGCATTGTGTGTGCTAACACATTTAGTGTGTGTATATGTATATAGGGAGGAATCCATTTACATCCGGTATAAAATTTTTTATTTTTGCACCCCTCAATATTTTTTCGTAGGATCAATATTTTTTCAAACCAACCGTTGGATTAAATACTCATCTCATGATGATCATGCATACCAAATTTTACATTGATCGGATACTCGTAAGCAATCTCATTTATAAATTCACTTTTCTTTTTAGAAATAAAACTATAATTTAGGCCGCTTTACCGATGGAATAGTTTTTAATCTCCAATCAATTTGTAATTTGGCGTGCATGATCTCCTTGAGAGCAATATCCAATCCAATGGTTGGTTTTGAAAAATATTGATCGTACAAAAATTTATTGAGGGGTGTAAGAGTAAAAAGTTTTACACCAAGTGTAAACAAATATATATATAGATGATAATCAGGTAAGCACGTGCTAATATAACTTATATCAACACCCGTATTGGGAATTGTACCTTGTGCATTAGTAGTGGGATATGAGGTACATTGGACCAATGCAAGGGTACAATCCCCAATGTATGGTATTGATATAACTTATATCAACACATGTTGATAAGAACATAACCGGATGATGATGATGTATATATATGGGGAGGGATTCGTTGACACCTGGTGTAAAACTTTTTACTCTTACAACCCTTAATATCATTTTATAAGAATAATATTTCGCTAATTCAACCGTTGGATTAAGTTTTTTATTCATGCACATCTTGCATGCCAAATTTTAAGTAAATCGGATGTTAGGAGCTATGTCATTCATAAAGTGTCCCAAATTATAGTTTTATTTATATAAAAAAAATGTGAGTTTACAGATCAAACACTTCCCGGTATGGGATTTGCTTGAAATTTAGCACATGACGTGCATGAATATAAAACCTAATCTAATAGTTGAATTAGCGAAATATTATTCTCACAAAAAGATATTAAGGGGTGTAAGAATATATATATTTATATATGGGGAGGGATCTGTTTACAACCGGTATAAAACTTTTTACTCTTACACCCCTCAGTATCTTTTTATAGAATAATATTTTATCAATCCAACAGTTAAATTAAGTACTCTATTTATACACATCATGCATGCCAAATTTCAAATAAATCGGATATCAGGAAATGTTTGATCTGTAAACTTACATTTTTTTTTATAAATAAATTATAATTTGGGGTACTTTATGAATGATATACTTTTCGATATTCAATTTGCTTGAAATTTGGCATGCATGATGTGTATGAAAAGAAAACCTAATCCGACGGTTAAATTGACAAAATATTATTCTCACAAAAAGATATTGAGGGGTGTAAGTGTAAAAAGTTTTACACCGAGTATAAATGGATCCCTCCCATATATATATATATATATAATTTTTATTTTTCATATTGATAAAATTGTGGTTAGTGACCTCGTTTTTAATGTTTTTTTAATTAAAAAATTCTTATATTGAAAGAATGTGATTTTTGGTAAATGCATTAGGAGTTAGGACTATTAGGCTACTAGTTGTCGGGCCCACGCGATGCGTGTGCAATAAAATGGATGAGTGAGAATTTTGGGGGGTTATGTAGTTTGTAGAAGAGATATAGGAACGTGGGGAGAGAGGGAGTTGTTGTGGTTGTTGTTGTTTTTTTTTTTTTTTTTTTTTTTTTTTTTTGTTTTTAATAAAAAAAATTAGGAGATAAATGTGTGTGTGTGAGAGAGAGAGAGAGAGAGATATGAGAGTGAGGAGAAGTAGGAGAAAATGTTGGGGTGGTAACTGTTTTCAAGTTTTGAAATTACTAAATTATCCATTAGCCTAATGAAATTTTAAAGGTTTTTTTTTATAGTAATCTTAGGTGCAATTGAACGACAAAGTGAATTCTCTTAATAGTATAGAATGGATATAACAAAATACTGGCAACATTTTAATTTATTAATTTATTAATTTTTTGATTAACGATCAAAGGTATTCTAAGCCTTATGCTTAGGGGTATCCTAAGCATAACACTCCTCCCTTCTACATACAACTAAAAAAAAAAGTCCATTTTAACTTATCACTTACTGCATGGTTGAAAAAAATACATCTTACAAGTTAATGATTAGAATCTACATATATAGTGCAATGGTTCTTTATAATTAGGCGATGTGAAATTAAGTATATAGACTTGACACCTTATCTCACCTCACCCCAACTAAAAGGCCTATTGATCTGTTGGTTTATTACCACAGTAAGAGCAAAAGGTTTAAAAGTAAGATATAATTTGATTCTAACTCATATACATCTATAAATTGGTGCAATTATAGATTGTTAAGTGTTGGGTCCTCTCTATTGCATTTTAAAAGGGACACTTTTCATCCATGTCATTACATTGATGTTATGTGAAACTTAGGGAAAGTTTGTTTGGTTGGAATTGAGGGGACTCAAAATGGAATGGAATGAGATGCGATTTCAATAGTAATTGGCTGTACCCATCTTTGAAATCTCATTCCATTTAATTTTGATTCCCCTCCTATTCCATTAAAAAAAACAAGCTTATATGGCAAATTACCCATTTGTTTTTTTTATTAAAACTCTACTTAAAAAATTATTGAAGATGGTTATCCCTAATTCCACTTACCTAGAACATTATCCCTCATGTTTATAGTGTTGTGGGCACCAAGGCCTTTAATATCGATATAGCTGGATATATCGAGGGTCCAAAAATGTGGATATATCGGATGTATCATTGGATATATCGATAATATCGATATCGTTTTAAAGATATGGTGGATATTATGTGTTAAACGCGGAATTTTTTATTGAAACTTTGGGAAACAATGATTTAAACTCTAATACACAATCTAGCGTCAAAAAATTGTAATTTAAATGTGTATAACACAACTATGTGTTGTATAGGGTATAAATAGTGTGATATGATGAGAAAATAAATAATAGAAATTCATGCAAATATAACATTCAAATGTCATATGAGATTAAAATTTGTAAATATTTATCATTTACACAATAAACACTTACATACTTACATACTCACATACTTACATTAGTAGTTTAATACCACATGGAGTTCCTTGGTGTTTCAAAATCATCATTTCTATCCCTATTCTGCCTTTCCATATTGATAATATTACGACAAGAGGTTGGCCATTTCATATAATTAGCATAATTGAGTAGATAATTCTGTAGATAGCGGTCATATTCATCAGCAGAACAATGCCGTAGGATTCCTAGTGGTGGCAAATCTGGTTGTTTAGTCTCAGGAGCTCCTTCATTTGTATGTGGTAGGACTGATGGATACATTGAGTATGGATTAGGCATATAATCAATTGGTTGTTGATATGGATATTATTGTCCATAGATATATGCCCCTGAGGGATCAGTGTTATAGTGGTCCATCCCATATGGGTTGTATGACTGATATAGCACAGGTTAGACTTGTTGATGGGGATAGGTATCTTGGCTTGAGTCTGTTCCATACCCAAAATGACTTTGTTGTGATCCTATACTCATAGATTCGAAGTTCGATGAAAGGGAATTTACATCTTGTTGGTTGCTTGTCTTGTGTCCCCGTTTTTTCCTCGAATAATGTTTGCCTATTGCCCCAATACCTAGCCCTGCTCTCCTAGAGCCATGGTCTTCATCCTGTGTTACATGTGTGAAATCCGCTTCACAAGTAAAAGGACTCAATAATGGCCTCAGACTAGCTCCAGCTCCATAATTTCCACCCCCTCTTCCATCGTCCCCATCATCATTTCCATCACTATCCCCACCTCCAGTATCGATGTCAGAAGAGTCAGAAGACTTAGAATGCACTGAGTCTGTTCTCATTGCATCTTCGCTTGATAAAACCTCCTCAGTTATAACTCTGTCGACGTCAATCCCAATGTTTTGAGCTTCTTTTGCCACCTTTGGATCAGGTTTACCATCTGGCCCATCTGTATGTGAGGGCCTAATCCACTCATAAAGAGGATTCTCATTCTCCTCTCCTAGTTCGACTGATATATCAAGTAGATTTAGGAGCTCTAACTCTGCTGCATTGTCCTTCTCAACTTCTATATCTCTAATCCTTAACCTTATGTTGTAATAACAAAATACCAGCTTTTCGAGCCTTTCGTACACTAGTCGATTGCACTGCTTTGTATGTATTAAGGAAAACGTGCTCCAGTTCCTTTCACAAGCTGAAGAGGAGCATGTTTGTGACAATATCTTCATTGCCAATTCCCTCAATATTGGAGTAGAAACCCCATATATATCCCACCAGTCAGCTGCCCACAATAAAATGAAACTATTAATTTTATATTTACAACTTTAAAATTTATAAGTTAACAAATTTGTTAGTAGTCTATATAGTTCTATACGCACTAGCTGTCATGCTTTCTCTTGATGCAATTGCGAGTTTCTCTCCAAATCTACCCCTCGCTTCTTGAAACATTATAATCTATAAGTGCAATCTTTTCATCAGTGATTAAATAGAATGAATATTAAAATATAAACTTTGATAGTTATTATTATTGTGTTACCTCATTTCCAATCTCTCCACCCCTGTTGGAGTTTGGTTCCAACTTTTAGAAGACCTGAAGCACTGCATTAGTTAACTCTTGGTTGTGACTAATGTTATTCTTGTATTGATACTTTGGGTTTAGGTAGTATGCTAGCATTCATATCAAATACAAATATACACTTTAATTAGTTTCACTTTGTGTGGTGCAAGTGTGTAACAAACTAACAAATAAAAAATAAAAAATAAGATATATAAATTATTATCTATAATTTTAGATATAAGAATTTAACTTAGAAATTTATAATGTATAAATTATACCTGCCGATAATAAAGGATGATCGATCGATTTGTCCCAGCGCTCCTTTATAGCTTTTAAGACCCATGCCGCATTCCGATTAGATGATTGGAGGGCCTCTTTCATTACTTGGAATGCTTGATATACTACACCCAAGGTTGGGTATACCTCACTATCAACAATGCGCAACAGTCGGTAAAGAGGCTCATAAATATCACATACTTTTGTAACCCTAGCCCAGAAAGCATTGTTTAGAATAAGTGATTCAACTTGACTGCCTATTTGCGTTCTGTTCAGTGGATGTTCAGTCTATTCATCAGAGGTGAACAAGGTTTTCAAGCTCGCCTTTTTCTATAATAGGCTGTTGAGTGCAATATAATTTGTGGCAAACCGAGTAGCACCCGGTCGCACAATATCTCCTCCACAACATGCTCTCATTTGTGCCAACCAACTGTGGTTGTATATAAAGTTTGTGATTATCCTCCCTTCAATGATCACCTCTTTAACACCTTTTTTATCAGCAATCCTCTCAAATATGAGGTCGATGCAATGAGCAACGCAGGGTGTCCAGTATAAATTATACTTTTCCATCAACAGCTGCCCCGCTTTCTTATAATTGCTGCCATTATCAGTCACTATCTGGACAACATTTTTACTACCAATTGATTGGACGACATTTCTCATTAAAGTATAAATATATGTATGGTCCTTAATTCTATCCGAAGTATCCACCGATTTCAAGAAAACTGTCTTTCCTTTATAATATACCATAAAGTTGATGATGGACAATTTTGTTGGACCTGTCCATCCATCACACATAATGGTGCAGCCATATGTCTTCCACATTGGTTTTATCTGTGCAATGTATTTATTCATGTCTTCCACCTGTGAGATGAAATGGAATTTAAGTAAAATCATATATAAAAAAAATTAAAAGGTCATAAATAAAACCTAATAATGAATAAATACTAATATTTTGAATTAAATTAATAATTACCTCCATATCAAGATATTTAGTTCTAATTTCATACGGGGAAGGAGGATTAACGCCTGTTCCAGAAGACTGAGTTCCAGCAATCATATTTTTGAAGTGATGGGAGGCGGTCTTCTCAGGCAGGACATTCTCATGTATAAAGAATTTTGCAACTAATATACCTAAACCCTCCTTTATCTTGCCTTTACTAAAAGCATCCTTAATAGTTCTTTGCTTTGATTGTGATGATTTATACAGAGAAGGAAGAGGGGGGGTATGAGTTTCTGGCACTCGAATACTTTGACTACGTTTAAGTGGGGGCATTGGTCCTTTGTTTTTACTTCTACCAGAACCTGAGCCACTAGCACCAGAACTTCCAAAAGGAGCCTCTGATTGGAATTGTCTCTTTTGCTCTTCCTCCCATTCACTAGCCTTTGAAGCATGGTAGGCTTTCTTATAGTTCTTTCTTTTCTGCGTATCCAACTTTACTGGGTACATCAGGATGTCCTCATCATCATCTTCATCAGTATCATCTGATTGGGATTCCAATATACCGCCCCTTAACATTTGTCTAACATTTGAATCTCTCTTTGTCTTTGCTGCCTTTGCTGTGGCTTTCCCCATCAAAAGTTGACGCATCTCATCTTTCACCTCTGGAGGCACATTGTTGCAAGGTGCTATATTATTTTTTGGATCTGACCCCAATAAATAGTACTTAAGCCGCGTCGCCCCACCACTCTTCCATGTCTTCTGACAATACCTACATTGGATACCACCTACTGTACCCTCTATACGACTCCTATATTCCCATACAGGATCAACACTCTTCGCTCCTGCCATCTTTTGCTAAAAGAATACAACTACAAATTTTGTGATGACATACAACTATACAAGTATAATTTGTACACAGGTAGAACATATAAATATATAATAATATTACTAATTTACTATTTACTTCCTTACTGGATATATGAATTTAAATATGCATATGTGATTGTGTATACTTTATTTATTTCTTTATTTTTTCTAAATTTTTGTAGGACTTTACGTTGGAGGTTACTATGTTAGTTTGAAATGAATAGATAATTTTGACAATTAATAATTGACCTTGATTTAACTATTATGTGCTTTTATGCATTTATTGTTAAAATCAACAAATTTCTAATATAAAAATTACTTTTCATAAACAATTAAACATCACTAAAATTTACAACAATATATTGTGATTTGTGAGAGTTTATTGATTTAACTAGTATGTGCTTTTATATGCATTTATTGTTAAAATTAGAAAATTTCTAACTTTCTAATATATTTTTCCTTTCTTTTTTCCCCTTTATAAATAATTTTGAATGTTACTATGTTAGTTTGAAATGAATAAATAATTTTGACAATTGACAATTGACTTTGATTTAAGTATTTAACTATTATGTGCTTTTATGCATTTATTGTTAAAATCAACAAATTTCTAATATAAATATTACTTTTCATAAACAATTAAACATCATTAAAATTTACAACAATATATTGTGATTTGTGAGAGTTTATTGATTTAACTAGTATGTGCTTTTATATGCATTTATTGTTAAAATCAGAAAATTTCTAACTTTCTAATATATTTTTCTTTTCTTTTTTGCCCTTTATAAATAATTTTGAATGTTACTATGTTAGTTTGAAATGAATAAATAATTTTGACAATTGACAATTGACCTTGATTTAACTATTATGTGCTTTTATGCATTTATTGTTAAAATCAACAAATTTCTATGTAAATATTACTTTTCATAAATAATTAAACATCATTAAAATTTACAACAATATATTGTGATTTGTGAGAGTTTATTGATTTAACTAGTATGTGCTTTTATATGCATTTATTGTTAAAATCAGAAAATTTCTAACTTTCTAATATATTTTTCCTTTCTTTTTTTCCCCTTTATAAATAATTTTGAATGCTACTATGTTAGTTTGATTTACAACAAATTTCTAAATTTCTAATATATTTTTCCATTCTACTTTCAAAAATCAAAAGTAGGTTTTTTAACATATCGAAATCTGTTATGCTAAGAATATATCAAATTCAAATATGAACATGATATATTTTTTTGTCTATTTTAGTCAGATATTGGACATAGAAAACATATAATAAAAAAAAAATTAATTGGATGTCTAAACTACATAAAGAGTGCATAAATTTGACCGTTCTAAAAATAGATAAAGACAAAAGTCACCCTTTGTGAATTCATTAAAAAGAAAAGGAAAGAATGAAAAATATATCAAAATCTAACTACCAGATACACAGAGATAACACTATACAAAATTTTATTAGTTCGCAAAAAAAAAAAAAAAAAAAAAAAAAATGTAATAATAATGAAAATTTTGTGTGGCAAAAAATATGAGAAATAGGCTTATAACTTTTAAGTTTATAACCTTCAAGGCTTCAAGTCTTCAACTAATGCACTACTGTCTGCTGACTGCTGCTGGTTGCTTTCTTCTCAGCTTCCTTTGATCTTTAACTAGTTGCAAGTTATAGTGAAGTTTTGATTTCTGAAGTCTGAACTAACTGGAAGGAAGCTTATACTGGAAGGAGGTTGTGTTTGGTTTTTTATATTGGAAGGACTAAAGGAGTGCTAATGGATGAAAGCTGGAAGGACTGAAGGAGGCTTTCATGTGAAACTATGAAAGTCTGCTCACCCCACTTAAAACTGAAAAGGTTGACCCCTCAATGTTTCACACTTTCAAAGTTTCAAACAATCATTTTCATGTGAAAGTGTGAAACTAGTGAAATACCTCCTGTGAGCGCCGCGCCCCACAAACACGCACGGCTCGAGAATACGCACTAGCTTCAAAGGACTAGCACGGAGAGGAGTCGCCACCTAGGAAAACCCGGGAACCAAACTGACCCCTTGCAAGGGTCTAACTCGTTATTATCAGAGAAGGTTCGGAGCCAGGGTACGCCTGTGAACCACGGGTTTCGATCCAAGGGGGAAGGAAGGAGAACCCTTCTTTTAAAAAGACTTGTAGAGATTTAAATTAATAAAAATCTGGTTTTTAAAAGGTTCACAAAAACAAAACAAATAAGGAGTCGCCACCTCATTTTTAGGAAAAGAGGAAAACCATAAAACAGTTTTTTTAAAGAAAACCTTTGAAAACAAACCACATGACTCCGATCAAGGAAAAGCAGGTCTAATCAAAACAAGAGAGGATTCGGAGACTAAGTTACGATGTGGGAAGGTTCTAGGAAACATCCTATAGGCACCCACATCGCCCCAAAATGGGTCTCTGAATTTATATGGGCTATTTCAATCACTTCCTAATTAGTCACCATGCATATGCAAAGAATTATCCATAAATAATCCACATTCATCCATGAACATCCATAAAGCAATAAACATCCATAAAGCATGTAAACATCCATGAACAAGTATGAGAGATATGGAAAGCAAGTAAGAGATAGAGAGAATGAACAAACAAATCCATCCTATCCACTAGCAAATATGTGATGGATAAATGAGCAAGCAAACAAATCCATCCTATCCACTAACAAATATGTGATGGATAAATGTATAAGCATAGGTTCATCCTACTCCACTAGCATATATGTGATGGACAAATGGGTAGAAAGAGAGAAGGAGAAAAAGAAAACCTAGGATACTTAGTATCCTAGGGCGGACTTGAACATCAAATGAGCGCCTACGTACCTTACATACAAAGATGTAAGGATCAAAGTCCACGTAGTTCGATTGAGAAGGGGTTACTCCCTTTACAATGAACTATAAACCCTAAGTTTCCATAAAAAGAAAAGAAGAGTTTGAAAAAGAAGAAGAGTTTCCAAAAAAGGAATTTGAGAAAAGATAGAATTTGAAAAGAGATAGAACTCTTATCCAAAAAGAAGTTTGAGAAAAGTAGAATTCTAAAAGAGATAGAACTCTAATTCAAAAAGGATTTTAAGAAAAGTAGAATTCTAAAAGAGATAGAACTCTAATTAAAACAGAAGTTTAAGAAAAGTAGAATTCTAAAAGAGATAGAACTCTAGATAAAACAGAATTTTAAGAGAGTTGGAAACTTATGTCACACCCCAAACCCAAAAGATTGGATTTGACGACATGATTGTCATGACCCACATAGGACTACGCCCCACATAGGCTAGACCACTTAACAATATCAACCTGTAATAAATCTGTCTCCAATAATTCATCCATAATAAAATTCGAATCATAGCATATCTAAAGTCTCAATAATTAAAAGAAATAATTAGATAAATCCACATCCATCAAAATAAATTATCACCTCCAATAACCTACTACAATATCCACTGAGACAACAAATTAAATTCTTCTAACTACTTGTTCCAACTAAATTAGCAGATTAATCTATCGACATCCTAGCTCTTCGTACGCGGAAGCCACTCACATCAAGCTATTCATCTGTGGGGAAAAATATAAGGGGTGAGCATAACGCTCAGCAAGAAAACATTACACAATATATACAGGAAGAGGTCAAGCATATTCGCACAATTGATTTAAAAAAACATGAATAACAAAACGATAGAGTTTTACAATAAATCATTTCTTTCAATTCGATAGGCATATAAACTTTTAGAAGTAATTCTCTTGCTTTCAATTCAATAAACAATGACACTAAAACACTTTCGATAACAATTCATTCGATAAATCACTTTAAAATCACTGATCGATAATACAAATCAATAAAACAATAGTTCATACAAGTATTTCCTCTGGCTAGACTCACATTCAATAGGCGCCCATCATCGTGGGACTTTACACTACATCAGTACTGATGACCAACAGTATTAGAATCCCCTGCTGGCACGGACCAATTTTCCAACAGTATTAAAATCCTCTGCTGGGACGGACCAATAATCTAACCAGAGTTCACACTTATACAATAAAAATATTTGGCAAATATCTTTCACAAGTAAAACAGATTCAAACACGTATGTAAAACAATTTCAATAAATGACTATTTTTGCTTGACCTACAGTACATAAGAAATAAACACTTTGATAATGAAACGATTTGGAAAACAATTGTCCACAAATCATTGGCTCGCAAAAGAGGAATAAAAATCGGATTTATTTTTATTTAATCAAAGAGGGCGATACATTGTGCAAGTTCCCTTACCTCAAGCCAAACCTTCAACAATCCAAGCGATCAAACTCCTAACAATCCCAACGCTACTCAGAACCTAAAATCAATAATATTATTTATCAATAAATCATACTTAAGCTAAAAAGTCTCTCCAGCTAAGGGGTGCATTAAGGGTTCAACGTCTAATTCTCATGGCCTTATAATGCTTACTATATTTAATATAATTAATAAATACACTAATGCGGCATTAAAATAGACTCATGTTAAATTATAAATTAATAGGTTTGAATTACTTTTTAATACAGAAAAGTTACCAGTCAATCCGAGATAAGTTGACTGTCAACAGATGTGAAGGTGACAGTCAGAATGTAGTAAAACAGCAGCAGATTTTGTATTAACTTCCTATGCTACCCAAGGCAAAAGCAGAGGTTCACCTATTGATTTTCCCTCAACATCAGTCCCTAAATCTGTGGGAAAGATGTTTGTGGAAGGGTCTATGGTAGGGTTCGAGGAAATTTGTAGTGTTAGACATGGGAAGTGGTGGAAACCACCATTTTTGGCTTTCCTTGTCACCCAAACCCAAAGAAAGAGATTTTTGGTGGTTGGATGATCTTGTGCAGTAGCTATGAAGGGGTTTTTTTTGAGTGGTGGTGATGATGGTTTAGTGGTTTTAGAAGTGATAGAGATGGAGGATTGGATTAGAGAAGAAAATATTGATAACACAGTAAAGTTACCACTCAACAGATGGTAAGTTACCTGTAAACAGACACGAAGTTGGCAGTCGATTCGTACAAAACAGCAACAGCTCCTTCTTTTTCCTTCTCTCTTGCTTTCTTTTCTTTTTTTTCTCTTTTTATATTGTTTTCAGTCAAAAGAATATTAATCCTCCATAAAGGTTTCTTATATAGGGTGCAAGTTAATCCTAACCTAATTAGGATTACCTTCAAAGTGAGTGTTTGATTAGGATACGAACACTATCTCTCATTGATTAGAAAACAATCACCTTGTTTGGTTACAAAGTTGAACGTGTTTGAGGTTAATCCTAAATTAACTCATACGTTTAAATCTAATTAAAGGCAATCAATTTTATATTTAATTAATTAAACCTAAGAAAAATTCGGGGTATTACATTCTCCCCTCCTTAAGAAAATTTCGTCCTCGAAATTCAAGAATACCATTTATCAATTATATCATTGATTTTAACCTTCTAAACATCATGAGTAAATTCCACTACGCTTCCACTGCACAACTCTACCTTTCTAAAACAAAACATAGATCAAGTTTTTTTTTTTTTTAAATAATTCACACGGCATCGTATTTAACCTCCTATCAAATCCTTTCAAATCAAATAACATTACTAAATTAATATCTCCCCTCAAAAGCAATACTACTATCTCATGACAATATATATACGATTCAGAAATATTCAAAGTATCTTTCACCCAAAAATTATCCATTCTTCGATCAAAAATAACATTCCATACCCATCTTACCTATCCATAAATTTTGTTCTTGAAACTTGTTATACGTTATATCATTAATAAATTATTAAGTCATCCTTCATTCTTTCTTCAAATAATTATTAATAATCATAATTTTAAAGTGGCAAATATATTTATGGCTCGACTTCTTATACTTTTAAATCTTATGACATTCTTTCTATCAGTTACTTAAGGAATATAAAATTAGGAACGTGGTATTTCAAATTTTCGTCTCTAAACATTAAGGCAGTTCTTTGTTTGTTATAAGTTTTCTTAAACCTTTTTTTTTTTTTTTTTTTTTTTGAAGGTAGCGAATCAATAATCAATAATTTCCTACTTGTTACATTCACTTCTTAATTAGCCCTATATATGTATATATAGATATTTTAATAGTTATAACAAATTCTACTAATGGCTAGTGAAAGATCTCAAGCACCTTATAGTTCCACCTAACAGACCTCAAGTATCTCCTTTCCTTAATGTCTGTTTTCTCAAAGATGAAAGGTAGGACTGAGATTCAAAGTAGTCGTCATGGAAATCAGTTGACTCTCACAAATTATAACTTAAGCAAAATATTTCTATCAATAATTATACTATTTAATTCCATATTCCACTATGAGCTAAACTAATTCAAACTATCCAATTAATAGAAGCCTTAGTTGGTAAAAGACATTAAATGAAGGAATCACTTTAGTCACACATATAACTTAAGGTACATCATGCGAAATCCAATAATAAATGCACTGAGGTATGCTTCTGCATCCATTCTAGTTAGGAATCAATTATATATCAAACATGTCTTTGGGCTTCTGTTTTAACTTATTGCTAACACTAGATTACAATGTTAATAGTATCCCTTAGCATTATTTTATTTTTGATAGGCATTAGAAAATTTTTATTAATAAGATAGAAGTACTCCCTCAAAATTCATTCAGCTAGATAAGTTTTATAAATTTTTTTTTATTCACAACCAATACACGTTTCGAATATTACACTTATTTCAATATTATTCTTTCAATTTAGAGTCATATGAGACACAAGATCTTGTTCCAATCCCAAAGCAATGGGAGCCTATTGGACCTAGTCAGTTAAACTATGGGAAATTCCTACTGATTCTTTGTTCCTCAATTTAAATTGTCTTAAAAAAAAAATGTATATATATCAAACCTGGGTGAATTAAAAAATCTCAATTATTTGTCTTTCTGTATGGTCTATTTAAAGTCTAAACATTAACAATGCTAATTTCAAATAATATAACCTCAAAACTTAATTCTCATATCTAACTATTCAAGTAGGATACTATTGATAAATTATCTTGGGTGATCGATTAACCAATATAACTGAACTAATTCAAAAGAAGGGTACAAACTCCAAATGGATTCATATTACTCAAGGATGCAAACAATAACTTCTTATCAAATAGTTTATAATAGCAAGATAATCTATGCCTAAAATAACATTAATATCGTTAAGAATATGCAATCAACTAACATATTTCTTTCATTCATCTAAACCGCTCAAAACAAGTTTCTTTTACATATCCAAACCATTCGAGACTTACGCGCTCGAGTAACATATAATGAATCCCCAATCAGGCTACTAACAAATAATTTTCATTTTTAACAGTTAAGTATAACACTCAAATATATAGAAGGGTCAGTATTTATGAAATTAGTGCCACATATATTTCGGTCTAACGAATAATAAATTATAAGCTTATCTAAACCACTCATTGAGACTTTGTCTCTATACTAAAACACAAAAGACGAACATTTTTCTATAGTAATCAATAGTTGCAGATACACCAAAGCATGTCCATAAATTACCTCACAATTCTCGAGCATTCTGTCTACTAATACCACTTGAGTTACGTAATACACAATCAACATTAACTAAGTCTCTTAAAATAGGTAGCATCACACAAATCACAACTTAATGGTTCCATTGCTTTCATCAACTTAAAAGTTTAACAAATAAGGCTTTTCCTAAACACATCAATTAATTTTTCATGCAAAACGTACCTCTATCCTTAAGAAAGAAACTATCCTACCAGCAAACAATTTCGCAATCCTAATCCACTAACATGCATTCTCATCATCTTTGAATCATATACACTCTAAAATATAGAGTATATATGATTCCTAAATCAATTCTAAGCCATAATTATGCAGAGAATGGAGTAGAAGAAGAAGGAATTGTAAAAGAAAGCAAAGGAGACTAACAATGAAGTAAGGGTCTTCGCTGCGTTCTTCCTTCTCTTTGGCTTGGTTCCCTTCTAGTTCCTCTTCAAAATTGCAGTAGAAAGCCTCCTCCAAGTGATATGGGTGTGTTCAAACTCGTGGTCCCTCTCTCTCTTATGAATATGGAGTGTCAAATAAGCCAAAAATCCCTTATGCTGATGAATGAGCCTCTATTTATAACCAACCAACCATATGAACCAATGATTGAGATTAATTCACCATAAAATCAATCTAGGGCTGTAATTAAATCCCATGGATGTTAAACAACTCAAAAACACCTCTCAATAGGCTTAGAAGTCCCTTAGAAGGCTGAAAATCGGAGTGGTAGAGTCCCATTTCGTCAAAAATGCAAAAGGAGAAAATTCAGGATGGGACTCTCGGATGACCGGTTGGCCCCAACCGGTCCAACCGGTTGGTGAACCGGTCCAACCGGTTGAGCCCAACCGGTCACCCGAGAAGAATCCAAAAATTTTGGAATTCTAGCTCGGTTTGGACTCCGAACTTCAAACAGACACAAATTCTTCATTTTAACTCCGATTTGGGTGATTCAAAAGCCAAAATTTCAAGGATTCAATATAGAAGAAGCCTAGAATATTCTTGAACCAAGAATCCCTAGCCACGGTCAAGTGGCTGGGTTTTCATGAGGCGATTACCCGAAAAAAAGGTCAATTAAGCATAGGGTAATGTGGTGAACCAATCCCAAACCTATCAATAAAATAAATTGGCACTTCAATTAGGCTCATTTCATCATTCTAAGGTCAATGTAACATTCTGGAGCAAATTTGGAAGTCAATTGGAAAATATACGAAGTAAAAGACGAATTTGCCCTTCAAGTCGCAAAAGCTCTAATTGACTATCCAAACCTATCTGGAATTGAACCAAATTTGACACACATATCCAAAATGATCCTAGAAACTAAATGCAAGTGATGGGACTCAACAAAGAGACAAAAATATGCATGCAATGATGACCTATTCTCCGGAGGCTTAAAAGGGCAAAAGTGTCCTTTAAGGCTTAGGGACTCCTAAATGCTTCTAAACCTGACCAAATGCTATCTTAATCTCATGGGGATGAAAATGGGGTGTCTACAACGCCATTGGGAAGGTGTTAGGCACTCAATGGCGCCCGATCCGTAGATCGGCCCCCATTTTATGTCTATTAATCATATTCAATTATTTAATTTAATTAAAATTACCCCTATTTATGCAAAGAATTAAAATACACACACGTTATGACAGTTATGTACATTATGTAACAAATACTAAATTAAATAAAGTAAATGAAAAAGAAGAAGTAATAAACAAATAATAAAGAAATCATAAAAGAAATAGCAAACAAATAAAATAAAATAAGTAATAAAAGAAAAGTAAAAGAAGTGATAAAAAAAAAGCATGAGATATATACGTACAAGAAGTCATGAGAAGTGATAAAAATATACTAAAAAAGTAATCAAAAGGTGGTAAAGTGAGTAAAGGAAGGAAAAAGAGGAACCATGCGTACGCATGGGGACCTTATGCTTGCGTCTCCAAACACTCAAAAGTCAGATCCCCTATCTAAACCCTATACTTAGCTATATATAGAGAAGGATTAGGTTAACCTTCCTTCGGAACCCTAGGAGCCTCTCCCGCCACTTAGTGCCACTCTTTTATTCCTAAAAGGCAGGCTGCGATCCCCCCTCCCATGATTCGGGGGAAATCCTCGAAAAATAAGGAAAATAAGATTTCTATGCGTATGCGTGATCAAACGGTGCGTACGCATAACTGCATAGTGCGTACGCATCATTTTGAACTTATCCGCACAAGTTACGTGTACGCATAGTGAGCCATGCGTACGCATAACCACACTATGGTATGCATGGTGGTGTCATGCGTACGCATATCCCATTCATGCGTACGCACCATCCCATTTCATAACTTTAAGTTACTTTTAGGGGCTATGATCGTGTGTGCGCGCGTATCTTAATCAATTTTACATACCGGTCAATTCGCTCACTCAAATGAACCCAGGATTGGTAGCAAACTTTATGGACCTCATCATTGGGAACTCACAAAAATATGGGGACAAAATGGGGTATCTATAGTTGCCCCTCTTCCAAATTCTTCCCAAATCATGGGTTGAATTTTGGAAGAAAATCCGCATACCTGACATTTTGTCCCTATGAAAATCATTTATGCAAATGCATGGGGTTGGATTGGACCCATCCAACTGCCTACGTACTTCGCAAAGATCAGACCCGCACGTAGTTCGAATGTGCAATCAAACATATCCAAAGAAATTGGGTGGAACCCCTACAGCAAGCCACTCAAAACGTTCTAGAACTCCGTAGCAATTCTAGATGGCAAAGTGCAGTGACTGGTCCCACGGCATCCCAGTCAAAAGCACACGTGAGCACTAGATTAAGGTGACGTGGGATCCCCGCAGCAAATCCTAGAAATTTGGAATCCCGCGGCAATCCCATAAAACATTCCAAATTCGAACATGATTCAAATTTGAACATAGTCGGTCCCACAGCATCCCATCCAAATTTCCTTGACTTGCCTAATCAAGGTGCAATACAAGATCCCTGCAGCAAATCTCTAAATATTAAATACCCTTTCTCAATTCTTGTCCATTACGTACGCATAGCCTTGACGTGTGCGCTCATCTTTTTGAAAATCAGCACAACGTTCCCGCTTCTCCGCGACTCCTACTACGTGGCCTATAAAAAAGGAGTCCTCCCCTTCTAAACCTCTTCCCACATTCAACGTCCCCATACTTCTTCCCTCTAAAAAAACATCTCCAAAAAACTCTTTATCTCTGCTTTTCTTCTGTTCCTTATGGCACTTAAAAGGCAGCATGGTTCTGCATCCTTCGAAGCAGACGAGTTCATCACCAAGAGGTAGTTGCCCACTATTCAGCCTGGCGAGATCATCATGCTCGTTTTTCGCCCGCAGGAGCACTTGTCCCAGCGCGTCCGATCTGGTAGGGTACGTCCCTTGAAACCTGTCTATTTTCTATGAAAACCGTGTCAATATTTAGATCTGAAATAAAATAATAGAAACTTACATTCATCTTAGTTTGCATACGAAACACCCAAAAAGCCACACTGCTATTAATTCTTGAACTACCTAGCATGTGAAAGGGTATTGTAATTTAAAAAACTATCTACTATGCGTATGGACAATGCACACGTATAAAACCATGTGCGTACGCACACCTGAACACGTGCACTCACAACACAATTGCTTGCTTAAGATTATTCGAGATATAACCGAGTTCTTCATACCTGTGCTGTTACTTACTTGTGCTTATCATGACAGGCGCATCGCGGTGTTTCCACGTAGGAAAATATCAGCACTGCTTGAGATAGGTGCGGTTGCTTGAACGATGGTATCAAATCCCTTGTGGTCCAGGCGGGTTTTGGGGAGATCAAATCCCTTAGAAATTGCCTCACTGAGAGGTGGTGGGACTCTACCCATACCCTATATGTCATCGAACGAGAGGTCACCATGATGCTACATAACATGTTTCGCCTACTGGTTTTGAGAATGGAAGGCCCTCCTATTTCCACGGCTTATCTTGTCAGGGAGAAAACTACCTAGTTCCAACAATGCGTGCTGGGCTTGCCATTATAATCCCCTCTAATGACATTCCTCATGAGGTTACACAAAGTGACTTGGTGACTTGATAGCCATCATCCCTTATATTGACCGGTTGTTTGGTGAGGAGATTGACCATGCTTCTTTTGATTGCGAGCGTTTACTGAAGAGCCTTTACACTGCACCCATACGTTCCCTATCCCCTACTCTCCATCCGATCCCTTTACATCCCTTTTGAACTAATAGGCGCTCCTTACATGTAGGTAGCCCATGCTAAGAATAGCCATGGTGAGCTTGAGCCGGTTCTTCCAAAATGGACTGTCCCTTTCTATTTTACTTATGATATGCCGACAGAAGAACCAATTCCTAAAGTGAACAAGGCAATTGGGTATCCAATGGCAACAGGCACCCATTTGGTGAGTATCATATCCCTGCATTTGTTAGAACACTTTATACAAATAATATACATGTCCTAACGATTTCCCCACCCATTTCTTTTAACAGCTCATTCATGATGAGGCATCGAAGCTCATCCGGATGGTAGGGAGTCATGGTCACAAACTTGTTACGCAAGCTAGCAATTTTAAAGAAAGTAGATGACGATGATGGTGAGGGTGATGGTGTCCCAGCTAGAGGCACCAGCGTTGTCACGACCCGAAAATAGGCTATGACGTGTCAATAAAAAGAAGAATAAATAAAATGAAGTTCAAGGATGGTTTATAATAAAAATCATAGCTTTATAAAATATTTTTAGAAAATCCGGCATGATCCTGTCTGAAAATAGGACATACTAAGTTCTCGACAGTTTAAACCTATTCAATTTAAAATAAAAAACATTCAACCATCCACAACAGGTAATTAAAGTAAGCTGGCATACTAGTTCCCACAGAGTTCTATTATCAATACAAGCAGTGTATAATACAATAAGTCTGTCTAAATAATATACAAGCCATAAAATTGTAAAATGCAACTGCACAACATCCATAATGCAATGCATATGCTAAGTCCGGTGTGATGCCTCCTCATAAGAGTCATCCTTACTTTGCTCAAAGTCTGTAAAAGGTTTTGAAAATAGGTGTGAGTATAAACTCAGTAGGATACATTTTTCAAAATTGTATATCAAGGTTTTAAAAACCATTATGAACAATTATATAAAATGAGATAATAAGGGGTTACATATCACAATTTTAAAACAAGTACAGGAGAACATGAAAATCATTCATAACATAAATCTGCCATATCTGGAAATTCACAACATCATCAGTCTTTCAAACTGAATAATCCTCCCCAGGTCATGCAGAACCCTCATGCGCGGAAATGAGAGGAAACACTATGGATCCCTACATGGGTCCAGAAAGTAACCTCATCTTGAGGAAACACTATGAATCCTATATGGATCTAGAAAGTAACCTCATTTTGGGAATACTACGGTCATTAAGACCGGAAAGTACCCCTTATCATTACATCCATTTTTATTTATAATTTTAGAAAAATGGGTTTCCAACACTTATATAAAAGTGACCCTTAAATAGTCCATTACAAGGATTTAACAAATAGGTTTTCAAAATCAGCCCATTGTATTCCAAATCATGTGAGGGTATGGCAAAACAACACTAATATAACTAAATAGGGTATAAAACAAAACCCTAATTTCTCAAATATATGAATTTTTAAAAAATTCAAACCCCAATCCCATGTAAACATGTATCATATCATGTAAACATGCAAAAAAACCCATAATAATATACCAAATCATGCATACAATGGTTTACAACTATAAAAAATGCACCTACCTCTCAAATGGTAGCTAGAAATGTGAATCTAAGGGTGTACACGTGTAGATCAGGATGGAAATCACAAGATCCATGCGTTTCCACTCCTATCTTTTCCTTTTCCTCTTTTTTTTTCTTTTTTTGTTTTTTTTCTTCTTCTTCTTCTTCTTCTTCTTTTGCTTTTTTCTTTTTGCTTTTTTTTTTAAAAAAAAAATTCCTTCCCATGCACATCTTGCCTCTTGTTTCAAATAGATCCTTCTCCCAAAATCTGCTCTTAGTGTAGAGGGTAATCCTTGATAAGGGTGTTAGAAGAAAGTCATTTAGGCCCAAAGGGGTTAACAAAGGATTTTTATTCTTTTGGAAAGGATAGTTGAAACGATGGCCTCTTTTCATCTTAATCTCCATTATTAAAAAAATGCAAAGGATAATGGTGTAATCTCCCAATTCATCTTTGGCATGCCTATCCTTGGATTTGTGTAAAAAAGGTTGCAAAGTTGCTTCGTTCTGGTGTGGACTAAGTGGAACCAATTAGTATCTTTTTAATATCTCCATTAATGCGCAAGTTAATTAAGATAACTTGAATTTCCATGGGTTTCACTTTCCTTTATTGATCTTCATTAATTATCTCTTCTAGATTAAGAAAACTTTTGCATTCATGAAATTTCATTATTGGGAGACACATCATAATAAATGAAATCATGTTTTATTCCAAAAAAAAAAAAGAAAGAAAAGAACCAAACGCATAGGGATCTCAAAACTTCTTGGACTTGATAGACTAAAAGATATCTAGCACTCAGAAAAAAGCAAGCGTAGGCCAGATTCAATGACAGACTTGAAAGAAAAAAAAAAGACTTAACTTCCCATCCCGAAGCTTAGACGTTTGCATACCCTACTTATTGGAGGTATCTGGCTTTGGTAATGCCCCATTGTCAATCAAATCTTGAATCTCATGTTTCAATCTCGTGTAATTATCCGTCTTGTGTCCAATGCGTTGATGGAAGGCACAGAACTCATCCTGGATCCAAGTAGGGGCAATCAGATTTGGTAGTGATTTTGGTGTCAAGGCCTCCAAATATCCTTGTGCAAACAAGGCGGCAAAAGCCTCGGACAATGTCATCCCCAAGCTATCAAACTCCTTTGTTGCTCATGCTCTTTTGTTGTCCTTGACAAAATTACCATCATGTGACCTCTTGAGATTTGTCCTAAGGGAAGTCAATATGTAGTTGGAGTGGGTTAGGCTTTTCTCTTTCTGAAAGGTCAAAAACTCAGCTCCTTCTTCTTTATTTGCCTTCTTTTCCCTTCCCTCGAGTTGACTCATCATAAATGCTTCCATCCTAGCAAAGGCTTTATCAAGTGTAGTCTTGTCTTTCATCATCCTCTCTAGTTGATTCACTCTTGCCTCCAACTTAGCAAGCATCTCAATGAGTGTAGCATCGGCCATTCTTGTTTCCCGTAGGTGATAGGGATGTGCCAATCTGAATTTGCAACAGTAGGATCGAGTATGATAAGTACATCTCCCCAAACTTTGACCTTTACCCTAGCCTAAGTCCAATCAAACATCTTTGATCCATGTCAAACCACATCAATAGGCCTTGTCATGTTTACTAGATCTTCCAATGACCCATGATAGGTAGATGCCAATTACAAAGTCAAACATCATTCTACCTTTTGGCCCATTACAAGTTCACACATATCTCACATGCTCACTTTGGATTTAAGCCCATTTCATCATTCTCATTTAGATGGGCTCAGTCCGATTACAAAATCACACTTCATTTTTATTTCTCACTCATCAAGTCTTAGGTAGAATGATATTGGACTTTTGATGTTCAATTTTAGAGGGGTTGTGTTCATTCATTATAGTGGTCTACCCCTAGCTTTTAATAAGTCCACATGGTCCATCAACTTTCTTTGTTTGAGCCCATCATACACATAACTCACACTTCATTTGGACTCTAGGCCCATTTCTTTTTATTATTTTTTCTTTTATTTATTCTTTTTTTTTTTTTCAATAGGCTTAGGTCCAATTACAACATCACTCAATCCTCTCTCAGTTGGGCTCAAACTAGAAAGCTTATGTATAACGTGAGCCTCGTCCCATCCCCACAATTCATTAGGCCTAAAATGCAAGTGATGCATGTCACACATTCACACAAGGCTTGAAAAAGGCTGTCCATGGGCTTACTACGTGTGGTCAATCCAAAGGGTCTTCTTATTGCTCCAAAGGGTTACCCAAGCTAAGATGCTAAACAAGCCATCTGTTAACGTACATACTAGCTTACGAAAGGCTAGTGGCACAGGCTGTGGGTTGATGATGTAGGTGTTAGGATTATGCCCTAGAGCCAATCATGGAGATGATTGTTTAGGGATTAGGAACAATCATTTGATTTCATTTATATATGTCACATTTATTATTGATTTAATAAAAGGGCTTATTCTATTATGTTTATATGCATCATTTATATTTACATAATATGTCCATGGAGTTAGAGTTGAGAATATGGAATTACAAAGAGTTGTAATTTTGAGACTATAGATATATCTCTGTACTAAACTCCTTAAGCATTCCTAGTTGAAGGTTCACTATGATGGACAGTAATGAACCATAGGACTAGCACTTGCTAGGTTGACTCTATAGGAGGATAGCTAGTCTCAAGCTATTTGTGTGGAGACACTACAACCAACAAGTGGGTGCCTATTATAAGAATAGGTACACTGAATGTGACCAAAGATATGAGATAAACTGAATGGAGTTTTATCCTACCTGTCAATCAGTTTCTCATTGTTATAGTGGTACAAGTAATCCTTAGACCTGAGACACCATAGTTGTCTTATGCATGTAGCTTTAGAAGTTTGATAACACTAAGTGCAGATCCTATTCAGGGGTCTGTAAAGGTGTTCATTGGCCCTACTGCTATGTGTATGAAGGCATGTGAGTGATCAACAAGGGATCCATCACTCTCAGGAAAAAGAGAGAGAATGTCTCATATAGCATTCATAATATAACTCATTAAATCCATGGCCATGGTAGGATGAATATAAAAAGAGTTTCATGAGTTCATCAATGAGTTGATATCTATGAATGAGTATAAAGTAATTGAACTAGGGACTTGACAGACTTCCATGTCCTATTAGTTCAATTGGAGACATTGTGTTGAAGGAAGGATGCAATTGTAACCTATAAACTATAACAGAAGGGTTCTTTGTAAATGACGATTCACCTCATTAAGGACCACACCATGAGCCATATGCTAGGTGTTACTCATGGTTAGTAGAAGCCCTAATTGATATAAGTGAGTTATAATCAATTAGGGAATTGGAAGGAGTTCCAATTAGACCCTAAATGGAAAGAGTTCCATTGTGCACACCTCATGCTATTCCTACTACTTAATGATGTGAACCCAATGGGTCACACACTGATCATGCAAGAAGGGCTTTAAAGTCTATGAGAGAAAGGGTTTTAGTGAATAAAGAATAGTTCTTTATAGGCCTATTTGTATTTGATACAAATAATAGGGGTTAATGTGCAATTAAGTGTAATTACACATAACCCTATTAGGGTTTCTTCCCCATGGCCAGCCCCCTTTAGTGGGCTGCCTATATAAGTCACACTTATGTGTGACATGGCATAATAGGCTTGCACAATAAACCCTAGCCGTCCAGCCCCTTGGAGGCTCTCTTCTCTCTCTCTCTCTTCTCCACCTCTAGCAACAACAAGGAAGAAGAAAGAAAGGACTTGAAGCTCTAGCTAGGTGTGGATACCGTTGGAGGCAGCACACTTGGGCTGCTCATTCACCGCTGTCCGGAATCAAAGCTTGGAGCAAAAAGGAGAAGACAAAAATTCTGTAAGTGTTCTAACCCTCTTTGTAGTTAGGGTTTGATTTTGTGTTATGCATAGTTAGATTCATGGGCTGTGGAATCGTAGGAAAAATTTTTATATTCCGCACTTTGTATTTTTCCCTCTTGTTCGATTCCCAACAGTAGGTTGTGGATTGCCCATAGGAACGAATGGAACCCGGGAATCCTCACCAAGCTGTCGTTGGGGTGAACAAAGGCCAAAAGTGTGTGTGTGCGATTTTTGGTCATCTTAATTAAATTAAATTATTAATTATGATTAATAGACATTATGGAATCTAGCTCTCTACCCCCAGTGGAGTCGCCACTGTGAGCACTGCGCCCCGTGAACATGCACGGCTCGAGAATACGCACTAGCTTCAAAGGACTAGCGTGTCACGACCCAAATTAATTAAGCCGTGATCAATATTAATAAATCTAGTTTAATTAAGAAAATCATTTAGGAAGCACGTGAATGGCACGTGTTAGAAAACCTGTAATTTTAATAAAAATTTCGGCATGACCCATTCGTAAATGGAACATACCATAACAAAATCCTGTATAAAAGAGTTATAAAAGTTCCTGTCATCCATCATTGGTATCATCACATGCTAAATAAACCATATAAAGAGACCTACGAAATTAAAATATTACAAACCATAAGTTATTACATGTCTAGTGCCTATTGGCCGAATACAAAGTGTTTAGTTAATACATATCCATAATATTAAAATTTTTCCCATCAAAGCATAGCACCTCAAGGCGAGGTCTCCCCAGCTATGAAATCATCTGAAAAAGGTTTATAAACATAGGAGTGAGTATAAAACTTAGTAGATATAATTTTCATATAGAAATAACCAAAGCATGATAATATAACCAATTAAAACCATGCTTAAAATAATTAAAACCCATGCAATGTCATGAATGATATGCGACTCATGTCCATTTAACATAATCCATCATTACCAACCACTCCCGCAGGAGTCTTCGCGCGGAAACGGAGGATTTAAACCCACCTCCAAGAGGACAACACAAGGGTTCCTACCTGGAACCGGAAAGTAGCCTCTGATTCGGGAACACAAGGGTCCCTACCTGGAACCGGAAAGTACCCAGGACCAAAGGAATGGAAAACACCGCTAAGTCCCTTGACCGCTAGTAGTCCAAATCCAATGACCCTTTAATATACTTTTACCAAGTAATTAATCAAGTCCATTTCATGCATTTTATGCCAATGAATGCCATGAGAGCATAAAAACTCATACACGTGTCAGTTATTCCAAAAATCAACAATATATAATTATTTCATAATTATATAACATGTGGGAGCTATGTAAAACATGTAAAATATAGACCAACAAGAATTTACATAGCATGTACCTTCCAAATAAACTAAAATATGACAAGTATATCAACCCATATACTCCCAAAATTAATATTCCTAAATATAGGGTTACGTAAACTAGACCCCTCAGTACATGCATTACAAAATATACATGATAATACACCCAACAATCACAAAAACTCATAAATAACACCAAAATATGTTTTTGTCCAACATATATGGGCTTATATACTAACCCATTATCATCCCTACGGTTAAAACCCATGAAAATTACACCTACCTCACATATATTGCACCAAACGTAGAGAAAATGTGTTGGGAAGGTCGGATCTGAGCCTAGAAAGCATGAATGAGCTCCAAACTCTACAGATCAGGCTTGAATCCTCTCAAAGCACGTGTAGATCTTCAAATCCAGCCCCTAGAACGTGAATTGAGGAGAGAGAGAGTCAAAAACCCATGCATGCAAGAGAAAAATGTGATTTTCTCTCTCCAAACACTCCCTTTCTCTCTCCTATCTTTCCCCTCTCTATCTTTTTCTCTCTCAAGTCCCTAACACTCAAAATGCTGAAAATGGGTGTTAGAATCGTGATATGAGGGTTTTATAAGGGGTGAGGGGCATATGCGTCATTTACGCAAAAAAAAAAAATTGCAAAATCCGCGATGCACGATCGATCGTAG